>OW569321.1:18576794-19273923 GCA_937595015.1 Polyommatus icarus
ATTGAAACTTGGTAAGTAGATGTAGACTGTGAACCGCATTAAGATTTTGATACAAAAATGGAAAAAATATTACAAATTTTAGGGATCCCCATAGGTACAACTGAAATTCATCTGACCTATGCGTGTGGGGTATCTATGGGTAGGTCTTCAAAAATCATATCGAGGTTTTTAATTTTTTTAACCTGAATAATTTGCGAGAGAGACTCTTCCAAAATGGTAAAATGTGTGTCCCCCCCCCCCCCCCCCCTTTAACTTCTAAAATAGGAGCATGCTAAGTCCAAAAATAATATATGATGTACATTACTGTAAGAACTACCAACGAAAATTGGTTTTAACGAGATAGATCTCAAAAAACTACATGCTAGAGCAAGTAGTTTTTTTATACGTCATAAATGTAATCCTTAATTTATCTTTCATTAAATCAATAATTGATATATAAAAATAAATAAAAACCCTTAAATTTAATAAAAATAAACCTTATTGCTGCTGCGGAACCCTTCATGGGCGAGTCCAACTCGCGCTTGTCCGGTTTTATTCCACTGAATAATCAAGTCTACTATAAATGCAATAAATAAGTTCAGGTTGCAACAGTCTGACTTCTTGGAATCCTGTGTCAAATGATTATGACTTCTCTTTAGTCTTTCAATATGATGTATAACGAAACCCTACTGTGAGTGCTCTTGTACTTGACTATAATTAATTCATTTGAGCACGTCTATTTGATTGATGAAATAATTATCAAGGGACAAAATCAACACACACGTCGACTAAGCAACTCATATTTTTAGTACTGGAGTGAATTTAATTTGCTCTTTAGGGAGACCCAGAACTCATTTGTATTTTGTTAACATTATAATAGTTTCAAGGTTAATTTCAATATTTTTACGCTTACATGCGTCTGTTTTGATAACATAATAAGTAATAGTTCAGTAGCCTAAGTCGTAATTACTATTTTATGCTTCAATTAAAATAGAATCAACGTTAGAAATAATAATAAAAAGTCTATTAGGTTTTATTTGTTTAATATCATGTATCAGAGAAGTTAATTCCTACGTAGATGGGGATCTAGCTTTAAGGGCGTTCCGTCCGGAGATTCCGTAATTGACCGTATTTAAAACCTTATAAACTCAGAATCTGAAAGCTACAAAGTTATATTAAAAATGCAGCAATAATCTTCAGTATATCAACATTCCTTTTGTCGTTTGAAATTTTCTATTTTTGTTTCTTATACTCATGATATCAGCTTCCAAAGTAATACCAATTTGTTTAAATTCAAGCATACATTCAGCATCTCCTTAGGACTTACAAATTACTTTTATTTGAAACTCACGCCAATAGATCGACAATATCATAAACTACATATTCGCCGTTTTAAATTTTTTTAAGGACAATTTTGAACTAAGATAAGTAGAAATAATAGGGTTTTGGCGCGATCTCGGCAACGCGGCAAATGTATGGCCAAGGTCGTTTGCTCGGGGGACGGCCTTAAGTAGATTGGTCGCGTTACGTGAAACCCAGCTGACAGATCACAATTAACATTGAATTGACAATATGATCCGACCAAATGACGTTGGTCTGCCAACTGCCTAGGAATCAATTTTATTGGTGGTACATTGTTGACTTTACGTACTAAATAACTAATGCTTAGGTAATTCCGTCGGTTTATTCAGACTCATTTCGTTATTTTAGGTACGCATTTTTTTGTATACAGCATAGATTTCGTATTGAAATTGTATTGTAATTCAAGAACCATAATGTTGTTTCTCATTTTTAGGGTTCCGTACCCAAAGGGTAAAAACGGGACCCTATTACTAAGACTTCGATGTCTGTCCGCCTGTCCGTCCGTCTGTCACCAGGCTGTAACTCAAGAACCGCTATAGCTAGACTTCTGAAATTTTCACAGATTGTGTATATCTGTTGCCGCTATAACAACAAATACTAAAAATAAAATAAATCTATACTTATAAAATTACAAGTCCTGACTAACTGACTCACTGATTCATCATCGCTGAGCAAAAACTGTTAAAGTTACAGCAACGAAATTTGGTGAGTAGGGTTGCTTTATTAAGTAGATACTCACTAAGGAAGAAATTTCGAAAATTTTACTACGAAGGGGGTGAAATAGGGGTTGAAAGTTTGAATGAAAGTCCGTCATTTCTTGAGTTAGAAACATGAAACTTTATTTTTGTGCTACTGAATAAAAATGAATGGATACATATTTAAGCATTTCTGGTAATTCTACCCCCAAGGGGGTGAAATTGGGGTAGAAAGTTTTAATGAAAGTCCGTCATTTCTTGAGTTAGCAACATGAAAGTTTATTGATGTTTGCTTAAATAGGGTCCCGTTTTTACCCTTTGTATAAGGAACAGCAAAGAGGTGAAAACTAACCATCCTTGTTATTATACTATGTTAACGCGGACGAAGTCGCGGGGAACAGCTATCTATATATATAAAACTCAAAGGTGACTGACTTACATGGTGATCTATCAACGCACAGCCCAAACCACTGGACCGATCGGGCTGAAATTTGGCATGCAGGTAGATGTTATGACGTAGGCATCCGCCAAGAAAGGATTTTGATCAATTCTACCTCCAAGGTCTTAAAATAGGGGATCAAAGTTATAATAATACTTCTTACTACTTAGTTATAATAATACTTCTTAACGCGAGCAAAGCCGCGGGCAAAAGCTCGTTAATATTAAAATTTAAATAAATTTAATAATTAATGGGGTCTCCCATACAAAAAATACAATTTGTAGCCTATTTTTGCTCTATAGCGGTACGGAACCCTTCGTGCACGAGTACAACTCGTACTTGGCCGATTTTTATATTTGTTTTCAAATCTCGGATAAACGTTACACATTCCCAGCACCTTCGTTGCGGAGATACCGAGCAGGATGTTTAAGAGTTTGCAGATTAGCCCGTTCCGTACTTTGAACATTCCCTATTATAGGGATAATATTATATGGATGGTACGAGTATAATACCAAAATCAGGCATCAGGAACCACCAAAATTAAATCGACTCTGGCTGCGACAAAAAATAGCCTCATAACCGCAAGGCGTATTGGGCCTGATTTATCTGCGACCTCCGAGAGGGCCTCCAGGGAAAATATTATTCTAGTGTTGCCAGCGCACAAAACCTCGTTTGCGTAGGTCTTAAATTCGGCTCCGAATAAATTAAAATATGAAATATTACGCTGTGATTCCAATTATTACGTTAGATATTAAAATGTTTATTTTTAGACTTTAAAATAATTTTCACAAGCTCGTTTACGTCAGAGAATGATTTACTTTAATTATAACTAAAAGTAAGCTGTAAGATGACCATCACGCTGATTTCTCGAATAGTTTTTGTACAAGAATTTGTAAAATAGGCTGGGTTTAAACTTAAAGTAAATAGGTGTAGATAATATGTATGTTTATTAATTTATTTATTTTGATTAATATTCAAATTGTCATTGTGGCATTGAAAAGAAAAACCCATCCCTTAATATAAGCGGATTGGAAAAATATTACCTATACAAAATATTTTCCCAATTGCCATACTTTCTTTTTTGTACAAGGCCGCAAAAAATATTGGGGGAAGATAATAACTTTCACTATGTTCGACGTGCGTGAAAACAACATAGGTACTTAATAATGTTTTTTTGTAAAATATTATACGTTTATTTTAATGAATCCCCATAACACACCCTATGGTCTATTTGAAGTTTTTAACTTACATAAAATACTAAGCATAGTCGTAGACTGCACTAAGCTCAAACTGCAAAAAAATGTTCGGTTATGGCATCGTATATTACCTGATGATATTGCTTTGCTCATAATCCATCGAAAAATTTCACAGAGCGGATATTTTCATAGCGCATTATAAACCGTCGTAGTATGTAGTGGCTTTCCCCGTCCATATTATTTACGAGGTACGATGCAGTCCCAGAGGCGAAATTTATTCATGGGTATAATAAAATCCATCGGGCTACAGTACGATGGCCAGGCCAACCAGGTTAATTCTCGTTTGAATTTTGTACGAGCCTTGGCACTTATCTTCTGACATTGTTTAAATGAAATAGCTCTAAGTATGTGGGCTATTTCCGCAATATTATCATACATATTTTGTACAGCATACTTTTATTCGAAAATGAATGACAATGGCTACTTAGTAAGTAAATAAGTCGTGACAAAGGTCGTGACTTATGTTATTCTCTAAACTACACAATATTCACTATTTTGTACGATATACTTATTAAATTATCATAACTTTTATGATATCGACGCCATTTTGATAAGTAATACTAAGTAAAATTACCCCTAAAAAAACTTTGTGAACAATATATGTAATTCATGTGCATGTTGCACATGAAGGTGTACCTACTATTAGACTAATTTATAACCGATTACAAGATAATGCTAAGTACCTACTCACATACGGTTTTGCTCGATAGTTTTACTCCAAATGGAAGGAAATGACATACTCGTATTTGACATATTATTTAATTCTATCGAGCCCGGCTCGAAGCAAGCCTTCTAGCTGTCAGTTTTGCGGTCCACACGATGGTTATTGCTCGATTTGGAGTAAAACTATCGAGCAAAACCGTATGTCAGTACTTAGCATAAGAGTGCTAGTATTAGGAAGTTAGAAACATAAAAAATACCCTAATGTTGTTTGTTGACAGTACGACAAGATGCGTTGGGGCGGGCTTGGGGCCACGTGATGTGCGCGCGGAGCATGGCGCACCGCGTGGCGCACCGCGTGGCGCTCTTCCTCCTCCTCTGTTTGGTGCGTTGCGACACCAAGACCGTCCAGCAGGATAAACTTGGTAAGTTCTAGAATAATTAAAGACATGAGTGGAAGAACCACGTAAGTAACAGTAAAAATGCCGTTATTCTCCATAAATGGAGGCTTTAGGGCCGGCAAAATGATTTGAAACAAAAAAATGTGGATTTTACGTGTAAGTTGCAAGGTTTGCCAAAATTATAAGGGAAAAAATTATTATCCTTGTGTAATGTTACATAACAGCTGTTTTTATCGCCCACGTTTTCAATTATTATTGTTTTACTGTATCGAGAGTTTATAGTTAAGGTATGGCTGTGGATCACGTGGATATAAATTGACTCTAGTACTTGTCTGTTTATCCATCTACAAAGTTTTTATACGGTGGTATGCAATAGACATGAGGTAACTATAGCCCGGTCACATTAACTTGACGCATGGCTAGGATGCAAAATGCATTCCAGCGATGCATTAAGTTGATGTGACCGTGTTATAATATCTTATTACAATTTGTTAAGCGACACACTAACAAATATCAGGTAGATAATATTGTTATTTAACATGCCGGCTCCATAATAACGTCATGAATGATTAATCCATGCGTCGAGTTAATTTGACCGTGTTATATATATTCCAAAAGCAGTTAGTTTTAAACCAATTTTAACCCTAGGTAACTAAACTATATTTGTGGTTACATAGTAACTAAACTTTCGTCTGAGGGACTACGCAATAAAAAACGTGAAATTTATCAAAAGTATTTATTAAAAATAGAAACTGGTTATACGGCACATTAGTTTGGTTTAATAGAATCTAAATTGAAAGACATAAAACAAAAAATATCTATTCCGCACACCTAGTACACATGCCAATATTGTGAGACCCATAAATGGCATTTTTGCATTTCATGCATCGATACCTTGTCATCCTGCGGACTTTAGATGGACATAAACAAAATATTTTGTGCACACTGCTCACAGAAGGAACAGGAATTTCAGATTCTGAAGACTCGCCAAGAATATCTTTTATCATGACCTTTTGTCACGCCTCAAAGTCACCGTTTGTAAAGGCTCCCGTAGCCAGGGCTCCATCAGCAGGTCTCCCATCCTGAGGATAAAATCACGTCGTTTTGTCGGCTTTTTTTTATTTCTTAAGTTGTTAACAACTTTCAACAAGTCATAAATAGCATAGGCATTGAGAAAATCTTATAAATTTTAAAGAAATCGGGGGGTTATTTGAAGAACACGCTGGTTACCTTGGTTTAAGGTTTGAGTAGAATCCGTTTCCTGAAAATCCTCTAAAGAGTCATCAGAGTCTATAATTTGAGTTCTTTATCTCTTACTTGGGCGTGTAATGTCATCCTCAGGTTCCGAAAATTTGTTTGAGTTTTCAGAATCGGAAGTATTGATATGTATTTCTTCCTCCACATTATCTTCCGTCTCGGAAGCCGTAATATACGAACCTTCTTCCAATTTTTCTTCCATTTCATCTTCGAGCCATTTACTTATCAGTCTGTTCTTCTTGACTCCCCAAATCCTTCTAAAAAAACAAAAGGTGCAATCGTATCAAAGCCGGGAATAACTTGTTGCAACTTGCAACACAGAGTTATTTCATAAAACATAAACTTTTTTATTAGTAAATTTCACGTGTATACAGTATAATATATATTTAAATGGTAAAATACATTAATTTATATAAAATAAAAACCAAATATAACGTGGGAATCGCGCATAAATAATAAAAAAAAAAACAAAATATAATCATACATACCTTTGCAAAATAACGTACGTTGTAACTAAACTTTCGTCCACCGGACAGCGCTATAGCCGTAGGTCACCTCCTAATTACCGTGTAATTACAAACGTATCACACGATGAGCTATTTGCTCCGATCAGGAAGGTAAACAAAGCGTGGCGGGTGCGGGGCGCAGGGAAGTAAGTGCACTAGACATTCTCGGGATGGGGCGTCGTCGCACAGACGAATGTTTAGTTATCTAGGGTTAAAATAAAACATCTTAATTTTCATTTTCTATTTTCATATTATGCTCTTCAGACGAACTTTATACTTTCATAACCTTAATATTATAATAGTAATCTTATTATGTCTATAATATTTCGTAAACCAACAAAATCAAACCAAAAGTCTGTGCTGAAACAAATTAAATACCTAGCTCCTACTTGACTAGTCAACAGACGGACAGTTATTTCACAAATTCTTAGCATAGAACTGCTTAAATTAAATTATAAATTTATCTTTAGCTGTTAGTTAAATGAATTTAAGATTTTAGGTCAAAATATATTACAGTTGTAATGTATTTGTTATTTAGTTTAAAGTTATTACTTCTTCGCTAACGTGTTGATCATTATTTCGATTATTTAGAATCCAAGTTTTACTGATAATAATCTGAAACGATTAAAAGGAGCTTTGAAACCAGAAACAACCTTTCAATTTTCACGATATTTTCCACCATTTAAGCTCAACTTTGCCTCGTCTTTGAGGAGCGTAAAAATCAATTTTCATGTACTATTCTCGCAAAATTGACAAGCCTGAAACACGCAAAGACAGGTGCACAAACTTTTATGCCCTCAAAAAGAAATTCGCGAATCTGATTTTAATTCTCTTTCTGCCATAAAAAAGTGTAATAAAGGTAAACGATTTCGCCGACGCCGTGTGAGTTTTAATTAAAAAGGTTGCATATGAAATTGCGAACGATACCCACCTTACTTTTTATTATTTTTTGGCAAGCGACTGTTAATTACCAAGTTGGTATCGTATTGTGCCGGCAAACTATTGACTGCTGAATCGTGTTACAATACATTAAGGGTATCGTTGTAATTTAACCCTTTTGTCGTTCGAGTAGGGTTTAATATCGAGTGTATTCGATCGATTCGCTTTAGTGGCCGTACCTTAAGTACTAATTGCTGTTTATGATGGCATCAGACATGCCGGTGATAATGCGACCGTAAATTTAGTGAGCACTAACTTTGTGGCCGTATTTTACAGGTTTCAAAGATAATTACGGCGAGTTAATTGTAGAATATATAGCACCAAAAGTAATTGGTTGGAGCCAAGAAATATAGTGATATGAATAAAACTATGAGATAAAATGTAGTAATAATTTTAATGCTTTGTAAGCTTAGTTTACGTCTTACCTTGCTAAAGAGTCCGAAGAGGCATCACGCATACTCACACGGAATAAAAATGGTAAAAGAAATCCGCTACGCAGGTTTTATCTCTAAGAGCGTATAAACGTACGAACGTATATTACGTGCCGTTAAAAGGGTACAGTATTCGAGGTACACAAATAAAGGAAGGAAACTTAATAAACTTCGATTGGATACATGAAAGAGTTCGTGGAATTACCAATTTTTCAAAATAGACAGTTTTACAGCTGACTGGGTTTCCCGTTGGCGATGTGCATTCTAAAGTTATGCCGTGGAACCGAAGTTATTTTCGATTCTCATTACGCAGAAGCAGAAAATCCATCCTAACTCCTGATGGAGCACGCCTGCTCCTCGGGTTTTGTTTGGAATCGTTTGTATATAATACTTTTTCATTGTTCAAATATTATGATTGAAATAAAATTATGATGTTTTAGAGAAATTTCCTCAAAATTTTCTTTTTATGTTTTGCTATCAAAATATATGAAATTCCTTCCAATTATTTTCCAATTACATATTTTTACGGTCATAGCCACTCATAGCTTTTCTGTAGAATTTGATTTGTGACAAGTGTTTACGGTGTCATGGAACTGTTTATGATTTAGAGTTGTTGAGTTGATTTGAGAATAATAACATAATAATAAGCTTTTCAATGACTCCGAACTACTTTATTCTCAGTTTTAAGCTTTTCGACTTTATTTCTTAGCAATAACTTTAAAAATGATGCACTGCTTTGCCACAACTGCGGTTATATACAGTAAGGCTAGATTAGAATTAACCCACATTACTGTAAGGCTTTAGAAATGCGTCGATTTAAATGCGTCTTTACAAAAATTATAATAATCCTTACATAATATTGCTTGTGGACTGTATTTTGCTAGATCCTCACAGTATTATGGGTCATCTAGCCATGCGTACGTTTTATAATAAACTTTTTCCCATAAAAGTGAGGCAACTGGGTCAATTGATGATTAAAACTTTTTATAGGAGGCGGCTTTGGTCACCGCTCTTAAGAAATTAATGTCGAAGGGCCCCGAGTAAATTGGAATAATTGTGTTAACTTTATTAGTTGTAAAACTTGTACTCGACTCCATTAAAAAACTTTTTATTAAATATCCGAAATAATTGGCGCTGGAATAATTGAGGCTCTACTCACTGTTGTAAAGATTGTGATTTTATCTTTTTAGTTTTATAAAGAAAACTGCGAACGCATTTCACGTTTGTGGTTTTTTTGTTTGGCAATACAGGAAATAAATGATCTTTTTAATGCCAACAAATATTAAGATTTATGTGTGCTGATAATATATTAATATTGTTTTAAAGTACCTGACCCGGCAAACGACATTTTAACTTTGGGTAGGAATTATCAAATATCTATATAATATATAAAACTCAAAGGTGACTGACTGACATGTTGATCTATCAACGCACAGCCCAAACCACTGGACGGATCGGGCTGAAATTTGGCATGCAGGTAGACGTTATGACGTAGGCATCCGCTAAGAAAGGATTTTGATAAATTCCAACCCCAAGGGGTTAAAATAGGGGATGAAAGTTTGTATATAAAAATACTTCTTAACGCAAGCGAAGCCGCGGGCAAAAGCTCGTTAAAAAATAAAAATCTAATGTGACATTCATCACACACAAGTAAGTATTTAATAATTCTTGTTAGTTTTATAACTAACAAGAATTATTAAATACTTTTATTCGTTATCCTATTTTATAATAGGATAACGAATAAAAGGAATATCATTCTTAAAGTAGATTTAATGAAGAGATCTTGAAAGTCATTTGAATATTTTACTACATTCACCGCACATCGAATTTCCATAAAACGAAAAATAGTATGGGAATAAATGAACGAAATTTATTGAACACGTATACGTTAATGGCGGCATAAACGAGTATTGAAAGTAATCAATTTTCGAAACGGTATTCTTTTGTTTCGCTATGAATAAAATATGACACTATGAAAAAAGAATATATTCGGTCGTAAACCGATCAAGATACTGCGGTCGCATTAAAACGTAATAAAAACACATTCGCAATTGTATTTCAAGTTTGTGAATTTTTCTCCAACCTATAAACCCCGCCATCTGCGCCGGTCGTAACGGTGTCAACTCAACGTCTTGTATAATCGTAAACCCGACTTTATATACCGAGATGCCCATTTATTGACGTCCTCGAGCCGACTTTAGACAATAGGACGTCATACATTGGAAAACCGAAAAATGTAATAAACCGGTTTCTATTATTCTAATCCATAATCCAATCCAGCGCAGGATTTCTATTGGAGTAATGGTCGGTTTACATTATTTCAATCGAGGGATGGTTTGGACTACTGGTTTAAAACAATGTAAATCGGCTATAATGTAAACGGACATCGGAATGCACCTGAATGCTATTTTGCAAAAAAAAAGCGGTTTAAATATTGCAATAATTATTTAAACCGGGTAAACCGGGAAACCACTATCAGGGAAATAATTTTATAGGTAGTTGACGGACCTACGTTTTTTCGTCGGGTAAAGTCAAGCTCGGCCCACAGATTTACGACAAATAGAGTTGACTCAACCACAATAGATAGAACGAACCAGTAGGCCGGTGCGCGGCCTGAAACTGCGTTTTTCCTATTTGTCAGTTTCTTTGAAGTCGGCCTACTAGTTCATTATGTCTATTGTGACTCGACTAAATAATAATCAATTTCCCTGATAACACCGATTTTTTTTTGGTTTGAATTGAATTACAATTTCTTTGATCGTTCATAGAGGTTGAAAACATGGCTAGTAAGAGGTATATTAATTTGTCTCATAGTCAATTGTGTACCTAGTTCAAAATCATCAAATCAAAGTTAAATACCGTATTTATAATATCATGATTATCTGGATGCAAAAAGGGTGAAAAATACATCCAACAATTTCCTGATTTCCAATCCATTTTGCTAGGAACGCCCTTTTGCTTGCGAAACCACTTTAACGAGGCCTTAAATGAAATATAGGGTTAAAAGTGAACAAAATAAATAATAAAAAGCAAACCCTTGTTGCCTGGGAGGCTTGTTTTGCCCTCATGTTAAATTATGACAACCTATTATTACCAAGCCAATAACGACTTCATTTCTTAAAAAATCTTTTGAATTGAACGAGGTAAAATTTTAACAATGAAGAATAACAGTCGCTGTTAAGATCACTTAAATTTTATGGTGTATTTTAAACTTGCCAATTTTTTTCCTTTTTATTTATTAACTGCATGAAAAGGCCATCGTGTTAAAAGACTATACGATGCGCGCGGCTTCGCCTGCATAAATTAGCCTATGATCCTTCTTTTTTTTATTATTAAATAAGGGGGCAAACGAGCAAACGGGTCACCTGATGGTAAGCAACTACCGTCGCCCATGGACACTAGCAACATCAGAAGAGCTGCAGGTGCGTTGCCGGCCTTTTAAGAGGGAATACGCTCTTTTCTTGAAGGTTTGCAGGTCGTATAGGTCCGGAAATACTACTGGTGACAGTTCGTTCCAGAGTTTTACAGTGTGCGGCAGAAAGTTACGCGAAAAACGCACTGTGGAAGACTGCCACTCATCAAGGTGATGAGGATGGTATGTTTTTCGCGTGGGACGATGGCGAAAAGTTGCAGGTGGTATGATTCCGAACAATTCCTCAGAGCACTCCCCGTGATACAAGAGATAGAGGATGCAGAGCGAAGCTAGGGGAACAGAAGGGGTCCAAGCTGTTTGAAACACTATGGCAATCAACAATTCGAGCGGCCCTTCGTTGGATACGATCCAGAGGGAGCAGTTGGTATTTTGGCGCCCCTGCCCAGAGATGAGAACAATATTCCATATGAGGCCGAGCCTGCGCCTTGTAGAGTTGAAGGCGTTGGTCCGTCACGTGGTCACGAGTTGTAACTTTCATAACTTTTCCTATACAAAATTATCATAGTCTGAAAAACTGAGTGATATTCTTATTATAGTTTTTCTTTAAATACTTAATACACAATTATTTATTGATTGATTGTTCTGTATAAGCTAGATGCAGATCGAGGCTTTGATCACTCGCTTGGAATCTATCCACGCTGCTTTTTATGGCTTTTAACCATTTTCTAGCCAAAACGACCAAGTTTTATTTGGCTTAAATAACTTAGCCATCGAATGAAAATTTTCAAAATTGCAGTTTTTAAGTATATAGAAAAATGACAAGTTTTTTGACAGGGAGTCAATGAAATGTACCGCCATGTTTCACCGAGTAGAGTCTAGTCAATTTATTATTCAATTGAAGGTTTGTGTCTCGCCTCGTGGCTTGAAATATTTTTCTGTGCAAATATTTCTTAATAAGATTTTTAAATTTAATAATTGAAAGCTCTTTAACGTTCCTCGAGACCGTATTGTGTGAGCAGAAATTTTTCCTTTAGAGAAATTATTATGAACTAGCTAAGTGCTATTACTTTCACATTAAATAATTTAGATACATTATATAAAAGAATAATATCATCCTATGAGCTGTTATTATTAGTGAAATTGAATATATGGTTTTGAGTGCAGGATCAAAAAAACGTCGAGAGCCTAGTAAGTTTTTTGAGAGAGTAGATTTTTGAGAGCTGATCATTGATCAACCATTGGCAGGGTGCCAAATATTCGCATTAAGTCCGCATGGTGGCTTGACGCGGCTCACATTAATAAGGCCCGTAACTAGTGTCCGGCCGAAGTTTCGGCTTCGGCCAATAGTTAGGTTAGGTTAGCTTTGGTTCCAATGTACGTCCTGTGTTAGACAGATCCGGGATTTCCCTCCGTTATACGGCTGAAGGCGAACCGCAGGTGGTTTTAGTGAGTAAGAGTCTCACATACCCTCGGGGTACCCAACCCGGGGCACCCATGATGGGTTTCCCCTGCGATATACGGCCGAAACTGAAGGCTCGTTGAAGATTAAATTCGATAAATCACATGCTAAATCTCGCTGACGGTTTATATTGTCCTATAAAATAAATATTAAAGAATTAACTGTTACACAAGTTACTGTGATGGTCAGTACTCACTATCGGTATTACTCGATAGATTTAATGCAAATCGAGTAAAAATTAACGTGTGGACCGCAAAACTCACAACTCGAAGGCTTACATCGAGCCGGCTCGATAGAATTAAATAAATTTAATTTCCTTCAAACTTACTCGAGCTTTACTCAAGCGTGTGAGTTTTGCAGTCTACACGATAATTTTACTCGATTTAGAGTAAAACTATCGAGTAATGCTGAATGTATGGACGAAAGCCCAAGCCTTGGTTTTTGCTATATTACTCTACGTGATTGCGCGATCGAGTAAGGGCCGATTCACACTAGGATGGCAGAGGCGAGGCGAGCAGTTTCAGTGTCATATGATTTTAAACTTTATCTTCAGTATTGTAATACATAGTATCGCTTGAGAAATCGACGCCACCGGCGGCCGCAAGATGTCACGGGCGGCCGTAGATTTCTCAAGCGATACTATGTATATTACATTAATAAAGATAAACTGCTCGCCGCGCCTCTGCCATTCCGGTGTGAATCGGCCCTAAAACCGTATGTGTATACTAAGAATTACACATTACATTGACATCGGTTGCGGCTTCGGCTACAAATCAACCATCGGTCAGACACTACTCATGACATTAAAATTATCAAGCGGACATTGCCAATACGATGATGTTATCAAAATACATTATACTGCTTTATTTTATATCATTATTTCGAGATTCAATATCTCGAGCGCCCCGAGACATATAGGCAAAAGAAAATATTTTTCCTTCGTATCATACAATCGCCAAAGTATAATATTATACCATTGTACATTATTATTAAAATATATTACCTAGTGTAAGACAAGTTATGCACGTTGTTTACTCGTAGTAACGTTATGCCTGTCCAATTTAAACGTAAGAGAGATATGCTTCGGCTGAGATAAAAAAAAAAAAAAACTGAAAATGAACAAAAATTCGAATCAAAAATATTCCGTGAAACAAGCATAAGTGTCTTTAATATTTGCGAAACACTGAAACATTTTGCTTGTTGATTGTATGATGCAATAAAAAATAATATTCAAAACAAAATATGCATGAACTGTTCAGATGGGACGTATGCCGCGATTTCCTCCTGGGATACAACCGAGTGTAAGTGCCGCTTCACTGTTACTAGTTCATTGGAAACATCACTTTACTTTTATGTTATGACTTTATTTCATTCAATGTTTTAATAAAAGTCGTATGAGTTTCGATTGTGTTTGTTTTAGTTGAACATTTCCGTCCGTTATTTCTGGACGGAATCCTATTAGTAACTCATGTAGAGCTAAATCACTTTTTATAAGTATAAAAACTGGTTAGTACCTACAATCTACAATTCTGCATACTAACACATGTTAATATTTTTTCACATGATAAATAGGCATCGCAATTCATAACCATTTGTGAATTCATCGCTAAACAAAAACGAGTTTCGAGTGAGTTAAGTAGGCCACTTTCTAAATTAAGGATCTTACTTTTCCATTAAATTTTTACACACAATCCCAAAACCATAAAATTTCATTGCATACTAAAACGATTTTAAAAATATTCATGGAGGTACAGAATAACGAATAATGTTTTAGTAGCGTGATAACAAAACGTTTGTATTTATCATTGTACGGGAGGCGTTTTCATATTTGGTTTACCTTTTGTTTAGACAATCTATTATGCATCAACATCACGTTTTATATTGTGAGAGATGTTTATAAACCTTTTTAACCGACTTCCAAAAAAACGAGGAGGTCATATGTTCGACTGTGGATATATTTTTTTTAATGTATGTTAAACGATTACTGCGCCGTTTGTGAACCGATTTTCAAAATTTTTGTTTTGTTGTATTAGGTTTCACTCCAATTTGGTCCCATTTTCACAAAAGTGGTGACCTGATGATGGGCTCCATGAGTAATCGAAGGAACTCCTCAAAATTCAAATGGAAACATATGGTTTTTTTGGTTTCATATAAAGTATTCCAGGCATATGTTACCAAAAAGTAAGATTTTGCACCAGGATATACCATGGTTCGAAGGTGGTGAACAGAAATCCTTACTCCTTATAGATACATGTTTGGGGGTTTCGGCATTGTTTTAAGAACTGAAAGCATATACTACTAAGCTAATTACATTAATCATCATCATCATCACCACCATTCCACCATACACCTTCACATTATGACCCTATTATAATTGGTAGGTATTTTTCATAGTATTTTTAGATCAAAACGGATCACGGATGTGTTTAAACATTGTTCTGTAGAAAGTTAAGCTATTTTGAAAATTATTTTATTATTTCGACCTGATGATAAGGTCCATGAGTGATCGAGGGAACTCCTCAAAATTTATATGGAAACATATTATGGTGATTTCGATTTTATGAGAAGTTTTTTGGAAGCTTTTTGGTAGCACATTATGCTTAGGATAAGCATAATATGCTACCAAAAAGCAACATTTTGCACTAAGCTATACCTTGGTTCCGAAGGTGCTAAGAGAACTTCGGATTCCTTATAGATACAAGTTTGGGGTTTCGGCTTTGGTTTAAGAACTTAAAGCATATGCTACTATGCAAGTTACATTCATTATCATCACCACTACCACCACACCATGAATCATTAAATCATAACTCTTAATTTGTCGAACTATTTCAAAAAAAAATTTTGGTGTTATATTGTTATATCAAAGTAAATGATTCAAACTTGGTGATCAAGTTACCAAGTTAGCAATTTGATTATGCGATCCATGAATTGTGAGGTATGTCCGTATGTAGGAAACTCCTTTTTATTGGGACAAAATAAATAGTTATATTAACGTAGTTCTAAGTAGTTTAAGCATAATATTATAATATGAACAATAATTATGTTGTGTTAATTAATAGTGTTGTGATAGAAAGAATGTCACTGAACAGAACTTTAGAGCCTTTAGAGATAGGCGCATGAACATTAATTTTATCATTGATTGAATAACGCCAAGCTTATATTATTAATATACACTATCTACGAGTATATTCTTGGAGTTGCTTATGCAATTCTCTATTCCGAGAGGGCGCTAGGTATATTAACTTTATAGTTCTCATATCATAATTATGTGTATCCTGGCTCCAAAGTCACTAAGTAGAACACATTAGTATTTACAGAAAACCTTATAAATTACTTAAATTACTAAAAAGAGTGAAATTATTATTTTTAACAACAAATTTAAACCGACTTCCAGAGTAAAAACAATAATTATTATTAAGTATAATGAACAAAAAAGTATGAAATAATTCTTATTATTAATAGTGCCTTATGCAGAATACTCCTAAACCTCTACTATTTCTGTACACAATCTTCATAATTTTGAAGTCGGTACCAGTCTTTAAAATTAAAAATATTTTGTCTAAGAACTCACCATTCATAGCTGGTATCGACTTCAAAATAATGAAGATTGTGCACTTTTTTGGATGAGTAAAAAATGTTAGGCGCAGCGCAGACGACAGACTATCCATGACGCACTTTTTAGTCTGTGGGAAATAGAACCTATGCAATTTTATGCAGTAACACACACGACGCGCAAAAAGTACGCATATAATTGCATAGGTTCTATTTCCACAGACAAAAAGTGCGTCACGGATAGTCTGTCGTCTGCGCTGCGCCTTAAACTCGCGTCAGGACACGTGATCCTGAAAATACGAGACGGAGGACGAGTACACCGCGCAGCGTAGGACAAAAAGAAACATTGTCTAATGAGTGAGGTCACCAAAAGGATTATTAGGTGGAGTTTTATACTTGACGAGCTTTTGCCCGCGGCTTCACTTGCGTCAAGAAGTATTATTATATACAAACTTTCATCCCCTATTTTAACCCCTTGGGGTTGGAATTTATCAAAATCCTTTCTTAGCGGATGCCTACGTCATAACATCTACCTGCATGCCAAATTTCAGCCCGATTCGTCCAGTGGTTTGGGCTGTGCGGTGATAGATCACCATGTCAGTCAGTCACTTTTGAGTTTTATATATATAGATAATCAATCCTCTGTTATTTTTTATAATAGGCTGTGGCATTTCCTATTAATATTAGCACAGGCAATTTATCTAGTTGCTCCCTATTAAATTTCACAAAAATGATACCTAATACATTATCGTATTGTCCTATTTTCTTTCTACAACTACTACAAAAAAAAATATGTTTGAATCAATTAATAGGCTCGAAGGAAATAATAGGATTTTTTAGTAAAAACTTATCACGAAATTAAATAAACTAAGGGTTTCCTGTATGGAGTTAGTTAAAATTTAGCAGCGTTGAAAGATTTTTTTACGAGTATATTTGTATTTTCAAGCGACCCAGCACGATGCGCTTTCCTATACAAAAGTTTAAAAAACTTGCTCTTTCCGCGCTGCTACTATCTCATTGAACTGTATATCCTATGAAGGCACATTCTTACTAAATATAATTAGATTTCATTTTAAATAAAACAAGTTTATAGTTAATCAAATATAATTTTATTTCTATAAGGCAATAAAAAAGTAACAAACTTACTGCTTCTCAGTTAATAAATAATATCTAATATTAGGTATTTTATTTACAGGATAATCCATTTTAGGGCTCCATTCCACCGCGGCGCACGAGAGGCTACGAGGGACACATAAAGGGTGTATGTGTCCCTTATATAAGTTTAATTCTTAAGTATTATCACTTAGTTTCGTTACACCCTGTATAACATTTTTGAGAGCAGAATTCTTTTCAATGCCGGAACAAAACACAAAACCATTTCCACGTTCCGCTACGTGGAAAGGATATCATTTAGCTCGTAAATAATTTTGTTCCCTTATGTAATTCGAGTAGTAGTCCTTTTAATGAGGTACTTTAAATGTCCTTCAAGTGCGTGTCTCATACAATTGCCTAGGGGGAACGTCATCGCATCCAATCCCATTAAGTAGATAAGTATCTGGTAATAGATTTCGAATTTGTCAATCGAAGGAGCGAGCGTTGATAAGCACTACCAAGGTGAATTTTATAAATCAATTTGTATCTAATTAGGTTAAGGCTTCCGAGAGTAGGATTAAGGAAATGTTTGTTTTTGTAAAAGTAATGGTATGCATTACCGTCTTTACAGATTTAATCCTTCGATCGAGGATTCTTCGGAATGCTATTGTATTCTATTGTTGTCGCGATCACCGGTGCTCGTATGGGGCTTGAAGGATTAAATGTTAAAAGAAAAGATTAGTCAGAGTTAATCCGGAGATTTGTTATATAAAATGAGTGCTGTGAGTATGTAGTGAGTACTGAGAACGTTAATCACAATTTGTAAGCCTCCTAATTAATTGTCATTGTTTGCCACTAGGGGCACTGTTTTAATTCTATACAAATAAAAGTTTTCATACACTGATGTACAAGAACTCGTACACCGTCTTAAAAATAATATAAATTCGATAATATGAAACATAATAAAATCGGGAAGTGCGAGTCGGACTCGCGCACGAAGGGTTCCGTACCATTATAGAGCAAAAATAGGCCAAAAATTGCCGTGCAAAAATGTTTGAAAAATTACGTTTGTTGTATGGGAGCCCCCCTTAAATATTTAATTTGTTTTGTTTTTAGTATTTGTTGTTATAGCAGCAACAGAAATACATAATCTGTTAAAATTTCAACTCTCTAGCTATTACCGTTCTTGAGATACAGCCTGCAGACAGACGGACAGACAGACGGACAGACGGACAGACATCGAAGTCTCAGTAATAAGGTCCCGTTTTTACCCTTTGGGTACGGAACCCTAAAAACGAGTAATAAAATAAAACATAAAAACACCCGAAACAAGAAATGTGCAGATCCAAAAAATAAAACAAAAGCATAAATGTTCATAACGCGACAATATCGCACAAAGTGCACAAAACTCAATATGTAAAATCTGCGGACTCGCCTGATTATTTCAACTAGCTTACCGGTTTTGCGTTTTCCATTGTTAAACTGGAACGCTTCAGAACTTTCCCCAACAAGGTGTGGTACAGACCAAGTTTCCGTTCATTTCCTATTTTCTTTTAAACAAAATGCATCGGAAAGGATTTTAAGTTGGAATAAAATTGCAAACGCCCGATTCTGTTGTGATGTTAGCAAAATTGTATTACTTGCTTGTGTCGTAATTAACTTTTACTGAACATTCTCCGAACTGCCGGCGATCGGCCATTTGTCGCTACTTATTTAGTCAATGTAATTCATTTGCAGTTTATTTCGTGGTTTGTTTCATTAAAAAGTTTATCTTCTTATACATAAAATTCTCGTGTCACAATGTTAGGCCGTGTACTCCTCCGAAACGGCTTTACTGATTTTAACCAAATTTTATATGCATATTCAGTGTGTCTGAGAATCGGCTACTGGGTCTTTTTTATATTGATAAGTGCATTTGTTGAATAAATAATAGTAAATTATTACAACTCGAGACTGACGACGACCATTGTTTGTGCGACGGGACGGGACGGGACGTTACCATGGCCTGGTAACATATACTTATTTAGTCACTTCAATAAAATAATATTTAAATGCTCAAAATGCTTTATATTATTATGGCAAAGCAACGTTTGCCGGGACAGCTAGTAAGTCTATAATATTTTGATTAAGTAATAAAATATTATGCCAATCAAATAAAATTATGCGTTGATCGCAGAAATTAACAGCAATTAATAAACCATACCTACATTTAAACAACATCATAATAGTAATCCTTCAAGCCCCATAAGAGCACCGGTGATCGCGACAACAATAGAATACAATAGAATTTCAAAGAATCCGCGATCAAAGGATTAAAATTGTACGTAAATCACGTGTAGAAGACCGTGAATTAAAAATGCAATTTGGTAAATAGTACACTGGCGGCAAGTGTAACATAATTTTAATTCGACTTTATAGCAAAGAGGCCAGCGTCCAAAGAGAATTGTCAAACCAGATAGGTCGTTCAAAAATCAAATCTTGAAGGTTTTGGAACAGAGCCAGCTCCACCTCTAACCTGCTTGCTGAATAAAAGACGAGGTTTCGGCGATTGATCTTAACCTAGAATAGGCGTTGCGACTCGTGCTATGAATAATGAATATATTTTGTTCTATAGTAGTTGTGAAATTTTGTACGATTTAGTATATTACGTAAAAAATCATTTGGTACCCATTATTGAATAATTTAAATAGTCCCTTAAGAATTGTTTATTTTAATTTTTAATTCATGTCACCTACCATTGATGCCACTTAGGCGCAGCGCAAGCGACAGACTATCCGTGACGGACTTTTTAGTCTGTGGGAAATAGAACCTTTGCAATTATATTATGCAGTAACGCACACGACGCGCAAAAAGTCCGCATATAATTGTATAGGTTCTATTTCCACAGACAATAAGGGTGAAATGTATAGAGCGATCTTAGACTCAACTCAGACTTTACTTCAAACTTTACTTTAAAAAATCTTAGCTAAGCTTAAGCCTAGCAAAATCGTAAGTGAATAGGAGGACCTAACAATGGATGTTGCTTCCTTCTATTCACTTAATATTTTGGTAAGCTTAAGCTTAGCTAAGATTTTTTAAAGTAAAGTTTGAAGTAAAGTCTGAGTTAAATCTAATATCGCTCTATAGATTTCACCCTAAGTGCGTCACGGATAGTCTGTCGTCTGCGCTGCGCCTTAAGGTAATCGCAGTTTTATCAGCCATGCCGCACGAAAATACGGTGCGTTCGGCGCGTTCGGCGCGTACGCTGCTGACAAATCAGCTTGACGACTCATAGTTTAAGTACAATTTAAACGCTGCCCATCCACACATTCTACTACAATACGTGGACGTACAATACATGTTACGGTATGTTAATTACTACGCTGTTATCAATCGTCAACGTATTACCAGAGTAGACTGAACACCTCGACTTAACACCACTAGACTCTAAAAAAAGGGCGAATATACGCGAGTTGGGCGCGAGTGTCACTTTCGACAAGTTTCACAATAGCTATGTCCACATTATGCAATTTCATCTTCAATTTTCGTCATCTTCTTTTTATTCAACTTTTGTTTGGCATATTCAATAATTTAATGCGTCAAAATCCACCCCCGTTGAAAGAAAAGTGCCACGTTACGGCCTACGATTTAAACTCATGTCACGGGCATGACTCACATTCGCTGTTGACTGCGCTATAACGCATGCCGTTGATAAACAAAAAAAGGCCCAGTGTGGACAAAGCTAATGCTGAGCGCAGTACGGCGCGCGCCGGCCGATCTGACATATTTCTAGATCTCTTCTGAGTCGGCCTACTCAGTTCTATTTACTCTGGTATAACTTTTGTTTCGAAAGATGATGTAATAGATAACGGTAATATTAATAATCTTATATCTTTAAACGAGCAATTCTTGTATATATATATATAGGGAAATCATGATGTAATAATAATAACTAGCTATATGACCGAGCGTCGCTCGGTATTCAAAAAAATCAAAAAACGCACATAAAAATATGTCATAAAAATATTATATATATAATTAGAATCTCGGAATCGGCTCCAACGATTTTCATGAAATTTAGTATATAGGGGGTTTCGGGGGCGATAAATCGATCTAGCTAGGAATCATTTTCAAAAAATGTCATATTTTTATGTGTGTTTTTTATTTTTTTGAATACCGAGCGACGCTCGGTCATATAGCTAGTTATTATTATTACATCATGATTTTCCTCCAAAAACAAACGCATGTCGCTATGTTACATTCGCTCCAGTTCCATAGAATTTCCTTATTATTGTTATCATATTCAAATCACTATTTATGCTATTTCGAATTTGGAATCTTGGGCTTTCAATAACAACGATAATGGAATTATACTAAGAATATACAAGCAGTTTCTAACACTATACGAAAAACATTAAAATATTCGTATACAAAATTAATGTAAATAAGTGTAAATATTATTTTCATCCGACTGCATTTTACTTTGTGATCATTGGATTATTCGTGCAATAAAATAAAGAGATTAAAGAATATAAATCAAATCTAATTAGTTGGCTAATAAATAAAGCTGTAAATCGTAAATAACGATTACTGGATCACTTAAAAGGGGATTCGTTTTAATCGCCAGTTCCACAAAGTTAATTACACAATACAATATTACAGTTTGCAAAAGTTTCTGTTGTAATTACAGTAGCTGGTGTAATTACAATAAAATTGTAATCAAGAAAACATTAAACATTACCTTCTAATTTCATTTGGGTTTGTTCAGAATCAGTGATATAAACAAGGATTATGTTTGGAATAAAGTAGCGGGGCAGACCCGAATTGTAGGATCTGTAATCTATTATCAAACCTTTTTCCTATTTTGTATTTTTATAAGGTTAAAAAAGGATTATCATAAGGTTTCTTCTCTATATATTATTATAATTATTATGCTTATGCACAAACCGTACATTTCGAGTTTGTTACTGCGAATAACTTCTTATGATTCTTTTATACGAGTTTCCAAGTCCAACTCGTTATGACATATTTTGAGATCTAGAAGAAGCAAAAATATAACAATCTCACGAGATTTAGAAGTCACATTGCACTTATATAAAATGGTACAATATGAATGCCATAATTTCATTCTTTATTTGAAAGTCAGTCAGATGATAAAGATTGAAAAACAAGGAGGAAAGAGCACAAAATTGCCCGGACATTTCCGGGACAAGTCCGGGACAACGGGGCTTGCATATTGCGGAGTGTCCCGCTCCGCCGGCCGTCCCGGGGTGACTGATAGGGAAATGGTGTGGGAATTGCTTCGTACCAATCTTTATTTGTAATATTGCTTCGGGGAATACCCGATACATTAAAGTGAGGAACTATTTTTGTTCGCGCGTTAATTTTACCGTATTAATTGGTGTTATGTAAGAATTTCCTTTTTGTCGTTTACTTTTTTGTTTATTTATAAATGATATAATATCATCCATATTATTATGTCAGATATTTACCAATAACTTATTTGGGTACTTTTTTAAATAATTTAGCTTTTTATTGCACAATTCATTCTTGTGTTCAGTTAGAAAAACTATTTCTGCAAGAATTGGAAAAGATTTAACTAACCAATAAACACACGTACACGTGTTGTATAACGCACGAGTGAGATAGCCTGCGATCGAAATGACGTTCAACGCTTGAGAATCGGGCCCCAGATATTATATTTGCCGTAGTAATATTCATCAAATCGACAGCCCTAACCACAGGCTTGACGTCTCCCTCTTTCCTTGCGAAATTGCATTTTGATTGTCCTCCGCCGCTACACGTGGCTGGGTACAATTATTTGATATTATTGCTTTTTATTACAACGGGAAATTGAATTTCTTACGATTCCGTACTCAATTTTCTTAATGTCACATATTTTGTAAATGATAATTGAACGTCGCATTATATACTGTGTTTATGTTGTTTCTTCGTTAGTAAATTGTTTCTTTATTATATTTTGGGGTTCAATAAGTTTGTAGGGCTTTATGTTCTCGCATCTTTCGTACTTTCTACAGTTGAAGACTTTCTTGAAACTTTATTTAATCGTTACTAATTGTACAAAATTAATTAAATACTGAAAATTGATATTTAGTAGTATTTCTAAAATTTATAATCTCATTCATATAAATTATGAGTAATAAATTCACGTCATAGCCTGTTTTTGAATATAACAAATTTAATGATATGCACAATTGTATATCATATTATGTACTTAGATAGCTCTCAAATATTGACTGAAAAACAGTAATGAAACACAATAAAGTACACATTTATTTATATATTTTGTCGTAAATCATAATCCAAATTTTATTTGCTGAGAAAACATAGACATATTGTAATATTTATTATTTATTGCTGCTAGTCTAGCTGGTAAATTATTCTTGATTTGATATACGTAAAGGAATAAAAATGCAAAATTTTATACCAGTTCCAGGGACGCTATTATTGTGCTGCGAACATGTAACAAATTCATAAGGTGTTAAAAATAAATTCAGACAACAGACCGAATGCACTTCGGAATTCAAGATTCGAGCGAGAGAATATCTCTTGAGATTTTATAATGTTATGTTATTCTGTCGCTAATGCAGTTGAGAGGGCATCGGCACGCTGTCTTGGAGCTCATATTATATTTATGCTAGTCTAGACTTGTATTCGAAATGTCTATGGCTATTTCTGATAAGCATCCAGTAATCGAAGTTTGAAGATGAGAATTTTTCTGAGCGTGTGTTGCCCGGCGAAAAGCTCCGCCTTGAACGGATATCACGAGTTAATTCTTTCTTTGGCTTCGAAGATGTGAAATGATAGTAGGGTTTCCTGATTATTTAAGTCATAGTTGAGATACTAAAGATAGTATATAAACGTCAAATCAATCTCCTTCACAGCTTCGTCAGTTATTTTCAAAACCTAAATTAGATCGCTCTACATTTCCCAACAATTGTGCTACAATTTAAAATTTCAAAATAGTGCGCCATTCATGTGATACACAGAATTGTAAATGAGGCCGAATTCATGCAACAAGGAACCACGCCTCCTGAATCGACGTTTTATCCTGCATGAACCTATCCCATGTGGTTCACTGTAATTTAAGCACTAGTTATGCACGCTAGTAAATGACGACTGCAAAATCAAACGTACATATAAATTATGATTTCATCATAGAGGAAATTCAGCAAGGAATTGTATAACATTCTAAAACGTCCTATACAGACGTAATTTCTCGTTCGAGAATCATAGAAATAATATCATACGGCTCGCCTGGCAAAGATTTCAGCAATCGTAAAATCGGAATATGCCTACTTAAAGTAATATAAAACTTGAATTTAAATTACGGGCTGCAGCAATTTACAAGCTATTTTAAATTTTTATTCAGCAATCATTTCCGTTTAACATACCTCGAACATGAAACTAATATGGTAGGAAATATATTACGAAGCTAATTTTTGCTATAAATTTTAAAAACGTCAGTCATGCAAGTCGTTACCCATTGTGTAGTAAAGTTCCAGAACGTTACCGTAACTGCGCCATGATGGATTTACTATTATATAAAAGATATTGTTCGAGATTTATATCGTGTATGACTTACTTTTCCTTGTAGTAGGCGGATGGCAAGTTGGCAAAATATAGGTAACCTACCTCTCTGAATGTCGCTACATTTTACGCTGCACACTATATACTCGTATTATGGTATACAAGCTAACCTAATAGCTTATTTATTATAGCTAAAACATAATAATTATTATAAAGGTGTTCCCTCACCGGGAGCATTCGCTTGTAATGTAACGTTACAGAGACGAGCATTACACCAGTGAGGGAGAAGTGCCGAGCATTACAATGCGCACCTCGTAATAATATAAACCGAGCATTATAATGCGCACCTTATAATGATACAGTGCGTAATATCTTGATACAACTTGTAACATCAACTAGCTATGGAATGCTCAAATTCGAATGTCACATTACACACGAATGCTCGTCAGTCAGGGAGGTATTATTGTAATGTAATGCTTAAAGTCGAATCTTTAATGTTACATTAAACGTGAATGCTTGTCGGTCAGGAAGGTAGTATCATGATGTATAATGCTCAAAGTCGAATCTACAATGTTACATTACACGTGAATGCTCGCGGTGAGGGAACACCTTTATATTATGACCCGTTTACATTATTTCAATCCAGTGTTATAACCAGCGCTAGATATTTTGATCATTGGATTGAAATAATGTAAACCCTTTATTATTGCGATAGTATATTTAGTATGAATATCAAAACCCGTAATTTTTAATTTGTGTACAAAAATCTATATACCAAACCAAACAAACTAAGAATACTTCTTAGCCTGTCTTCTTATTTCTAGGAAGAGGTACGTAGCTTTTCCCCTGCGAGATGAAAAATAAA
This sequence comes from Polyommatus icarus, assembly GCA_937595015.1. Classification (NCBI taxonomy): domain Eukaryota; kingdom Metazoa; phylum Arthropoda; class Insecta; order Lepidoptera; family Lycaenidae; genus Polyommatus; species Polyommatus icarus. The sequence continues at coordinate 18,602,591 of OW569321.1, forward strand.
ACAACGAGATGCACTGTGTCAGTGCCAGCAAAAGAGAAAACGAAACAACAAGACATTAGAAAGAGAGGAGCATAATATTAATTCTACGCGGCGCTGGCGGTCAACTCTTCCGTCCTACGAAATTTCGATCAGATCACGAGTTCTAACGCGATTTTAATATTTTTAAACCATCCCATAAATGTGCTTAATGCGCTATTGAAGTTTTTACATAAAAAAGGATACTTGTTATTTAGTAATATAACTTGGCATATTCAACTAAAAGTATTCATCTTTATGCATTTTAAATAACAACCAGACGGTGATTTTCCACCGCGATAGAAGATGTTCAAAATGATAATGGCGCCCGCCTTGTCACCCGCGAAACAAATTTGTTGGTTGCAATTTATGCACGACTTATCGTTTGCAGATCAAATCGTAGTTGAACAATGTTCAAGCATTTTATCACTTCACATTAAAGCTGTAAAGTTTGTTTTTGTTTCAAACAATACAGTCTATAAAATCCGCTTTTGAAATAGTTATCCATTTGACATTCGTGACATTCGTGTTACGTATTATTTTTGCAATGATAATAATAATTCTTATAATTCGTATGTTGGTAAGACCACAGTAAGACGTTACGTTAAGCTTCTTCAATTTTGGAAACTATAATCATACTGATCTTATTATTGCAATAGAGTCTGTCTGTCTGTCTTTACCTTTTTATGCTTAAAACACTGAAGCGATTTTGATGACTTTCGGTATAAAGATATTTTGCGGTCCATGACAAATTTTCATAAATAACAATTATAATTACAGAAAACGGTGTAATACAACTTTTATAACATTCAAAGAGCATCCAAAAGTGATTAAAAAGCAGCCCGATTAACATTTCAATGAGCTAACAACGGAACTGTGTCGGTTATGTGCTAATGCGTCGAATATTCAGTGTAAATTGTGAACAATCGTATGGACGAGCAGGGCGGGGGCTAATTCGAAAACAAGTCTATGTAGTGATGAGCTATCGTGTAAACCCGCACTCACAGGCATAATGACGAGCTATTCATACAAGATTATAGTGTTAGTGATGTGACACTAGTCATTTTATTTATTGGCGAGTTTGCTACATAAATTATACATGAGTTGGTATGTGGATTTGAATTATGGTTTATTTTTGACTTCACTATAATAAAGGCTTAATCACCAAAAAAGTGAAAAGCTAGGCAAAATTTGTGGCTAAACTATTTTTAACTTTTTACGTTATTAAAAAACGGACCATATTAAGAACCTTGTATTACAAACTTAGCATATAAATGATACGTTTTATCTACAAGTTGTAACTTGTAGGTAGCAGGTCTTCTTTGAATCTAAGCCATAAACTTTACGCAATGAAACCTCCTTTATTTAATATATTATTTAATTTCACCGGTAATTTTGGCTGAAATATAATTGGGGATCATAATATGATAAGTATCAAAGCAGCGCTTTACCGCGGCTCTCGTAATAGGCAGTACGCCAGATAACATCTCAGGAAGTTTAATGATATGAGCCTGAAACTTTGACATAATATTTTACAAGAAATTGTTGTTCTCACTTTAAGTCTACATTTTGCCTTAGAGATAGGAGCTAAAGTTGTTAAGCGGATTCAAAGGGAAAGTGTAATTCTGCTCAAAATATGTTCGTAATTTTAGATTTTATTTCTAAAATAATAATATGAATTATTTTTAGTAAACGCACGTATAGACTATACTTAAGAAGCAATTACTCGGGCAACAATTGCGGCAATAATTGCCCGGCGACACGAAAGGACCGATCTAGAGCAATTAGTGGAGCAATATGGAGCAATTTCAATAAATTGCGGCAATTATTTCGGCGATATTGCTCCAGATATTTCATATCGCTCAATGTCACCGATACGAATTGACGAAATCCGATGGGCTCGTGTATTGCCTAGTAACTACTTGATAAAGTTGCACCATATCGCTCAATTGTATTGCGATGTATTGCTCAATATTGCTGCTTGTTGCTGAAAATTGCTTGATGTAGTCGTGACGTTAAAGTTGACAAGAATTGACTGGAGTGGAGCAATTTTAGTTGCCCGTATAAACGTACCTTTAGGCTTGATTTATATGCCTCCGCGCGAACGGGCGGTTTGACCGCTACATCGCAAGATCACAAGAATTGTATGAAAATAGTGGCGCTGCCGCACCGATATTTCAATCAATCGTTACATACAAAAATTGCTTGTGATCTGGCGGTATAGCGGTCAAACCACTCTTTCACGCAGACGCATTTGAAGCGAGCCTTAAAATAACCTTGTAATTAAAAACTTATCTGGAATTTAGTTTTTTCACAAGTAAACTCCGGCTAAATTCCTGAATTTAGCACCGCAATTATAACCTGCAACTAATCTTCTAGTCTCGCTTCAGATGCAATTATTTTGCAAATTACTGCCTCTCAGACAGTTCCACTCAGCCATAAGTTACGCCTCTGATGTGTTGTGGTCTTGAATGCTGAGTGAGCTTTTCAAGCGCTGTAAAGTCTTTTGAGGTGTGCTCAGAGTGACGCGTCTACATTCACGCTCCATCGCTTTCTTTTAATAAGCCTTAAGATAAAATACTTAACTATGTATTCACTAGAATCTATAATGATGAAATCGGACCAAAGTTATCCTGATGACATTGCAGAATTAATTATTTCAATAATATTTTGAAAAATAATAGCATGTCTGAACAATACAAGATCATCATGATAATAATTTTATACAGAGACCAGATAGAGAATTAGACCGTTAGCACGTATGTCCTAAGTCTATAACTATGAAACTGCAAAATTATTTAGCATGTGAATGCATTCTAATTTCTAACATGCAAAAAAGCATAACCAAATTTTGATTAGCTCGTAAAATGAAATCTGTACACATGAATCAGTTTCAAGGTTTGTCGGCAACTTTTTAATCTCGCTGAACCTTTCACTCGGATTTTTTAAAATTAGTCCCAAACCACGAAAGGCCGTCTCGCGTATTGTAATTGGTTTAGGGTTTTTTGTTCGTAAATAACATAAGTATAGGCTGCAAGTTGCGAACTTATTGTACAATACTATTTCTACACCTAAAAACAGTATTTTGTTTAGTAGTAATTGTTTACATTTCTTCACCTGCAAAGCTTTTTTCGTATTGCAGAATATAAAGTAGTTAATAAGTGATTTGACAAGTCATCATCATTTTATCTGAATCATATTGAGGCGTAGTGGACCAAGATAAGTGTTACACCACAGCAATAAAAAGCTATGTAACTATTTCTCATTCTATGTTTTCGGGGTAAAAAACTTCGGGCGATTCTCAACCCTCATCAAAGGGAGCCGGTCGATTAATCATCGTCACACATAACAGAGATAATGTGACGGAAACGTTGACACGCGAGCGTGTGCCTGCGAACTAGTTCTTGTGATAACACGACATGACATGACTATTACTCGCTATAATTAATGACGCAATTAACATGACAAGAAAGTTGATAAATAAAATTACAATTCTGTTGAAGGGTGTAATTTTTTACCTCCATAAAGTTGTCATAGGCCGCGCGTTGTAGAGGTTGGCTACGGCGTAGGCGCTAAAAACTTTTTAAAATATCGACATTACCAAGAATATATTATGCAATTATATAATATTACTACTACTATTTTACCTTTGACCAGTAAAAAGCTATAAGTGTATTCATTGTTCTTAGTAAAGACGTTAGTTTTTTACCTAAAAGTTTGTATTTTTTCCTTACAAAGCTGTCGTAAAGCCTCGACTCATTATAACTTGTAGAGGTTAGCTACGGCGCGAGCGTCTACTACGGCATAGGTGCTACGGGTTGCAATGTCAATACCGCAAACATTACAAAAGAAAATATTATAGCAGTAGTGACATTTTCAGTAAATTTGAAATAAGATAAGTGTTACGTTAACAATTATGCAAAATATCAATAGAATTTAACGCCAGTTGTGTTAGATCTTCATGTGCATATCGTTTAAAAATCTCACCCGAATGTTTGTGGTCAGCAAATAGCATTGTTTCCGAATTGTTTTGTGTTAAAATTGTTCTTTTATTCTTGTTCGGGTGTTAGTCGAACGGTTTTTGTCGAATTTATCGGATGTGTACATGGTGTACTAAAATAGCCCAAAGCGTTCTAGGGTAATGCAAGTGTTGTGTATAGATTTGTGACAACAAAGGCCCATATCAGGTGGTAAGCGGTCGATTTGACGTGGTCTAAATATTTTGGCATAGACGTGTTCTGTTCGTTAGCGTTCTGGTTAAAATGGGTAGCTGAAAATAGGTTGTAAATTGTAAAATGCCTATAAAATATAGTATAGTTGACTTTTAAAAGTTTTAAGTATTCCATGTGTACATTAAATTGTAAAACTGCATCTTACTTTTTTTCAAATTTAGTCACCAGCATATTTCCCTAGCAAGTATTTTGCAGCAAACTTAGAGAGTTGTTTGTAAAAATATTTATTCAGGACTCCAAAAATAGCTACGAGATGAACCGATGAAATTCAAATTCCGCAGTCTAATATCGCTGAATATTTTCGGTGCTCATAAAATATAAGTCTCGTACTTACTGTCCCATATATTTCTGATATTACATAGCGGCCCTTATCTGCTCCTTAAATAACAAATTACTTGGCATTGAAACGGCTCTCATTGTAGGGCCAGTTGTTTGTGGCAGCGCATAAATCACAAGAAGGTCAGCTTTATTAGGAGAGCGGAAATGCCTTTGTGTCCTAAAGCCCTGGATGTCGCTGCGACTTCACTAAGATATTTCGATTGTGGCTTAAGAATTTGACATAGTGAATAACTTTACCCTGTTCAACATCATCATTAGTGGAGTTATACTAGTTACCGTACTGTCAGATAAATTGTTTCGGCTTTTGCCAGACCGATATTATTTGGTCGGACTTAAGCCCAACGGCAGATCACGACTAAATATAATGACTAAATATAACCCTACCACATTACTTAGATCCGTCCAGTCTCAAATTATCTCACTCTTAGATAAATTAAATATATCTGGCTACCTAATGTTTAATGGAAGATATTAAAGAGTTATAAAATCCAGCGAATAAGACATGATTTTATCAATAAAGCAGAGGTTTCAGCTATAACTACATTCAACCTTTATAATATACTTATGAATATATTTTAAAAACTCGTACTCGACAAAGAAGCCTCAACCGTATACATCCAGTAATCTACTTCTAGCTTCTGTGCCGTGGCGGTGCTCGCCTCGTCGTTCCATAACTGGGACAGCTAAACGAGTTGATTTCAATAAAAATCAAAGACGCGGCACTCCGACGCGGGCGGATCGTATAAATATTTCCTTTCAGTCATGTAACAATAAAATTATATTGCATAAACTGCCACAAGTTCCGTAGTTCGATAAAACTCGATAAGTGGATGAAAATTCGCGAACAGAATAAATATCGAATACTTTTTGCTCCGTCCTCGATCGTTATTTATTATTTATGGAAATAGACCTGGAAAACTCCATCGAGAGAAGGTCGTCATATTTTTCTTAAAAAAAGTAATGTCCCCAGTGCGGCGGCCGTTTGTCATGCAAATTTATGCGATCCGTTTTAGCGTTCGTTTTTAAACCGATAGCGATTTCTAGACGGAATATTGAATTGTGAATAATAAAACTTTGTTCGATAATGCCGAAGTCATATTTTTTTGTCACGAAAGATGTTAATCAAGACGAGGCTTCGAATCATTTAAATCTATGTAAACGATGTTTTATCGTATAATCGGATATCGATGGCGACAATTTTTATATTTCGGTATAATCTGCCTTTATTATTTATTTAGAATGTTTCGAGTGGAGTTGTTTGATAAACTTTTATCTGAAATTCATAAAACGAAATACACTTTTAAATGAGGCGATCTCAGTGATGGTTCAAAATATAATATCTGATCTATTTTTTAAGTTTATGAATGTAAAGACACAAAACACGATTGCCGCTTTCTTGCTTGTTACATTACAAAGTAGCTGTAGTAAAGTGAAACAGATGAATACCTACATAGTAACTTTTGATTTAACTGCAATACTGCGTTTACATCTTTGGTCTAGTTTTCTTTAAATAGAATTGAAGTATAGATTGCGTACGGGTCCTTATCTGGGTAGCAGTCACGTTATGACAATAATATGTTTATACCTATTATTATTAACGTATTATGCTTAAAGTAGTGCAAATAAGTTGGCAGCTATTACCAGCTATTACTCGGTTGCCCTCTAGATTATATTTTTACTCTGTGCTTATAAATTGTAAACAGCTACTCACCTAGCTCTAGTGGCAGAGTAACACATCCATAATCTGAGCTCGCACTGCAAAAATTGATGACATAATAAGTACTGAAATGGTAGCAACTACATTAAGGGTCTTTAAGGGTGCGATTATGTGGGGTCGTTTCAAAATTGAGCGTCGTTCCGGGAACAGCTCTATCATTTATCATTTAGCTATAATGCTACATGTAACGCATTTAGGACGCTATAAGTAGTTACGGGATGGAGTTTAAAATAAGTCGATTGATATCATTTGACGTCAATGATGATGTTGTTGTTAGAGACGTTGTTGTGATTATCTTGACGACCTCTGTGGCTCAGTTGGTTGGCTGTTAGCTCTGCCGGGGGTCACAAGTTCGAAACCCGTCGACGGAACAAAAAGTTTTCAAAGTTCCTGGGCCATGGATGTGTATCAAATATGTGAATAATATTATAATAAAAATAAATAATCTTATATATAAAATTCTCGTGTCACAATGTTAGTCCACGAACTCCTCAGAAACGGCTTTACTGATTTTTATCAAATTTTATATGCATATTCAGTAGGTCTGAGAATCGGCTACTCGGTACTTTATATATTGATAAGTGCATTTGTTGAATAAATAATAGTAAATTATTACAACCTGAGATTGACGGCGACCATGTTGCCATGGCGACATACTTACTTAGTCACTTCAATAAAAAAATATGGGCGAAATACTTTATAATATTATGGCAAAGCAACGTTTGCCGGGACAGCTAGTATAGTATAAAAGTATGAAATATATTTCCGTTGTCTTGCACCTGTAACACAAGTCCTTCAGGTACTTAGCACGGGGCCAGACTGACGTGGTGTGAAGCGTCCATAGATATTATTATTTTACGTGTAGACTGTTTTCACAAGCAGAATGTGTCGACATGCAATATTCGCTTTCGGCTTATAGGTTGCGCATGTAAATGACCGTTTATTTTTGTATAGCAACTTGTATTTGCTTATGTATATGAGCAATAATTTTTTACATCATACCCTCAATGAATATGGTAGATGGAGTATCTTATGAACCAGTTAGTGTAGGTATCTTTTAGTATTACAATATAAATTGTATCTACCAAAATCGTAAATCTCGGGAATAGTTGAATAGTCGGTCAACCGAAATAGAATATTCGAAATGTCTTACCAACCTCTTACCTCGAGCTATATTGAGATGTGGGGTTGTGTGGAATAGTTTAAGTCGTATCAATATAACGCTGGTGGGAGGCTATGAATGCCGCACGCTAGTACAATGCCAGAGGTTATTACAAGATCCATTATTCTTAATTTCTAAAGAATTTCCAGTTATTATAACAAGACTCTCAACTATAATATTATTATTCATTTTGAAATAGCTGGTACTTATCTAAAATTTAGAGGTCATTGTTCAGATGAGGTGATAGGATGACGAAGACTTTTATGATACAATAGTTTCATTTTTTTCCATTATCATGCTTGCTTTATTTTAAACAGCCAATAGATAATAAGCTTTTAATAACGATTTGTGATTTAATTAATGAAGTAATCGCCTCATTTTCACACAACATGTACTGCGCAAATTATTAGTTTAAACTTCTAACAATAAGTTTATAACTGCAACTTACTCTTATCATGTAAGTTTTATGGATTATTTGATTAAGGCTTTAGGGGAACATCTTTCGTGGATAAACGAAGTTTTTAAGATCACGTGTTGTACATATCTTATCTGCGTGGCCATAAATTTTTTACCTTTTTAAAAGGGCCTGAAACCCGTAGCTAATCTCTGTAAAACTTATAAATCGCTTGTATCTTTTAAAAACTAAGACATTATTTAGTATAGGTAAGTATTAAAAATCCTAGTTGCTTTATTCTGTTGTTTAAAACATTATATTCATTCGTATATAAATCTAGTCCAGCATATAGTAGTCATTGTTTTGATAGTGCTGATCCAGCACAAGAAGCCAGTGGAGCTTTTACCGCGGCTACTCAAGGGGGTGGAGGAAAGCACCACGCTGTTCCTGCCGTATAAGTCATTACGAGTCCATCGAACCTTCGAGGAGGATGCCCTCACGAAGAGGGTTGCCACATGTAGACCGGCTATACACAAGAGCACAGTCTCATTCAACACTGGAACCAGGCCATTGCGCATGTCACTGCTGCAGGGACCCACCAAAACCTGCCGTGACGAGTGCAAGTAGAGGGGTTTAGAGCAGCACCCGAGCTACCACTGCCATACTGCGTAGAAACGGACTCCCACCGCGGCTACTGTACCAATTTGAATTAGCAGCAGCTCTCTAGTCTTGAATAACCGTATCTGATGGAAACCGCACCGATATCCGTTACACAGTTTTAATAACCTCCTCCTTTTTGAAAGTCGGTTAAAAATCTTTGAATGTGGAGGTGGAAACAGGAAGCAGCGGTTATTCAAAAAAGGAGACACATAATTTCATACACTTTTTATAGTTGTATAAGAAACTAAATTACCCGGTGATTATACGAACTTTCCTGGTCTTCCCCAAACTTTTCAAAAATAAATTTAGCCAAATCGGTTCCGCCGTTCTCAAGGCGAGACTAATAAAATTGAAAATACACTTTTATTTATTACTAGCTGTCCCAGTGAACTTCGTATCACTTTAAAACCTTCCCTGGACTTCTACAAATATTTTAAGACTAAAATCAGCCCAATCCGTTCAGCCGTTTTAGAGTTTTAGCGCGACTAACACATTTGAAAATCTATTTTTATATTGAAAGTACACTTTTATTTATTATAGACTAGCTGTCCCGACAAACGTTTCTTAGCCATATTATATAAAGTATATCGCCCGTATTATTTTATAGAATTAGTGACTATATAAGTATGTCACCATGGCAACGTCCATCGCTATCCCGTGACCCGCGTCGCATAAACAATGGTCGCTCTTTATAGACAAATAATAATTTGCAATAAAATAAAATTGCGACTATAATTAAAGATCTAAGGTATCCTATCTCTCAAGTTGGAAAAAAACACACATTTAAAAAACAAAACATTAAAATCGGTTAAGTAGTTTAGGAATTTATCGCGGACAAACATCGTGACAGGAGATTTATATATATTAGATATTTTGTGCCTCAACTTGCCTTCTAATAGGTAATTATAAGTGATAAAATTACTCCTGCGTTACTGGATTGGTTTCAATGAGAGAGTAATTATAAGGAGAGAGAGAGATTAATCAGCCTGCATTGTCCTAACTAAACTTGGAAGTTGGAAATAATATGTTTTCAACGCAGGAATCGAACTCACGACCTCCAAGTTAGGGTTGTTGAGGAAGTGATTATGAGGAAGAGGAGGAGGAAGAGGAATTGTCACGCGCAAATTTAGAGGATGCGGATGAGGAAGAGGATATTTTATGAGGAAGAGGATGCGGATGAGGAAGCGGATGACGAAGCGGATGAGGAATAGGATGATAGGAAATTATAAATACTATAGCGGACCCAACCCAAAAGAATTTCTCTCCTCTGTACATAACAATACACAAAAAAATTATTAATAGGGCATTTTTCAGTGGATCAAACTATGAATCTAAACCATTCTCGAAACACACACAATATAGAATCATCAAAATTGGTCCAGCAGTTAAGGAAGAGTTCGTGTGCCTAGTGTGAATTTTTTGTGTTTCACATTCGATTGTGAACGCTTTAACTAAACGCTTTAATTAACTTACACTCGGCACACAGTAACATACACAACACACGCACATAAAAAAAAGGTGAGCGAATAATACAATTCTCGCGCTCTGGTGTGTGCGTTGCCATGATTAAATACGCGACGCGCATGCGCAGTGAAATTCGTCATAAATTCCTCTTAAATTTTAAGGAAGCGATAGAGGAAGAGGATTTTTATTTTTATTTATGAAGATGCGGTAACGGTTGAGGAACCCAAAATATTGCGAAACTTCCTCATTATGAGGATGCGGAAGAGGAATCCTCAGCAACCCTACTCCAAGTCAAGAGCCACGCTTTAAAGCACTGGACTACGGAGGCATTCACGATTGGACTTTAGTGATATTGTGTTTCAGCGAAGTCTCAGAAGACACAGTATCAAAGATAAAGAGGTTCTCTTTATAATTTCGCCTATCTAATCAATCTTCAACGCCACATTAAGCGGTAACGTATTGTCCTGGGAACAATTAGAGTATTCACGACAGTTCAAGACGCGTTCCAGAAGGAACCCCTAACAATTCAAATTCCCCAAAATAATTTGTAACAGTAATGGAATTATAATTTCCATTAATGTTATTTTGTTTTAGAGTTATGTTTATTTCGTTAAATTTTTTTATTAATGCGGTATTTTTGGGGTTCCGCACCCTAAAGATAACGTCACCCTATTACTAAGACTTCGGTGTCTGTCTCCAGGCTGTATGATGTATCACAAAAACCGCTTTAACTGGACTTCTGAAATTTTCACAGACAGCCGCTATAGAAAAAAAAATACTAAAAATAAAATAAATATTTATTCCATTTAACAAACGTGATTTTTTTGGCCTTTTTTGCTCGTAATCAATAATGGCAACAGGTAGGCACTTGAAATATTCACAAGATCCTTAATTATATTTGTACTTAAGAAATCTATATATATAAAAGAAAGTTGTGTTAGTTACGCCACTTATAACTCAAGATCGGATGAACCGATTTGGCTGAAAATTGGTGGAGAGGTAGCTTAGAACCAGGAATAGGACATCGGATACATTTTGTCCCGGAAAAATGTACGGTTACCGCACAATATACTTTTATACGTAAACTATTAAATCGATTTTGATGAATTTTGGTATGGAGATACTTTGAGTCTCGGGAAAGGACAAGGGATACTTTTGGTCCCGGAAAATGTACGGTTCCCGCACAATAAACTTTTATGATTTTCGCCTAAACTATTCATTCTATTTTTATGAAAATCGGTATGGAGATATTGAGTCTCGGGAAAAGACAAGGGATACTTTTTGTCACATGTATGGTTCCTGCACAATAAACTTTTATGATTTTCACTTAAACTATTTATTAATCTATTTTGATGAAATTTGGCATGAAGATACTAATTTTAATCTATTGTTTTCTTAATTATACCAATTCGAATTAAATAATCATCGTTAAGACAGGACAACGTCTGTCGGGTCAGCTAGTTTATATTAAATTAAGTAAAATAAAATACTTAAATATTCAATTCCCATACAAAAAAAAACTAAAAATTTTTTGCCTACTTTCGCTCTACAACGGTGCGGAATCCGTTTGTGCTCGAGTTTGACTCGCACTTGGCAGATTTTTTTATTCTGTAAATTGGTGTTGTATTATTATACAATAATATAGTTTGTTGCATATATAATAACATTGTTTGTTATGCACAAAACACTATTACTTACTTGACACATTTTATAAGCAGATCAAAAATTGTAGTCAACCATAATACCTATAGCTATATGGGTATGACGAGCAAATGCAATATAAAGTGGCTTTTTAGTGGAACGTCCTGCAAGCCAAAGCTTCATTAAAATACAACATGAAGTCACTATAACGACGTGAAATTTGAAAATAGAACAACGTTTGCAGGAGCATGAGATAAAGCCTCTAAGGATGTACATGATTTCGTGTTCGATGTCGATAATTTTATTTTTTTATCATAAAATCATATTAAGAAGAAATATCTTACAGGGTATAATTTTAAAATGTTACCGTGATTGTCTTTTCAATGCCGAGAATACAACATCCATAATATTATGTATCAACTTCAAAGGTAGATCAAAGGATATCACCACAACTACTTAAAAATCGGCTAAAAGCGAGTCGGACTTACGCACGATGGATTACATACCACTTTAGAGCAAAAATAGGTAAAAAAGGCCATTAAAAATATACTCTATGTGTATGGCACCTTCAAAAACATATAATATTAATAAAACTAGCTGCCCCGGTGAACTTCGTGTCACTTTAAAACCTTCCCTGGACGTCTACGAATATTTTAAGACTAAAATCAGCCCAATCCATTCAGCCGTTTTCGAGTTTTAGCGCGACTAACACATTTGAAAATCCATTTTTATATATAAGATGTAAGACTAGCTGTCCCGGTGAACTTCGTGTCACTTTAAAACCTTCCCTGGACTTCTACGAATATTTTAAGACTAAAATCAGCCCAATCCGTTCAGCTGTTTTCGAGTTTTAGCGCGACTAACACATTTGAAAATCCATTTTTATATATAAGAAGAAGAAGAAGAAGATATTAATTATTGTAATTATCGACCTATTTTGTTCAACACTAGTATTGAAGTTGTACGAATGAGATGGACGAGGCGTAGTCTAAGCGACTCCAGTGAGAGGATATTAAATATTATTGTAGCGCTTCCGATTTAGACACCGGAATCCGGTCTTTAGAGCTGTTCGCAACAATTTCATGAACATTCGCAAAACGTTACATTTTTAACGTTTTAGTAAAGATGTTGCTTACTGTTTAGAATATTAGTAAGAAAACAAGGCCTTTGCATCCATTGTGGATGATTTATACAGCATTTTCAGAGAGAAGTAACCACTCCTCAAATACCGTATATGCCTGGGACAAGATTTTAAATGCCTGTATGATTGCCCAAGCACATACGGCATTCTAGCAACATAGTCGGCCTAGTCCTGAGGAAAGAACTAGTCAATACGTCTGGGACCAACCATGTGAAGGTTTCCTAACGATATTTTCCTTCACCGTACGAGCGTCCGTAGGTATTATGTACTTGAGATCACAAAATGTCTCATTGGTACACGCCTCCACCTGGGATCGAACCTGCGCCCTCTGCGAGTGCGAACCAAAGGTCTACCCAATAGGCCACAGACGCTCCATTATAAGTTATGGTTAAATTAGTAAGAAAGCTCTCAATATTAATTTATCTATTTCAAGTTTCTTTTCCATAATATCTGTTATACGGGTCATATAAATAACTTATATTATGAGAGATAGCCGTGATTGCGTTTGCCGCTATCTCATATCTCCTTTGATCTGTAACTGAAGCAGAGGAGCAGATCTAGTTATTTAAGTAGGTCCGTCACGTGATTCCCGATCATGATCACTATGATTGTTAAACTAATATAATATATTCTGTGGTATAATTGGGCCGTGTTTTCTGTTCACTTGATCAAAATTTTGATTGAAACGGAGTATGTAGTTATTGTTGTAACTTGTTTTTAAAGCCGTTCTACTCAAGCTCTATTATTATCTAAAATGTTATAAAAACTCTCCACGTACAACTGAAATCAAGATAATCTCTATTACATTATGAGCAAGTATTCCAAAATATTTAGTACATAATACATACAATGTTTGCTTGTATTTCGCTCGGAGATATTTCTTTTGTAATATGTTGTATTTCATTTCTTTTGTCAGTTCATATAAAAAGCTAACATAATGTCGTATTTATTATATTTTATTATACCTATTCCCCGTGGCTATGATTCTAGATATAAACGAGGATTCCAAATGTATATTTAATTTTATGTTTATTGCTTTACTTTTTTTTCATAATTATGGATCAACTCAAAAACTAAAAGTGTTTGATGAATATTTGCACTTTGATATGTCACAAGATTTCTAAATACTTAATAGCTTTGTCCACACTGTGCCTTTTTCTGTTCGTCAAGGGCATGCATTACAGCGCAGTCAACAGCGAACGTGAGGCATGAGCGCGACGCTGACCGTATCCAAAAAACAAAAATGATAATGTTGGCGTAGCGTTCGTTGACGCATTCAATTATTTAATGCGCCAAAACGAAAGTTCAATGAAAGAAGATGACGAAAATTGAAGACGAAAGCGCATAGTGTGGACATAACTATTAGTTATTATATTACTAAAGTTGCATTGCTATTTACTGTATTAATTCTAATTTTGTAATAAGAAAGTGTGTTTGTTAGTATGTTAACACATTAACTAATCTGGATAGAAATTTGAAGTTTTGAGAAATAAAATTATTAATTTTTATCACATAATATGCACCGTTTCCACTTGAAAAATTGGCGCCAAGAATGTTGCGGAAAACATCTTGTTATCAGATCGAAAAAGCGTTTTACGGAACGGAATTTATTAAACTGAAACAAATGATGGTAGTTGTTTCGAGCTGTGTTTGATTTCATAAATAAGGGAGGCGAACAAAGAGGACAAAGGCATTGTTCGGCGTCCGAAACAATCATCTTTGATCCAGCCCGTAAGCCAGTATTATCAGTCGTATCGTTGTGATTGACACCGCCTGCAAAACGAAGAAAAATGCTTCCGAAGCCTTTATTATGATTGATGCGCCTCGCCCTTTCGGATAGCGATCACGGCTTTTAGCCCTCGTGTAAATTGTTTGCTACATTTTTTACATAATGCATTTTTTCGTCAATTCATTGTCTTGATTTATGTGATTCCTTATGATGTTCCTTCTATTCATAGACGTGACGTGGATGTGCTGGCTTTAGTGGCATTAATATTAAAATATACCGTCTTTTCTTTATGGTAGGAATCTTTTAGGTATTGTTGTCACCTGTCAGATTCATCACATAAACTTTTTCTGTGCTCGTGGTAGGTACTATCAGAGAAGTTGATTTATAGGCACATGGCGGACCTATGTGATTTGATTATTTATCTGCCTATGAATCAATTTTTGACGTGACAACGTCTTAAATTAGGTTGCGGCTGGGAGTCACTTATGAAAAAGTGTAACGCTCGGTAACGTTACGATGAGTCACCGAACGAGAGAGAGGCCCGCCGAATGCCTTGCGTCTCTCTCCCACACGTTGTCACGTAAAATCTTCGCCCGTAAAACCGACTTTACATGCAACCATTTTTTCAATGATACATCCAGGTGAATCATACACCACGGGTTAAGAATAAGCACCCAACCTCTAATTTTAAAAACATTAATTTGAATTAAATGACTGTAATTTGAAGTGGGAAACTGTTAAGCGTAAAGATACGTAATAGGTACCTTTTGTATTGGTGATCATGCTTAATTCGCCCCACAAACCGTTTACGTCAGAGGTTTAAAAGATGGAACATTGTTTTGAGGGCAAGTGGTACGAAGGGGCCATCGATAGGTCACGAACAACGTTCTGTAGGTGCTTTTGTTTTGAATTTCTGTTTATATTACTGTTTTCTTTTTACCTGACCACGGCCAAGCTGAAATTGTGTATTGCCCATACCCATAACAATCATTACTAATAAATAATAATTTTATTAATGCAATAGAAGTATGTCTGCCTGTCTGTTTTTGGGGTTCCGTAGTAAACAAGGAACCCTTATAGTTTCGGTCTGTCCATCCGTCTGTCGGCTGTCTGTCTGTCCGTCTGTCTGTCCGTCTGTCTATCCGTCTGTCTGTCCGTCTGTATGTCCTTCTGTTTGTCCGTCTGTCTGTCCGTCTGTCTGTCCGTCTGTCTGTCCGTCTGTCTGTCCGCGGTTTTGCTCAGATACTATATGACCTACAAATCTGTAAATCGGCGTGAATGTACATATTATTAATGACGCCAACAAAATGATATACAAAAACTTAAAAATAGATATATTTATTTATGGTACCTCCACTACACAATATGAAGTGGGGATGATTATTTTTTTTCGCGTCCATCCCACTATGTGGGGTGTTGTTATATAGATTTTTAATTATTATTTTTAACAAAAAATTAAAACCGACTTCCAAGGTAAAAACAATATTAACATTAATATGAACTAAAAAGTATTAAATAATTTTTGCTATCTAATAGTGCCTTTTTCCGAATTCGGCTAAACCTTGACTATTTCTGTACTCAATCTTCATTATTTTGAAGTCGGTACCAGATAGCTGAATCTTCAGTCCTCTGACAGAATATTTGAAACTTTTGGAACTGGCACCGACTTCAAAATTATGAAGATTGAGTACAGAAATAGTCAAGGTTTAGCCGAATTCGGAAAAAGGCACTATTAGATAGCAAAAATTATTTAATACTTTTTAGTTCATATTAATGTTAATATTGTTTTTACCTTGGAAGTCGGTTTTAATTTTTTGTTAAAAATAATAATAATTTCACTCTTTTTAGTTACACTAGTAGGTAAACCTTCGCGTATATTTTACGTATCTTATTACACAGTTCACACTCACAAAATAATATATTATCAGTGAAGTGAACATAATATTGTGCTAAGTAATTTAACAATTTTAATACTTCAAACCTCAAGCGGTCACCGGCGATTGCGATAACAATAGAAAGGCTATTGTGTCTCGTTTTTCCACGATCCAAGGATCTATCAGATAAAAAATTGTATAAACTTGCATAGGATGTAGCGTAGCTACTCGTCTAATATATAAAATTCTCGTGTCACAGTTTTCGTTGCCATACTCCTCGGAAACGGCTTGACCGATTCTCATGAAATTATGTGAGCATATTGTGAGGATATTGGTCTGAGAATCGGCCAACATCTATTTTTCATACCAAAAATTATTTATATGGCAAAACAACGTTTGCCGGGACAGCTAGTAATATAATATAATATTATCATAATTATTGACAGCTGTTCTTGTTATCAAGAATTCAATTTCAAATCCATTCAAATCGATACTTAGTGCGCCATCTATCGATTAATAAGTATAACTAATTAAAAAGACACTTATTGACTTCGTTTAGTTTAAATGCTCTTTTTAAAATAACTTTATTTTAATTCTATATTTTGTCTATTAAAATTTTATAAACTAGTTAGTATAGTATTCGATCTGTATATAAAGTAGTAAAGTATATTCGATTCGGCGTATTCGGCGTATTCGGCGCTGACCGCCGTGTATATTTAAACAAAGTATTGTTATACAGTATAAAATTATTATTATTATTAGTATATCCACACCTATGCCTTGTACTATTATCTATTCTGTGCCATGAGACATTGGTGACCTTAACACGACGTGGTAATGATGAAGACGATGATGATGATGATGATGATGATTATGATGATGAATATGAGTTGCATAGTAGCATATGCTTTCTGTTCTTAAAACAACGCCGAAACTCCCAAACGTGTATCTATAAGGAGTCAGGAGTTCTCTCAGCATCTTCGAAACCATGGTATACCTTGACCCAATATTTGACTTTTTGGTAGCATATTCTTAGTACACTTCACATAAAACCAAAATCACCATATGTTTCCATATAAATTTCGAGGAGTTCCCTCGATTACTCCTGGATCCCATCATCAGGTCACCACTTTGTGAACATGGTACCAAATTGGAGTAAAACCAAATACAACAAAGCAAAAATTTCGAAAATCGGTTCACAAACGGCGGAGTAATCGTTGAACATACAAAAATAAAAAAAAAAATAAAAAAAAAAAAAAAAAAAAAAAAATATCCACAGCCGAACATATAACCTCCTCGTTTTTTGGAAGTCGGTTAAAAAATATGATGAGTTATTTTAGATCATTTTTCGATTTAGGGATCCATTTGTAAAATATGAAGTTTTAAAGTGGAAAAAATCGTTAGTGTTCAGTGTCTCCCCCTTCTACCAGCTAAACGGTTGCTTCTAGAAATGTGAACAAATTCACGAAAGTAGGTAATATGCTGAATTTAAAAGGAAAACTATCACGGCTAAGAAGACTTCATAAGTTATTGATTAATAGTCGATCAACTAAAAAAATGTATTCGGCGAAGTGTAAAGGAACTTTTCGTTCAAATTCCTTTGAAAGTACTTTACTGAGATGATGTTGTTAGTAGTTTAAAACATGTTATAAATGTACATTCATTGACCATACAAACATTTTCAAAAACTAGCGGTACTACGGAACCCTATATTGCGCGTGGCCCGACACGCACTTGACCGGTTTTTTTGTCTGTCAACTCTTGACGCCCAAGACTAGACTTCGGAATTTTATTGTTAAATATTTCCCCATTAGAAAATTTAGTTTATATTGACGAAAATATCAGAAATCAATATTGTGAAAACAATCTCTAATGTGACTTTCGCTTTATTGATTCAAACTGGCCCTCTTCAACGTCAAGGCGGTCTGCTACAGGACATAAATCTCTTGTTACCAGGGCGTTTAGTTTGTTCTCGTTCTTTATTAGAGAGTTGAGATGAAATTATATTTTCCGCTATTACTATAGAAGGTTTTATTTGTATTTGACGTACTATATGGCATCCTAGGGGGGCGACAGCGTCCTAGGATGGCGGCAGAGTGAGTACAAAGGGCGGCAAAATTAAAGTGGCCTATACTCATAAAAATTATGAATCCGGCCCTGGCTCCATGCCCCATTCATAGGTCTAACCCCAAGGGGGCTCTCGTACCTATATAATTATGCGTGTTACTTAATAATTACTCAGTAATTTTCGCCACGTTACATGACAAGGCCGCGGCGTGCTTTATCGCTGAGTGCGTGAGTACCTTCGAGGCGCTGAGGAGTATCGCTCTTTCGACAATCAATATAATTCCTCATCTGAACAACTTTTGAGTGCTGACGAAACACGAGGTATACTTTTTCGTAAATGAAATGTAATTTACCTACTACTCGTAGGTATTTTGTGAATAAAGTATAGAGATAGACTTAAGATTACTAAATCTATTTTAATTATACTAGATCTTTTTAGGGTTCCGTAGTCAACAAGGAACCCTTATAGTTTCGGTCTGTCCGTCCGTCTGTCCGTCTGTCTGTCTGTCTGTCCGCGGTTTTACTCAGATACTATAGGACCTACAAAACTGTAATTTGGTATGAGTACACCTATTAATGATCGCAACAAAATGGTACATGAAATCGTAAAAAAATATTTTTTTTATGGTACCTATTTTTTTTTCCCCTACACATCAAGCGGGGATGAAAATTTTTTTTCGCGCCCACTCCATCGTGTGGGGTGTCGTTGAATAGGTTTTTTAAAAATATTGCGAGCATTCATAGATCATTTTCCGATTTAGGGATCCGTTTGTGAAATATTAAGTTTTAAAGTGGAAAAAATCGTTAGAGTCCAGTGTCCCCCCTTCTACCAGCTAAACGGTTGGATCTGGAAATGTGGAAAAATTCACGGAAGTAGGAAATATGCTGAATTTTATCACGGCTAAGAAGACTTCATAATTATTGAGTAACAGTCGATCAACTAAAAAAAATATATTCGGCGAAGTATAAATCATAAATGGAACTTTTCGTTCAAATTCGAAAAGTAACTGAGATGATATTGTTAGTAGTGTAAAACACGCTATAAATATACGTTCATTGACCATAAAAAATTGTCCAAAACTAGCGGTACTACGAAACTCTATATTGCGCGTGGCCCGACACGCACTTGGCCGGCTTTTTTTGTTTCATTATTTAAAAAGTATAACAAAATAACGAGAGAATGCAAATTATAACAGTCTTTGATTATCTAGACACGCGGTAGCGTGTCAAGCCAAGTTCAAGTAAAATAGAACTGGCGAGCAGCACCGTGTGTAATATTACACGAATCATTTGGAGCCATAATTCATAATCTCCATTCTTTTTACAGCAAAGTCCATAGACAAGCATAATGTTTGTATTGAATTTGGCTCTCCTTTTTTATGTTTTTGGTGGGATTATTGTTACACTAAAGTTCAAACACAGAAGTCTAATAATAATTTAAAAAGTGGTTCAGCGCTGCGTCAATGCACAAATGCACGTCTCTCGCCGATAAAAAATATTTACAGAAATCCATGGAGGGATTGCAGGCGCCAATCAGCAAATGAACTCTTTACAAGCTAACAGGCGCGCTGTTTGTATTAAAATTACCATCGGAGTTTTCAGCAGCCGAAGAAGGCTGTTGATTGAAATAACCTTTTGTTTTGTTAGGCGTTATTCTCTCATCTTTATCTCAACATTCTAAACTTACAAACTGTGCTCTATTATCTCACAAACTATTTGTATAGAAGACAAGTTATTTTAATAACTTTTGAGTGGTATTAGTAAAACCAGAATTAACATTTTATTACGTTATTATTATTGTGATACCTTACAATTCTCTTTAGAATACTGAATACCACCAACAAAATGTAGTATTTAAAACAGTAGTCTATCATAAACACGTGCGATGACACAGCAAACCGGGAGATGACGGGCCGTTTTAAGATTCCTAAATGGTATAAGAAAATGTTTTTATCGTGCGTCTCGAGGTAATGAAGATGGATGAGGCAGCCACCGTCACCGATATCCTAATTCCAATATTTCACTCTTAAACAATTGCCAGAATCGTTTGATTGATTGCTCGGATAACGTCGATGCTCGCGTTAATTAATTGTCCGTCGCCGAAAGTTTTCCGGTACGGAAATTTCAATTGTCCCAATGTCCCCTAATGTTTTCCAAACCTGAAGGGTGGCTCATAATTTGGGAATTTAAATTCGGAATTTTCCCGAATGTTTTTATCAGATCAGATGTAACACATTTTTGTTATCGATAACGACATACATTTTCACTTCAATGGTTCATTTAATAGTAATAAAATACAGCCATCCATTTTTCATATTTTATATTTTAGGTAAAATAGGAAATACCTACATCAGACATATTATTGTATAATATTTCTGCTGTATTTCCTATTGGTGACTGTGTGAACGTTTATTAATTATATATAGTGTTAACCTGAGTTTCCACCACTAACCTGCATTTATTAATTTTAATATCTATACATCTAAGTCAATATAATATTTACCTGTTCAGACAATTGCAACATTAACATACACTCATGAAATTATCACAGGTATTTAAACTACCATTTCACACTAGTCACGTCACTTACTGCGTTGTCATTGCGGCATTGCGGAGCCAAATTAAAGGAGCAATGTATGTCGAAATCGTCTTTGACGTCACGTCCATTGATTTGTCGATCGGAGGTAATTAAGAGCTACGGCATCACTGCAGTCTCTATTAGTGGACCTCTCGTGATTTCTGAAATGATTTCCATTCATCCAGAGTGTCGCATGGTGTGACAGTCGCATGATGTGAGTTGTGACAATTTGCTTTTGAGATGATAAAAATTGTACGAACTTATTGAGCGTGTGACTATAAAATCTATAGAATACAAACTTTGTTTAGGATCTACTTCACATTTTACTGCAGTTAGGTAAATATTATATTATTAATAGCTATATACCTGCTACCGAAATATTTATCAAAGAATATTAAGCATCAAATTCGACATAAGACATTACACCTACATACAGTCGAAAAACATGGGCTTCATTCTGGCGCAGTAGAGTAAAAATGACGTGACATCACATCGGCGGAGAGGGTTGTTCTCGTTACAAATGTGGTAATCTGTGACAAGGATAGAAATGGGGTCTCACGCAATTTATGGATAACCCCATTCCATTATGGCGAGAAATATTATGACGTTTTGGTGTATCCATTTTTCCTCGATCTTTGTTCCTAGCGCGGATCTGTATTGATACAGCATCAATACATTTAACTTGGATCAATAAGATAGATGTAGCGGATTGGATATGCATGAGTAATCATAGGATGGCCGAATCTAATGTAAACAAATGCATATTTGATCAGAAGAGAGATGTCTTTTCTTTATGTTATTACGAGTTTATTGTTTAATATTGTAACAAATATTATTAATAGTTATTTCATCTAAATTTCAAATTATATAATACTAGCGACCCGCCCCGGCGTCGCACGGGAATAAAATATATAGCCACTAAAATGATTAAAATCGACAGCCTATCACGATCCTTCATGTGGTCTACATCTTATCTGTGCCAAATAACATAAAAATTGCTCCAATTGTTCGCGAGATTAAACCCTTTCAAATAATTTTCCACAATCTCCTATTAATCTTAGCATGATAAAATATAGTCTATAGCCTTCCTCAATAAATGAGCTATCTAACACTGAAATAATTTTTCAAATCGGACCAGTAGTTCCTGATATTAGCGCGTTCAAGTTAGCCCTTTTAAATAATTTTCCCCGTTTTTTCCACATTTTCCTCTATTTCTTCGCTTCTATTAACCTTGACGTGATAAAATGTAGCCTATAACCTTCCTCGATAAATGGGCTATCTAATACTGAAAGAATCATCAAAATCCGTTGCGTACTTTTAAAGATTAAAGGGAACAAAGGGACACGAGGGAAAAAAGTGACTTAATTTTATAATAATTATATAATATGATGATATATTATGATGGTGGAATATGTGGGTGGATAACACATTAAATTAAACATACCTTATAAACAGCTCGCTCCTAACACAATATTTATATTTTCTGCTGCTAACAAAAAAGTTTAGATAGAAAAATAAACACAAAACCACAAATTATTACTTAAATTTTCGCATAAGTACATAAATTAAACTGTTTCTTTGAGTACTTTTTGCCTAAACATGTGCAGAAGATCACACAGAATATCTGTAGGTGATTTTTACCGCTTGTATTTAAAATGAAACGCAATAAAAGTATTCATCTTTGCAAGAGAAATTTGAACAAATAATCGTGCAAACAGGCACCACGCTCCAAATGTAATTAATAGTAAAGGAGAGATTGAAAGCATGGGCGGGGCTCAATTGGCCGACGCTAGATTACTGTGTGAATTGGACGTTGGATAAGCGGAGCATGCATTAATATCAACGCCTATATTGACTATACTTGATCAAGCGTGAACCCTCGACAAACATTGTCTATACATTTCCAAAAGCTTATTACACTGCACCTATTGTTGAAAATTATCTCATGTAATGTTATGGTTCAGAGTTAAGCTTTACATTGTAGATATATAAGGTGTGGTAAAATCAAATTAGCATAGTTTAGTAATAAATATGTAGTATATTGATATTAGACGCTGAGGCGAAATAATTATAGTCATACTGAAAAGTTGTTTTATTCTCATGTTTGAGTAAAAATTCTCTCAATTTAAATTCCTCATACATTAAACATAATATTTAAACAGTACCTAGGTCATGTGCCATAAATATGTGTAGTTAGTTTTTTCGATCGATTAGATACCAACTTACATTACGGTTTCTAATTTGCAGAAAAAATATTACAGATTCACAAGAAATCAATGCTGAAAGCTCTACTGATTATGCAACCGAGCCCCCTTAAAAGGGGGTCTCTTAAGAGGTCTCGCATATTCTATAGTTTTTTATAACTGCATGAAACTACTTTGTTTATCATTATAATATCGCCTCTTTCATTATTAACATTTGGCTTTAAATTAAAACCATCCCTCTCAAAGTGCCTTTCATGTTTCACCGAATTTTCTGCCTAGTGAATATTAATAACTTTTGGCTCAATTCGGGCTTTACATTAATATGGATTATTATTAATTAAAAAATCGGCCAAGTGCGAGTTAGACTCGCGCACGAAGGGTCCCGTACCACTACGGAGCAAAAATAAGCTACAAATTGTGTTTTTTGTATGGGAGCACCCGTAATTATTTAATTTTTTTCAATTTTCTTCCTTTAAATTTATTTCAAGTGCCTACGTGTTGCTATTATTTATATCGAGCAAAAAATAGCAAAAAAATCTCGTTTGTTGTATGGCATCCCTTAAATATTAAATTTATTTAAGTTTTATTATTAATTATTAAAGTACAAATATAACTCAGTATTTTGTGAACATTTCATGTGTTGCTATTATTTATATCGAGCAAAAAATAGCACAAAAAAAAAAAAACGTTTGTTGTATCGGAGTCCCCCTTAAAAATTTAATTTATTTTGTTTTCAGTATTTGTTGTTATAGCGGCAACAGATAAGTATACACAATCTGTGAAAATTTCAGAAGTCTAGCTATAGCGGTTCTTGAGTTATAGCCTAGAGACAGACAGACCGACTGACGGACGGAATCTAAGTCTTAGTAATAGGGTCCCGTTTTTACCCTTTGGGTAAGGAACCCTAATAAAAATGATAACTTTTGCATGAAATACTTAAAAGGGGTTGTTGTTTCTTTGAAGTTCGATCAAATTTTTGCTTCTCTACTAATAATAATAATGAAACAAAGTTCTCGGATAATATTTTTATCTAATATCAAAATATAATCTTAAACTAACATGAATGCTGTTGAAAAAATGAGGCTAACGTTCACTCGTGTTGTAAGGTAGGTCTCAATTTGCGTGTACTTACAGCGCCCATGGTATCGTACCTTCGCTTAACTTCGCTGACATTGATAAATAGAAATGCCGAGCATTCATTCGTATTTAGGCAACAATATTTTTGGTACAAATATATTATGTACGTTTTTTCTGGTTTTACATCTCCACTCTCCAGTGCATTTAGGTCTGAATTCGCTAGCGATAAACATGCTCTTTATTATAGAGATGTTTTATAGGTACGTGCTCGTAAGTTATAAATTAAATTCGAAAAAAAAAACATGCTATAATAAGATTAAGAAATCAAAAAAGTGTTTTTCCTTTTTAATAAAAGGAAAAACACTTTTTTCATTTCTTAATCTTTATAGCTAAAACTTTATTCAAAAACCGTAAATAGCATGACAATTTAACCCTGTGTCACCATTTTGATAAATTTGCGATTCTTTTGTATGCACCACACTAGATTTATCATCCATTCTCTTTCCCCCTATTGTTTTGTATAAACTTTAACTATTATGGAGCAACAGTCACACTATATTAATGTGAACCCTAAATCAAGCTATTAAGGATCATATTAGACTAAAGATTTCGAGTGAACGGCATTCGGTAGGTCGTATCTCGACTCTCTCATGGTCTCCGAGTTGAGTTCCGACTTCCGCATCTCGTTACCATACTAATGGCCCCTGGAGGCTTTCATATTATTGTTCTGTTAGCACTGTTGTCGCTCACTGCACTCCCTTTGACCTAGATATATAGTTTGGTATTTTTTTATGCTTTCTGCCTGACCTATTCGGGCGATGAATAGCAAAATCTAAATGCAAACAATAAAGTCTTAAGCTTTTAGAAGACAAGATGACGCCCCGGCTGCGGCTATTTAAGTTTCGGGTATAGTGTAGGAATAATGAAACGGAAAAGTTAAAAATCTTTGACGAACAATAGGCTATTTAGTTGAGTATATCATCGAAACTATGTTTGAAGATCGAATGGATGTTGATGGACAAACAGACCGCAAAATGATATAGACTACTTTTGATCGCGGCATAACTTCGTGACAGCAGGACTTTATGACGTCTTTTAGCCTAATTATATATTTTTTTGTCACAGCTGGAGTCCGGACGGTAGACGTCCAGGCAGTGGAGGGGATGGTAGCCCAGTTCCCGTGCGACCTGGGAACTGCCGCCAACGACAAGGTCTACATGGTATTCTGGTTTCGCGATGATGCTGGCATCCCTTTATACAGGTAAGTCTTGACATATTGCCGCACTCAGGGTGAAATCTATAGAGCGATCTTAGACTTAACTCAGACTTTACTTCAAACTTTACTTTAAAAAATCTTAGCTAAGCTTAAGCCTAGCAAAATCTTAAGTGAATAGGAGGACCTAACAATGGATGTTGCGTCCTTCTATTCACTTAATATTTTGGTAAGCTTAAGCTTAGCTAAGATTTTTTAAAGTAAAGTTTGAAGTAAAGTCTGAGTTAAGTCTAAGATCGCTCTATAGATTTCACCCTCAGAGTAGAACATTGGCTACTTAAATGTAATTAATTTAAAAATTTGGCATAAGCCTCATACATTATCTGCCAAAATTTTCATTAAATTGAAGGTTAATCATAATTATTAAATGTCTCTTAGTACTGCGGTTAGTCTTGATATATTATTTAAATATAAATTCTGAATATGAGGTAAGATAACAATGTGTTGATAAACCTTTCTGGGAATTAGGCTTGTGACATGAGACCTAACTCAAATGGTCTACACTAATCTCTAATCTAATTGCTAATTAATCGTCAATTTTTTCGGGAGTTTTATAAATGTTAAGAAACGTACCATAAAAACGAGCGAGTAGTTCGTTCAATTAAAATAACACTGAAAATTCAAACTTGATATCGTTAAAACTACATCACAAAAAGATTTAAGAATATTAGAAGGTAGTTTTAGTCTATCGTACCGGTAAAATGATAATGTAATAATTCTGTCTCCGTATAAATAGACTTTGCATTCCAAGATTTTCAATTTTCTTCCCATGTCACGTCGCCAATATTTCCTACGATTTCCGTCGCTTTTGATGATACAATCTAATTGATTTCCGTAGTGGTGGCGAATCCCACTAAATCCAACCGTTCGGAAGGTAATGAACTTCTTACTATCTATTAACATGATCACTCGTATCAAACGATTCTCGTTCGACTCTACGTCTCAAATTTTATTTGACTATAGATAGTCAAAGAAAATTTTTGACTCTTTTTATCCAAGCCGTACCTTTAAGTTTTAAAACAATAAACTGCAACACACTCCAAAACAACGGCATTCAATGTAGCTTAGAATCGCGAAGTTTAATCTATTCGAGTAAAAGTTTTGAAATTCATTAAACAAAGCATGAATTCCTGCGCAGATGTTTATTATGGCCGCAATCTTAGTGTGCAAGAAAACTATCCATCGTAGGCAACAATCGAGTTAAGCGGCATAATTAATTCATGCGCGGCCCTCGCGACTCTGCCAAACTCGCTCACAAATTAAAGGCAACAACTCCTTAGGAATTTAATATAATTTCACTTCTTTAAAAGTTGAGCAGAGTTTTAATTCAATTTTTACCTGTTAAGTTATTCAAAGCTATCTAGATTTTGTCACTGGAAGAGGTGACACGTGCAGATAATTCTATTAAATTTTTATAACTTTTTCTTTAATGACTGCCACAATAAGTTAATTGTAGCAGTGTAAAGGACAAACAAAGCAAAATGACGCCAACAACATCAGTTGATATTGTTGGTGTCATTTTGCTTTGTTTGTCCTTTTACAAAAGTCACTTGATAATTGATATTACAATATTAATAGATCAATAATATTACTGTGAATTGCGCTGTAACTTTCACAGTAACTCTTTATAAAAGACACACGCACAACCTATAGTATTATATCAGCTTGTTCTGTTACACCCCATATAATAGCCAAGAGAAACTGTATTTTCCTGAGTTACATTATTCTTTTGTCATCCACGAAAAAGGAAGAGGGGTAAACGCCGTTCTGGACGATAAGATATTTCAGCATAATATTTAACTTACTTAAACTTGAATAATTATAACAAAAATAATGAAAACAGACATTAATTCCGACCTTCTCCCGAGCTGGAGACTGTAACGAGCCCATTCTCCTCTCCATTATATCATATTGCCGTATTTATAAAAGTCGACCCTTTTGCTAATTCCACGCTATAATACTGTTAATTTAACCTTGTTAATTAAGACGAAAAAAATGTATTTTTACCTTTTTTGCCATGATGAAGAAACTTTGGGGATTCGTTTTCTTTTCATGCCCGCCAGGTATTTCCTTCATATTTCATTTTGTGAAATACATTTTACGCTACATCAACATGGGCGCATACTTCGGTCCCTTGTTATTAGATGTAGTAATGGGCCGAGACTGTTAACAAATCAGGAAATATCTTGTATTTATATTTAATACCCGTTAAATTTTGAGTCAATTATAAGGTGCCTAAAGTTATCCTAATAAAGGGAGGCCCCTATATATACGGAGGTCCCTATTTAAACGGAGGCCCCTATATACGGAGAAAACGATCCATCCGATTGAATTGATCGCAGGCCGACCAAACGATCAGACTGGTAAGGTCGGTCTGAGATCATTCCGGACTGGATCGAATGGCTTCCCCGTATATGCAGGGTGATTTATAAATACAACAAAATTACTACGCACTACAACGCCTTATTCAGGTTTTGGATTGAAGTAATTACCTCATGTTTTTGACAGAGAATTCATTAATTACTTACATCTCAAAGCAAAATTTTTCATAAAAACTAAAAAAAGATGAACATTTTAATTAGGTCACTAAACCAAATAGGTCAGTAGCTAATTACGAAGACTCGGAACACAAAAATGGCCAGCGCATTAAACAGCTTTTGCCGACACCCAAAATATAATATTTGTGTGCGATGTCTGTAAGGGCCGGGACACAAAAACACGACGCGACGTGGTGCGAGTTGCGACATCGTGTCGTGTTTTTGTGTCCCGACCCTAAGGAAAATAGTCCGACTTACTAAATACTAGCTGTGCCCCGCGGTTTATATGGGAAAATAAATAGTGATATCTACCCTCTGTAAAAAGTAGCCTATGTGTCCAGGGTATCAACTAACTCCATGCGAATTTATTAAAATCGCTTTCTTCGTCTTCGTCTTAACGGCTAAACGGGAAGAAGTTTCAAACATACAAACTCACAAACTCACGAACTTTCACAAACTTTTAAAATTACTGATTAATTACTACGGTCAATACGCTTCCGTGACAAAATAATAATAAATATGAAATACACACATTATGGTCAAAATGATACGGCGTGGCGTGATATCGCAATGTATTGAAATGAAAGACATAATAATATTGTGTTGTCATTTGTCAGTCGTCACCTCACCAACATAATTATTATTAATATTATTGTAAAGCCATATTGTTTGCAATTTTTTACATATCCCGTTTTGTCGTCTTTCAATGTGAACTGAGTACTGAACTACTGACCCTTACTCTGCAACGCAAAAAAACAAACAAAAGTAGTTTTCATTATAACTACCTTAACCGTTGTTTCTATGTTAAGGATCGATGATGATTAGTGATTTCATTCGAGATGTTCTCACATATCGCACTATAATATAAAACAACTCAACAGCGTTAAAAAGTAACCTATTGACTATCAAATAATACAGAGCCTATTCAGTATAAATCGTTTTAAAAAGGCTTCGCGCAGATTGGATATTCGTATCACACGTATTAATAAAAATAAATCAAGTTATGAAAATATTGAATGGCTATATATTGGAGGCTTAACAAGGCGTTTTTATGCGAATTTTTTGGACTTTCAATTCGAGTTATTGTGTTCAATTTATTAACGCTGTTTTATATGAGAATGCCTTTTGCAGAATTGATGTAATACGCTATAAGCGTGACCCAGTTAATTTCATAGTTTTTAATTATGTAAAAAGATTGAAACATGAAATATTTGTGCTGCGGTTATGCTGCGTACTTTGTAAAATTACTGTCGAGATATTTTTATTAATGAATCCGTCATTAATCAGTTCACTGAACTGGCAAAATTTTAATTGAAAAAAATATGATCGCATTCCGTTAATGCGTTAATAACTGGAGTTTGGACATAATTTTGCTAAGGGTTGGTACAAAGAGTGACGACGCAGTGCAGCGCAATATTTCGATATTTCAAAGATTACATTTTTTTCTTACACAAGAAAATCAAATCTATGTGCAGCTTTAAATTCGATTGCATGTTTCATAACTTTTTGCATATTAAATTTATCTTACGTAAATTAATACTTTTACTTTATCTTTGCATATTAAATTTATCTTACGTAGTGTATTGTTCTCTTATAAAAATAAGGAGTCGTGTGACAAGGTAGCAAAGAAGAAGTATTTCTTAAAAAAATCTACCTTTTATTTTTTTAATAATACCCCATAATATAATTAGTGGTAATGCTCTTTTATTTACAGAAAATGTTTCTTTAAAATGTTATAAAAAATTGATGTGTTTACGGCTAAATAATTTCAAAGGTTAATTACTTTCACAAAAATTTACATGCAACAAAGTTTTGACTGAAAGTACCAAACATTATTTAAGCTATTTACTCACCGAAGAGCTTAAAAGAGAAACGCCAAACAAACTCGAAACTCGAATGCTGTAACTACTAGAACAAATGTTGTCCACTTTATGCAATGGCCATCGCAAAATATATCCTTTCATGAATTCGACAAATAATTCCGGTACTTACGTCAGCTGTATCGGTACGCAGTAGAAGAGACATCTAATGAGTGGGAATAGGGCTCACTTTCGTCTGGCGCGGCGTGTTTTGATCTTGTAAAGCGCAGCACGTATGGAGTGTTGGAGGGTAGTTTACGATAATTCAGGACGCGATCGAGCTGCGAGGATCGCGCGTACCTCGTTATCGCTGGATACTTTGGCTTTGCAATTTTTGGCTCCACGTTTTCCTATTACGCTCCTAATTCTAAACTTTCTAACCGGAATTGGGTTAACTCGGGGACAAACGTGTTGATTGGTATGGTAATGACGTGAATACTTGTTATTGCGAACTTCTACAGCTTTCCTAACTAAAATATTATGTTATATTTGTTAATGTTGTTGTTGTTTGAATGTTTTGTACAAACGTCTTACTATAGTATGTTTTCAGAGATGGAAACGCGTCTCGGATTCCTGCCATTTTAACATGATTCATTAATCGATAAGACATTATACATTGTTATCCTTATAACTATAAAAATATTTACGCAGCGTTTTCAATGTCTTTATCTGTATAAATTTATAACTTTCCAGATAATACAACCAGACTTTCTTTAGTTATTAGTATTAGATAATTTATTTATTAATAAGAGGTTTATTTTTTACTATTCCGAATTACAAACTACTTAGGGTCAATTCAGACCGCAACGCGACGCGTATCTAAATGCATTTCTAAAGTATTGAATTGACAGATTTCATGAGCGTGAGATATCTTGAAAATCTGTCAAAACCATACAAATTTAGAAAATTAAATGCGTCGCGTTGCGGTCTGAATTGACCCTTACTTACAAACGTAGCTCCAAACCAGCATAAAGTTCTTACCACCAAAAATAACTGATCTGTGGATGGCCGCCGGAAGCAGGCTGAGCGTTTCCGGTGACGGGGTGCAGGGAGAGGGAGGAGAGGGGGGAGAGGGGTACCGGACGACACACACATTAGCGGTAATAGAGTTATTGTGGATCGTTGTACTGCGGGGGTGGGGCAAATTCTGTGGAAGCGGTTACACTTAAATATAGAATTAGAGATATATTATTACTATGCAGTTATTTAAATAAATAATACAGGGTGAAATTAAACCTACATGCCAAATTTTGATACATTAATCCTTGTTAAAAGTAAAAATACACGTATTTTTTCTTTTATAATCACTCACTAAACACACTAAAATGTTGAGAAATAGCTTCCGAAAGTTATCCTAAAAAGACCTAAATACAACAAGACGCGTCGCCCGCGCGTGACGTGCCCCCGCGCGCGTGCCTCTCCCCGCGTCATCCCCGCTTATACCCTCCGCCGCGAGTGACCGTTCTGCAACGATTTTAAACGGGATCAAATATGTAATTAAAAAAAACTCTTCTAATGATACCTAAGTCCTGGAAAAATTAGGCAGGAAGGTTTAATTGCATCCTGTATAGATATAGTGCTAGATGCTATATTAGTTTGAAGATACATACGGCTACTTGTGGCTCACGTCAATAATATAGATACAGTCAATGATATTCTACTTATACATATTATGTGTTACGTTCATGCTATTTTCCGGCTTAAATCTCTTCCGAGCAATTTTCAAATTCAAAATTGGACACATTGACTTTGACAGATAAGTGAAACAAAAGATACGAGATGAGATTTACATAAAAGAGACTTAACAGTTCTATTTTGAAACGTCGAACTGCAAAGTTTCTTGTGCGTAGAGAGTAACTATAAGACTAAGACGACCCAATTGGGCCGTTTTTGAATCTTCAGAACGAACAGGTAGTAACCATCGATATTATATGAAAAATCGCGGTTATCATTGGATACAGTGCTGACAAAGGGTCATAATGCAGCAAATTAGCGATATCGTTTTTAATTCCTATAGTATACATTTAAAATAACACTCACAGTTGGACTTTTTTCCATTTACCTACAACTAGGTATCTCCTTGTTAATTTTGTAGTTCTTTTTTTTTTTTTTTTTATTAAATAAGGGGGCAAACGAGCAGACGGGTCACCTGATGGTAAGCAACTACCGTCGCCCATGGACACTTGCAACATCAGAAGAGCTGCAGGAGCGTTGCCGGCCTTTTAAGAGGGAATACGCTCTTTTCTTGAAGGTTTGCAGGTCGTATAGGTCCGGAAATACTGCTGGTGATAGTTCGTTCCAGAGTTTTACAGTGCGCGGTAGAAAGTTACGCGAGAATCGCACTGTGGAAGACTGCCACTCATCAAGGTGATGAGGATGGTATGTTTTTCGCGTGGGACGATGGCGAAAAGTTGCAGGTGGTATGATTCCGAACAATTCCTCAGAGCACTCCCCGTGATACAACCGATAGAGGATGCAGAGCGAAGCTACATCTCGGCGTAATTCCAAGGGGTCCAAGCTGTTTGAAACACTATGGCAATCAACAATTCGAGCGGCCCTTCGTTGGATACGATCCAGAGGGAGCAGTTGGTATTTTGGCGCCTCTGCCCAGAGATGAGAACAGTATTCCATATGAGGCCGAACTTGCGCCTTGTAGAGTTGTAGGCGTTGGTCCGGACTGAAGTACTGTCTCGCTCTGTTAAGAACACCAAGCTTCTTCGAGGCTAATTTGGCCTTACCCTCTAGATGATATCGGAACTGAACTTCGCTCGATATGTTGACGCCAAGTATCTCAATGCTAGGAGAGATGGTTAAAGATGTGCCCTCGAAGCGAGGATATACGACCATTGGTGACTTTTTAGTGGTGAACGCGCAGACTTGTGTCTTGGCGGGGTTGAATTGGACCAAGTTACGTCTACCCCATTCAGAGACCTTCTCCAATGAATTCTCCACCTTAGACACAAGTTCGTTTCGACTCTCAGTGACATTTTGCCGAGAAATATTGGGGGAGCCGGTATATACAGCATCACCCGTACTGTCATCCGCATAGCAATGAATGCCGCTGGTCTGCAACATGTCATTGATATGCAATAAGAATAGAGTAGGCGATAGCATAGTATAGTAGTAGCATAGTTCTTAGAATCTCGAAATGTGTTAACTTCATGCAATAGCCCACGTTTCACAACTTTAATTACTTTTGTATTCTTCAATTTGTTTCGTTACTTTTCGCATTTTTTTAAACAAAACATATCTTGATTATTTATTTACGTATAAAGAACTTAAAAAGTAAGAAAATAAAACAATTTGCGTATAGAAATTAACATTTGACTGAAATTGTATGTCTCTCAAGATTAATTTTTCAGTTATATAATTATAAACTTTTCTGAGTAAGAATATTTTAATAACGTGTTAAGTCACACACACGAATTAATTAATTTGTATACTAATGGCAGGCCGAGCCTACGAGTCTCAATAAGTCGTAACTCGTAGTCGCGTCGTAGGCCGTAGGTCGTAGCCCGTATCGCTCGCTTTAGCGTCAATGGGTCGTTATAGCCGCGTCGTAGGCCGTAGGTCGTAATTCGTAGCGCATTTCGCTGTTATGTAGCCCATCACAATAGGTACCGTACATTTTTTTCTTCATAGTAAACCCGTATTTTTTTAACCTAAAAATAATTGTATCAAACATATTTTCATGATTATCCATATATTTTAATAACATTATAAATGCGAAAGTCTGTCTATTACCTCTTCATGCCTAAACCGCTGAACTGATATAACTGATTAAAAGTATTGGAGATACTTTGCGACCCGAGAAAGGACAAAGTATGCTTTTTATCCCGGAAAAAATACGATTTCCGCGCGATAAACGAATTTAGGCGCACCGGAGTTGCGGGTGTTTTCTTGAGTTTAATTATAATTAAAAACTATGTTACTTTGTGACTATTACTCACACTTATTTAACAAAGTATTAGTAGGTCGAGAGGAAGAGGTTGTTTTAGCGATGCGAGGTCTGTGCGGGCCGCTCGTACGATTCCGCGCGCTCCGCCGGGCAAATTGGGTTCGCTCGACCGAAGCGACTTGTATTTACAGATTGAAACTTTTAAGCCATAACAGTTTCGTCATTTAACAGAAATACTGTTTTGGCTTTTAGCTGATTCGTTAACTGTTAGAGACAATTTTGTCATTTTGGTTCAGTGTTTATTACTTTGTCGTGGTGCTTTATATATTTTTAATGAAACATTCGTGTTACGAACGGCTGTTCAATTATAATAGGTAATATGTATATTCTATTCAAGTTTAGGCAAATAATTGTGACTTAAAGTAATTTTTCGATTAAATCATTATTATTTTTTAAACTTACAGATAGCTGAATGATTTATTTTAATCCATAAAAGATTTAATGTCTTTGGGGCTACAGTAAATGCCACTCTTATTTCACGTACAAATCTAGTGATGCTGATAATTATATTCTTCTCTTTCCAGCGCAGTGGTGTATAAATAAACTAATAGCAAAAGTCCTCTAAAATGTTAAGTCTTATTAACTCAAACGCTCTATAGGGATCCACTTACGTGTCACCGGAGTGACAAACTCCACTAAAGATGAAGCTAAATTAAACGGCTCCGTAACTTTAATTGGAACGACGCAATCGTAGTTAAGTAAGCTTGGGTAAATATACGATACTTTACTTTTTGTTTACTGATAAGATTAAACAGTATACTGAATTTTAACTTGATACCACCGTGGTCCAGTTGTTTATAGATTGGCTTTCGATAAGAAGTTTGGTTCTGCCAGCAAAACGTTTGAGAACCACTTGTTTAGACCTTGCTAATCACTAATCAGTAATTACATAAATATTCTGGAAAAAACCTTCATACGTGGCCTAGAAGTCCTGCGCCTAAACTCTTGTCACGTTGTACAATAATGGTCCGTTCCTGTTTAATAAGAATATACCATATACTATACTTGTGTATCATACTTGTGTATAAAAAGACTCCTGCGAGGCTGGTTTGGTTTCAATAAAATCAGTCACAAACAAGCAATTGTTGTTATTGCTTGAGAAACTTATTTTAAAAAAGCAAACTCAAGCTCATTGATTATTCTCAGGCCTAAAGCAACTGATAGTAGAATGGCTATACTAGAAGTCAGTTATACTCTTGTCACGTTGTTCAATCGTTTCTTTATCCATTAAATATTTATGAGAGTAAAGAACCAGAGATTGTAATTGTATTTTGAACTTACGTTCGTTTAACTTTATAACCTAATTAAAGGTACTATAAATAGACACCTGCGTAGCGTAAGTTTCAATAAAATCGACAACCAGAAATTATAGAAAATTATTCCTAAAATAGCCAACACAGTTATGTTGATCAATCATAAGTCTTCAAAGCAAGATTTGGTGGGTATTTAGTTTTTCTGCAACGATTTTTATGTTTCCACATTTGCATGGAGTATCTTCTGGTTTCGGCGAAGATTTGCAGCATAACAAGATAACTCAATATGAGCAGCTTGTCCTTGTATAATTGTATAACCTTATATTCATATTCATGAATAATCAACAGGGAATTCGCGCGTCAACGAAATAAATTAAGCTAACGATCTGATTGGTGCTGAAATATTAACTTGCTTCTCACGTTGTTATTTGCGCAGTGCATTGAAATATTCGCGTTAAGCCGTAATTACTTCACGATTGCATTTCTTGTCATTTTAATAACTTACAATAATTATATTATGACGCTAAAGTAGCGATGAAGCATAAAATTGCATATTTATTAACTTACGGCCTCTACTCCGGCAAAATCCGTTTATGACGCAGAAACCGCACATTTTTCAGATATAAAAGTATTCTATGTCATCTCTCAGGACTCAAAGTATCTCTATACCAAATTTCAGTCAATATGGATCCAAATTCTGTGAAAAAAGGGATTGTGAGAATGGCTCGTATACCTAATTATTATTTTGAGATCCGCCCGCGACTTTATTCTCGCGAATCGTACATTTTTGGAATTAAATGTGGGCTGAAATTGACAATATCTTACATTAAGTATATAAAATTCTCGTGTCACAGTGTTTGTGCGCAAACTCCTCCTTGTAAGTACATTTGTTAGGCCTAAGAATAAGTTTTTATCTATTTTTTATATATCAATATAAAAAATAGATAGGCCAGTATCAACTACAAAGAATTTATACTGCAAAACAACGTTTGCCGGGTCAGCCAATAATATTATAAACACAATTTTGGCTCTTCAAACATACTTATATTCGTGTCAGCAAGGAAATTAAATAGTTTTTTTTGGTTTATTGATAAAAACAAACATTTTATTAAGATAAAAAGGACTATAATCAATAATCATTACAATTTTAATAACCTTTGCGTGAATGCAACCTCGAAATAGCTGTTAATATTACTGTCATTTATTAAAGTCCTTCCATTTATTATAAATCGAACCATATATCATTTTTATGTTAAGCCTTAAATTCAATAAATAAATAAAAGAAACCCACAGGACACAGATAGTTGTTTTTATATAATCTTAAAGCCCTACAGAGTGCTTACATCTTTGTCTATGATTTCACACGAACTCGGAGAGTTTGTGTATTCTCACAATAACACAGTCTCTATTGTTTTAATACAAAGGTGAATCGTGCGGGTATTAAACCTCGTGGGATTTAATTGAAAATCTTATATGGAGCAAAGTTTGCTATACTGTACTCGGCGAAATATGGCGGTAGTGGTCATTGACTCCCTGTTAAAAACTTGTCATTTTTTATATAAACCGCGATTGACAATGAAGTGTCAGACGTTGTCAATCGCGGCTTTGTATAGAAAATTACAAGTTTTTGATAGCAATATTATACTGTACTCGGTGAAACACCTCTATCGCCATGTCAGGCCATGTTTCACCGAGTACAGTATAATATTGCTTCTTTTTCTTTGACCAAAACTCATAAGGGGCATCTACCTTGACTTTGATGGACGAATTTTAGTGATTGCGAACAAGGCATAATAATATGCGAAAAAAGTCTCCACTTTAGGCTATGGTGCATAACCATGATTATGAAGCTGTATAGTAGATAGTATTTAATATGTCATGGACAATTATGGTTGGTTAGTTTAATTATTATATTATAGGCAATGCGTTTTGCCATTACGAAGTAGTCCAATTTCGTTTAAAGTTTATTTTTCCATAATCGACGATGTTTGTACATGCTTTGCAATCATGTTGGCGCGTGGGTATCTATTATATCCTAATCTGAAGAGAAACCTTTATAAAGAACATTGTTGTTGTTGTAGCTCCAAATCCTTAAGCATTTTCTTTGAAATTTTATCATCTATTTTATTATTCGAGATAATATAAATTTATTTCAACAAAAATCGTAATATAAACTAAATAGAAAAAATAATAATTCAACTACACAATTCAAGAGATA
Source organism: Polyommatus icarus (assembly GCA_937595015.1). Taxonomy (NCBI): domain Eukaryota; kingdom Metazoa; phylum Arthropoda; class Insecta; order Lepidoptera; family Lycaenidae; genus Polyommatus; species Polyommatus icarus. Next base: position 18,639,983 of record OW569321.1, read on the forward strand.
AACTCGAGACCTTTCTTTGTGATGCTCGCCCAGTGTCCCTCCTTAATCCAGATAAAATATCATATAACAAACACTAGGATTAGAAGAAATTTTTATAGTAAGAAAATAACGAGAACTCGAAACGATGAATCTCAATGATATTCTGTTACCAATTATTTTATGCAGATTGAAAATCCTATTAAGCTTTTTACAAAATCTAAGGTTTGTTATCATGATTCATAATAACAATGTTTCAGTATAAACTCAATAATATGTACAACCTATATACAGTTTTCTATTTTTTTTAGTGTGTAATGTATATATAACGTTATAGTAAGTGCCTACTTAACATAAATCGTAGATAACTTATTTTTCACAGAATTGCTTACTAATTTTCTTATAATTCCGACAAGTAGTACAATATTTTATTCCACGCTTACGCATAAGTTGCTGGCTAATGCAATCAATAAAAAGCAACTTGCCAGACGGACTGATATAAAATCATCGTAAGAGTGAAAAATGTTTTATTAATAATAATATTATATCTAGAGGGTTTATTTTCTATGTCATAAATATATTTAGATACCGATCGTTCGTAAAACCTAAAATGAAACTTGTTTAACAGGTTAGGTGTTAATTGGGATATTGTAATTTGTAATTGAAAACTTTGTACATTGTAGCTCGTTTTTCCTTAAAAATGGCATACTAAAAGCACATTAGCGTATTCATATTACGTCCGCGTTCGGAAAGTTCCCATGCAAATTATTTGTTGTGCCTGCGGCGGTATTAGCGGCTTTATTGCGATACATTTTCCCTTTTCACGGACCCAGGGAAGGTTTTTGTTGGATACGAATCCATTTGACGCGTTATAATCATATGATATTTGCTAGAATTTACGACGGAGTGGATTTATTTGATTGCCACATGGGGCCCTCCTCTGTTTGCGTTTCCCTTTTCAGTTGTTAGACCTCAATGATAGGACTGTTGAGGTATTAAAAGGCTTTGTGCGAAAGGAAAAAACCTTTACACGCTTTTATGCTGTCCAACTGTTGCTCGGATATTTTACAATCTCAAATGTTAATTTGGTCTGTTATCACTAAAATTTTGATTTGTGTGTTTTCGTACCCAAGTGGTAAAAATAAAACTCTATGACTTGGAATGGGCATTGTCCAAAAAAAATCACATGTACTTTTTATATTTTTTTTCGTTAGAATAGCGTATTTTAAGAATATAAATTAAATAATTTTGAAATTCATTGGCTAGTTTTTTCTCAATAAATTTTTAAAGTTTCGCTCTGACGTCATCATCGGCGGCCAATTGACCTCTGCAGTATGTTTTTTCCCTTTCAATCTTATTTATAATGGCCGGTTCGTCAAATGCAAGTTCACATGTTGGTCGAATTTATTGCTAATTTAACGCCATTGAAGGTCAAACTAAGGTTAAACATATTTGTTCAAAAATATAAGTAACTAATGCATATTTTTTTCGTTTATATACAGAAAAACGATCACTGACCTTATTCCTCGAAATGTTTTTGTAATGAGCAAAATTTAAAAAAAATGGACAATCCCCATTTGTTCGTTCAATGAGTCTTTTATTTGTGTAAATGCTAGAATTTTTCGTAGGTTATATATATTTATATTGCTGCATTGACAAAAAAATCTTAAAACAGAACAAAACATAATTTTAATGGGAGGGCGAATAAAACATAAACAAATAACTATTTTGCTAAATCCCTGTTATTCTGCTAAAGACAATTTCAAAATGGCAGACTAAATACAACAATGGTAAGGCAAATAGCGGGCGGAATGTACAAAACTCGGCGCCTGCAGTAAGTTGTTTCCATACATCAGATTGTGCAGTAAATCCCAAGCTCCGCCCAAATCCCTTGCACATATAATTAGCTTTACGTTCCAACACTACTGGTGTCTGTATGATCGCGCTTGCATGTGTTCTGTTGTTGTAAGGCACAAGCGACAGCGTTTTGCAGTATACTACTAATAATAGGAGTAATACCTCTCACTGGTTCATTTGAATGAAAATAGTTATCAAGCTACCAAAGACTTATGAGTGATTTTATAGTATCTAAGTGTGTGTAGTACACAAGAGCACACAAGAGCACACGAGAGATCAGGCACAGGTCAACATTTTTCCAACGTGGGAATCCAACTACTACTACTATGAACTACAAATATCTACTTGATATGATTGTAAACGAGAAAGCGGGTATATAGGGTCTATATTTAAATATTATGAACTACGAGTAAATGATGCCCGCAACCACGTTGCGCCAAAATCCTTTATTAGAGTTTAAACATCCATACTAATATAATATTATTAAAAATGCGAAAGTGTATATTCTGTATTATGTTTGTCTGTCTGTTACCTAATCACGCCCAAACCGCAGAACCGATTTTGTTGTTTGGTACGGATTTACTTTGAGTCCCGGGAAAGGCCATAGTATTCTTGTTATCCCGTAAAATGTAAGGTTCCGCGCGATCAACAATTTTTTTGACGCAACAGAGTTGCGGGTGTCATTTATTATTAGTGATTATTTTTCCGACCCAGATATCGACCAATAGAATTGCACCATTCGACGTCACGTGGTACAACCTACATGGTATTATACTGATAATTTTTTGAAAATTTTCTCTGGTTACCACGTGACGTCGAATGGTGCAATTCTATTGGCCGACATTTGAGACGGAAAAATAATCCCCCGAATACCACACGAGCTTCAAAATTATCTGGCATTTTCCTCAAGGTTCCCTGCAAACAAATAAAGTCGTCAAGTTTTTCAGGTTAAAAAATCACGAGCGCGAAGCGCGAGTGATTTTTTAACCTGAAAAACTTGAATCCTTCATTTGTTTGCAACGAACCTATCGGGAAATACCCGATAATTTTGAAGCTCTTGTGGTATTATAAGTGAATATAAAATTATCTATGTTTGCTTACTTCTTTTTTTATATGAGTACCTAGATTAAACAAATTAATAAAAAAATCTAAATCTCTTAACTTGAGCCACAATTGGATGTTTGAATAAACTAGACAATAGGGAATGCGCACGATGCATATCCATTTCACGTCTAAATATCCATCATTGAGTAGTCCAAACAGCATTTAGTATATTAAGTCTCAATCGAAGTTAAAATTGGTTATTAAATATTATGTAATTACCATTTACCACTAATTATAATAATATGTAATTACTAGTAATTTATTTTATGTACCAATGTACATAAAATAAATTATTATTATGTTATTACATTTTTATGGCTATTTTACTAAGTACTGGTATTAATTAAGTAATTTATTTTGGTCATCAATAAATCAGCACATTTTCGTCACAAGAAACATCGTCTACAGCGTAGGCGCGGCGTAGCTTGCATGTCTACTCAAACTCAAAAGTCAAAATTTTTCATTCAAAATATTTCTGTTCAATATAATTATCATAATAATTGAAGGCATTAATAATGTTAAGTTAAAAGTTTGAAGCTTACATCTATATATATAAAAATGGATTTTCAAATATGTTAGTCGCGCTAAAACTCGAAAACGGCTGAACGGATTGGGTTGATTGTAGTCTTAAAATATTCGTAGCAGTCCAGGGAAGGTTTTAAATATGAGAAATAATGGAAAAATTGCGAGTAATACGCTAATAACGACAATTTAATTTTCCCCATACAAAATGTTCTTACCTGTTTGTTACAAAGATTCGGTTTTTTGGCATAATAACACGTAGATCTATACAAAATAAGGGGTTTGAACCGACAACATGTATACATAATAGCCGAATTATCGCGTATTTGCAAAAATAAAAGCACTATTACTTCTTCTTCTTTAATTATGGCGGCCTCAGTGAGTTGCCAATGTCAGAGTGTATTGGATAGACTTTGCTCTATTTAATGTAGGTCTGGTGAAGCAACAAGGGTATGGTTACTATGTATAATAATTATAATAATATATATTTACAAGTTGATTCACCTAAAACAAAAACAAGTGTTAGTAAAGACATCACAATCTAATATTGTTAACACGTATATATGTACACAAAATCTCGATAAAAGGGGTATTTACATAGCTTAAGACCGATTTAAAATTGATAGGAAGAGGGATGTAATTGGGAAGACAGTCATATAGGGATGGTTGGTTTCTAGGACAGCAAAAGAAGATGTGATCTAAGGTACCCTCATCTAAACCACACTCACAAAGAGAATTATCCCTAATCCGAATTTTGGCAAGAAAAACTGGCGAACAGCAATGCCCAAGTCTAAGACGACAAATTGTCGAGCAAATTGGTTTGCTACATTGTAAGTATTTTAAAAACCAGGGTCTAACAGGTACACTACCTTGAATATCAAAATAGTGTTTACCTTTGGTGGTACTTGAGCTGGCCCATTCTGAATTCCATTTGCTAGAAAGCTGAAATTTAGCTAAAAAGCACTATTAATGACACTTTCCAAATTCGATTTGACACAAAAACAAATATTTTTTATCAAGTACCTACATTTTCTAACAAGTCAGCTATAATTGACATTTCGATAGACTATTGAACAAAGAATACTTCTTCTTCTTTTAAATTGCTCCTGCGCGAATCGCCAACATCATAACACTCTGATGTAATGTGAATTATTCCATCACACATGAACTGATGACGGAGACTGTAATATTATAATACCACTAAAATAACCCTTAGGGTAGGTTTCACCATAACTATAAGTGTAACTTTAACTATTATATAACTACAACGCAAAATCTTAGGTTAAAGTCAATAGATAATGGACGATTAACGATAACCATAACCGCTAAACTTAAATTGAAGTTTTTTCGTGAAAATAATTATTGTAACCACGGAATATTAATCGTAACTATGGCTCACAGTGCTAATAAAACAAATATTTGTCCTGACGATTTTACGGATAATTCATTTTTTATACTCTCAACCCCATTAACCGTAGCTTTAATAAAAAAATAAATGCAACAGAGATCTGTCAAATTCTGTGGTCAAAGTGAAGGTTAAAGTTAAGTTAGCCTTAACTATAACAACGCCTTTAATGCAACCCACTCTTAAAAATGAATTCCACTTTATTTAATCGTGAATTTTTTAATTGCTGATACTCGCTATTACATACTTTATACATAATATTTGAAAAAAAATTGTTAGATACCCACGAAAAAAATATTACCCTCATTCTACTCCTATCTCATAACAATGGCGAGCAGGAAATGAAATAACAACGATCGTCAAAGCCGATCCCAATATTATGATGTGTGACGAGCTACCTTACGCGTTAACCACACTGATGACCAGCGAGAGGCTGGTAATGAAAACATCGCATTCTCATGGCTTTGCGTTTTGAATAAGTTCTGGCACATCAATTATTACAAGGGGCCAGAAACAATATGACAATGAATGTAATAACGAAATCGTTCTAATTTAATCTACACGTTTAGCTGCTTTCGAACGACGTTTGCTTTCGACGTAGGGTGCTTTGCTCACCAATATCTTCTTTTTTAAGAGCAACAAGTTATTTAAGTGAAAATCTCAAGGAAAACAACACATTCAATTTCGCGTGAGGTTTGATAACTATGCTTGGGGCTTCGCCCTCCGAGCCCCCCTACTTTATCAGTTGCTTAAAACAAAACGACTTCGCGTCGATAGTGTTGCGTTTTTTTTCATGTATTAAGAACAAACTAAGTTATTGAAATGTGATGTGAATATCTCAAGGTAAACAACACATTCAGTTATGGAGTGAGGTTTGATTACTATGCGGGGGGCTTCGCCCCCCGATCCCCCCTGATTTGTCAGTTGCTTAAAACGAAACGGCTTCGCGTCGTTAGTGTTGCGTTTTTATCTCATGTATTAGGAACACACTAAGTTATTGCAATTTGATGTGAATATCTCAAGGAAAACAACACAATCACTTTTGGAGTGAGTTTTGATTGCTATACGGGGGGCTCCGTCATCAAAACTGGTCGTCCTATTTGTTATAAACTGAAATAAGTAGTAACGTTAAGTGAAATGAAGTTCACCGGGTCATCTAGTTCTCTATATAAACGTCGAGTCTACAATGCTTACAATCGGAGTAGTGCTCAGGGGTCGTACCACGAAACCGTTTTGAGACTGAAACAATCGTACGAGTATACCGCGTCCTACTCTAACAAACGTTAAATGACGCTGTTAGAGTAGGACGCAGTATTCTCGTCGGATTCTTTGAATCTCAAAACAATTTCGTAGTAGGCCTACAGCTGGCTAGTAATGACAGGGAATAGGCTTCTTACGGCATGTGTCGGCGGCACGTGTCGGCGCCAGTCGACAGCAGTCAGCGGCACGTGTCAGCGGCAGTCGACGGCAGACGACGGCACGTGTCAGCGGCAGTTGGCGGCCGTCGACGGCAGCCTTTGACAGTTTATGACGCATGCAGGGGGCCTACCACGACCTTTCCTCAAACTATCATATTTCCAGAACACTTTGTTGTAAGATTACAACAACATTACCGTACTCACATTTTAAATATAATAATTTTACTAAAAAACAGTAAAAATGCAGAACAATGTCAAATCCGCTGTGAAATATCAACTTTTTTACTCGTAAGATAGCTAGCTTGTCGTTAAAGTAATAAATTTCTTATCTGTCAAACGATGTCGATAAGTAGAGGTGGTGATAGGCCCCCAGTTGTGACGTACCCCCGCAAGGTAAGCGTCCACAGGTCGGTATCGTACGCAACGGACATCTCGCATCAAACGGATATTTTTTTCACTGTACGTCCGCTGAATCGGCAGTGTACGGATTACTGTTTAGCCTAGTAAATGAATGCTCAACATTAAAAAAAATTCAGAAATTTTGACTCAGGAACTTTGTTTGGACTAATTTGAAGATAAACATACTAGCTAGTCAGTAATCCGTACGCTGCCGATACAGTGAGACGTACTGTAAAAAAATATCCGTCTGATACGAAACGTCCGTTGCGTACTATACCGACCTGTGGACGCTTACCTTTACGCGTTACGTCACAATTGCAAGCGTTATAAACTGTCGACGGCTGCCGTCAACTGCCGCCGATTGCCGTCGACTGCCGCCGACACGTGCCGTTCGTCTGTAAGCGCTCGAAATACATTATGTTATTATTATGTATCCAACAAAAGATGCAGAAGCTCGTCAGGGTTTCTTGGAACATATTTTTGAGAAACAAGAAATAAAGACGTTTCGAGGAAACCTAATTAGTAGAAAATGATAAAATTATTTTACTCTTTAATTTGAAGCCCCGAGATGTAATAACGACTTTGTAATAAAATTAATAAGATGAATTTCCTTGTTAATAAGAAAAGATTTTTACCACAGAATATTATTTAAGTATTAAAAAATAACTTTAATTACATTTACAATTTGCATGCTATTACAAACGTTTTACTGAATAAACCTTTAATATCAGGTTTTCTACTTTCTAGGCTTGTTTTATTTTAATTAAAATGTTGTATACTATCGAGGAAATTGATTACTAGGCAGTTGACGGACCTACTTCATTTGGTCGGATTTTGTCAATTCAGACAAGTCTTGATCTGTCCGCCTCCTGCCTATGAATAAACTTCTCTGATAATATATTCTAAAGCTCTATAATACATATTTCAGTTTCAAGTATCGTGACTGATCATAGTATCTCTTTATTTATAGCTAAGATTTCGAGATGGATCATTCATAAATCGAATTAAACAATCGAATATGAATAACCTAAAACAATTAGAGTGAGCCTGGGAGTGCTGTATTTAAATTACCATCCATTGTTTCGTGGAGCGGTGTAAGTGCTTTTTGCCCGACTACGTAAGACAATGCGCGCCTGGCGAAGATGCCTCTATTTATCATCTACCTCCTTTATTCAACCCCTTTTTGCCTGTATTAGAACATGTTCAATAAGTAATCGATTATGCCATAGCATTACCCGACCGAGTTAAGTATGTAACCTAACTAAGTCCAATGTGCTTTAAGTTACAATACTCCTAACGTTAGATCGTTTGTAAAAATAAAAGTTAAAAGTTAATATTATATTTGTAACACTGAGCTCTCTTTAAAATAGTGTTGAAATGTTTGTGTAATGAATTTAAACCAATAGTTTCACACGCCCAATAAATATGTTACTAAATACAATTTACCTTTAAGTTGCATATTTTTGTTTTAATAAATCCGATATTTTATTTTATGAATATTTGTGATGGATTTGTTCGTATAAATACAGAAAGTCTTATGGACTAAGAGCAAAGGTAACTGTATTATTTTGTTTCAATCTCCTGAGACCGTCTGGTCCTTGAAGTTGGCTCTTAAAGTCTACACATTATATTATACTCAGTTGGTTATTTCGCAAACATTTTAAGAATAAATTATTTACGAGGACTAAGTTTTTTTTTTTATTATTAAATATTTTTACTATTAATTATATTGAAATGAAAGGCAATCGTATCTCAGTGTATAAAAGAAAATATATATGCAATCACTGTGGAAGAACTCTTCAAAATCACTTAAACAACCTAAATCGCGAATCCTATAAATCTGAACATTTTACTTGATGAAATTAATTTAGTCATAAACGTAAAATCAAATATTGGTATCATAAGCATTAGTCTGTTCCGTCGAAGGTGGTCCGACCATTTGCTCGGGACGACTCAAAATTTTCTCAGATTTATTGCCCTGATGAGAGACGGCTGCCTGAAAATTATTAGAAACGTCGATAACAGAACATCTGCGTTTTCTGTGAGCCTGCGAATATTTTCACAAAGATATTTCATACCTATTTTATTACGAATCTTCGTCGTCGAATTAAGTTGCTGAGAATTTTCATATTGAATCCGAATCACGGCTAAAGTGATAACGCGTGGTTATATATTTTATAACAGTAATAAAATTTTATCCCTTTTGATGATAAAACTATTTACACAGACAATATAGCTATATATGGACTTCTTTTTAATATAATATGGACTTCATAAATGCTACATACGGACTTTTCGTCTCGAAAATTGAAAAAGTGACAGTTAGAAACTAGGTACAGACATTAAGGGCCTGTTTCACCACTTCCTGACAATGCGCCAGATATGCTTATTTGACAGATTCTCCATACTCTATCTGTCAAGTAAAGTGGTGGATAGCCTTATCAGGAAGTGGTGAAACAGGCCCTTAATATTTATATTGTGTAAATTGTTTAAATATTTTACGGGATAAAACATTATACCTAAAAAAAATACCACGCATTTCCACATAGACTCTGTATAAGCTCTGATTAAAATTCAAAATTAAAAATTTTAGTCAAGTTTACAAGAATGACTTAAAGTAGCACACAAAAATTTATCACTTGTGTACATGATTGTACGCATATTCTTAATGTGTACAGCCGGGTACATAAATAAAAGGAATGCAATCAGTGGAGAGTGGTAATCGTTTTTTGTAACGGAGCGAGGTACGTGAGAAATTCAGTAAAAATGGCCGTGCGTGCCCGCCGCGCTACCGAGCCAATCGCGTCTGCGGCTATATACAGGATGTGTGGGTAATGCCGCAATAAAACTATATCAAAATACGTTAATCAATATAATATATTTCCGAAAATGTAGCCATAGTATTGCAAGACGAACTTATTTTTGCTATAATAAATAGCTCATTGAAACCGAGAATCGAACTCGTGATCCCAACCTTGACAATGGAACATTTCAAGCTATTTTCCACTCTGCTAGCACTTATAAAAAAGAACATAGCTAGTTGTAGCGGAAAAACTTAAATATTATTACAAACACTAAGATATACCTACTTCATCCATCGAACGAAAAATAAATTATAATAACAATCTTATTATGAAACTAAACCATCCTATTTTTGTTCCCTCCATAAAACATTTAATCCTCTTACGCTTGTTATTTTATATAACAATCAACAAATGGAGCAATAAAGTATAAAAAATCAATAACGTTACCAGTGAGCTTAAGTTTGAATTAATTATTATCATAGGATCCTATTTTCTTTGCTCTTGATACAAACCTCCTTAGGCTTGATTTCTATTTATCCGCGCGTTAGAGCGATTTTGCCGCTTCACCGCGAGGTCGCAATATTATTATTATACAACATTTTATATGAATAGCAGCGCGGTCGCGCGAATTTATACAATTGCTTGTGTGTTGTTCGAGCGAACGCACCTACAATATAAATCGAGCCTAACATAACTTTATGCTGCTACTATAGCCTAACATAGCTTTACGCTGCTATTCATATAACAATAGTAATGGCTTACTAATTGTATATTACCAGCTAAAAGCCGAGCTTTGTGAGGGCTCGCATCGTTTTTCTGCGTAGTAATAATCTATATGGCAGTTTTTTTGTTATATTTTAATAGTGACCAAACCGATGATAACACATCTACATATAAATATAAATTACTATGTTAAATCACAAATCAATAGGCGTGAAATTTTTTCCATAAGTGTACCACAGAAGTGGGATATACTAGGTATATATACTATACTAGGGCTCGCTTCGCTCGCCCTGACTATTATATCGCTAAAAACGTGAATCGCGCTTTTCGAGCTTTCTGAGTTGCACGTCATGCAAGATCTTTAGACCTATTCAGTGGACTGAAAACTGTTTTATTTTATGTTTTATTATTGGACTAGCACAGACTTCAAGTGTATTATGAATGAGAAGATAAATAGTTTTTAAGAGAATTGTTCGAAATCTACACACGGAACTTTATTAGCAATTAGAAATATTTTTATTATATTTAGTTCGTCCAAAAATATTATGAATGTTTGGAAGTCGCTTTACGTTTCATTTTACAAATTTTAATTATATAATTATTATAGGTCTTGTATTAATAATGTAATAACAAAAGGAATTCAAAACAATTACTGTGAATTACTAGACTAAAATAAACGCCTTTATGAGATGGCTCTTTGAAGTTCTAAAAATACAACAAATTAATACATTGTTAAAATATTAAAAGTTATTAAAATATTGCTACATAAATAGTATTTTCTTTTTTTTTATATCATACTTAGTCTATTAAAACATATTTCAATTAATAAAAATAAACAGATTCTACTTTCTACAGCTTTTTTATTGCAATTGATTGTACTAAATAAATAATAATTTCATTGAGTACAGTAAAGATATAAATTGAAACAAAAGTACGCTATAAAATTATAACAACAACGGGGCTAAAATACTCACATTTAGCAATTCCTCTCAATAAATTCACAAAATGAATTGTCAAAACTGTTAAACTCACGAATTGTCAAATTAGTACGAAAGACATCTGAATTGCAAAAAGAGTGTCAATTTTGCGATTTTATAAAAAATAATTATATTATTATGTTTATGATTTATAATATGACTCTCCAAAGCGACCATTTTAGCCCCGCAGGTACATTACAATAGCTTTACAATGTCATTGCCACAACATTAACTTAAAACCTACGCCAATTAAATCTCATACTACACGTCCATAGAATAGTACGGTATAGCCACAATGTAATGAATACACAGTAGACCTTCATAATAAAAAGTCCGATACAGCCATGGCACATGATGCGGTGCGGCGCCGCACCGGAGGACATAATATTATCTCGCCGGACAACCGACCACACGGTGAGTGCGGCACCGCAACGTTTTGCAGTACCGTAGCAGCGACGGATTCGAGCTCCACCAATACATACACCCCTCCCTGCCTCGTCTCGACTCCGGTGCGCGTGCGGGCGGAGCGGCACCGGTCAAGCGCCGCACCGCATCGTGTGGCATGGCACATACGGGCATAGATACACAAGAATTATTTTATGTTGCTTGAAATAGCAAAACCATGTAGTATCACGTCGCACACGCGATAACTTGTATCATTACTTTGATTTAAGTTACGCGCCCTTTGTGACTGATTCGGGAGTTCAGGACGCATCTTTCATACACGTTTCATAAAAAAAGTGTAGCACTCCGAGGCTTTACTTTAGCAGTAAAGCTATTTCATAGCATTTCTAATCAACTTATTTATAATTTTCATGCGTCTGGTAACGCCGCATCGCTGTGCCGGTCGGAGTGGGGTGTGTTAGGTTTTTTTCGTTACGGAATGTCTTGATTTGGTTGCCGCCTGCGATTAAAGCTATGGCATAGCTTAAAAGACCGACGTGTGCGATGGATCAAAAAACATGTAAGAAAAATGCTAGCCACCCCACAGCGTCCCGTGAAAATCTGCTCGTACCTTTAAAAACTCGATCGAGTTCCTCTTCTGTATGACATTTACTGCGGCAAAACGTTGCGTGTCCCTTTTGAATGAAAAGCTGCGCCCCTGGATGTCACGCGACCGCAATGTGGCCCTTGTGATATTGCTAATGAAGTTCATGGCCCTTTTATGTCACTGATATGGCCGTTAAAAATAACTCGGATATATCTAACAGAATATAAACAGTTGTAAAACTTTACGACTTTAGTTTCATTACGCTGAGAGGCTGTTTGCGTGAAGATTATACTAATGTTAACTGCATTTTTTTGAAAAGGCAGGTTGCTGTAGCCCTGACGTCACTGGGACCATTATGGATCTATTATGACTACTTGTCACAATAATTATGCTCGCATAGAATATTGTTTTGTTGACGAAATCGTACATTTTGAACATTGTGAAGTTTTATTTATCTATTTAATAAATAACAAACTGTTTATAATCATTTGGGCGGTATTCAAATAAATCGACGCAAATTAATACTGTTCCAATCTAACGTAACTATTGAGCACATTCCGTAGAACAAGAATATCACCACATCTTTCACATTATAAGTATGAACCATTTGTGACACGAAGAAATATAATGAATGGTGAAGCCGTCATGCTTGTGCCGTACTGAGAGTCCCATTTGAAAATATTATTAATCGCCCGGTCGAGTGCCGGCCGCCCGCCCAGCGCCCGCCCGCCCAGCGCCCGCCCGCCCAACGCGCGGTTCCGTAACGGGACAACCTAATGTGATTGCAGCTAATCGAGTTCAGCGACGCGAACGGCACTGAATAGTGAATACGGTTGCTCTCAACACCTGCAAATGGGAAAATTAGTTTTATCAACCTTTATAAATACAATTTGGAATTTTATTTTTCGAGTAACGCCTTCGGTAATGTCTTTAGGTTTGATATATTGATATATGAGAGGAATAAACAAACGTATTTTTATACTATGTCGCTGATTTCCTACTACATCTATTGCATATTGGTTTTTATTGAGTGTATAAACTGTAAGTAATAGGTACTTTCACATAAAATCAAAATCGTGACTTTTATTAATTTATCAGCTCTTATTAAATATAAATTCTGAATTTACACAAAATCATGAGAACAGTCAAAATTACATCTAGTTTCCTAACTTTGCGCTAGGTATGTTCAATCTGTTTTAAAATTATTTCGACCATAAATAACTAGCTGTCCCGGCAAGCGTTGTTTTGCCATCTCGTTGTCGCCGTCAGTCTCGAGTTGTAATAATTTACTATTATTTATTCAACAAATCCACTTATAAATACAATAAGTAGCCAGTAGCCGATTCTCAGACCTACTGAATATGCATAATATACATTTTGGTAAAAATCAGTAAAGCTGTTTCGAAAGAAGTACGGTAACTCACATTATGACACGAGAATTTTATATATAAGGTAATTGTAATCTAACTTATTGACTCCGAAACGCTCGTAAGACAGACTCGGGGCATTCTAAGAAAAACAAGCTAGCGAAACAACAATTGCGTCGAGTGTTTTTCAATATCTCCTAATGAGATTTTCTTGTACACCAATAATAGCAATTATTTTTATCATTTTTAATAATAATTATTATTATTAAAGATAGCGAAGCTGGATGCTATTCTTAGATAATCAGGTTTAACAAGGAATGTTTGCGATAACTTTTCGCTGTCTACGTGAATCCTTTGTAGTCTTTAAACTCGTAATTTGACGTCTCGACCTAAAAAGCCAATGCCATTTTAATTGGCAATCATTTATTTATCGCATCGTGTTGGCGCCTATATTCGGGAGTATTATCTTTTGTAAAATAAGATATACTTCGAGAAACCAATTTTCCAATTAGGGTAAGAAAACAGTCCCAATAATAACAGCTGAAGTTTTTGGTAGAATAACATAAGTTTCATAAATTGTACTGAATTGTAGCACTTTGGAATATTCCGAATGATTTTACGATAGAAAAATAGCTACTTGTACGAATAAGACTTTTGTTAGCACTGTTCAAAAAAGGGATCTTTTAAGTTGATATTTGTTGTGTGTGTGTGTTGTCTGTTTGTGGCATCGTAGCATCCAAAGGATGGAATGATTTTGATCTATACTGTACTAGGCGAAACATGGCGGTCATTGACTCCCTGTCAAAAACTTGTCATTTTCTGTAATATAAGCCGCGATTGGCAATGAAGTGTCAGATGTTGTCAATCGCGGCTTTGTATAGAAAATGACAAGTTTTTGACAGGTAGTTTCACCGAGTACACTGTACAGTGTACAGTATAGTTTTTTTGTTTGAAACTTGAAAGATATTATTATTGTTACGAGTGGGTTGTTTTAAATTTAAAATTATTGATTTTCCATTTTCTAACGACACAAATAAAACTATTATGAAATAATCCGTCTAAATATAAGTTCACCACGAAAATCTCCGTGCATCGGAGTGTGACACGTCGGGTGTTACGCGTCGGGTGCTGGCTGTGGTCGGGTTCCTTCCGTGCTCCTGACACCCTGACACCAGCCGTCACTCAGATAACATCGCTTGTGGTTCTACTTTATAATTATTATTTCATGGAGTATAAATTGTTTCTAAGAATTTACTGTTCTTGTTAAAAAACTATGCTCTCTGATCGTTATTCATGATCTATCGAGCTATCTGCTTTTTTCCGAGTAACGTAGGCGATTTCCTCAGAATGTTTGTCTTTATCGTATTCAGCGCGTCTGTTTATATCATACTTGACATCTGAAACATCATTGCTACACGCTACCATCTAATAAAGAACCTCCCTCGAGTGCAATTATATTATGTACCCCCTCGAATGCAAATCAAAGGTTATTCCACTAGCTCTCGGACGGATAATAATTTATACAATATTAAAATCCGCGTAAGATATTCGAGAAAACATTTTCATAAAGCAGTTTCGAAAGAATTGAGTTTAAAATATTTGCCGTACAAATTCGCCCGGGGCAGATGCTTTGAATTGCTCCATAAATGTCGGTATTAGCAAACAGAGTCGGGCAAGGAAATAGCATCAGACCGCAGTGGCCGGTGACGCATAATTGAATCGATCGTGCCGCTTGTAATGATAGCCTGCTGACCATTATAAACACTGGCTCACTGACTTGCGCCACCACCTAAATTATATAACTAAATGGCCGCAACTTGTTTGCGCTGCCACCAGTTATCCATAGACGTGAAGGGGTTAGAGATTAACACACAAACTTACACATTTATAATAGCTTTGTACCGTGCCATCGTCGCCCGTGTAACACCTAAGTGTTAGCGGATATTTATATCAATTAGGGGAGATTGAAAGGGGTTGGAGAGAATTAAAAAGTTTCGTAAAGAAAATAAACCTAACACCCACTCCGACCGGCAGGCGGCACAGATACAGCGGTGCGGCGTTGCCGTGCTCCGTCTAACAGCGCGTCGTTTTAGTTTGGCAGACTTTGGCACGGTGTTTGTGTGCATGCGACTAGCACTGCAGTACACGCGCCACTTTTTTTTTACACGAGTACTCGCGTGGCCTACCATGGTAGGCCATCTAAAAATCTTAATTGTTTTCATAATAATTATCATTTAATTAAAATAACAAATGAAATCAAAAATATAATTAATTAGCTTACTTTTATAATCAAAACCTATTTAATTAAGTAATTATTAAATTACTGAAAAATTAACAAATTTGTGAATTTCTATGAAAATGTGACAAAAATCGTACTGATGAAATCAAACATGTGTATTCCTTACGTGAAAATAAATTAAGTTAGACTTTTGTTTGTTTTATGTTATTCAAGATTTGATCCTACTTACAGGTCAGAATAAAACTAGAAACGACAAATCTATCACCACTTTCTTGGCGATCAAATTTGGGCTAACATGCAGCGTTGACATTGCCACATACAGTGGGGCTAATTTGTGTTGGATTCTTAAAAAATCCTGAACTTTACTACATAAAATACTTATAAATTATTTTTTCTATTTATAAACTCAATTATTTTTATATTTTGATTATTTTTTTCCAAGAATAAATGACCCTAAACTTCAGAAGTCCCCGGATTAGCTCATTTTCATACACGTGTGACTACTATACCGGAGTTTACAAAACTGGTCAATATTTGTCACTTGTATTACTCTTGATTGCTTATTAAGTTACTGCAGCCAACTTAGATCACAATTTTCCATTTCAAAATTCACATCAAAAGCCTGACCAGGAAATTAGACAACCGGCACAGATGGCTCTAAGTTTTCATTGTAAAAAATACAAAATAGTTTATTTATTGAGTAATTAAATACTTAACACTTGTTAAATATGTATTTTTTTACAAAATTTTTTATTATATTTTTGCGATTTGGTGAGATTTCCTATGTTTCTGGTTAGTCATAATATAGTTACGACGTCAATCTGTACAGGTCTTTATATCTTATTAAAAAATTAAATTTTAGTGTTTGTAATCAAATTATCATAAATGTATTTTAGTATAAATGCATAAAATATACAATCATAAACGATAAAAAACGCTATAAATAAATAATTAAACAAAACATACATGGTGGAATTTAGTACACCAATACTCGCGCGGACTACTATGGTAGTCCAGCGTTTTTGATCCTAAATTTCTATAATTTCAATCGACTATCAGGTTACCGGAGGTACTGAGGTTTTGTCAAATTTATCAAACGAGGATTACCTGGAATGGCAAGTTTCTAGGGAGCTTTACTGAAAAAATATCGCTGAATAAGTGACCCTGGTCTACCATGGTAGTCCACGCGTGTACTGCAGTGCTAGAAGTATGCGAATTGTTTATTATAAGTATATTAAATAATGTATTGTTAAAGTTGATACAAAAATAAAAACGTAATGCAAGCTTTACCGCGGCAGTCCTCGGGTGTCACACGTATGTTTTTAAGCTATTGCATAGCTTATGTCACGGGCATTGATCGCAGCGACTGAATCAAGAAATCCTGTAACGAAAATAAACCTAACTCGGACTGGCACAGCGGTGGGGCGTTGCCGTGCATCGTCTAACGATGTTTCAGCTTGGCAGACTTTCGCACGCATGCGGCAGTTCCCGAGTGCCACATATTTTTATTTTCATGGAGATATACAATACTTCGAATCCCACTGGTTATTTTGTATGACGGCAAATTGCACAGTTACTGCACGATATAATTATACATAGTGGCGTAATATTATAGATGCGCTCAACATTAATTTAATGGCTTAGGCTTATATATAAAACTTCGCTTTTTACATAGCGCATCCGACTAGTTGACTCATAATATTATCAATTTATGCTAAGTGCAAATCGAGCAATAACCACCGTGTGGACCGCAAAACTGACAGCTCGAAGGCTCGCTTCGAGCCGGCTCGATGGAATTAAATATGTCAAATATGTAATTTCCTTCGATTCGGAATAAAACTATCGAGCAAAACTGTATGTGAGTACTTAGCATATTCGGATGCGCTATGTAAAACACGAAGTTCATATCAACTATATTCGGATGCGCTATGTAAAACACGAAGTTCATATCAACTATAGCCGGATGCGCTATGTAAAACACGAATTTCATATCAACTATAGTCGGATGCGCTATGTAAAACACGAAGTTCATATCAACTATAGGTCGGATACGCTATGTAAAACACGAAGTTCATATCAATTACTATAGTCGGATGCGCTATGTAAAACACGAAGTTCATATCAACTATAGTCGGATGCGCTATGTAAAACACGAAATTCATATCAACTATAGTCGGATGCGCTATGTAAAACACGAAGTTCATATCAACTATAGTCGGATGCGCTATGTAAAACACGAATTTCACATCAACTATAGTCAGATGCGCTATGTAAAACACGAAGTTCATATCAACTATAATAGTCGGATGCGCTATGTAAAACACAAAGTTCATAATATCAACTATAGTCGGATGCGCCATGTTTTTTTTTTGTCAAATTCATATTTGTCACTATTCCTAGTGACCGAGCACTAAATAATTTCCAGTCGCTGTCTAAATTATACACCATGTTAACCCTTAAACAAACGCGAGCTGATATGTATTTTTTTTTAATTTGCATTGGATTTTGAGTAATTGTGGGTCGCTTATTTCATATTTTTGATCAAAATTTATAAAAAAATAGAGGAAGGGGTAGTTTTTTGGGTGGTAAATAATTTACCATTATCCATTAATGACTACAAAATATTGAATGTTGGTGGTTAAATTTGTCTTGTTTGTCCATTTTGGTAAATTTTTGGTTCTTGACTAGTGGCTTCCTATTGGTTCTACCTACATAAAATATTATTTTTTATTTAATATTTTGAGAATGAAACAAAATAATAATTGATAAGGGATAAACATTTAATAAATAGTTATATATTTCAAAGTAAAGCTTACACCAAGAGTCTGAAATTAACAATTAAACAAAATTAGCAACACTATACAGTACGTAACGTTTTCAAAACTTAAAACTTTTCCAAATATTAATTATTTAGTTTCATTCGTGCACATACAAAAATAGTTTTTATATATAATCATCAAACTTTTGTCAAGATGGGATCGGATAATGGTAAACTATTTACCACTTCTTTGAAATCTCTAACTTATATGAATAAATCAATTGCGGACGCTGCCTATAGGTGAGATCATACAATATATGTTATAATTTAGGAATTTAAATCGAAAAACCACTAAACAGAATTTTCGTTGAACAAAGTTTCAAAAATACCAAAAACGCGCGCCAAAAACATGAATTTTTCACACCAAAACCGTTTGGTTGACTTTGACTTTACCTGACAGTTACAAATGACGTTGAAAAGTTGTAAGATTGTATAGATAAGTAAAAAATTAATTTAAAACATAAGTAAGTAACCAGGATATCTTTAAATGTTACTATATCGAAAATTAGGATAGTTTTTTAAAGAAAATGAAGTGGTAATATTTGAATAAGGGTTAATTTATGGTCTCTTAAACGATAAAATCTTGAAACGACTAGTGCTGTTTGTATACAATGGAGCTTACATGCAATTTCGACGTGACTATTGAAAATAACTACTGTGGTTTATAGGGTTTTAAAAAAAGTTTTTATCAGATAAACTAAGTTTCTTTTGAACTTGATTATTATTCTTCTTCTTCTTATTTAATGGCGCCCATAGATGCAGGGATGCACCATTCTGCCAGTGTCAAGTAAAATTATTATTATATATAAAAAGAAAGGAAATTTCGACAATTTTGAACTTGAAATGAATTTATTACTCGTATTGATTGTATGACATATTTTGTTTCAGGTAAGACAAAGAACAAGTAACCAAGGCGGCAAGGTACAAAATATAAAATATAAAGATTATGGGAAATGTCCTTATGATTTTGTAAAAATAATCACTTGTCAAAGTTTAAAAGCACGTCATTATTATAATCGCATTTATGGTCAAAGTCATAAGGCCCGACGAAAAACCTTTATTAGCTATGTCAAAATTTGTGACTATGTTCGTCTTTGTGATTTGGATAGTCCAAACCATTTGAGTCACAAAAGTTTGTTT
Organism: Polyommatus icarus; assembly: GCA_937595015.1. Lineage (NCBI taxonomy): Eukaryota > Metazoa > Arthropoda > Insecta > Lepidoptera > Lycaenidae > Polyommatus > Polyommatus icarus. The sequence continues at coordinate 18,659,723 of OW569321.1, forward strand.
AACGTTTAAAGATATTTTATGGTTTCCGCCGCCTGACTAATCTGAGTGACAATTTAACTAGTACATTCATGCGACACACATTAGTCTGAATTTGAAGTGCTTCCCTAAACCACTTAAACTCGAAAACTGTTTAATTCTACCATTCAGTTGAACACAGGCATTTTAAACAGTATGCGGTGTCTAACACCCGCGGAACATGCGACGCCATTTTGTGTTACAACCCAGCAAATTGCAGTAGTACTACTAGACCTGTAATAAATTTCAGTCATGATACGTTCCTAATTTGGTTGCATTATAAAAATTAGGGGTTTCTTATTTATTGCCTCGAACATGCTCCTGAAAAATTATAGCTTGAGTTTTCATTTGTAGTGCCGTAATTGCAACATTTCGTAAGCGATTTTTCTGCCAATCTTAAATTTTTCTTTCCGGATTGCACCAAAAAGAGAATTAGTTATATTTTTGAGTGTGTCTTAAATTGTATAAGTATTTATTTTTTACCCGACTACGGCGCAGCAAAAAGGAGGGTTATGATTTTGGCCTGTATGTATGTATGTATATATGTATGTTTGTCTGGATGTTTGTCTGTTCCCTCGTAACTTTAAAACTACTTGTCCTATTTAGACAAATGAGGTGTTATTGAAAGCGTCTTGATTGTCCGCTGGTTATAGGCTACATGTAAAATTGACTATAGCCCCATCTAGGGCACATAAAGTATAGAACAAAAAAAACAATTTCCTGACTATGTTGTGTGGGGTATCAAATGAAAGAACTTTGTTAGCACATTGCCGCCCCCCCCCCCCCCCCCCAACCCTTCCAGAATATATAGTCGCGTCGTTAGTGTTGAGTTTAAATTCTCCTGTTGTAGGAACAAAGTTATAAATTGAACGTGAAATTATTGTACCCTAAACTAAACATACTTTTTGAGTATCATTTGATTACCGTGTGATAACTGATACCAGGGGCCGTAGACAAAGTCTCTTTCGTTGAAAACGATGACGAAATTCGTTATCAAAATGTATGGAATTTGACATTAGTCTTCGCATGCGAAATGTCATTTAGCGATGACGTATGTCAAACCGCATACATTTTGATAACGAATTTCGTCATCGTTTTTAACGAAAGATACTTTGTCTAAGGGGGCTGTACCCTCAGCCGGAACTCGGCTGCGCCCCACCAAGTTCCGGCCGAGGGTGCAGGTAGCTGGAAATGTTGTCGCATCGTTAGTGTTGAGCGTGGTTCTTGAGATACAGCTTGGATATAGACAAACGGACAGGCTGATATTTTATCTATTTTATTTATGCTATGCTAACGCGGACGAAGTCGCGAGCAACAGCTAGTGAAACAATAAATACCTATTTATTTGCTCACTAGAACCCAATAAATTGTAAAATATCCTTGATATGTATGTGTTTGGGAAGGTTAAGAAATTTATCGAGCGAATTTTAGCCCCAAAATAATTGAAATAAAAATAAAGTTTAAAAAACTAAAACCCGACTACTAAAACGCGCTCTAAAAAGTACGAGACAAGAAAATAGTTTATAGGGATATGGAAATGTTTAAAGGATAGCCGTGGTCGTATGCCACCTACTATTATAGCAAAATAGATTCATTGTAGATAATAAAATTGGGCATACATACGACCACGTCTATCCTTTAAACATTTCCATATCACTATAAACTGTTTTCTTGTTTCGTACTTTTAAGAGCGTGTTTTAGTAGTCGGGTTTTAGTTTTTTAAACTTTATTTTTGGTACTCTAGTCACTAGTGCATACATGGCTTGGCGCTTTTAAGCATAAGAGTAACCAGCTGATTTGACTTCGTCGCGAGCTTAACTGGGTACGTACGTACGTACTAAGTACCATTACTTATATTAAAATTAATTAATCGTTCAATTTCTTTTAGTAAGGCTGTTAGTTGTTTTTGAACGTTTATGACGTATTTTTAAGTACGTATTCATTAGCAACAAAAATATTAAATAAAATGAAGAAGCTGAGAGCCATTTATGATAAACGTAAAATTATAAGTTCCAGTGTGACACAATACATTTCCCATTTAGCTGGACCATATAACATTGTATTGTGCAAAAATAATATACCGAGCGTCAAGAGGCAAACTCGGGCAAAATTAAGTGTCAAGACCAGTACATAAATCTTATCAAAGCGCACGCGGTCTGTGATTTTAAACAATCACGTGGTAAAAGCCGATCGCTTTAGGCCCTGAGCGGACTTTAATGTTTTGGATTGGGGTTAAAAGCCAACTCAATCGGATAGTTTACAACTATATTATGTTTATGTTACATTCGTATAAGGCTTAAAAGCGATATAAATTTGCGTGTTTTAAATGTTTGTACAAGTTAATCAAGATTTTACATTTGCGAAGTAATTACTTTTGCGGTGTTTTGCACTCGCGCGATGTAACGTGACCTAATCGAAATTATAATAAACAAGCTGTCCCGGCAAACGTTGCTTTGCCATAATATAATTATGTATTTGCCATATTATTTTATTGAAGTGACTAAATATATTGTATGTTACCATGACAACGTCGATCGCTATCCCGTCGCACAAAAAATGGTCGCCGTCAGTCTCAGGTTGTAGGACAAATAATTTGCAATAAAATAAAATTGTGACTATAATTAAAGATCTAAGCTATCCTATCTCTCAAGTTGGAAAAAAGCACACATTTAAAAAAAACACCATTAAAATCGGTTAAGTAGTTTAGGAATCCATCGCGGACAAACATCGTGACAGTAAATTTATATATTATATTAGATGACGACAAAGTAGATCGCCAGCGCAGCGTAGCTTAGGAGAAGAGTTATATGGGGATATAGGTATTCCCACCACAAAAAATCCTTTTACTTCTACCGCACTAACGAAGTGTGTTCGGTTGTATTTTTATTGAAGCTTGCTAGATTATATTGAGTTTGCATTGTGTTCACTTTATGAATTAATAATATTTCATCTAACGTTGTGACATTGCAACATTGTATAAGAATATGCAATTTCAGGACAAGCGCTACTTTAAAATGTATGAGATACTTTATGTAGTGTTTTAAATTTCATAATACACATACAAAAGGTAAACCTATGTAATATTTCATCATGACATAGTAATATTATTGTATCAATGATGATTATCAAAGAACTTTCAAGGGTTAAATTTTGATGTGAATTAATCCTTCAGGCCCCGCGCGAGCACCGCTGATCGCGAGAACAAAAGGATACAATGGAAATTCCTAGAACCTCCGATCGAAGGATTAAATGTGATAAGTAAAATCTTATATACAAGTAAATGTGATAAGTAAAATCTTATATACAAGATGTTTGTGTAAACACCGCGGTTGTCCTTGAAACCATCAAATGAGCCCGTCAAAATGAACAACTTTTTCTATGAGAACAATGCTGGGAACTCAAAAAAAAAGCCGTCTTCATACCCATACGGATGCCCGGATCGGCAATTTATATGGGTATGAAGACCGTTTTTTTAATTTCATTTGATGATTTCAAGGATAACGGTATTTACAAAAACACACTGTATAAAAATGGATTTTCAAATGTGTTAGTCGCGCTAAAACTCGATAACGGCTGAACGGATTGAGCTGATTTTAGTCTTAAAATGTTCGTAGAAGTCCAGGGAAGGTTTTAAAGTGACACGAATTTCATCGGGACAACTAGTGATTCATAAAACCAATGACAACACACCTTTGACCTTGCACTGTCAGAGAAATCGGCAGATTGGGGTAGGTGTACTCAATTATTAATAAATATTGTCGCAGGTCTGAGGTCTCATCTATAGCCTATAGCCTTCCTTGATAAATGGGCTATATAAGACTGATTTTTTTAAAAATTGGTCCAGTAGTTCCTAAGATTAACGCGTTCAAACAAACAAACAAACTTTTCAGCTTTATGTATAGTATAGATAGTAGATAGATGTATAGATTCGTAGTATAGTTTAGTTTAGGGTATTTTGCCTGCGCAAAGAGAGTCTTACCTTTTCAAAAAGCTGTAAATGGTTTTGAAACAATATATTTTAACCTTCCAAACCTCAAGCCCGTAGAAGTCATTTACGTGAGGCATCCAAGATTAATCAATAACGTGAATACACGTGACGTGTACATCTGTCTACGTAGACAAGAATGATGTACGGGCACCATCCATCAAATTACAGAAGACGTTCCTTACATCGACAATTGTTATTAGATGCCGAAGTCATGTGTTAGATGTATTGCTACTCCGCAAATGGAAATTTCGGAGATTGATAGACGTGGGTTAGCTATCAACTATATTTTGTGGATGGAATAGCAATATAATATGTTTTTTTTTTTCAAAATCTTCCATGTCGTCGACTTAGGCCGTGTTCACATCAAACTGACTATACGCCGCTGAATGTGAGCGAGCGTTACGCAGTTTATTGTATTTCCATACATCTTCACTTTTTCGTTCACACCTAACGGACAATACGCCATTACGCTAGGGCTTAGGCGTAGGCGCGGACATTCGATACAGTATATTTTGTATGATTTTCACGTTCACACTGGGGCTCACAGTGAGCCTGCTCACATTCAGCGGCATATATTCAGTTTGGTCTGAACACGGCCTTAAATTAATTGTGTACTTAACCAAGATGCCTTCGATTTGACGTAGGGTATAGCCAAATGGTATGACGTAATTTGCGATACCTACCATAATTGAAGACGCGAGTGAATAAAGAGGGTAACTAACGTTTTACAACATAAGAGCAATATGAACCTTAGATATTTTAATATGAGATGTAGTACTATCGTATAATAACAACGAACTTAAACTTAAACTAGGTAAATCGTTTACCTGATTGTAAAGATTGGGTTAACATGACCCCCATGCATTTCAACTCATAAACCGTTATAAGCTCTCGTCAATACCGGAAAATTGCCCGTTAAATATAAAATAAACGGTTTCAAATATACGAAGATGAAAGTATCACATAAATTATTTCAAATTTCGATTAAGGTTATTTTAATATGTAAATAAGGGTTAAGGGTCAAAGGATAATGTTAAATTTCAAATTGAGCCCTGACTCGTTCATAATGTAAAGATTGCGAGATGGATGTACATTATCGTCATCAGCGTTTTGTTAGGAGAATAAATCTAACATTACATAAAATTCTCGTGTCACGGGGTGCGTGGTTGAAATCTTCTGAAACGGCTCGACCGATTTTCGTGAATCTTAGCGAGCATATCGGTTAGGGTTGAGAATTGGACAACATCCAATTTTTATATTGTTAAGTGCATTTGTTGCATAAATAATAGTAAATTTTTACAACTTGAAACTGATGGCGATCATTGTTTGTGCGACGGGATAGCGATGGACGACGCCATACTTATTTAGTCACTTCAATAAAATAATACGGGCGAAATACTTTATTAGGCAAAACAATGTTTGCCGGGACAACTAGTTTTCATATAAAATCACATCAGTATTTAGTGTACGCTAGTAACGCGCGAACGTATCTAGTAAATTAGTAATCTGTTGTGGAACATTAAAGAAGGGGTGGGGAGGCCTTTATATAATACTTTAAAGGCCCCTCGCAACAATTGCGTGCATTACTCATGTCGAAGATGAGTAATCATAGTTCATACACGAATAATATAATATTATCCTTCTACACATTAGTGCTCGTCTATCGTTATCTATAGAGAGCCAATTTTATTTATACAATTTTTATTTAGCTTAAAAAATGCGGTTTTTCCAGCAGGGCTGGAAGTTAAAAATGTATGGAATGGGTTGCGTTAGGTCAACTCCTTGATTTCTTACTTTGCTTTCGAAATTATTGCAAACTAAAGAAAAAAACCCTGGAAGACTACATAGTATGTAAAAAGTGATAAAAAATCGATTTAAAACAAGGCGTTCCACTGATGTTTCGGTATTGGGTAGTAGCAGAAATCTTTTGCGATTGGCGTCGATTAATTGTTTATTCGGTTTCACGGAGGCGAGTGTAATAACGATACCGCTATTACCTTTATTGTTTCATGAGTGATGGACCGTCTGACACCAACAAATGGATTCTCAACCACAACAGATACAAATGTATAGACAAATACGATTTTATATGATGAAGTGATTTCTTAATATACTTACCCGAATTATCTAAATCACAATCATGAAATTAAATTAAGGGCCTGTTTCACCACTTCCTGATAAGTGCCGGATAGGCTAGCTAGAACTTATCTGACAGATTCTCCATACTCCATTTGTCAGATAAGTTGTGGGTAACCTAACCGGCACTTATCAGGAAGTGGCGAAACAGCCCCATAAATCGTTAAACTAAACGAATATGTTTCTGTTTAGATTTGTATTCGACAATATTTGTCCAACATTGGCCAACGTGTAAAGACCGTAGAAGACGTTCAAGCTACAGTCAAGAACGAACAAAAATACACGTAGATGAATACTTACTGTCGATAAACATAATCTTTTGGCGCATTCGAGCAACAATATCGTATGTACCATCGAGGAAATTGATCCCTAGGCAGTTGACAGACCAACGTATTTTGGTCGAATCATGTCAATATAATGTTAATAATTGTAATCTGTCGGCTGGGTTTGACGGAACGCGACCAAACTACGTAGGTCCCCCATATGTCTAGGAATCAACTTCTCTGATAGTACATGAAATTTAGATCAAAATCAATTTAGGGGAAATTCATTACACCTACGTACATATCTTGTACCTAAAATTATAATATATTGTTTTAGAAGATAATAGAAAGCCTTCGAGATAGCAAAATACCCGGTATTAATACAGGAACCGAGAAACTTATATTGAAATTTTACTTAGGAAGGCTTTTGAACCAACTTAGATAATAACCAAGACGTACCTAAATCTAGCTCAACGTCACTTCAAACTTCATGGAATATTACCTTATAATAGACGTTAAAATATATTAGTTATATAATATTTATATAGCATAATATTGTTAGGTGAAACGACCTAATAATAATATTATAAGTTTTGTAGGGATTAAAAGAATAAAGAAAATGTTATCGTCTACTCTATACTGTACTCAGAGAAACATGGCGGTAGCGGTCATTGCCTCACTGTTAACAACTTGTCATTTTCTATACAAAGCCGCGATTGACAACATCTGACACTTCATTGTCAATCACGGTTTATATAGAAAATGACAAGTTTTTGTCAGGGAGTCAATGACCGCTACCAAGTTTCGCCGAGTACAGTATAGCATCTTTAAAATTTTAATAACACACGATAATTCCACAAACATGAAAAAAAAATTAGATTTTTAATTTAAACAACTCACTTAAAAATAACAGTAATAATTAATAAGACTTTCCAAAATACGGGCGTCTTGACTTCAATTTTATTTCCTATCATTGGACTTTAATTTACAAAAATCTGTTTAATTTTTAATGAAGATGAAAATCGATATTTTAATTTATAAAATAATCATCCAAAGCACTTTGATCTACTTAGTGTTTAGAGACACGTCCGGTCCAGAGCAAAAGTTTAATGAAAAATACTGTTTACTTTTCGCCTTACTTTTCCAAGTTTAATCTTCAAAACCTTTCAGATGTTACACAGCTTGTCTTGCAATCAAAGTAACAGCTTGTCTATTCCATATTAAATGTTATAAATGCGAAAGTTTGTCAGTCTGTCTGTCTCATACCCCTTCACGCCTAAACCGCTGGGTAACTGACTGATTTGACTAGTCAATAAATATCAGTACAGCAGTATTAGTGTATCTAAGCTCCAAAACTACACCGAAATCCAATGCTCCGAAATTCAAATATTATCTTTTGATAAATAAAGCAAGGCGTTCGCAGCTGGGACTCAATTATTATTTCATTAGAAACTGGAGCGTTATTACATTGTACGTCGCCCGGGGATATCGGGGAATGAATTGTATCCGCAACGCGAACGATTATCGCGATTACCGGTTACACTTTCTACCGACTTCCAGCGACATAGATAATATACATCCGTATAGAGCACAGATATAGATCAAGATAGATACCGCATGTCGCTTCATTTGTATGAAAACGAGCGTGTCACTTTTTTCCTATCAATGAGACGTACCGATGATAGGAACGTGTTCATTATCAAGGCCAACGTTTCTATTTGAATTTCTACAGCTCAATACGGCACTTTTAGGCATTTAGGCATTTTTAAAATTCCGATTGACGTCCGATTCCGATAGCAGACTTAAGAACAGACTTTCGAAAGATGAGCATTGCTCGTCGTTTGGGCCCGCGATATGGCACGCAAAGTACATACACATGGGGTATCTAAGAGAGACTGTAAATTGTTTTCTTCGATGCTTTCTTGAAGAAAAAAGGGGGAGAGAAATTTTCGCCGCGCGATATAAAGATATACAAGAGGGATTTATATTATTACATTTTATTGTACCTACATAATATTATCATTATGTTTTGCTCTAATACCTTGGCTGTACAAGTGCGAGACCAGTTTAAATTTTAGTGAACCTTTCAAATGATATAAGTGTACTTGTCTAAGCTTTGCTATCTCAACTGTTTTGCTTTACCAATTAAATATTCATTACGACTTTAGTAGTGAAGAAGCAAGAAAGGATAAGCGGGAATTAATATCAAACGTTATCTGATTTACGAACATGCACTTAAGTTCAATTGGCAAATTGTGGCACAAAACTTCATATAAAAATATGTAAAAATTCTATTAAATTCGGTATCTCGTTATTCGATTATGCATTATAGTTTACTGTGAGCTATTCTTTCATATGCTAAAATAAAGAACGTTTTGTATTGTATATATGCACGGTTAATAGTGTATATTAACCGTGCATACAATACTAAACGTTCTGTCAGGTCGGCTTGTGATCGTTCCAACCGGATGGATCTGCCTTCGTACAGGAGGGCTTTTACTACAATAGACATAACGAACCAGTAGGTCAACTTCAAACAAACTGACAAATCGGTGCGGGTAGGTACCGCTCTAAGTATGCTATGAACGGCTGAGCAACGCAGAGTCACGGCTAGCCAACATGGAACACTACGTCAAACGTATATACGCTTCTTAGGGTCAATAATTCAGACCGCCACGCGACGCACATTTTTAAATTTGTATAGATTTGATAGATTTCAATTGCGTGAGACGTCTCGCAAATCTCTCAAACCCATACAAATTTAGAAATGCATCTACACGTCGCATTTTGGTCTGAATTGACCCTTAGGGACAATTCAGACCGCAACGCGACGAGGCGAGGCGCGGCGTGGCATAAATTAGTACAGGTTTGACAGATTTCAATTGCGTGAGACGTCTTGTGAATGTATCAAAAACATATAAATTTAGAAAATATGCATCTACGCGTCGTGATGCGGTCTGAATCAACCCTCAGTCGCCCTACTGGTTCGTTCTTTCTATTGTGCCTTAACCGAGCGACCAAACGAGCGTTGGCTGCGGCATGATTGACTGCGTTCGACATCCAACCGGCCGCGTCGGGCGTATTAAGAAAAACTATTTATTCTCACACGTCATCGCCTTATAATTTTATCGGGAGAAATATCGTGTGAGCTCCCCCCCCCCCCCGGCCGTCGTTTTGTCCACGCTTATCGGCACCCGTCCACTGCGCCGGAATGATTAATGAGAGCACAGCCGAGACAAAAGCCTTGGGAGCACAATGCCGCGGACAGAAAATATATAATACTCACTTGTCCTCACCATTGTACTTTATCTAACTTTTATTGTGGCCTTATCAAAATAACCGCTTTATAACGTGATCACGGCGCTGTTTGCGCGCGGAAAATATTAAAAGAGAACTAAACGTTTTCAAAAGATAAAATCCATTTTAGTTCTTTTGTGAAACCCGTACAGTTGTATTGACAAAAAGAATGCCGTTTCACCAGCCTCGGATGAAATGCATTTGGGTTGCGAGTTAATCTTGCAAAAACAATATTGCGAATTGCAATAAAAATCATTTTGTGTTTAATTCAATTTTATATTAAATAGTTTTTGTTCTTTAACAAAGTTTAATTTATACATACAGCCGAACAAACACAAGTTCCTTCAATTTAGATTTAAGATTTGTAAGATGCCAAGTAAAATAATTTAAAAAAAGCTAATTAAAACAATTAACATTACCACATTAGATGTAAATTATCTCAAGAACCCAATTAATTATCACTGACTAATACGTTTGTAAATACTATAGCTCAAACGCGAGCTGCATATTTGATATGCAAATACGAAACACTTATGCAATATAACATGTAGCATTTACGTAACATAATTTCCAAATAAGTTACTAGTGGGTCAAGAGAAATTAATTACGACCTAAGTTAATGTTAGTTCTAAGTTTAAGTGTGTTTGCTTAACCAGTGCTGAAGTACTTAAAGCAAGAGTCGAGTCAATATTGAAGTACTGGATAGGTCTAGTGCTTGTAGCTGTTATGTTGAACAATTTGGGAGTGAGATTATCACTATCGAATTAACACACACCATTATAACATTAAAGTTTTGAAACCATTAAGTCATAAGTCAGAAAGTATATTGTATCCCTTTGCAATTAATAAATCTATACTTATTATAAAACAAAGTCGCTTTTTTCCCTCATGTCCCTTTGTTCCCTTTAATCTTTAGAACTACGCAACGGATTTTGATGATTTTTTCAGTGTTAGATAGACTATTTATCGAGGAAGGCTATAGGCTATATTTTATCACGCTAAGACTAATAGGAGTGAATAAATTGAGGAAAATGTGGAAAAAACGGGGAAAATTATTTGAAAGGGCTAACTTGAACGCGCTAATCTCAGGAACTGGTCCGATTTGAAAAATTCTTTCACTGTTAGATAGCCCATTTATTGAGGAAGGCTATAGGCTATATTTTATCACGCTAAGACCAATAGGAGAATGTGGAAAAAATGGGGGAAATTATTTGAAAGGGCTTATCTCGCGAACTACTGGAGCAATTTTATGTTATTTGGCACAGATAAGAAGTAGACCACGTGAAGGATCATAGGCTATCGATTTTAATCATTTTTTCAGTGACTATATATCTTATACCCGTGCGACGCCGGGGCGGGTCGCTAGTATACAATAATTTGTAATCATCATAATTTTTACATCTTAGGTAGATACGTTTACATCCAACAAAATATACTAAAGAAACAGTTCTTTGCGTCTATTTCTTTTCGTTCTACAAGGATTAATCGTATTTATGAAAGCCCACCAAATCAAAAACAACGAAGTGTGTAATTAACAACTTTAAATTACATCAACGAGATTCTCGAGTCAAAAGTAAAAGCAATTAAATTAAGGAATCACCCTTTCAAACATTACAATATCAAACAATCGAGAAGTTTTAAGGCAAAAAGCAAGTCCAATTTGCGTAACGATGAAATGCATAATAAAGATGAGTTGGATATGAATAATGAATTGGTGGAATTCTTCAGAGTTGTACAACTTCTGGTTTATTAGACGGTGATAAAAGTTTACGAGACCAAAGCGCTCTGGAACTAAGCCAATGACTTATCAAAGTACATCTGTTTTCAGTTTCACTGCTTTCTGTCGTAGGCCCTTCGAGCTTTATCCTACAGAATGTTCACATGTGTTCAGTGAAATGCAAATTCCCTTGAAGTACCTATCAGAACCATGTTGATCTAGAGCTGCAGTGGTTCTCACTCTTTTGGTGGCGAAACCCTTTTAGGAAGTGAAATTTTTGACGGAGCTACAGAAAAATGATAGCAATTGTCATTCCTAAAAACAATTTATGTATTATAGCTCGCGGAGCGTAGAGCCCCAGGGCTCCGCTAAGCACTATTTGAGAATAGCTGGTCGATAATATATGCTTTCTCTCTGGCCCATCATAGATAAATTCTGGCAATACGAATATGTAGAGACAGAATATATCATTAATTGTTATTCGTATAAAAACGGCCTATAAGTAACCTTTTGTAATGACATTACATAATATAGTTACAGCAGTCCTTAACAATATATTTTATATCATTTGTAGGCTTCACGTATTTCCTAGTTAGTTCAGAAAAGTTTTAGGTGTCAGTAAAGTTGAAGCCGAATTGCAGACGACAGTTTAGTATAATGCAGTCCGGACACCGCAAGCACAATAAATTAATTCGGAATCCCATAATCAAGTCGAGAATTTATCCCCTAGTCGGAATTATTACTGGAAGATTCGAACGTCGAACTTACAAGTCCTGGCTTTGACACTTGCGGATTAAACCAACATTATAAGTCCGAAGTTTCCGATACTGCGTCCAGATGCGTAAGATTTCGATTTGCGGAGATAATTTAGTGAAGCAATGGTACTCCAAAAACTTTTTTATAGGATTTATCACAAATCGCTTTAAACGAATCTTGTTGATATTTATTACCTGTGCCCTAAAAAACTCAGCAATTCAGCAGCTAGCGCATTAAACAATATAATAATATATTGGTGCCTTACATTTACTAAAAAGTAATATGAATACAAGTAAACAAAGAAATGTAATAAGATTTTATATTTCGTAGATCTTGCAAAAAATATCAAGGCTGAAAAATAAACACACATTATTTGATATAAAAATATGGTAAATATTATGTTTATCGTTCATATCTCATATGGGGTGTCTGTTATAACTATCCCCTGTTTACTCAGAATGGTTATGACACGACATCTAACGTCTCCACATTTCACGAGGAGGAATGGCTGCGAAAAGTAAAAGCGTTAGAGCAAACACTATATAGAAATTTATATACTTACTACGCTATTGTGCATAGATATGATTAAACAAAAATTTGATGCTATGATATTATAAACTAATTTAATACTTACTGCTGCACTCAGTAACGAATATGAATTACTTAACTGTAACTAAATAAAGAACTTGACACACTGTATGAGGCTCATGTCTTCTAATCTAAGTAATCTTCATTTAATTACTCCATTTAATTTATATTCGTCTCTGTGCTGTAGATGCCTTCTTAACTTCATAAGGGTCTGCTATTTTTGCCTATAATTGGTCCTTACCAATGTTTCAAACAAAAACAGGCATATCGATATTCGTTAATTTATTAATTTTTTATAACGTTTTCGTTCAAGGTTAAAATATCATTTTATCGATAATACATTTTTTAACATTTAATTACTTCATGATAATATTGGTATATTATTTTTTTACATCAAATAATCTTGTGGAAAATGATTTTTGAAACTTTTTCGAATAGTCACAGTCGCGACTAGAATAGAGCTTGTCTAGTTTAAAATGACGCGCCCCACCACTTCACTAACGTATGTAGTATGATACAAATAAAAAAGTGGTACTGTAAATACGAGAGGGGGCGAGTCATTTTAAGTTAGACAAGCTCTACAATATTATGTTTTGTTTTGGCTATAGCAAACATAAAAAACATCATATCATACATAATAATATTATTATGTTTTACCGGTATTTCCAACAAAATAATTTATGGTATGATATATTGAACTACTCTTCAGGGATAGGGTCATGTAGTCGTCTATCAATAAAAAACTAGAATTAAATAGAATATATTATGATGTTTCTTTTAAATTAAAAGTTGCTGGAAAATTTATTTATTTATTTATTTATTTATTTATTCTAAGGACACCAGCAGTACATGTATTAAACATTACAGTTAAATAACAACACAAGTAGATAGTACAATCCCGATACATGCACTTTTATAGGTGACACAACATTAGCTAAGGTACAAGTTAGTCATATTATTCAAGCATAATTAGTACTTACTTAACCAAAACAATTAAATAATCAACTTAACATAGAAATAATATCAATAATAATCAATAACATTAAATTGCTACTACTAGAAGATAAATTACTAGAAATAAATAATAACATTACATTGATTATATTATCGGTATAGGTATATAAAAGAGCAAAATAACAATATTATAGTGTTTACAGCAACGAAAACCTTAACAGATCACCTGTTCACAGAATCACTGTACATTAATTGTAAAAATTTGTGAATGTAACTCAAACTTTGGTCGCAAACTGTAATATTATAATATAGTAAGCTGTAATAACATTTTATTTTAATTAAAAATCTAACTAAAAATTAATTTGTAACATTAATAACGGCAAACTTAGGTAAAGGTGATAAATATGTCGTGAATAGCTATGAACATCGGAGGACGAAGCTCTCTTTAAGAGCTCTCCTAACTACTTCGGAAGTTGCCAATACACGTGACTTAATAATATTGTAACTTGTACGTCTTACAGTTTCCAAACATTGATTAACGACACGAATTTTGATTAAATTAGTTTACATTTGTCCAGTTTAAGAGTGTAAAAATATTTTATGTGAATAAATACTAAAACCACAAAATAAAAATTGCCTATACATATAATAATATATAATTAAAATACCAGTGATCAATTATCCTTCGATTTGAGATTCTCGGAAATGTCATTGTTTTCTATTGTTGTCGCGATCACCGGTGTTCGTACGGGGCTTGATGGGATAGAGCTACAAGAGTTAATCTGCTTTTTGCCCAAATACTTAGTATAACTGGACACTGGAGTCTAGACGTATGCATGTGTAATATAGTCCGTGCGCAACTAGTTGGCCGCTCTGCCGGTATAAGAGTGTATGGGCAGAGCGGCCAACTACTTGCGCACGGACTATAGTGATATCTGTATATCATAATTATTAAATATTATAATATATTATTAAAATGTATATCAATGGATTTATAGGACCTATACATAATAATAATAATAACTCCCACACCGGTTTCGGTGACGGTGGCTGGTTTCATTGAAACCAGGCCAGCTACGCAGGAGTATTTTATAGTGCCCAAGTGTGTGGGCAGTACACAAAAGCACTCTCTATTTCGTTACTCTCATAACCCAGTGGGACAGGCGACCGATACGATTGGCGAGAGATCAGGCACAGGTGACAGGACCGACTTTTTACATGCAATGGCTTAGTACTATCAGAGAAGTTGATTCCTATGCAAATCGGGGACCTACGTAGTTTGGTTGCGTTACGTCAAACCCAGCCGACAGATCACAATTAACATTGAATTGACATATTCGACCAAATAACGTTGGTCTGTCAATTGCATAGGAATCAACTTCCGCGATGGTACCTATGCTGTAGCTGTACGAAAGCGTATACATATTTCCACTTTGTGCTCTTACTGTGTAATAATTTTATTCATCAATATTACCTGTCAATTAAATTATATGAAACATTAAATCTATTTTTGTTTATAACGAGGGTACAAAGAAATTTAATTTCTATCCAGGTGACAAGCCAACAAATCTAGAATAAAATATTTTATGAAAATTCATTCAAGTTCAGTAATTCAGTTACTTATAAATCAGTCGGTCACCATGACTTTTTTATTTGCGCACTTTGCGAAAACATTTTATTGATATTTCAGTTTAAATTTTTCATACTATTTAGAACCACTTATTATTATAGTGGTTCTAAATAGTATGCATATCGTAATAATAATTAATTAATACGTATATGTAATTGAGTCAAAAGGTTTTAGCCAGAATTTATAAGAACATCTGCCTGTTTTTTATGCCCAGCTGTTTTTTTTTTGCTAAGACTGAAGTTCATTTAGATAAACAGTTAAATATTTATAGTAATAATTGTTAGTATCTAGAGGTTTTACGAGTAATTAAATAATTTTTCAAATATTAAACAATCAAGACCATTTACGAATAGATGAACTTCTGTCAAAGAAACCGACATGACCGTGATGATAATATCGGCGAAAATGACAGAAACTCTAATAAATAATGTTTGGAACTCCAATAAAGCTGACTTTTATCACATCACTGAAAAAACGTGCAAATTAATTTCGTTTGGGGCAACTTGTTCACAGAGCAAACGGAAGAGCGCTGAAATGACTGAAGTTTCAACTTAACTTTCAGTATGGAATTAAACCTTTCAAAACTTGTATCATGTCATCCTGTTTATTATGTTGCAGTACAAATATAACATATCAAGAAATTATACTTCAAGATGGCGACTTTATGTTGGTTACGTTTTATTACGTAAATTTCTAATAGCCCTTTTACATTTACACATAAACTAAAGGCTATGTCCACATCTATATCACGATCGCGTATCAGATCTCCGTCGCGCAGCATCGAAGCGTATCATGATCTCTAGAAATGTACGCGATGATCGCGATCATTTTGCGTCCACACTAGCGATCATGATACGCTTTGATGCTACACGACGGGGATCTAATACGCGATCATTATACAGATGTGGACAAAGCCTTAAACAAGTCGTGCAGATTTTTTTTATCAAATACCAACCTAAAACTATGTATCTATCTACGTATCTTTGCCAGCAAGCCCCGCATTTATTATATTAGTAGCATTTTGAACGGTCACAATTCATCGTCAAAACTTACACAGTAGCCCTTTTAAATAATGGCTGGATTAGCTCAAATTAAGGTCTGGGTAGGAGAGATAAGAATGGATTCCGCTGCGGTGGCTCAGGCAGCTGACACCAATGAGACGTTTCTAATGGAATAATATTAGTCATTTCATAGTTAAGCTGGCCATAAGCTAAAATAATTCATTCCGTTGCTAAGCTAGCCGGATTAATAATTTCACAAATCGATTGTAGGTCGCAAGATTTTATAACTAGCTGTCCCGGCAAACGTTGCTTTGCCATAATACATAAAGTATTTCGCCCATAATATTATTTTATTGAAGTGACTAAATAAGTATGTTGCCATAGCAACGTCGATCGCTAAACATTGGTGGCCGTCAGTCTCAGGTTGTAATAATTTACTATTATTTATTCAACAAATGCACTTATCAATATATAAAGTACCGAGTAGCCGATTCTCAGACCTACTGCATATGCATATAAAATTTGGTAAAAATCAGTAAAGCCGTTTCGGAGGAGTTCGTGGACTAACATTGTGACACGGGAATTTTATATATAAGACTAGCTGTCCCGGCAAACGTTGCTTTGCCATAATATATTATTATGTATTTGCCATATTATTTTATCGAAGTAACTAAATATGTATGTTACCATGGCAACGTCGATCGCTATCCCGTCGCACAAACTATGGTCGCCGTCAGTCTCATGGTTGTAATAATTTACTATTATGTATTCAACAAATGCACCTATCAATTATATATAAAGTACCCAGTAGCCGTTACTTACTCAATCCAGTCGAAAAGTATTGACATCTGTTGGAATCTTTTGGAGTTAACAGATAATTGTGACTTTCAATTAATTATAGACAAATAATTTGCAATAAAATAAAATTGCGACTATAATTAAAGATCTAAGCTATCCTATCTCTCAAGTTGGAAAAAAGCACACATTTAAAAAAAGAAAGCATTAAAATCGTTTAAGTAGTTTAGGAATCCATCGCGGACAAACATCGTGGCAGGAGATTTATATATATTAGATATAATATAATTTGTAAAAATAATTGTAAATTGTTATAAAGAAGAAAGTTTTTTTAGTAAACTTAGTCATCATAATTCATTAGTATACGTTGATTTATAAAACACAAGACGACGCCCGCAACTCCGTTGTGCCAAGATTCGTTTATCGCGCGGGAACCATTTATATAAATATTGGGATAAAAAGTATCCTATGCCCTTTCCCGGGACTCAATATATCTCCATACCAAATTTCAGCCAAATCGGTTTAGTGGATTAGGCGTGAAGAGGTAACAGAAACAGACAGACAAACGAACAGACAGACAGAGACAATTTCGCATTTATAATATTAGTACTTTAATAGATTGAATTGTGTTAATTGTAGGACATCCGTATGTATACCTGGTAATAACTTTTATGTTAAAAAACATGTAAATCTGCCAAAGCGATAAACTTTATGGGTCTTACTACAAAAGATTTAAACACCCGTTGAACAGTTGATTAGAGAAAAATTCCATACAAAATTGACTCAAAACAACTGTTCAACAGATGTTTAATTCTTTTGTGGTAAGACCGAATCTTTTAAATGTATGCAGCTAGTGCATAACTAGTAATCAGTATAAAATAGTTCCCGGTAGAGTTGCTATTCTTAAAAGCACATTACCTTGATATAAATCAAGCGCCGTCGATCGTTATTAGCAAACTTGAGCACGCCTTGTGAACTAATTACAATAATATCTAGTTGCTCTACTTATACTTCGACTGAAACTTGTTTCATTGTCACTCCAGTAATGCATATTAATATTTGACTTGTATTGTGAAGCTTATAATTTTATAAGGTAGGTATGTCCTCATGCTAAAAATAGAATACCGAAATAAGATGTGATAGTATTTAGGGTTAGAGGATTTATGCAATTTTAAAAGAAAATAACACTTTTTAGCAAGCTTCTTAGTGTCATATTCACATTATGATATTATAGTAGGTTATTTCAGTTAAAAAGAGCAGGAGCAGAGATTATTTCAATTTAATATTTCCCTCGTTTATTTCAACGGAACCAAAAATTTCTGCGAAATTACAAAACAAAACGAAATCTTTTTAACGAGATAAAAATCCATCGGAGACACGAAGTCAAGACGAGCGCAGGCGATTTCAACAAACAGTTCCATTACACAAATTAATTAATGTGGTACCCGGTAATCCACAACGCCGACGCCATTACGATATGAAATTTTACTCATAGAACAAACACTTTTAATATTCTAATTGCTCACATAGTACAGAGTTTCGCGAATTTCGGTTAGTTAACTATAAGTTTTGCGTACCTACCTCGAAATTTGTGTGACGGGTTCTATAAACAATAAACATGCCAGGTCCTTTACCCAAGACGATTTTCTTTATCGATTCTGTATAGAATTACCGATCAAAATGCATGGAATTGACATTATACGAGTTGAAAGTCATCTTCATGTTACCGAACGTCTAGGCTTGTCTTGGTTCAGCGCTCCTAGCAAGTGGACAGCGGTGCATGCAATTAAGGGTAGGGTTTTTATTTTTTACATCAGTCTATGAATAACAATTAAGGTTTTAAAATATAGTATTCTGACTTTATGTTCAAAGCCATGATAGGTCACAAAATATTATATTAAAGTTGAAAATTTCTCCTCGTCTGGACCACAAATTCAAAGAAAAAATTGAAAGCGCGAAGAGCAATACAAACATGACCTTTGACATTCTCTGTGAATTTAAATGAAATAGTTTTCAATTTTCGCGCAATTTGCGTTTGGAAGTTATTTAATCACGACGATATAATCATAAAGTTATCACGAACAGATGCAAGTTTCACAGAAATGAGACAATGGCGAACTGAAACGAAACAAAAGCGTCAGTCAGCGACGATGTGCTCACTCGTTAGTTCAAGATGTAGTTCCGACAAATGTTCCTGCGATAAGAGGTCTACAGTGTCGGTACTGGGAAGCTTGGGATAACTCAGGGCATGTATAATAAGGACCTTTAGTCAAGTTGTCTTTAATAGTTTTGACAGCGAATTAATTTTAGTAACGTTACAATTTTTCGGGTTTTGAATATTTTTACTCGATGACTTCTCTGTTTTTACTTTTTTAATAGTTCATGATAAGAAAAGTATCATTTGATGATTTCTCTATTATATATTTTAACTCACATCAATGCCATTTCAACTTAAAGGTGACTGAAAATATCTTAAAGTGCGAATTCAACTGAACTCTATAACAAAACTTACAAACCAGTTAGTAAATGTAAGAACCATGTAACTTAAAAGCTCAATCGATTTTATGAGAACTGTATCGTAAAATAAAGTTAAAGGGAATATAAGAAACAATTCAATGGCGAACGCGGGGTGTAGAAATAAATCCGTGTTATACTTTTTGCAGCGAAACTGTTAAGTAAGGAGTGATGTTGCATACAGTGCAGTCGTGCGAACTGCGCTCCACACTTGCGTGCCTTTTCACTACATATTATATGAAAAACTCTTATATTTCATACTTTTTAGAAATGTTGGACCGTTTTAAAACTTCCTTTTAACATAGCGATTACAGTTTTTGTACTTGTGGTTTACGATTTGAGGATCGTTCTACAGTTTCGAATTCTTCTGAAATTGTTTATTGTATCATAATAATACAAAACTTTGTATGTTATACACTTTGCAGTTTCCACTTTGTTCAAGTTTGAACAATAAATTATAACATGACCGGTTTTCGAATCCGGTGGATTATAAGATAAACATAAATTCCTAGATAAGAACAAACTGAACACTCAATTAAGTCCTTCCATATACTTAGGCAAATACTTACTAAAGTAAAAATTTGAGGTTTTGCCTAAATAAATTTCAGTGAACCTCGACGCTAATATTTTACGCTCTAGCTAATAAAAAACCTTACTTTGAGCTGAGGATATAAAAAGGCAAACTTTTTATCTAGCTAGGTCTACAAGGAAATCAGGCTAGCACCACGCTGATAGCGAAAGCGGGAAGTGTTTCACCTACAGAGCGAATACTTTAACAGTGTTATATAGCATGACCGGGAATTTTTTTATGAGATAAATTATATTATTAAATTTAATTTCATTATATTCTACTCCCGAAGGCCTAAAATAGTGGATAAAAGTTAATAATAATAAAAAAGAGCGAAGCCACGAAAAAAGCTAGCATTATAATACCATGGACCCATAGTTATTATATTTTGGTGTTATATAATAAAATATACTTACAGGAACAGGTTTACAATAAAAGCGAATAAAAAAAGTCTCTCGTGGAATTTAAATGTTAGCGACATTTCTTTATAGAAGCCTGACCGGATAGCGACAAGCGAGACGTAGGCGGCCGCAACAGTTACAATATAAAGTACTGAATTTTTTATTTAGTATTTATATACTAAATAAAAAATTCAGTACTTTATATTGTAGGCGGCGTAGGCGTAGGCGGCCGCAACAGTTACAATATAAAGTACTGAATTTTTTATTTAGTATTTATATACTAAATAAAAAATTCAGTACTTTATATTGTAACAGCTGTTGCGGCCGCCTACGCCTCGCTTGTCGCTATCCGGTCAGGCTTATTGCGAAAGAAATCGCAGAGGGTCGCAAGTGAGTTATAAATTCAATAAACAGCCTAGCCTAGCAACATGTTTTGCCGGAACGTGCGAGCGGGCGGCGGCGGCGGCGTGGGAGTTTGCGGCATATTATGTTTTGGAGCGTGCAACGGAACACGTTTGGTTTTATCACGCCACGTGTTCGGAACTAAAAAAGAAACTTTAGATTCCGAAATAAAAAAGACCTGAACATTCGAATATTGTTTGTACGCGATCAAAACTATGACGCTCCGCGCCTAGTGCATTTTAAACTGATATCTCCGTTTTGTAATAGATTTTATAGGTGATATTGTTATTGTTCACTAGATGATGCCCGCAACTCCGGTGCGCGAAAATTCGTTTATCGCGCGGGAACCGCACATTTTTCCGGCATGAAAGAAATCCTATATTGTCCTTTACCGGGACTCAAAGTATCGGTTTAGCGGTTTGAGCGTGAAGAGGTAACAGACAGACAGACAGACAGACATACAGACAGGTGAACAGACAGACAGACAGACAGACATACAGACAGGTGAACAGACAGACAGACACACTTTTGCATTTATAATATTATTCTGGATGTTATAAAAAATATACTGTATAAATGGCACTCGGGCACTGCCGCGGTAAAGCTTAAAGCTTTTGCATAGCATTTTATTAACATATCCAATTATAATTCGCATAGTTATTACACTCTATATATACATATTACGAGTATATGACTGTATTATGTTTCGTATAGTCTAGTCGCACGCACACAAACACCGAGCCGAATAAATAAAAAATAAATAAAAATAGTTTTATTTCAGAATAAATTTGAATCAATTAATGTTTTTAGAACGTTAAACTACATGTTGCCTTCCTACCGGTTTGGGAACTAACCCGGTGAGAAGAACCGGCGTAAGAAACGCGCACGGTGCCACTTTTTAGTAAAACAATCGGTTGTCTGTAAAGTCGGTTTACTGACGATAGTTGAACGTGACAACGTCATAGCCTTAGCCCCTCAGTTCCGAAAAATTTAAAAAATATTTATAATGAGTAAAATAAACTATTCGCAATACAAAACGCTACATAAATTGAAGTAAAATCCAGTAAAATCTTCGAACAAAGCACAAGTCAAAACTCAAACCTTGACACGTAGGAAATAGAGCACAATTTGAACAGCCGAAATAATACTAATATCTCACAGATTGTTTATTTATTTTTCATTTAGAGTGTGGTCAATGTATCAAAGGTCATAACTAACCAAACTTCTTCATGCAAAAGTATTCTCTAAGTCATCGAAATACGTAATATAATCGAAACAAAGAGCGCAGCCCAGGTGAGCCTTACTGAGAGCTGTCAGCGAGGTAACGCCGCATGAACTGTCATGTTTTTCGGGCGCGCACCCCATATCGAATTATAAGACGTTATCACGTCAAAAGTGGAACATTAGTCTTTTAAAAAAATAAAATTCACAATGTAAATAACTTAGTCTATACATTATAGAAAGTCGACATGAATACACATTTGTAAGTCACATTAATTATGAATGAATGTAGAAGCAGCCTTGCAAGCAACCATCCTACTCCCAAGATGTGCCATCGTTTAGGAAGTCATTGACCGTATAGTAGGCTTTGGCACACAAACGTTCTCTAATAATTACTTTTTTAAATTTATTAATTGATTGATTGAAGTCTGCCGATTAACTGAAACGACGTTAGATGATATACGGCAACGCCGCACCGATGGAGTGGGTGGGTGTTAGGTTTATTTTAGTTACGGAATTCCTTGATTCGGTCGCCGTACTCAAAGCCCGCGATAAAAGCTATGCAAAGAAGACTATCGTAGAGGTCTTACTGCAGGGCGATTCACGATTCCCGTTCTACACGGAATCGAAAAGTTTAACGTGCGGTCATTGGTCAATATCTAGCTTGGCGAGCGTTTATTGGTATCACGTGATGAAGTTTCTGAATCTGAGTCGAATTGCGCATTGTGAATCTGGGCCTTGATCCTTCCAAAGTTTCCTTGGTTCCTACTCAAAGGTTTCCATAGAACTTCCCAGAGGCCACACTGTTGTTGGCTGTGTAACTTCGAAAGCCATACCTTATATCCAGGCCGTGTTTCCAACTAGTTTATTTCGTGCATTCATTGATTATTGTAAACTGAATTTGTGAACTCCATTCGATTTAAACGCTCTATCCATTTTTTTTTGCTAAAAAGCTTCAACACAAAACTAATTTACAATCGTTGATATGAAGGTTTTAACCTAGTTGATTTTTAGCACAATACACAAATGATAACCTTACAATAGATTTAAACTAGCGTTAGAAAGTCGAATGTTATTGATTTCACCCCAATTCAGTAAAAATTGGTACGTTGACCCCAAAGGCCGAGGTCTAACGGGGTGACTGAGGACGGCTCCGATCGACTTTCATTTGTTCCGGTATTTGAATAAGTATTTCCTTTATAGAATCGCTTGTCTTCGTAATAAGAATTCTTATACAAGAGAACTTCTCATTATTTTTAAATTAATTTATGCAATGTTTGGCGTGTTGTCTATCTGCTACCACTTCAAGCCTTAATAATTATTGAACTGGCGTTATATTTAATTAAATATCTAAATTACTTAACTGTAATTCAATGAAAATTTTGATTGCTATGCATTACAGCCTGCTCTATACGTTATCTGTCAAACTCTTCATTAAATTGAAGTTTAATCATCATTAAAATATGTCTCTAAAAGTGGCTTCTAGGATTTATATTATTTCTAATTTAAATTCTGGGAAAATATTATGCGATTTTCCGGAACGAAGCTGCAGCGGGCTACCTCTAGTCATCAAAGTAACAAAATGATGCGTTATAATCTGTGCGCAACTAGTTGGCCGCTCTGCCGGTATGTGAGTATATGGGCAGAGCGGCCAACTAGTTGCGAACAGATTATAGGTATAAAAATATCATCGATATACATATTGACCACAAAAGCGTGATTAATTCGATGCATATTTAAGTCAGAATGTACGGGGTCTATATCAAAAGCTTTATTAAACTCAAGTTAAATTTAAGTTACTCTTAATATAACTGAAGTCTCTCTAAAAATATTTCCAAGCAATGAATCAGCGCGTCTAATATTAGTGCCATTAAAGCACTTGAAGTTACTAACGGCAACGATCTAAGAAGCTTTGTATCTGAGCGACTTAATGGGCCAAATTACACCCTGATTGATCTGCTGATTGAGAGCTATTGGCCATTTCTTGCCGCCAACTGATTTCTATGGGAGCTTTATATTTGCTCCATTAAGTGAATTTATGTAATTGCCGCTGGACTGTTAGCCTCAGATTAGTGATTCCATTGTTTGGATCCTTGGTGTCATTAACTCTGATTGCTTTATTTACTTAGGAGTGTTGAGCTTCCATCAATTAATTGTATTTTATACAACTGTGTCAAAGTATTTTTGTATTTACTACAGATATTCATAATAAATACACCTATCTGTTCATCTGTCTGTCAGTTTATTATAACGCATAAACCGATAAATCGATTTTGATGAAATTGTGCATACTCTGATTCCTGAAAAAGACATAAGATAGTTTTCTGCGTAGAAATGTAACAGTTACTGTAGCAATCACCTGTAAGCTTTTTTCATGCAAATATATTTTGTGCTAACAATAAAATATTATTATATTTTACACGAGAGACGTCCGCAACTTCGTTTATCGCGCGAGAACCGTACATTTTTTCGGGGTAAAAAGTATTTTATGTCCTTTCCCAGGACTCAAACTATCTCCATGCCAAATTTCAGCTCAGTTCAGTGGCTTGGGCGTGAAGTGGTTACAGACAGACAGATACACTTTCGCATTTAAAATATTAAGTTTGGATTTTTATTGTATAATTATATTGAGGCTCATACGACAAGTAGATATATCCATTCACAGCGAAGTTCGCGCAAGTGTAATTTATTTCAATTTAATTTGCAGTTTTTAATTGGTTTATAAAATTTCATTCGTAATTAGCAATTATTGAGTTAACGAGTCACTGAGCTTCGCGTGTGTTCAGCTGATGAGGATATTTACTCCGAGTTGCCAACGAAATTACTACTCTGTTTGTTCAGAGAAATGTTTGCTTACTTAACGAAAATTAGAGACTAGTGCACGGTTCTTATTTTATTTACTCGTTTGTTACCTTTAACAGAAGTCATAAAAATGCTGTTAACGTTACGCTTTTCGCTACTTTATTTCAGTGCAAGTTAATTTAATATGACGCTAGAAACTACATTTTATAGGAGTCGTTTATTGGAAGAATACGACCTAGTAAAGGTTTAATTTGTCATTACATCCCGTAGATTTCATTTTAATAATTCATTTACTGTAGGTGTAGTCTATAAAATATAAAATGTAATATATAAATAGAATGTACAATATATTTTAGACTAGCAGAAAGAGTGTCCCCCAACCATGCCATCTTAAATTATGACAATTATTTAAATGAACATAAGACGTACTTAGACGTATAATTCGCACTTTGATAAGTAATTCATTTTATCTGATTCAAAAACTTTGGTACCTGTGGTTACTACAATATATCTACACTAAAAGCTGTTATTAAAAGATTTGCGTTTTTGAATTAACTATAAATGGATTTTGTCGCATGTTGTTTGTGCTCTGGCAATTCCAATTATAATTAATAACGAATTAACATTTATTTGTTGACCCATAAAAATACGTTTCATGTGTCAGCAGTTTACAACGATTTGTAACTAACATATTAACGATGAACTGGGAGTTTAATTACACGATAGTTTAAAACAAAATATTTGCACAGATTAGCATTAAAAAGTAGCTTTATATTTTTACTAGATGACGCCCGCAACTCCGTTGTGCCAAAATTGGCTAATCGCGCCGAAGCATACGTTTTTTCCGGAATAAAAAGTGTCCTTTCCCGGGAAAGTATATCCATAATATACTGTAAAATAGATTCAGTGGTTTTTGCCGTGAAAGAGTAACAGACATACGGACACACTTTCGCATATAATATTATGAATAATATGGATATGCATATTATGGATATGGATGGATGGATGTTGGTAGTCAAAAATTTATTTACACGTTCACCTAAATATGAGCACAAAAGTCATTAGCAGTGTCTTAATTTTTTATTGTTGGCAGACAACAACAGGCAAAAGTTTCCTACGTACGAGTGGTTAGCGACAAAGCAGGAGCGTCGCCTTAAAAACAATTCCTTGTTATATTTTGACGGGTCCAAATGAGATTTGAGTGAATAAATCTAGTTCTCAAGTAAACTGCACATACGACTGTCGGCGGAGCACAATGCTCGGTTTGCGTCCTTAAAAGGCAGCATAAAGACATACGCTTTAAGCTACAGTCGACTCAGAAATACCTCTGCATTTCTCGCCACTGAAGTCTATTTCTTTTTGCCATTTCACATAATTATATACCGTACTCATCGCTGTGAAATTTAAGAGCGCAGCGCTATTTAATTATTGCTCATAAAACTACATTTTAATACTTGAATTTTAAAATTCTTTAAAGTCTTCGTTCTATGTAGAACGTACAAACAAAAACTTTTGAATTTGTTAATTAACATTATTATTAGATAAATCGTTCAATATTGCAATTTAAAAGAAAAAAGAAAATATAAATCGTAATTATATACTAATTTCACTCTTCTTATATACTTATATAATATATTATTTATATATGTATATACTAGCTGTCCCAGCAAACGTTTCTTTGCCATATTATATAAAGTATATCTTCACCATGGCAACGTCCATCGCTATCCCGTGACCCGCGTCGCATAAACAATGGTCGCTCTTTATAGACAAATAATTTGCAATAAAATAAAATTGCGACAATAATTAAAGATCTAAGCTATCCTATCTCTCAAGTTGGAAAAAAGCACACATTTAAAAAAAACAAACATTAAAATCGGCTAAGTAGTTTAGGAATCCATCGCGGACAAACATCGTGACAGGAGATTAATATATATTAGATTGTATAAAACGTGTTTATTTTATTTTACATAATATTATTATGAATATAATTATATCTAATATTGTATTATTAATGTTAAGGTAATTTAATCCCTTTGTCCTCTTTTGGGTTTGCATCTACCTCACTTTCTCTGAACACCCTAAGGTTTGGCTGGAAGATAATGCCACGAGGCATTAAGCCCGCCTTTGTACGGAAATGTGCAAAAGTTTTAAATACTTAAATAAAAATAAAAAAAATACAAGTCCTGACTGACTGATTCATCATCGCTGAGCAAAAACTGTTAGAGCTACAGTCACGAAATTTGGTGAGTAGGGTTGTTTTATAAAGTGAACACCCACTAAGGAAGAAATTTTGGAAATTTTAACCCATAGTGGGTGAAATAGGGGTTGAAAGTTTGTATGAAAGTCCGTCATTTCTTTAGTTAGAAACATGAAACTTTATTTTGGGCTACTGAATAAAAATGAATGAATACGTATTTGGAAATTCTACTCCCAAGGGGGTGACGGCGCGCCGCCGCCGCTGCCGATTCCTCCGCGCCGCCGCCGCCGCCGCGAAAAAGCAGCGGCGCGCCGAGGGGAGAAAGTTTTTTTTTCATATCATATACATTCAAAAGCTTATAATTTATAAATAAGGCATATTTAAGATAATTTCAATACGAAATCAGTAAATTATTCGATACTAAGTCAAGTTAAAATTGTGACACAGCTCCCAGCGTTTTCCACTCTGTAATAAAATTTTTATATCTGAAATAAGTACTTCAATAAAATAAATAAATAAATCTTTATTTGTACCAAATGAATGAATTAGTATTCAGTACGAACGAACTCGTTGTTACGGTAATAGCGCCTCTACACGATGGCCCGTCCTAGTGGACCTTCGTGTCCAGCGTGTGGAGGACGTAGTGGTATCGGATTGCCGATGGCGCGAGCGATGCTCGTGGAATGGCGTCGGTGTTGGTTTTTCGGCCGCACATAAAAGGGAATGGCCCAGCGATGGCGCTACGCATCTACACCTGGCCCATACCACAGTCTTGAGTCTTGAGAGTAAGGACGTCGTAAAATTTACAAATTTCACTCAAAATACGTGGTCTCAACTCTCATAATGAATGAAGTTTGAATATCTATACATCTTATATATAAAATTCTCGTGTCACAATGTTAGTCCACGAACTCCTCCGAAACGGCTTTACTGATTTTTACCAAATTTTATATGCATATTCAGTAGGTCTGAGAATCGGCTACTGGGTACTTTATAATATATTGATAAGTGCATTTGTTGAATAAATAATAGTAAATTATTACAACTCGAGACTGACGGCGGCCATTGTTGGTGCGACGGGATAGCGATGGACGTTGCCATGGTGACATACAAATTTAGTCACTTCAATATGGCAAATATTATAAAATAAAGACGCAATCTTTAAAACTACGCAACGGATTTTGATGATTATTTTAGTGTTAGATAGCCCATTTATCGAGGAAGGCTATAAGGCTTTATTTTATCACGCTAAGAGTTAAGACTAATAGGAGAATGTGGAAAAAACGGGGGAAATTATTTGAAAGGGCTTATCTCGCGAACTACTGGAGCAATTTTTATATGACACAGATAAGAAGTAGACCACGTGTATAAAATATATAGCCACTGAAAAAAATATTAAAATCGATAGCCTATGATACTGCGTAGGCTATCAATTTTAATAATTTTTTCAGTGGCTATATATTTTATACCCGTGCGACGCCGGGGCGGGTCGCTAGTATTATAATTATAAGTGTTTGATGTATTTTATTTCATTTTTATTACGTTCGTGATACTAGAATATAGCGCACAAATTCTTTGAAAAAATCTTGTCTAAACTGAACATTCCGATGTTTTTCATCCAACATGGAGGACAAAATTCGCAGACAGTGCTGTGGAATCTGATATCAAAAACGCAATATCCGTTTAGTTCGGGAGTTATACCGCACTAGTTTATGTGGACAAATACACGGACAGACAGGAAGGGATAGCCCAGTTTTGCTTTGTTCGGATTTGCTTATCGTGCATGCCTCTGCTGACGGATTCTCAATGCCCGTACTCGTTGTACTCGAAACGAAGTCGATTTTCATTCACTTACTGCAATAAAATAATGAAAATAGCGTAATAATTTGTATTTTCTTTCTGAAGGAACGTAAATAAGTTATTTTTCAATTTATTTAAATAATCAAAATGTGATTATTTTGATTATTAAATTCATTTAATGAAGTACGATTTTCACTAAATGATTTTGATGAAAGCGCATTGCGCGATATTTCACGTCTTAAGGTGAGTTCTCTGCAGTTTAGTTCATACATACAAATAATATTTTGCAATCCCGTGTTGCGTCGCTCCTGTACTGTAAGTTCCGCCTAAACGTACGGCCCATCGCCAATAATAACATTAAATCTTCTCAAAAAAATAATCGAGAACCTGTGGTACCGGCAGCTTCGTATGAATTTGAACTCCTAACGCAATCAAAAGATACAAACATTTTTGTGATGAAAACGCAGGCTCACTCATCAAAACCCAAAGGACATTTTTCGTTGATTTATAGAATCCTATCTTTTCATTGTGCTGCCGTTATAATGGAAAAAGTAAGGGCACTATATTCAAATTGAAGGCATACCAAAATCGAACTAGTTTTTATCCAGTCTTTTCTTTTTTATTAACCGACTTCCAAAAAGGAGAAGGGTATATGTTCGTCTGTATATTTTTTTTTGTATGTTCAACCATAACTTCGCCGTTTGTGGACCGATTTTCATGATTCTTTTGTTGTTATACAGGGTTAAATCCGAATTTGGTACCATGTTCACAAAAGTGGTGATTTGATGATGGAATCCATGAGGAATCGAAGGGACTCCTTGAAATTTGTATGGAAATATATAGTGATATCAATTTTTTCTGAAGCATTCAAGGTAAATACTACCAAAATGTAAGACTTTGCACCAGGTTATACCCTGGATCCGAAGGTACCAAACAGAACTTTTGTATCCTTGTACACTGTACCGACTTCAAAATAATGAAGACTGTAGTATGCACAGAAATAGTTGAGATTTAGACGAATTCTGAAAAAGGCACTATTCAAGAGTAAGAGTTATTTAATACTTTTTAGTTCATAATATTGGAATAGACTTGGAAGTCGGTTTTAATTTTTTTTGTTAAAAATAATAATTTGAGAACTAATCAGTAATCAGTAACAGTGATTAAAAAAAATTGCTATTCTTATGTTTTTTTCAATCAACTACCTAATCCTACCATTATCAATAGTTTTGAATGTTGTGAACCTGTCACTATTCATTACATAATATAATTTCTTGCATACACGTCTGTATACCTAAAGCTTGGCTCTAGCCTTGTAGGTCGTGAGTTCGATTCCCATGTTGGAATCGCATTTTCAAGTTTAAGGTAAGGATGATGCAAGCTGATTACTTAATTTGGTTTATCCAGTCTTGTGTTGATTATGTTTATCCATCTCACGAGATAATAAGAGTAAAGACAAGAGTTTCCTTAATAATTCAATAAGCATAAACTTGACCACCACAAAGATTACTTCTGCTGGCTTAGTTTAATGAAACCGGCCACCGACACCGAAGGCCATTATTCTGCATCTACATACACTGCACTGTGCATATGATAAATTATATTATGACATATTCTATTCACTGGAAGTGTATTGTGCGGCAGTTTTGCACTGTCGCTTGCTCGGCACAATCTGATCGTTCTGAGCGAATCAGCCAGCCGGAGTTTTGTGTTCTAAGCCCTGGATTTACTAAATCCTCTTGTGTTCCAAATGTACGAGATTCGTGTATTGATCTCGAATCAGCCCGGAAAGTTACCAGCGATATTTCAAATGCGTTACATATTTTTACACGAGTTATTGAAATTCATGTTGTTTCAAAAACAGGCGGGCATAACTTTTAGAGAGTCTGGCGAATTTGGAGGGAGCAATCGCCACCAAAGAAACCTAAAATCAAATAATTTGTTCTTTATGTTATTCTCACTCGATCTTAAGAGTCCGTATACGAAATTTGCCGATTTCGCTGATTTTACAGACGTGATTTAACAGTTAAAATACAGTATTTCTACAAGTTTTAATGCACAACATGTAAGATCATTTCAATGATAATCTAATATTGGAGCTAGATTTTTTTGTTTTTTAAGTATTTTTAAATAACCCAACTCAAACCCGCGACAGTTTTGTGATTTTTGCTGTAAAAGGTTTAGAATATCACCTGTTTATGGATTGTATTGACGTCTTAACGGTATGAAAAAAATACAATGTACTGTTGAGAAAGTCGTCTATAAAATGTTGGAATTATTTTTTACCACTTTAATATGAAATAGTTGAGTAAAAAAATATGTAACTCGGCAAAATTTTAGAGAAAATGGGCAAAGAATTTCTGTTAATTTCGGCAACTTGGAGCTGTCATTCATAAAAAAAACGACAGAAATAATCTACAGATAAAATTCTATCCAATTCGAGAAAAAAGAAAGAAAAAAAAACAAATTGTGCCAAAAAACACGATTCAAAACAACCTAAATCTCACATTATATTACTCGCCGCAAGGCTCGAGTCGGCTTTTCGCGCTTAAATATATTTTTAATCTAATAATTAACATATTTTTTTTAAAGTCATTAGACTTTAAAAAAAAATAATAAGGGGAAAAAACCTAATAATATTTCTGTAGCGAACCTTTGCAATTTCGTAATTCATCGGCAAAATTTCGTATACGGAAAAGATTTATTTATTTATTCCTCAAAAGATTTATTTATTCATTTTATATATTTACAAGCACACATATTATTATATTATACACTTACCAATCTAGTTATTACAATTTTACTCATACCTTTTTTAACATTTTATATATAGTACTAGATGACGCCCGCAACTCCGTTGCGCCAAAATTCGTTTATCGAGCGAGAACCGTACATTTTTCCGGAATAAAAAGTATCTTGTATATCCTTTCCCGGGACTCAAAGTATCTCCACACCGAATTTCAACAAAATCGGTTCAGCCGTTTGGGCGTGAAGAGGTAACAGACAGACAGACAGACAGACAGACAGACAGACAGACAGACAGACAGACTTTCGCATTTATAATATTAGTGTGGATATGGAAGTATGGATAAGACATAAGTATACACAGTACACACATTTTACATATTTTCCACTATATATTTTATTTGTTAGTTAAACTAAGTGTAGGATATACCAGATGGTCGATATCGATAAGACATAATATCGATAACGGTTTATCGAGTAGTGCCTCGCACTATAATGTTACCGGTCCGCCCGGAGCGGCGCACGCGCATGCATGCGCCATTCTAGAACCTTACCAGTCACTCCCCGATATGACGCGGAACGCATGTCACTCGTTTGTTCACCGCAGCTTAAAATATTTCGCTAAATCAATTCTGTGCTTGAACTCATAACATTTAGTGCTATATCATACTGCGCTTTTCATCTCCTGTTCTGCACCTTCTTTTATGCCATTGATATGGATCTATAAGTGTATGTGCTTGGACAATTATACATAAGTGCATTTATCACCCTCATCGTTATCACATACCTATAACTAGTATCCCATCTTATTTTTATTATATTTGTGCAGTTTGCACTGATCAAACTTGAAGATAAACATTTTTTTATGATATTGCTTGCAAGATATTTATGCTTATCAAGATGTCTGTAATATCTACACAAACTTTTATTTAGTACATACTTTTAAAAGTATTTTTATGTTCAAATTACGGTCTTTGAAATACCCGAAATGTGTAGTTAGATTTTATGAGGTGAAATCGCACCCTGCAGCGTTAATTCCAGCAGAACTTAACGCTGGTGTAGCGCATAAGATTTACATTTAAGTCACATTTACATACATGTGCCATTACACTCGCCACTAAATAACTATTACTTCTGAGGTCATTAATTCGGGCTCCAACTCGTAAAAGGTCAACTACACTAAAGTTTCGTAAATCCCAATTAAAACATCTCATTTTGGTACCCCGGAGGGTAAGAGAAAAGCTTAGCGGTATCCTATTTAGTTTCGTGATTCCATGGGTAATATTGTTTTAATGTACCCGATGTATGTGAATCGTTCTGATTGTTTTAGAAGTCAGATAGAAATTCTATTTGGAATACACGAAGCGAATAATTATTTAGGTTTAGTTTGTTTAATTGATATTGTTACCTACATGCCGTCGTTTATTGAATATGAAACACAATTTATGTGGGTTATTAGTTATTACGCATTTAAAAATAATAAGTATAGCTTTCTTTTTAATTCAGAAAACATACATATTATTATTGTTAGAATACATCCATATTAGCGTGACTGGGATCTGTGAGTTGTGACAAACGGTGTCAGGATAGCTAGGAAATCGTATGGTGTGAGAGTGACATGTAATTAATTTATACCTATTTACGGGATTTAGAGGTATATTTTACCCTTCTGAAATGTTACGTTTAGGTAATCTTAAATTTAGAAATGTTGTCAAATCCAAGCTTATCCATAATATTAAGTCTCCACTCACCAGAGCCCCTAGCCAATACGTTTCCTTTATCGCTTCTTTATAGAATCGCCGATCAAAAATGTATGCACATTTAAAGCATTCAATAATATGAATTTGACATAGGCATAGGTACGACTCATTTAATGTCAGTTCCATACTTTTAAGCTTTTATCGCGGTCTTTGAGCGCAGCGCCCAAATCAAGAAATTCCGTAACGAAAAACCCTAACTTGTGCGGCGTTGCCAGACTTTGGCATGGTGTTTGTGTGCGTGCGACTAGACGTATGCGAATTATAATTGCATAACTTGATAAAAATGCTATGCAATAGCTTTACCGCGGCAGTTCCAGAGTGCCACATGTGTTTTTTATTTATGGTTCCATGAAGAAGCGATAAAGAAAACGTGTTAGCTAGGGGTCCTGTTGTGTACACGAAGTAATTTTAGACATAGACATTTAGTTCGACACTCGTTCGACTAAATTGTCGGGTATGGTTAGCATCCTATTATTTTGGTTATTGTATTGGGTATGAAAATGTAGGTGGACCGGATTTCATGCTATTAAATACGGACACGGTTTGTGGCAAAATTATTATTTGAACCCTATTTTGGGTGAAATTGTATGATGAAACGGTATGTTAGAAAATAAGCATGCGAAACACAGAATATTGAATTTCGTATTTTTTTTCGCAATTCTTAATTGATATCTTTTTAGAGTGTGCGCATCACTCGAGTTTTCTAGTATCATCGAAGACATTGTTTCTTGGCCTATGGGCCAGGCCACAACACGGCGTTGCGGCGTCGTATCTCACATAAATATGAGATGCGATGTCGCAACGTAAAATTTTCATATAGCATCTAGACAGAGCCATCCGTCAGCCAAGACGTATCCAGTCTATTAGTTTTGTAGAATGTCCTACTATTCTTAATCCTTCAAGCCCCGTAAGGCCCATATGGGCCGCGACAACAAAAGATTTCCTGGAATTGGTGATCGACGGATTATGACTCTTTTTTTAGGTCTGGATACAGAAATATTCATCTGTTTGAATCATGTTAGTTACGTGTACTAACTTATTTATACATGTAAACAAAACATGTCCGACAAAAATACATGTTTTAATAAAATACGTAAGCTTATGTACCCAACGTTAATCTCACCGCTTTGAAATTCGGTTCAACAGGAAATTGATATAACACAAAGGCTCTTAAAGTTTCGCAAACCTGACGAAACGTGTTCCGTACCGTTGGTCGTAAGGGCTGGCTCACACAAAACCGGACGCGGTTACAAAATGCAAGCTGTGACGGAAGCTGCGGTGAAAGTGTGCGACAGGGTTTACGAAAGCATTCCTTCGACGACCTTCAATTGCCGCACTCAGAGACGAATTAGATTGTAATGAAAAGACGAGATTGACATAATATCCCTCATAATATATTGTGAGAGCGTAATGAAGAGTTTGACAGATAATAATTGTCAAACACTTCATGAAATTGAAGTTTAATCATCATTATTATGTTATACTAATTAGTTTTAAACATTTTTGGAACGAAGTTCCTTATGGCACGTTCAGCGTTGCGAAAGAAGGCTAGACAGAACGATACTTGACCTCGACACCTTTTTATTAGTACCTGCATAAAAGGGGCATTGATAGTATTCCTAAGCGTCGACTAGATGGCGTTTTTGAGAATAGACAGCGACGCGTTGTTAGTATTCCTGAGCGACAATAGATGGCGTTTTTTGTTTATTTTTTTGGAGTGTACAATAATATGTAATATACAGGTTTTTCGAACATAAGAAATAACTTCGTTCCATTCGGGTATCCCCTGAAACCTCTCAAGTTTTTCTTTTTTGATTAGCACTGATTTAGGGCTATATCACCTCCGTATTTTGGCATTTGTATGTTACTGATATAAAATAGCGGAAATAAATTTAAAAGATTTTGAGTAACGCTTTCTGAGTGTTGATATGAGTTGCGAGTTGTATTTACTACAACATCAAATTAGCAGTAAGTTTTTAAAAACGAGAAGAAAGTTGTATAAGATATTTTCAAAGAAAATCTCACAATACATCTTATATTGTACTTATGATACACAATTTACTTCCACATTTGGAACATGCGAAAATAAGTTTTTATTACGCAGGGTGTACGATTTTTCTCAAGATTACTTATTTTATTTGGCTCTTATGCCGAACGTCTAAGAGCCGATATTCGCATAATTCACCTGAGATAATTTCTTTAATACTTCGGAATTCCGAAATGGCGACATCGTTAAGATGTAAGAGGCTTATAAAACTCGTAACGAAACTTGCGTTTTAATGAATGTGATTTATTTTATTTTAAACTTTGCAAACATCGCATCTCTTTGTATTCTATCCGAGTCCGAGCATAATCTTTGAAGCAAGTTTGCTTTAAATTTATTTGCGTTTGTTAGGATCCACGCCTATTTTATATTATTAAATTCTTGTTTATTAAGAAAGCAACGGATATTAATTGTGAAGCTTTAATAATAAATTCGATAGGACTCTTTGATGGTAAATGATAATAATTTGCTATAGATAGGTTGTATTATTTCATTATAATTATATATAGAAATTTTAGAAATTAATCGAATACCAAAATAAAGCAGCTTTAATTAATTCTGCGCAATCTCGTTTTTACAGAAACTACCTGTAGTTTAATGTCCAAAATATTATGTATTTATGCAGCGTACAGGAAATGGTCTATTTGCGCATGCATACTCATGTCAATTCTAAAACCCAAAAACATCCTGAAAATCTCGCTAATGTGATGTCGCTTTACAAAATAGTGGAGTTTACACACAGAAAAATATAATATTCAGAGCGCGCGCGAATATCGTTAGAGGGCCGCGCTCCGGTCGCGACGTGCTTCATTACCTCAAGTTATTGTAACTGGATAGAAGCTGATATCTAACGCGATCTGCAATACCTCTTTAGCTTTGTTACACTATAGTGTGGAAAATTTCCATTTCCAAGTCGACAGATCTTTTCGTAGCGCGCTCGTAGCATTGTGCTACGAAATTACATATTGTGCTACGGTCGTAGCTCAATACATTATTTCGTAGCACTTCTTCAAGTTTTTAGGGTTCCTTACCCAAAGGGTAAAAACGGGACCCCAAGACTTCGTTGTCTGTCCGTCTGTACATCCGTCTGTCTGTCTGTCTGTCTGACTTCAGGCTGCAACTCAAGAACGCTAGAAGCGCTGAAATTTTCACAGATTATGTATATCTGTTTCCGCTATAACAACAAATACTAAAAACAAAATAAAATTAGTATTTAAGGAGGGCTCCCATACAACAAACGTGAGATTTTTGGCCTTTTTTGCTCTATATAAAAAATGGCAAGGTTTAAATTTTTCTGAGAATCCTTAATTATATCAGGCACACATAATATAATATGGTCGCTGTTAAGCATTTGTGTACTAACCCACATTTTTTTGTTGAATTTTGAATGCAGTCTTATTCTTAATCATCTAAAGAACATAGCTGAATTCATAACTCAGTACGTTCCCTGTTTAAGCATTTGTTTACTAACCCTCAAAAATTTACGTATTGAGTTATGAATTTAGCTATGTTCTTTAGATGATTAAGAATAAGACTGCATTCAAAATTCAACAAAAATATAATTATATAACAAAAATATAATTATAGCATAAGCATATTATTATCAAATGTATGCCCGTAAATATATTGCTAATCGATTAAAAAGTAAACACAATATAAAACTCTGTACTCAATCGTGTTGGATTTCGATTCTGTCTCGTTTCATTTAATTATTCAGGCGTCCTGCATGTCACAACAGAAATAGAAAGGTTTAAAGGACATTATTAAAACATTCCAAGCTGGAGCACCGACCGTGTGAGAGAAACGAATGCCAACCTTCGAAAACTCATTTGACCGAAATAGAAAAAAACTGTATTTATTCTAATGCTTAGTTTTTTAGGGACGTGATAAAATACAGAAACGTGACACGGGTGTTTAGTGGGACACGCTGCGTGTGGTGGGTACATATTTGAACATTCTTTTATTGCTAGTACGAATATTATAGGTTTAATTTGTAATATTACAATCCCTAAAAGTTATTAAACGGCCTATTTAATTTGTTTAGTTATTGCACAGCTTTTATCGCAGGGTTTGAGCGCGGCGACCGAATCAAAAAAATTCGTAACGAAAAAACCTAACACCTCAGTCGGTGCGGCGTTGCCGAACTTCGGCGCGGTATTTGTGTACGTGCGACTAGACGTATACGAATTATAATTGCATAAGTTCATAAAAAATGCTATGCAATAGCTTAACCGCGGCAGTCCTCGAGTGCCACACGCATTTTTTTGGTTTACAATTTACATACGTGCGTGTTTGGGACTAATGCCGCTATCCCCAACCCGCGGCCCGCCGCCGGGGTTTTATTTGTGGCCCACGTGATGTACCATTTTGTAATTCACGCCCACCGCCAAAATAATGTAGTTGTCGTGATAATCGTCAAATTTTTTCCACTTAAAAATCGTTAATTGACAACATTTCAAAATTTTAACATGGCTTTTTTATTATTTTATAAGAAAGTAGACTTAAAATAAGGCGACACGTGTTTCTTGCTTTTTCAAAATTATGTTTTTAAGATACCTAAAAAATAGATTTTAATCCTTCGTATTCTAAAGAGACGTAAGCGCCAAGTGACGTCACACTTACGCCTGAATGGTTAATTCCATTGCAGTTTACAAAAGAAAAAACATGTCAATGTAAGTTTGACGTTTATTACGACGTCTGTCAATGTCATCGTGGTATTTTCGTACATTTTTCGTACGTTAGAAATGTCATTGTTGACAGTGACTGTTTTTTTTATCCTTCATGATGTCTTTTTAAAACGATTTTAGACAGGCAAAGAAAAAATGTCTGATATGCCGTAAGTATGACGTCATAGCGTATTTTTCAGTTTTTCTTTATTTTCTCAGTAAATAAGCAATATAAATTTTTTTGGAATATTTTTTTGATATCAAGAGAAGAAACTAAAGAAACGGTATTTTTTATTATAAGGCTTAATAATTTTGAAATGTTGTCAATTTTGAAAAATGTTATTTTTTAACCCTAAAAAAATATTGCTTGCAGCCCGCGACACAAAGACCAAAATATGTTTGTGGCCCGCATGAAAAAAAGGTTGGGGACCATTGGACTAATGTATTTCAGAGTCGTAACTACATAGTTTGGTTGGGTTATGCCATCCAGGCAAAACAACGTTAATCCGCCATCTTCTTGAAAATCTATTTCTCACATGGTGAATATATTTTGTTCATCACCTATTTTGCAATTATTAACCTACTAATATAACTATAAAAGTTTACATTATTGTTTAAAACATGAAAGTAACGACAAAATTACAAAATAATATCTTGCTCATGACATGTGCAAATTGAAATTATTATATAGTGCAATAGTAAATCATAAAATCTGCAGGCACAAGTGTTGTTTAGGTATTCAGGTGTGAGAGTGCAAATGTTACCAAAGCCATAAATCGTGATCCGGAAGGCCGGAGCTTGCACGCTGTAAATCATAAAGTATAATCAACAAAAGATATACTATTCTTCGCGATAACTATAAATTTCTTGTTTTGCATTTATTTTCATAGCATTATCGCGCTGAAAATATGTTGCTTACAGAATGTATTATGCCCTGCATAATACTTTGTAAATTGTGTTATCTGAATTCGGTGAGGAAGAGGAAGTTCTTTTATGGCTTAGTTTTTCTTTATGTTTTCTCATTTTACTTTTTTAATATCACACATTTTATTCTAAGATTTTCCATCTTCAAGTGTTTTCTATATTTTGTAATTGTAAATGTTATACTTACCTTATAAATTAGGTTAGTCACTGTTACAATTATGATTTTGAAGTGAAAAATTCTTTAGTGGCGTTGCACACTTTTTGGAATGGTTAAAAATTTTCAACTGTTATGATTACACGTGGTCTGATCTTAATTCGTTAGACGGAGGGAGATCAGAAATAGCAAGTATTTTTCTTCATCGCTTTTTTATAGAAGTGTCGATCAAAATGTATGGAATTGGCATAACTTGAGTTGAATGTCAACTTTATTTTATCAAACGTTTATGTCAATTTCATATATTTTAATCAGCGATTCCATAAAAAAGGACAAAGAAAACTTCTTGGCTATAGGGCCAGGCTACCGCCGTCGTGGAGTTGAGATGGTGCGTATCGCCCTCGCTTTCTAACACGCAGCGAAAATAATAATATTATTTAGCCGGCACTGTCGGAGTGCCAGTTGTTAATCATAATACGAGTATGAAGGGCAGGCAATTAAATTGTAAAAATGCGTATGCCGACTGTACGTGTGTTCTAGTTTAAGAGGCCTCGCATGTAGGTTGAGTGTACTAGTGGCTCCTTGCCTATCCCGAATGCCCACTTGCTGCTTCTGATTACTTGGCATTCAATAAGATATGGCTGTTGCAGTGAGTTGTGACACGTTGTATCGGTGAATAATAATATTATGTTAATTATGAATTAACTATAATAACTATGGCTAAATGCTGCCCGCAACTGTTCACTGCTACGTGCATTTTACGGAACACAAACTATTTTGAGATACTTCATGATTTC
Organism: Polyommatus icarus; assembly: GCA_937595015.1. NCBI lineage: Eukaryota > Metazoa > Arthropoda > Insecta > Lepidoptera > Lycaenidae > Polyommatus > Polyommatus icarus. The sequence goes on from OW569321.1 coordinate 18,699,858, forward strand.
TTTCTCATGATTCTAGAATCTCGTTCTACGGTTTAAGCGTGGGCAGGTAACATACAAGAAGACACTTGAACTTACTCCCTTTTTGGTCTCGTTTAAATCGGATCAACAATGGCTATTTTATCCACAAAATATACCATTCGCTGATATATTATTCAATTGTATTTGTTATGGCAGACGCGCGTCGTGACGGCATTCGACTTGCAAATAAACATTCGACAGGAATCGAAAATTATAAAACGGGAATTTTTTGTTTTGCAATACTTTCATTCGCAGCACAATCGTATTTGAGCATAAATAAAACTGACGTTGTTATAAAGGTATGAATAAATAAAACCTTTTACATCTTGACTTAACAAGTGAAAATGAATCAGAATATTTTTGTAAAATATTTACGATCACGGTTCCATTTCCGGTTTTATTGGTTAGTACTTTTAAAGCGTGAATGTTAGTGCTATTACATATTAAAGAAGTTATCTATATGGAATAATTATTAAAAACTATTTATATGAGCAATTAAAATGTTATTCATAGACCACAATATTTTAGACACATTTTAGTAGGCATCTTAAATTTTATTTTACTTGTTTAAGAGGGGCTTACAATATTAGATAATATGATTTACGTATTGATAAACATAACACAATGAGGCCAATTAAAAGTTTTCACAGATAGTTAAATATCTAAAAGATTAAGTTTTAATTTAAGATATTTTTAATATAAAATATTTCGCATAATATATATTTAACAAGTTAGCTGTGATTTCCTTACATTACACCATAATGTCAATGTTACTTGCCTGCATCATGTACCAAAATAATCGTAATAATGAATATTTATTATTATAGGAAACGTGTAAAGTAAAGGTGTTGCTCCATGGGACTGAAATGGTAAATTAAATGTGACATTTTGTTATCCCCAAAGGGTATTCAACCTTTGAAAATGCGATGTATTGAATAAATAAAATACGCATAATATTATTTTGTTTAGATTTTGAGTCACAGAATGTTCGGTAAATCATTTGGATATTATCAATGCTTAACAACCGGCACTTTCGAGACGAAAACAAACGAGGCGAAGCCTATTGGGCATCATTATCTAAGTGGTTTTACTATAATATTATGTTACTAATAAAACATTTATCTCAGCGATACCGAGTTATCAAGAGCACTCAAGTAAAAAATCCACCGACAACTTTAATTTAATCGCAAAAGCTTACTCGACTGTAACTTTATTAAAATTATCGTTAAGCATAGGATTTTGCAGCGAATCCATTTTACAGAAAAAATGTGAGATTCTGATGAAAAATGAACGTTTTCCATCGCTTTAAGAGGATTAACGTGGGCTCGCTAGTGAAATATTATCAAGATTGTAGCCCTTTTTGATACAATTATTTATGTTTTGTGGATTGCGTAGCCGAAGGGCTTAAAGGGTTACATTTGTCTATGTTTGATTAAAGTTTAAAATAATATCCGATATGATTTGGGTTTAGATTGTTCTGTGCTTCGGGGAATTCGTTCGGCGAGTTTTTAGGAAATTAATACAATACCGGTTGAGCGAGGTTTAGTTTGGTTACTTGCTGTCTGGGAGAAATTAAATTTAATGAGTGTAAGTTACCCCTACTCATTATGATCAATTCCATTAGAATTTAGCAATAATAGAAGGAATATGTCATAATAATATTACACTAGATTAAAATAGAAAGCTTTTTTAGACATTATGTAAAACGTATTTAGATATTGTGTAACACATTTTCTTCCGGCATTCGAATAATCATAAGTGTAAGAAATGGAACCTGGCATCTACTACATTTACTAGGCCACTAAGTAAGCTATTTTTTTCGTCTCTTTCAGTTTCGATGTCCGAGGGAAGCATCTCTCTGAGGCGCGCCACTGGTCCGCGCCGGAGGTTTTCGGGCCGCGGGCCCACTTCGTCACCTCTCCCCCACCCGCGTCGCTGCTGGTGCGTGACGTAAAACGGCGGGATGAGGGCGTCTACCGCTGCCGGATCGACTTCCGCAATACCCAGACCACCAGCTTCAGATATAACCTCACAGTTGTTGGTGAGTTAAATTTGGCTCTTTGTTATAACTCCACTAGGTAATATCTTCGTCCATGACGTGAAAGTGTTGGACAAGGGCGACTGCTCCTGGGTCGACACCCAGACCACCAGCTTCAGATGCAACGTCACAGTTGTTGGTGAGTTGAATTTTGGTTCTTATGTTGTCACATTAAGTCACATCACCCCGTGTCGATCCTTGCACGTAACTTGAAAAAGTGGGACGAGGGCATCTACCGCTGCCGGATCGACTTCCATAACACCCAGACCACCAGCTTCAGATACAACGTCACAGTTGTTGGTGAGTTGAATTTTAGTTCTTATATAGTAACATATTTTAAGGATAATATCCCTTTATAGATATCATATTTAGTGATACTGTGTCGTATTATAAAAGCTCTTTATATCCTTGGAAATGTTATCAAAACCAGTAGTTACTCTAGACACATATTTTGAAATAATTAACTTTATTTATATTTTATCGTATCCACATACGTATAAAATATAAATTATATCCAATATCAGTGATATTTTTATGCCCGTAATATTATAATGCTCAAAATGTATTGAAAAGCTTACCGATCACTTACAAACAGCTGAAATGTTTTATGAAAATATCTCACTTTATTTACCGAGCGAAACTTTCTGCGAGGCCTTGATAAAGTTAAACAAATTCGGTTGAAATAATTAGTCTAGTATAATTCTCACCGCTATTTGATCACCTAGCTCGTTAGACGTATTGTGATCGATCGCAGAACTTCACCAGAATATTCAATCACTGGAGCTGTCTCTTTTGAGATGCTCCATATTCATTACACGAGCTACGCGGTCGTATTAATTAAATTAGTTAAGACTGTTTGCGGAATGCCTTGTTGTAGTTATGGGGGCTTTAATATGATTGGTTTAATTCTAGCTTTAATATGAGCCGGCGAGTACTGGGAATTTGGTGGAACTGTCACTTTAGGCTTTTATTAAATTAACATTGTTGAGCGTGTGTCAGAACGTTTTGTTAGCTTAGATATTTGTACGGAGTTTGACTTTTATTTTATTGTTAACAGTTATCTTGAACGGAACCACTTTTCTGTTTATAATAATTGAGCATTTTTAAGTAATTAATAATACAGTGCGTTAATGTGAGATTAGGAATACTTTTATTTTCAGCATCACACGAAACATCATTAACATCGTGTAAACACCGTTATCCTTGAAACCATCAAATGAGCCCGTCAAAATGAACAACTTTTTCTATGAGAACAATGCTGGGGACTCAAAAAAAATAGAAAATGTTGTTCATTTTGACGGGCTCATTTGATAGTTTCAAGGACAACGGTGTTTCACACTGTATCTAGCCTTCCATTGTTTTATTTGAAACTGTTATTTAAAATGTAAAATGAAGTAGTTGAATACAAAATAAACGTCATAGAATATGCAGTAGCCAACTAGACTATGTTACGATGAAAATAAGCACTCACTTTTCATTTTATAACGTGTCAAGTTGATGCGAGTTGGCTGCGTTCTATAAAGTTAACTTTGTTACAGTTTATGCTTCGCTTGTACGTACTATGACCTTATCTAGAAATGCCATGGAAATGCTAATGGCCAGCTCGCACTTGCCCGGGGGTGATAACACCTAATGTCAGACAAATTGGAAACAATACGCAGCCGTCATTAGCGAATGAATGTATTGAGCGAAATAATTATAATGCTTTACAATTATTTCGCTCAATACTTATATCAATACGAAATAATTATAATCTAGTTGTCGTTTTTTATATCGGCTAATGTGATAAAATAAAAAAAAATATGTTATTATATTTCGTAAATCATATTCCTAACAGTCTGTTTCAAATAGGAAATAACTAGAACACTGACAAGATGAAAAATTTCAAATAATCAATTTATAACGCAATAAAGATTAAAATGGTATGTAAATATAAATAAAAAAACTATATTATTAAAACGGTCAGATTGGAATATATTTTATATTTCATGCTTGAGTTTTCTTTCGATAAATCTGCACTTCACAGCATAGGCCAATGTAAAAACTAATCACTTAAGCTCAGCGCTAGGAACACATTAAAATATTGCCTCGCTCCTCTCGTGCATGCCGACCATAAAATTATACACAATACACGGCCCGCCGTTTCAAATATTTATATGACGCAAATAAACACCAAAGCTTTCTTGGCAAGATATTCTGCGCTGGTGGTGGAATAAAAAACGACGACGACGTCACACTGCAGTGAGTTGTTTCAGCCCAAATTTATAAAGAACGCCGTACTATATTGTGTTACTTGGGATAAGTTTACTTACTGTTTCTATATGGTAATATTAGTAGAAGTTGCTTGTGTGGTTAGTTCATTCTACTTTTAGTTGTTAAAAGTGTATTTTTATTTTTTGTTGAGACAAAGAAACGCACTGCATGCCACACTTTGCGTAGCGTTGACGCGTCATACAATGTACAAGATAGTGACAGCACAGCACAACACCCTCCCACATCATCAGCTCTTGTCTGTCGTCCCCTACGAATTATCAATAAAATCGCTCCCTTAAAACATCTCGTCCGAAGACGCAACGTATCGATGTTGTATATTCTTAAATTATTACGTACGTGACTACGACGATGCAACGCAAGACATCGGCGCAATGTTCATGTGTCATTTTACCCAAATTTTCTGCTATAAGATCTATTTGACTCCTTTACAAGTATACGATTCAATGCAATTAAGTATTCAGATTAAATCACCTCAATAAAATCCACGTTACTTTATATTTTAACGGCGCAATTACGGTAACTATCCAGAACAATTATGCAGATGTCATCGGCGTGTTTTTGGCAAATCATCGGTAATGAGTGACGTGGCTCCCTCCGGCTTGTAATTACGCCCCGGACATTCCCGCATTAATTGGATCGGCCCTTTGAAACAAAACGTGTTCGATTGCCCGCGCCTCTACTTTATTGAAACACGATCGCTCAGTTTACTGCCGAGCCGTTCAATTCCGTTTGCTTTAAATTCGCTCGTTACGAGACCCGTACTTCGGACGGCTTAGCGGTGTTCACCTTACGCGCTCTTTGGGTAAGTCGTGAAACTTCACATAAACGAATTATTGATTTTATATAACGCTTACGAGGGGTTTACTAGCAGTTCGATAGTGCGAACACAAGCTCTTTTGTGAGAGGTATTTTAAATGCTTATTGCTTAACCTTCTGGCGAATTAACTGGCGTTAAATCGTATATCGCACTTAAAAAGTTTTTAAATTTGTATGGAATATATTATACACTTTCTGGCCACCTCTAATATCCCTAGCGGCCTAGCCTAGCCTAGGTATAGCTGGCAAACACTGGTTAAAATGAATACATAACCTAGATTTTTATATTTTGAGCATAACTAATCTGTCAGTTCCAAGTTTCGACCGCGAGTAATAAATGATTTAAAAACAAAAGATTCATTTCCAAATATTATCAATACACCTTTATCACTACACCTTTGATAAAGGGCTATATTTGAAACATAAACAGATCCTAATTTAAACCGTATAAAAGGTAAGTCAATTATATTATATTAAAGTTGTTATCAAATGGTTTACTAAGCCGTAGACTATCAAAGATTTCGATTACCGATTGTTATCTTTTTATTAAGCGAGAAAATTTCCATTGGCGAGGCGGCCGTGCTTAAAATTCCGATGTGAATTGAACCAGCGTCCATTACGAAGCTGTTTTGATAAACATCATAACTCTGTTTTGCATTAATTTGGTTACTTCATCGATGGTGAAATTGAATTATGTACTTAACTGATATTTTTATGCGAATACTAGCTGTCGCGGTGAACTTTGCGTCACTTAAGGGCGTTCCGTCCGGAGATTCCGTATTTGACCGTATTAAAAACCTTATAAACTCATAATCTGAAAGCTACAAAGTTATAATAAAAATACAGCAATAATCTTCAGTATATCAACATTCCTTTTGTCGTTTTAAATTTTCTATTTTTGTTTCACGCTCAGTGATATCAGCTTCCGAAGTAATACCAATTTGTTAAAATTCAAGCATACATTCAGCATTTCCTTAGGATTTACAAATTACTTTTATTTGAAACTCACGCCAATAGATCGACAATATCATAAACTACATATTCGCCATTTTAAATTTTTTTTAGGACAATTTTAACTAAGATAAGTAAAAATAATAGGGTTTTGGCGCGATCTCGGCAACGCGGCAAATGTATGGCCAAGGTCGTTTGCTCGGGGGACGGCCTTAAAAACCTTCCCTGGACTTCAAGAATTATTTAAAGACTAAAATTATTAGAATCAAGTTCAGCCGTTATCGAGTTATAGCGTTACTAACATAATTGAGAATCCATCCATACTAATATTATAAATGCGAAAGTGTGTCTGTCTGTCTGTCTGTTACCTCTTCACGCCCAAACCGCTGAGCCGATTTTGCTGAAATTTGGCACGGAGATACTTTGAGTCCCGGGAATGGACATAGGATACTTTTGGTCCCGGGAAAATGTACGGTTCTCGCGCGATAAACTAGTTTTGGCGCAACGGAGTTGCGGGTTTCATCTAGTTTTTATAATAAGTAGATTATGTCAAGCCAATATGTCATCGGTGAGGTGTGGCTTGAAATTAATATTATTTGTATAGCACCAACGCCAGCAACTATTTTACGAAGCAACTTTTGTCAATGTATTTTTAAGTAAAGCCTTTAGTATAATTTTATTACTGTATATAAAAACTTTTTATGAAAAACAAACTGATCAAAAACAAACAGTACTTTTACTTTAACGAATTTCAGAAAGGACTGTCAAAATAACGCACACGTTTTATCCTATCGACATAAAAAATATAAAAGGTTTATAGGCTTTTGACTTTCGGCTGATGAATTTACACTATTTTTATTAACCGTACTCAATGGTCCGGGCGGAATTAGAGGCTAAAGTTAGATTGGACGAGCCCACCATGTAGAATGTAAAACCCAATTGGGCTTTCAGCTCTAAACCGGATTCGCCGAAATAACCTTCGACCGGCGAATCTGTTCGGAGAAAAACACACCTTGCCACCTTCGACTTAAGGTCTCGCCGGTCAGCCCCGTATTCTGTGATAGGAATAAACTAATGGTAATCGAACCGGCTGTCAGCAATCGCCTGCGTTGTATGGATCTGATTAATTGCATACGGGAGTCTTCCTGCGTATTGTTTATCGCGTCCGCCTTTAATGAGGAACGGCTTGGAGCCACATTAGGGTAATGAATGAATGTCAATTAACATTGATCCCGTAACGGATCGGTTTGATTATCCCGAATGGCACTTTTGTCAAATTAAATACAATTCCAAGCCGAATGTAATTTCGAAATCAACTCATTTCGGTATATCGTATTTCGACATTAAATAATTTGTTTCTTTTGTAAGTTTTTTTTTTAACTTATCTTTTCTCTTGTAACCGAGAGAAAACACAACTAGGCGCAAGCGAAACTAAACGCAATCTACGTCAGCATAAATAGGTGCTTAAGCAATCGCCGTATTTGTAAGTTTCTTTCTGCCAGTGACAACTTAGTTAGAAACTAAAACGCGACCGACTCAAAACTTGCCACAACTTGCGGTTTTATTTTTACAAGTTTTTGTTCCGACCCGCTCTATTTCAGATCCTTTGAACCACCTACGACTTGTTACTGAATTCTTTATCTTTTCGACATCGCATACAACTTTTTTATTCATTTAACGTAATTTCCTCGGAAAAACATTTTCTTCCTCGGCATTAGTGGAATGGCTTTGGACCAAGTCACACAACGTACGTGAAAACTTTTGAGCCTACTTTGTACGGGGAATAGAATAAAACTTTTATAAGATTGTGCAGACAGTATATCTGTGGCGCAAATAAAAGTATATTTGCTTGTAACACGAGGCTTTGTTCTTAGAGTTTACTAGTGCAATTCATATTTATGTGCCCATATTTTGTGTTGCCTATGTGATTAGTGTTTTATTTTACACGAGCTTTTGCCCGCGGCTTCACTCGTGATAAGAAGTATTATTATATACAAACTTTCATCCCCTATTTTAACCTCTCTGGGTTGGAATTTATCAAAATCCTTTCTTAGCGGATGCTTACGTCATTGCATCTACCTGCATGCCAAATTTCAGCCCGATCCGTCCAGTGGTTTGGGCTGTGCGTTGATAGATCAACATGTCAGTCAGTCACCTTTGAGTTTTATATATAAAGATTTGTATGTTTATTACAGTACCACCCGAGAAGCCAGTGGTGGTGGACCGGTGGGGGCGTGTCATAAACACCACGACTCTCGGTCCTCACGAGGAGGGCGATGACGTGCTCCTCACTTGCCGAGTTCTTGGAGGTAAGTTTTTTTTTAAATAAGCAATAGTCAACTAGTGTATTCATTGTGATTATCTTTGGACATAATAATTTAAAATATTTTCATAGCCGTGTCATTTGTAACTATCTAACAGAAGATTCGTTAGGTTTTGTAATCACAGATTCACAGAGATACCCATCTAGTAGTGAGGATGTCCATGATGATCGCACGAGGTATTAATAACCCCAACAAAAACATAACCTGCGCAATAATGGTGTCCGCTAGTTGAGCCAATTTAATGAATAATTTATCGCGAGCCCAACGAAACAGAAATGTTAATTTATCACTTGATTATACTAGAGTAAACAGGCCTCCCGGCGGACAGGCGGACACTGATTACGCTGGCTATTTCACATTTAAAACCAATTCACTCTAATTCGGCTAATCTAAATTTCTAATTCTTCATCACCTAAGGCGTATCTTTCAGGCGTAAAGTTATCCTTTCGACGAATCTAATCTATTCCTAGAGAGAGGGTTTCAATGTCAGTCAAACGAGATTCAAAAGTGATTCGAGATAATTCGAGAAATGGTCTCAAATGAGCGTACGGAAATTTCGTTTCGGAATCCGGATGAAAAGTGAAGAAAATCTTACACTTTTTTACAAACATCTTAACATCTAATTAGATCACGGAATTAAATCGAACCGACCCCATCCGATCGCGTTATAGTCAACGAGTCGGATCTGATGTGACCGAAAATTTGCATAATCGGCAGATTGATTGAGGCGTCTCTCCCAAAAATTTCCTCAAGAAAATATTCAATGAATGTAGGTAAGGGTGATGTCTTTTTAATGGAACCGAATTAAGGGGCTTTGTCTCGAAAACCATTTACATAAAAGCCGCCAGTTGCTAAACACGTCTAGCATTTTGACTTCATTTCTATTGAAGGTTTAATGTGGGTTGGCGTTTTTCATAAATCCGCCAAGAAGAAAATGTAGGCTGAGCAGCTTAAAAAATATTATATTACTTAAAAGTTATAACTGAGAAAATATATTTTCGTTGAAATCAAATTTTAAAAGTTTCGGCAGTTTATTTTAATCCTTAACCACCTACCACACAACCATATTATGTTTGTGGGATCCCTGCTAAAAAAATTGCGATAACTATATAAATAAAAAGGGAGCAGACAAAAATTAACCCATCAAGCACCGGTGATCGCGACAACAATAGAATACAATAGCATTTCCGAGAATCTCCGATCGAAGGATTAATTTATTTTAATTTTATTTAGGCACTACTAAACTTTTTATTAAAAAAATAAAAACATGAATACCAAAAATACTTTTCAAATAATACAGCATATTTGGTACAATCTCGTGTTTTTGGTTTTATCAACGGTTTAGTAACACTTTCAGAAAATAATTTCTAAAAAAAATATGAAATTTATACGAACGTATTCTGACGTTTTTAGGGTTCCGTAACCAAAGGGTAAAAACGGGACCCTATTAGTTATTACTGAGACTTCGATGTCTGTCCGTCTGTCTATCCGTCTGTCTGTCTGTCTGCAGGCTGTAAGTCAAGAACGGTAATAGTTAGAGAGTTGAAATTTTTACAGATTATGTATACTTATCTGTTGCCGCTATAACAACTAATACTAAAAACAAAATAAAATTAATATTTAAGGGGGGCTCTCATACAACAAACGTGATTTTTAGGGTTCCGTAGCTAAATAGCAAAAAACGGAACCCTTATAGATTCATCATGTCTGTCTATTTGTCTGTCCGTCCGTATGTCACAGACACTTTTCTCGGAAACTATAAGATCTATACTATTGAAACTTGGTAAGTAGATGTAGTCTGTGAACTGCCTTAAGATTTTGATACAAAAATGGAAAAATTATTAAAAATTTTAGGGGTCCCCATAGGTACAACTGAAACAATTTTTTTTTCATCTAACCTATGCGTGTGGGATATCTATGGATAGGTCTTTAAAAATCATATTAGGTTTCTAATATCATTTTTTTCTTACCTGAATAGTTTGCGAGAGAGACTCTTCCAAAGTAGTAAAATGTGTCGTCCCCCCCTCTAACTTCTAAAGTAGGGGCATAATAATTCTAAAAAAAATATAATTATGATGTACATTACTATAAAAACTGCCAACGAAAATTGGTTTGAACGAGATCTAGCTAGTAGTTTTTTTTATACGTCATAAATAGTATACCTTAATTTAACTTTCATTAAATCAACTGAAATATAAAAAAAATCTAAAACCTTTTAATTTCATAGAAATAAACCTTATTGCTGCTGCGGAACCCTTCATGGGCGAGTCCAACTCGCACTTGGCCGGTTTTTTGGCCTTTTTTGCTCTATATCAATAATGGCAACAGGTAGGTACTTGGATTTTTCTCAAAGTCCTTACCTTTAATATTTAATAATAATTTAAATAAAATAAAATAAAAAATTAAGGGCATAAAAAAACACAATTTTTACCTAATTTTGCTCTATAATGGTACAGAACCCTTCTTGCGCGAGTCCGACTCGCACTTGGCCGATTATTATTTATGTACTTTAGACTTTAGATTTTTACATATTATAAAATAAAGTCCCTTTTTCCCTCATGTCCCTTTTTAGGCTTCCGTATCCAAAGGGTAAAAACGGGACCTTATTACTGAGACTTCGATGTCTGTCCGTCTGTCTGTCCGTCTGTCTCCAGGCCTTAACTCAAGAACGGTAATAGCTAGAGAAATAAAATTTTCACAGATTATGTATTTCTGTTACCGCTATAACAACAAATACTAAAAACAAAATAAATTAAATATTTAAGGGGGGCTCCTATACCACAAACATAATTTTTCAAACATTTTTTGCTCGGTATAAACGATGAAAACAAGTAGGCACTTGAAATTTTCACAAAAGCTTTAATTATATTATGTGTACTTTCATAATTAAAAATAATATTTAAATAAAATAATAATTTAAGGGGGGCTCCCATACAAAAAACGCAATTTTTGGCCTATTTTTGCTCTATAACGGTACGAAAGCGGAACCCTTCGTGCGCGAGTCCGACTCGCACTTGGCCGATTATTTATCTTTAATCTTTAAAACTACGCAACGGATTTTGATGATTCTTTCAGTGTTAGCTATAGCCCATTTATCGAGGAAGACTATAGGCTATATTTTATCACGCTAAGACTAAAAGGAGCGAAGAAATAGAGGAAAATGTGGAAAAAACGGGGAAAATTATTTGAAAGGGCTAGCTACTAACTAAAAGAAAAACAAAGCTAGATAATTTAATTCAAATTAATTTAGTAAATTTTCGTTTAAAAATACATTTTGCTTATCTAAAAACAGAAAGGCTTAGCAACCCTCACCAACATAGGAAAGAACTAAAATATAATATAATATTTTCCTTGTACAGTAATTTAGTCAATTGTGAAGGTATATTACGGCATGCTCGTGTACACCCGCTTGTAGTAGATTATTATCTATTATATATATAAAAGAAAGTTGTGTTAGTTACGCCACTTATAACTCAAGAACGGATGAACCGATTTGACTGAAAATTGGTGAAGAGGTAGCTTAGAACCAGGAATAGGACATAGGATACATTTTGTCCCGGAAAAATGTACGGTTACTGCACAATATACTTTTATGATTTGCGCATAAACTATTCAATCGATTTTGATAAATTTTGGTGTGGAGATACTTTGAGTCTCAGGAAAGGACAAGGGATACTTTTGGTCCCGGAAAATGTACGGTTCCCGCATAATAAACTTTTATGATTGTCGCCTAAACTATAATTCAGTCTATTTTTATGAAATTCGGTATGGAGATACTTTGAGTCTCGGGAAAGGACAAGGGATACTATTTGTCCCGGGAAATGTACGGTTCCTGCACAATAATTTTTTATAATTTTCGCTTACACTATTTAATCTATTTTAATGAAATTTGGCATGAAGATACTAATTTTAATCTATTGTTTTCCTCATTATACCAATTCGAACTAATAATCATCGTTAAGACAAGACAACGTCTGTCGGGTCAGCTAGTTAATAATAATGTAACAATATTTTATTATTCATACTCTAGTGTCTGCCCGTATAAAGGTCATTTCTTACCATGACTAGATGACCCGGTGAACCTCGTGTAACCTTTATAAACCACGAGCTTTTTCCCGCGGCTTCGCTCGCGTTAAGAAGTATTTTTATATACAAACTTTCATCCCCTATTATATTTCAACCCCTTGAGGTTGGAATTTATCAAAATACTTTCTTAGCGGATGCCTTCGTCATAACATCTACCTGCATGCCAAATTTCAGCCCAAGCCGTCCAGTGGTTTGGGCTGTGCGTTGATTGGTCACCATGTCAGTCAGTCACGTTTGAGTTTTATGTATAATATAGATAATACAAACCTTCTCTTGATTTCTATCGCATATACTTTCAAGACTAAAATTTGCCAAATCGGTTTATCCGTTCTCGAACTTTTACGACACAAACAAAATTAGAAATCCATTTTATTTATATTGAATAAATATTACATGGCTTGAGTCAAAATGTACGCCTATGAAGAAAGAATCAATTCTACACAAAAGATGTTAGTAGAATTAGGCTGACGCTTTGAGTGTTATATAATAGCCATGACCGCTTCGCTAGTAATTATGAAAATGCGAAACTAGACCTTTTTGCAATTCAATTCGTCAAGTAAATGAAGCTTTTTATCTTAATGGATGGATGTTGGCTTCTGGAACGCAAAGAGCAAATATTAAAAACGTGTGTGAAATAAATACGAAATTTCAGCAGAAATATTATGCTAAACATTGCCTATACGACTACAACTTTGGTATAAATGAATCTATTTAGGTATGATATATTATCTAATATATAAAATTCTCGTGTCACAACTTACAATGTTACTTACCGTACTACGAAACGGCTTTACTGAAATTTACCAAATTTTATAATATGCATATTCAGTAGGTCTGAGAATCGGCTACTGGGTACTTTTTATATTGATAAATGCAGTTGTTGAATTAATTATTAGTAAATTATTACAACTCGAAACTGACGGCGACCATTGTTTGTGCGACGGGATAGTGATGGACGTTGCCATGGTGCCATACTTATTTAGTCACTAAGTCAATAATAAAGTCGCTTTTCTCTCATTAACTGCATAAATTACCTTTTGTTGTGACTTGTGAGGTTGGAACTTTAAAATACAACATACATTTTTAACAATCGGTAGCAATGCTCCCATCGTAATAATTATTGTGAATTTTTTAACTGAAAAAGGTCGATAATCATAATATAAACTGGCAATCAAGACAAACCACAATCGGACCACAACTCAGTCGTGACGTCATCGTCACGTCTTCGTTCTTACGGGATTGTCGGAACTTGTTAATCACTCCACACGATCGATTTTGTTTCATGGGCTGCACACGACTCGGGCTGCCCCAGATATCGGGTCACACGGGACGTTTACGAGATTGAAATAAAATTTATAACAACCTTTTTTTAATTTCTTAGAATCGTTAATTTTTTTCCCCGTAATTCTTTTTTTTCGTGGCGCTCCCCTTCTTATTCGGACATTAATATAATTACAATTTGGCTGTCTCTCGCTTTGGTTGAGGGAAATTGGATAACTCCTACTCCATGCTTTCTTCTGATTAATTTCATTGCGAGTCCCAAGACAGATTTGGCTTGTCCCTCGGGCACCCCTGAGATCATATCAAAGGGTTTTCGTGGTTGGTTACCACTGTTGATCCTGGCGGCTCAGAAGTTGCGGTTGTGGGAATATGTGGTGGGCCAATTGCCCGTTAGAATCACTTTTTATTTACTCTGACACTGAAAAATATTTTATGACTTAAAAATAAAAATACTATTTTTTTAATAACTTACACAACAGTAGGCTGATGCTAAGAGTATGGCTGAAAAAGCTAAGACGACCAAAAATTGTGTTATTCTCATTAGTATGCTATAGCCTATGTCATGAAAAAATATCTAAGCTTCCTGATACATAGAACGTTAATAATTAATATTCGATATACGAGAAAACAGATTTAAGTGCACGTAGAACATAAGCTGGAAGATAAGCGGGTGCCTATTTCATGAATAGATGCATATCCGGGGACTCGGAGCTTTCACTAACACAAATCCAAATTGAATCCATTGACACTACTCTAGATTGGACCCACTGTCTATTTGTCATTTAATTTTGGCTAAGTGCTCTTTTCAGCGCAAATTTAGGATACCTCCCAAAGTTGTTGCAAATGTTTGTAGTAATGAATGTAACTAGTAATGTAACTAATCATTAACGAATGTAACTACTTAAATTAAGAATTTAGGAAAGCTCTCATTCTCGCTCAATTGCATGCTGTTAAAACATATTCAACCACTTCATGGTTAAATATGTTATGTATTTTTAAGTTATTTCAAAGCAAGCCTTATGATTATTTGCATTTGAATCTCGTTAAGTAACGCACTTGGCCTAAATCGGCTAATAAATGCGCCATGTGAAAACTTAGCTCAAAGTGATTTTAATGCTTCTTAAGAGCTATTATAGCGAAAAATAATTTGAAAGCTATAAAGCTATCACAAAAATATTATGATGACTAATATTGTTTTAAATTTCTAAATTGGTACTTATAACTGAAAAAATGTTGTTCAACTGAAAAAATCAATTTATAATTGGAAACTTTGCATAAGTACGTATTAATAACCGATGACAGAGCAATAATTAGTTTTAGTTTTTTTTTTACTATCATATTTATTTCCAGGTCGTCCAGAACCGTCGGTGCGGTGGCTCGTGAACGGGGTGCTGGTGGACGAAGAGTACGAGCACAACACCGGTGACGTCATCGAGAACCGGCTGCTGTGGCCGGCGATCCGGCGCGCTGACTACGCCGCAGTGTTCACCTGCCAGGCCGCCAACTCGCACCTGGTGCCTCCGAAGGAGGTGTCACTAGTCTTAGATATGTTTTGTAAGTATGCTTATTAAATTTATTACAAAGATGACACAATTAAACGGACCTTCTTTGATTGCAATAAACAGGGGGTCGTCCAGAAAAAAATTAAAATTTGACCATTCACCTCTATTACAATACAGAGCATCTGGTATACGGACTTACATTAGAAAAAAATAAAATTATGGACATAGGACATACATACAACGAAGTGAGGATGGATTTTTCGCTAACTTGTAAATCAAACCGTGGTACCGCACAAGTCATTAGAACACGTACGAATGGTATTAATATAAAATGCCGTTTGTAAGTGTATGAGTTAGGGCATGTAAAATATAGAACCTAAGGCTGGCTGCAGACGCACGTTTTCCGTATTCGATTTCCTAGTGTGGAATTACGAATTTTTGGAATTCCGTGAGACTAGCGCAAACGTTAGTTTTTTCACGCGCGAATGCCCGGTGCATCAACTTGAAACGCACGTGCGAATTTCGTTCGTTCGGAAAAAAGCTAACGTGTGCGCCAGTTAATGTATTTTCTACTCATTCAATGCATTTGGTTTTTCAAATACGAAAAACGAATTCGGAATTCGAATACGGTAAACATGTGTATGCGGGCAGCCTAAGTTTCGCCGCATGCTATAAGTATTATATCTGGTGAACTTACTATCCTATAATTTGTTACAGTAAAACCTCTGACGGTGGAAATAAAGAAGCCGTCAGAGATAGGCGAGGGTGACTCGCTGACAGCGGAGCGGCGGTACGAGGTGGCCTGCGAGTCCGCGGGGAGCCGCCCGCCCGCTGTCATCACGTGGTACAAGGGCAAGCGACAACTTAAAAGGATAACGGTGAGTTACAGATATGTCGCAGCCAACTGGTTTAAATAGCCGATCAATCAAACAGCTAGCCCTTTGACTGAACAGCGCCATTCAATCACACGGCTATTCGTCATTTAGCTGACTTGTTGACTGCAACGTTCAACACTACAGCTAGACGACGCTTAGCTAACTGGTTAAATGGCAAATTAACTAAGCTGACCATTAGTTTAGTTTTATTATTACACAAGCGCAATGATAATAAGCAGAATAAATTGTATTGTAACTCATTTTGAACACAATTGCAATTAATACCTTCGTGATGTATTTCATAATCCCGTAATTTCTCCTCGAAATTCGAATATTTGCTTAACTTATGTGCCCCCATAATTTCTGTCACTTTAATAACACTTGTAACGTATATTTACGAAAAATATCTTAAGACAATCACAAAACACTGGCTAGTTGATGCCATATTGTAAGCAAAACGCACCTAGTGCCGCGGTGGTGAGCGTTGAACTAATTCAATCAAACGGTGGCGGCTTGAATCAGCTATAGTGTTGAACGTTTTGAGCGACTGAAATATTCAATTAAAAAGCTAGCCGTGAGATTGAATGGCGTTGTTCAGTCAAAGGGCCTAGCTGTTTGATTGAAAGGCTATTTAACCAGTCGGCTGCGACAGATATAAGCTGAAAAAAAAATGGGGACAAATGAGTGAATGAGCGAATGGATCATCAGATGGAAAGCGACAACTATCAACTGCGGGCTACCGCAACATGAGAAGCGTTGGAACTTTGAAGTGCGTTCCCGAAAAGGGAATCTCTTTTCTTGAAAGTAGGAAGGGCGTATTGGAGCGAAAATACTACTAGCGACAGTTCATTTCAAATTATTTCTGTACTGCCAACTCTATAGCTCAAAAAAATTATTATAGAACCCAAAACCCCGCGACTGTAATGCCGCCTGCCTAGTTATCTGAATCGCAACATTCAGAAGCCACCGAGTTTACATTATAACAATGCTATAATGATAACACTAGATCTACATTCTCCGATAAGAGAAATTTAATTTTGGATCTATTTTACTTGCGTGTCTCGCAGGGCCTCAATTTTATGGGATGGGAGAGCCTGTTACGGAAGGTACAAAATGTCCTATAAATTCCCTTTCACATTTCTCAATAACAAATAAACGTAATCTTAAAATAAGTACCGTCAATTATATGTAATCAATTAGCGGCATACAAAAAAGCTCAAAGCTATTTTTTGCACAAACGATTTGATTTATATCTTTACGTTAACATTCAAATAATTAGCGTATCAAAGGGTCTCGAACCTTTGACAGCGAACGAAATCTTATCAAAACATTTGCACGCCATTCACTCATTACGGGGAAGTCTGAAATGTTTATTGAAGATAGATCCAGCGTATTGACAGTTCATGTCTCGTTACGGAACACGTATCTATTTGGGCTTTTTGTTTTTGACAGTTTGTATCGACTTTGCGATATGCTTTCAATCTGTTCAATTACAATGTTGATCAATTTTTTCCTATATCGGGATTTTTCGATTATATTTTAAACATTTTTTGTTTTTTAGTCTATTGATCTATTTGCTGACAGCAATCTAAGTTTTTTGCGGCAATAATAGATGAACAATAATTAACGATGATTTGCGAAAACTATCGCAAATCACGATTCGCACATTTACTTAAAAATTCTTGATTACGGTTCTCTAATACTGTCTATGTTACCTATACTCCAACAAGCTTAACCCTAGTCCAATATAAACACAAACAAGTATTCATCACTTACTAAATATTCCCTAATAATATTTTCCCCTCATTTTCCTCGACTCCCGAACTGTTTACACAAGTAGTCAATTAGTGCGATATCATTATGCGTGACGGTGTACTGCGCTCAATACACATTGATCATGAATGCGATAGCAGATTATAACAATGGCCGGAAGAAAACTGGCGAGCGGCCAACAGCTGCTCGTAAGTGTGTGATCACGAAAAATCTGGCCATGCGAGGATGGAATATATGTTGTTATTAAACTTTCATTTCAAGTAAATTTTTTTCAATAAATACAAAATTTTCAATAATTATAATAATACAAAATTTATACAAAATTTGAAAAAAAATTACCTTTAAAATTTAATAAATAAACATGTTTATCTCTTTTGAAGTTTAGGCATATTATGATCAATAAAATATTATTCTTGCAATAATATTTACAAGTAATTAATGTCTATTTTAAAATTTAACTGTAGAATTTCATTGTTTTAAAAAAAGCGAAAACTTGCTTTTAAATTATATTTTTTCTAACTTAAAAGCCAAATAAAATGTTTAAAAAAAGAAGCGATAATTCAAACAATTTGGATAGAAGTCAGTTGTAAGTCAATCTGGCAAGCACTACGGCTGTATGGTCATTAAGTCCAGCTGTATAGCCGAATTAATGGGACGTTACATTGCGGCGAGGGCATGCCACTTGAATGCTTGTAATGCAATTCAACCGTGGCCGAACATCTACAAGTATCAAGTCAATTTGGTTGAGCTATAGTGGCTAGATTTTATTTTTAACCACCGACATTTCTATTAAAATGTAATATGAAACGAATTTTCATATATTACGATTTATAAATTTGAATTAGTTATAATATTATTTTTAACAAAAAATTAAAACTGACTTCCAAGCTAAAAACAATAATAGCATCCTTATAATATGAACTAAAAAGAATTAAATAATAATTATTCCTATCTAATAGTGCCTTTTTCCGAATTCGGCTAAAACTCAACTATTTCTGTACTCAATCTTCATCATTTTGAAGTCGGTACCAGATGAATCTTCAGTTCTCTGACAGAATATTTGAAACTTTTGGAACTGGCACCGACTTCAAAATTATGAAGATTGAGTACAGAAATAGTTGAGTTTTAGCCGAATTCGGAAAAAGGCACTATTAGATAGGAATTATAATTATTATTTAATACTTTTTAGTTCATATTATAAGGATGCTATTATTGTTTTTACCTTGGAAGTCGGTTTTAATTTTTTGTTAAAAATAATAATTTCACTCTTTTTAGTTACCTAGTAAGCCATCGCGTACTATACGTAGAATAATACACCTGTATATTATTCTACGTAGGTATCTTATTACAGTCACACTTACAAAATATAATATCAGCTGCAGCCTGCAGATAATTTTAAACAATATATTTTAAAAAAAATCGAAGGGAACACGTGTGACGTGCTAAGTAGCCGGTCACCGGACTAGTTTCAATAGGCTGGCACTCGCTCGACTTTAGGTTGTTTTCCAGAATATCTCGGCGAAGTGAGACAGAATGTTACATGGTCGAAGCAACTTTAACTTCTCAGAAGTAATGTCAGTTAATGTGTGCCTTATGCTCTGGAGATAAGGTTGACTTGGTAATGATGATTATAATGATGATGATAATGATTATGATGATGATGATGAATGTAATTTGCATAGTAGCATATGCTTTCAGTTCTTAAAACAGCGCCTAAACTCCCAAACTTGTATCTATGAGGAATCCGGAGTTCTCTTAGTATCTTCGGAACCATAGTATACCTTGGTGCAAAATCTTGCGTGTTGCTAGCATATGCTTAGGATGCTTCTTATGAAACCAAAATCGCTATATGTTTTCATATAAATTTCGAGGAGTTCCCTCGATTACTCATGGATCCCATCATCAGGTCACCACTTTTGTGAACATGGTACCAAATTGGAGTGAAACCTAATACAAAAAAACAAAAATTTTGTATATCGGTTCTCAAACGGCGGAGTAATCGTTGAACATACGAAAATAAAAAAATATCCACAACCGAACATATAACCTCCTCGTTTTTTGGAAGTCGGTTAAAAAGAGTGCGTCCAGCTATGTGGCGTGTCTGTAATCTGACAAAATAGTATGATCGCATTATGGTCTTGAAAATTGACAATAATTGAGAGTTGAGACAAATTATAACATTTATGTATTATACACATCCAAAGAAGGAGCTTATACTGCCTTCTGATTTATGTATTTGTGACCGTACGTCTAACCTGGATGCACCTTTATGTTCTTATAATGACTAAAAAACTTTTTAGCTGCTTATTGAAGCTGCATAATATATCGGATGTTTTAGAAGTACTTGGAGAGCGAAACAAAACTGAATTGCAGAAAATAAGAAACAAAATAAGTTTTCCCTTTGTCTGTGCCTCTATGTACCAAAACATTAAACGCTACAAATTCCAAACGAGGTAAAAGCCTAGATTATCATCCTATATCTTCGGTGGGATTTAAGGCCTCGACAATTCAGGGCAATGCTGAATTGCTGACTCAAACGTTAAGTAGATGCTTTACTGCATAGGGAATGTATTGCGGTTCGCATATAGTAGCGAAGTATTCGCCCGCAGCGTGATACATCGCGCAGTAACTGCCACAGTGGTGCGAGCGTGCAGCTGCTGACGGGGCAATATATTTTGCGTTATGTATTGAGTCCGGTGGATCCACACTTAGGCGGTAATTACAGAGGGTGATAGACGCCGGCGGTTGGCGCTAGGCCAGCGGCATCGAGCGTCGATACGAGGGATGGCCGAGCCAATATTTCATATCGATGATATCGATCTTTTCGGCGGACCATTAAATTGGACACAAGCGGAAGTTAATTTTGAGCTCGTCGATGATATCTGATAACTACGATAAAATATATTTTCGTTTTATTTTATAAATTTCCTCCCTGTAAATTCCAGTCTTTGCCAAAAATTTTATATATTTTTTATGCCAGTTTGTGTATACAAATTGCATAATTGTTTAGCATCTATATCTAACACCAAACGGTATTGTTATTTGTAATAATATGTTCAGTAAACTTATAAGGGTCAATTCAGACCGCAACGCGACGCGTAGATGCATTTCTAAATTCAGTTTCAGTTGCGGTATTTCAAACTCTAATTCTGTCAAAGTCGATCGACTGTAATTTAATCACTATACTATAACAATAATTGTACTCGTACCTTATTCTTCATACATTAATATTGTGTCATTTTAATCCTTCGAGCCCCAAGCCGCTTTTGTTTACTCTGCCCAATCGGTCGCATGCGACCGCGATAACAGTAGAAAGGCTATTGTCTCGTTTTTCCACGATCGAAGGATATTAATTTGTAATTTGTGTTTTCGATAAAAACAAAATCTTAATATTATTTTTACCTTTTTGTAGCACTGCGTACAGCGTAGCGCTGCTACGAAATTCTACGAATGGGCTACGAGACAAACTTTAAATAAATTTAATTTCTTGTAAAGATTTATAATATTTTACTGTCTTATAAAAATATTAAGAACCTCATTTATTTCGTTTTAGCAGTAAAGTTTGATTAAAGATATCAGAATTTATTAATGTTAATAAAATAACGAACCAATTTTCATTATTTATTATTATATCTAGCCTAAACTGTCCCACTGCTGGGCAAAGGCCTCCCCCAAAGACTTCCATCTGTCTCTCTCCTGCGCCACCGCTGGCCAGCCTGGCTGGTATGCCTCCAGCTCATCACGCCATCTTTTTCTAGGCCGGCCTCGGCGGCTGCGTCCGTCCTTAGGTGCCCACTCTGTTGAGATCCTTGCCCAGCGGTCGGAATGCATACGGCCAACGTGACCCGCCCAATCCCACTTCAGCTAAGGCTGCCACCTTGA
This sequence comes from Polyommatus icarus, assembly GCA_937595015.1. Classification (NCBI taxonomy): domain Eukaryota; kingdom Metazoa; phylum Arthropoda; class Insecta; order Lepidoptera; family Lycaenidae; genus Polyommatus; species Polyommatus icarus. The sequence goes on from OW569321.1 coordinate 18,721,678, forward strand.
CACCTACATCCTTGATACCTGTTTTGGAGCGCAGTGTGGTGTTCCTTATTTTGTCCTGTAGTTTTACTCCTAACATACTGCGCTCCATTGCTCTTTGGCAAACCCCGAGTTGGGACTTTTGTGATTCGGTCAATGACCAAGTTTGTGCACCGTAGGTTAGGACAGGCAGAATGCACATGTCAACGAGTCTGCGCTTCAGGGAGATCGGTAAATTTCCCTTCATCAGCGTCTTCCAGGCGTTTTCGATTCGACGATCGACTTCCTTCCCTTGTCTATTTTCAAAAGAAACTAACTGGCCCAAATAGATGTACTCGTCGACATATTCCATTTCTTGCTCGTCTACCTCGATCCTACGCTTCGTGCTATTGGTCATTATTTTGGTTTTGGACCTATTCATTGCCAGTCCCACCTCGAGGCTTGCAGTGCTCAGGTCTTGTAGCATTGTTTGTAACTCATAGGCTGTGGAAGCGAACAGGACAATGTCGTCAGCAAAACGGAGGTTTGTTAGCCGCTTTCCGCCAACTTTAATGCCCTTCGCCGCCCAAGGATCTTTCAGTTTTCTGAAGACTTCTTCAAGCACACAAGTAAAGAGTTTAGGAGAGAGCGGGTCACCTTGTTTGACACCCTTGAGTACTCGGAACTTACGACCGGTAGTATTAAGTTTTATATCAGCGGTGCTATTGGCATAAATGATTCTGAGAAGTTCTTTGTATGTCGGATCTATGTTTTGATTATATAGAGAATTAAAAATAGTGGGGTGTTGGTGTAATCAACAAAGGCTAGATACAGAGGCTTGCTGAATTCCGAGTACTTTTCGAGGAGTTGGTTAATAGTCTGCAGGTGGTCTGTGGTAGAAAAACTGTGACGGAATCCGGCTTATTCTGGTGGCTGCTCTATGTCTAATTTATGGTCAATACGATTTAGTATTACTTTTATTAAAGTTTTGTAGAGGTGTGATGTTAGGCTAATTGGACGGTAGTTGGCAATATCGCTTTTGTCCCCTTTTTTATGTAGTAGAATAATATTTGAGTGGCACATTTTGTCTGGGAGCTTGCCGGATTTAAGAATAGTATTGAAGAAAGTCGTGATATGTGGTAATAAATTTGGTAAACCCATTTTTAACATATCAGTGCTGATGCCATCCTCTCCAGGGCTGTGGTTGTACGGCATACTATTTAAAGCTTTCTTAATTTCTTCTGGAGTTATGTTAGGAATGGTTTCTGGGCAAAAGTAATTAAAATGTTGATTTTCAGATGGTGTGTTTTCAGAATAAAGTGATTTATAGAAGTTAGTAGCTATGCTAATTATTTTTTCTCTATTGTTATGCTTTCTTCCTTCATTATCTCTAAGACTACAAATCCACGATTTGCCTTTTATTATACCTTGCTTTAGTATTTTTAGAGACGAGCTATTCTCTAGGGCTACTTTGACCAGATGAGTATTGAGATCTCTTATATCTTTTCTGATGCTACGTTTAATTTTTTTATCTATTTCCCTGTATTCCTTGGATCCTATTATCATTTTCGTTCTTTTTTCTATTAAGTCTAATGTTTTAATTGTAAGTTTACTTTTTTGTTTAGGTTGTTTTTTTATACACTTTGTACTTTTACATTTGTGATAGCATTGTATTGGGTTTCAGCATCTATTCCTTCTAATTGTAACGTACTGAAATGGTTTGAAAGTTCTAAGTTAAATTGTTCTGAGTTATTTACTAGAATGTCTTTTGAATGGTTAACTAAATGTTTTTTGAATGTTTTGGCCCGATGGATTTTGAAATTAAATTTCAATTTAGCTCTTAATGGCCTATGGTCCGAACTGAATTTAATCTGATTTATGACACTGACATCCTTAATTAAGTGTTTGTCTGCTGAAAGAATATAGTCAATTTCATTGCGTGTGTGTCCGTCGGGTGACGCCCAAGTCCAACGTCTTTGGGACTGTTTATAAAAGAAACTGTTGGCGATATGGAGGTTTTGTCCAAAGCAGAATTGCAGAAGACGAGTTCCACGTTCATTACGGTCTCCAAGACCATATTTTCCGATGATCGTGTCAGTGTCACGTTCTTCTCTGCAACCTACTTTTGCATTAAAGTCGCCAATAATGATGTTGTAAGTGCCTCTGTTTTCTTCACACGCTTTATTTAGGTGATCGTAAAATTCTTCTACGTCCGCGTTTAAGTATGCAGATGTTGGGGCATATACTTGTATTACCGTTAGCGTCTTATTGGGACTAAGGCTGAATTTCAGAACTGCGATACGTTCAGAATATCCTCTAAATTCTATGATGTTATTTTTCCATTTCTTAGCCACTAGAAACCCAACACCATGCTGTCCACTATTTTGACCGAAATAAAATAGAATAGCATCGTCCCTCTCCTCTGTATAATATTCACCTTCACGTCTAACCTCAGCGAGTCCTACAATATCCCACTTGATATCCTTTATTGCATTTTCCATTTCGAGAATGCGTTCGTCTTTTAATAGTGTTCGGACATTGTAGGTTAGTATGTTTAGCATGTCGGAGTCCTTTATAACATTAGCCATGGTCGTTCTAGAAGATATCGCCGCCCGGGGATTCTTAGCACCCCTGATGCCGGGCACTCGGGGCCGTGACGTTGTCGTGTCTGTCATTTTTGGGGGGGCTTGGACCGTAATATTCTGCCACGCTGGTCCGATTGCGTGTTGGCAGATGTAAAATAAAATGATATAAATAACGTAATATATATAATAGTACATAAATAGTATATACGGTACATAAACATACATAAATATAATATTGGAGGAAACGATGTGTAACACCAGAAGGGTCACAGATGCGTTCCCTCCTTTGGGCGCCCGGGAACCTCACTCACTCGACGAAACACAATGCAAGCACTGTTTCACGCCGGTATTCTGTGAGGCTGTGGTCTTTCACCGGATGAGCCTGCCCATACATGCCGAAGCTTGGCTCTACCACTTATTTTCATAGGAACTCAAAAAATTTGTTCGTATATATTATTCAGTATATTATAATATAACAAAAAAATATATTATAATATCATAAATTTAAAATATTTGTAGTAGAAAACTATAACTATTACCATTATAATAATATGCCAAGCGCCTAAATCATAATATAACTTATGTGATATGAATACGAGACGCAACTAATTAACGTGAGCGTGGAGAGGCAACAGACAAAATTACCCTTTGGGTACGGAAGCCAAAAAGAATTACTCATTTATAATTCACCAGCATTAATTATGTTAAGAGCGTCCGTGGCCTATTGGGTAGACCTTTGGTTCGCACTCTTAGAGGGTGCAGGTTCGATCCCGGGTGGAGGCGTGTACCAATGAGACATTTTCTGATCTCAAGTACACAATACGGACGCTCGTACGGTGAAGGAAAACATCGTGAGGAAACCCGCACATAGTTGGGAAGTCTGGGAAGACGTATTGACTAGTTCTTTCCTCTGGACTAGGCGGACTTTGTTGCGAGAATGCCGTATGCGCTTGGGTAACCATACGGACATTTAAAAATCCTGTCCTAGGCACTACAGTATTTGAGGAGTGGTTACTTTGCTCTGAAAATACTGTATAAATCATCCACTACGGATGTAAAGGCCTAGTTTTTTTTTTAATTATGTTAGTATAGTTATTAGCAATAGTAAAGATATACATGCATTTTACATGTAATAATAATAATAATAATATCTATGGACGCTTCACACCACGTCAGTCTGGCCCTGTGGTAAGTACCTGAAGGACTTGTGTTACAGGTACCAGACAACGGAAATATATTTAATACTTTTTATACTATACATAAATTTAAGATTTTTATTAAATGATACACATATTTAATACACATCCATGGCCCAGGAACTTTATAAACTTTTTGTTCCGTCGGCGGGACTCGAACCCGCGACCTCCGGCTTAAGCTACCAACGCGCTCACCACTGCGCCACGGAGGTCGTCAAATATGTAAGTATAAAGAAAAAGTATATAATTAAGGTACAAGTTGAAACCGAGCAACACGCGACGACTGCAGACGACGTGTCGTCGCGACACTACTGGTTTCTATGTATTTCTATGAAACACCCTCCGCTTCATAGAAATACATAGAAACGAGTAGTGTTGCAACGACACGTCGTCTGCTGCCGCTTCATGTAGCCGGCTTCCAACTTGTACCTTTAGTATACGTTTGCTCCATGTTACATACGGAAAGTTTGGTAGTTGTTGCAAGGTGGAAAATTACCAACCCGAAGACTAATTGCCGGCAGCCCGGTTAGAAAACCATAACTACAGTGTTGTTATAGCCGTTAATAGAAACCGTGCCGTTAAAGTTTTTTTTTTTTTTTTGTAATAAAAGAACAAAGAATATAAAATCCAATTAAACGGGAACCGCATTAACCTGAAGATATAATTGTTCAGTTGTAAGCGTCGATCGTTTTTCCATTCAGACACTTATGCTGTTAGCGGTGTTGCCAGTTTACACGGAATACCCTACAATGTTGTAAATTTTACGTGTTTTTATTCTTACGTTATGTATGTTGTTATTTTGAATTCTCTTTCATTGTCTGCCGTTTGCAACAAAATATAGGCTAAGAGTGAAGCCAAACGACGGTAATTTTGTGAGTTGTGCGTCGCAGAATTTCAATCGCGTAAATTATGTTTCATACTAATCATGACTCAGAAAATTACGCTCGTGTAAAAGAAGTAGGATTTTTCTATAAAACTAAATGCAGCAGAATTTCTGCCGACTGAAATTCTGCAACTCACGAGTCACGAGTCACAAATATTACGCTCGTTTGGCCTCACCCTTAAAGACTCAAATGATATTATTTCCAAGATTTTTATATTTTCCAATTTTAGACAAGCGGTTAGAAGTGTTATATAAAAAGTGAAATCTGAAGATTTTACATATTACTTCCATGTTAAATCAATATTTACCGAAACGAAACCTACTTATGATAAATTTTACATGAATTGATTTTATGTTTTAAGCGTATGTAGAAAATAGTCATATAAATAGTTAGAGATGTATTAAAAATTTGTCTAAAACTGGATTTCCTAGTACTTAAAATGTACAAATACTCCTCGCGCATTTAATATTTCACCTGTTTGGCTGGCAACACTTAGCGCTACCGTACTGGATCCAATTATCGCAAGGCTCATTGAAATTTTGCCGCAGCGACCGCACCAACTTTGTCCATAATAAGCGCAACTATAAGAACCTCTTCCTTTGTTTAACAAGATCAGTGAATCGCCGTATATTTAACGAAACACGTACAAGCTTTTTCAGTTGATTTAATAACTTTTAGGAGATTACATGCGCTTTGTCGGTCTTTACAAAAAACTCAAAGTGAATGTTTAGTTCCGCTTCTGTATAAAGCGTAAAGGATTTCAAAGTGTTTTTATAGTAAAAGCAAGTTGGTTGTTACCATCATCATCATTAAAATAACGTTATAATAATAATTAATACAAAGTCGTATTTATTTTGCGATGTTAATACTCATTGACAACAGTTGAAAGTAGACTTTACCCACTTTAACAATGCTGTATATTATATTAAAACTAGCAAGTGTGTTACCGAAAATCTATGATAAATATGTTATTCCCATAACCTACTTTTTAAATACTAAAACGAAAGTGTGTCTGTATGTCTGTCAGATTGTTACCTCTTCACGCCCAAACCGCTGATCCAATTTTACTGAAATTCGGTATGGAGATACTTTGAGTCTCGGGAACGAGCATAGGATACTTTTTATCCCGAAAAAATGCACAGTTCCCGCGCGACAAACTAATTTTGGCGCAACGAAGCGGGCGTTATCTAGTTAATTAATAAAACAGAAAAATAGCTTCGTAGTTTTCTGCGTTGGAAACTAGAAGCATTTTTAGAAACATCAAGGTAATACAAAGGTTGAGTCATGTCACGGCCCTCGAGCTCGCGTGGCAGCGAATCCAATTATACTCTCTCATTGAAAAGTTGCGGACCGCAATAAGTTCCAGCGAAACAATAAGAAATACCTGCTTTGGATTGTTTTTGCTCTTGAAAAAAGATCAGAATATTTAACGCGGCTCCCAAAGGCGTTTGTAGCGTCTTTTTTCTGCGGTTCCTTTGTGCATTTTAACAGTGATAAAGTTAGAAATAATGAATTGTTTTTAATTTTAATATTCATATTGTGCTTTTTTTGTGGCATTTTTTATTTAAGAAAGATTTTGCTTTCGTTCTCACTTTGAAATGCAATAGTAAAAGTTTTTGTACAAAAGATAAACTAGAAAAGTACTAAGAAGTTAAAATGTGTCATTGATTGTATTTTTTCTGTTTATTTAATTTATTTAAAAATAATGGGATTTATAAAAATTATTTAAATAGTCTTTACTTTCAGCACACAATTATTCTTCCAATTACAACCAGTTTTCAAGTATCAACATTGTCTGAATGCAGTATCTATTTCATAACTCAATAAAAGGAATCCGGTCACCGGAGTATCCCGTAAAGTATCAAAGCTGTAAAATGAACCGCGCTATAATCCATAAGACGAGTAATAGAACCCAGCGTAATAAAAGCACTTTTACGGATTATATCGCGTCTTATTCCAAAGCTAATATCGATGTTGGCAAAAATTTTAGCTGACAATTTTAAGATTAGAAAAAAAATTAATAATACAAAATACGTACACTGTACAGTTAATTTAAAGTTTTTAGACTTTAAATTATACTAGCGACCCGCCCCAGCGTCGCAAGGGTATAAAATGTATATGCCACTAAAAAAATTATTAAAATCCTATGATCCTTCACGTGGTCTACTTCTTATCTGTGCCAAATAACATAAAAATTGCTATTATTCATTGCTGCAGTAGTTCGCGAGATAAGCCTTTTCAAATAATTTCCCCCGTTTTTTCCACATTCTTCTATTAGTCTTAGCGTGATAAAGTAATATAGCTTATAGCCTTCTTCAATAAATGGGCTATCTAACACTGAGATAATTTTTCAAATCGGACCAGTAGTTCCAGAGATTAGCGCGTTCAAGTTAGCCCTTTCAAATAATTTTCCCCGTTTTTTCCACATTTTCCTCTATTTCTTCGCTCCTATTAGTCTTAGCGTGATAAAATATAGTCTATAGCCTTCCTCTACAAATGGGCTATCTAACACTGCAAGAATAATCAAAATCCGTTGCGTAGTTTTAAAGATTAAAGGCAACAAATGGGACATGTGGGAAAAAAGCGACTTTGTTTTATAACATTATGTTTATGTATGTATATGGATTTCTGTTGTTAATAGTCATTACATGTCCTTTTAGAGCTTTACTTTGAAAATGTGTGTTTATTTTTACACTTTATATAGTATTTAGATACACCGGCGTTAGTACAAAATATTATGTTAAAATTTAATATTGCAAAATCCGTATTTGAAATAAAATTTGACATCTGCTCAATACGACTTTAATTAATATTTCATGTCCTCTATTAAAAAAGATAAACAATGTAACAATAAATTACCTACATTGTAAAAATGTTTTGTTACAGTAAAACTCTCGAACAGTTTATATCGCGGCCGCAAATTTCACGAGCTTTTAACAATTTCGATAAGAACATCGTTGGACGTCGGCCATCTCGATAATAATCTGCGATTAATTTCATCGTAACTTTAACCGTTTTGATAAGATAACATTGTTTGTTCTGTGCAAAATTCCTGTAAATAATAAAAGTATTGAAAACTTTTTAACACGTAGTACGCTTGTTTGTTGTTTCTTTACTGTTTTTGCGAGTACGATTTCCCTGTAATGTTTATGAATAATGACGATGAATGTAAACGAAAACGTTGTTTACTTTTAAGGTAATACTGCTGGTACTTTTTAATTAAAAATCGTCTCTTATGGGCAGTAAATATTTCGGTGGCGATAATGGCTACGCAGAAGTGATATTTTTATAGTGCCCGAGTATGTTCGCAATACACTTGAGCACTTTCTCTTCCTATACTCTCATAATTAAACCAAACTTGAAATTAAGATTTTTTTTCAATACGTAATTCGAATCCACGTCCGAAGCCACGCTTTAAACTATTGGACAGATATTGGATTTTCGCAGAAAAAAGCAATTTATATTTTAATAGACGAGCCAATATTTGTCCTACATAACATAATATGTTGTGGAAATATCACGGCCGTCGGCAAACATATCCGCAATATCCCATCTCATAATATTAAAGCATTAAAGAACGTTTGTGTGCCAAAGCCTACTATACGGTCAATGATTTCCTAAACGATGGCACATCTTGGGAGTAGGATGGCTGCTTGCTGCTGCTTCTACATTTATTATATGTGACTTACAATTCATGTTGACTTTCTAAATTAGATTAAGTTATTTACATTGTAAATTTTATTTTTTAAAAGACTAATTTTCCACTTTTTTAGTAAAAAGTGGCCCCGTGCGAGTTTCTTACGCCGGTTCTTCTCGCCGGGTTAGTTCCCGAACCGGTGGTAGGCAACATGTAGCTCAACGTTCTGAAAACATTTGATTCAAATTTATTCAGAAATAAAACGATTTTTTTATTTTTATTTTTTATTTTTATTAGGTAGCGGCAACTACATTATAATTTTAATATCTCATATACCTACAGAATAATATTATATTAAAAGGAATACTATTATGCATGCCATACTATCCTTCTAGTATCTAGTCGTTTTACACAATAAACACTGCTTGGAAGAAAATATTATACTTAGGGCCTGTTTCACCTGTTGATAAGTTCCGAATAGGCTATTCACCACTTAACTTGACAGATGAAGTATGGAGAATCTGTCAAAAAAGCTGTAAACAGCCTATTCGGCACTTAATCAGAAGGTGGTAAAACAGGCCCATACTGCTTAAATGATAATACTAATTAATAATAATATTATTGTAAATGTAATCCATCAGTTTTAACTTCACTCTTGAAATGATATTATTTTCACAGTACAACGACACACAGACACACAATATAATTTATATTAGTTAGATAATATCATCATCATTACCATCATCAGGGTCCATATCCTGCAACGCAAAGAAACATTGCGTTACCTTTGTAACGCGGCACGTTAAACTAAATTCCACTATTTGTTTGGTGTAAAATTTCCAGGCTGGTGGGCGTGTGCGGTGCTCACTCGGGCATCACGCGGTCCGCTGGCTGCGTGAGGCGTACGCTACGACGATTTTCGGCTTACGCGTGCAATATTATACACACCTAGATCCTGCCGCAACTTTGTTCGAGTTCGCTTAGAGAATCGTATTGCTCCTACACAATACAAAAAAGGCGTACGCTACGACGATTTTCGGCTTACGCGCACAATATTATACACACCTAGATCCTACCGCAACCTTGTTCGAGTTCGCTTAGAAAATCGTATTGCCTACACAATACAAAAAAAGGCGTACGCTACGATGAGTTTCGGCTTACGCGTACAATATAATGTATTATGTTGGCACACACTACACTACATCATGTTGGCCGCAGTGCTGGGCGGGGACCTCTCACTCCCGAGCATGGTGCGCTGCATGCTCGAGAGCGATGAGGCCTGGCAGGCGGCGGTCTCTTTCTGCGAATTTGTTATGTCGCAGAAAGAGGCCACGGAGCGGGACAAAGAGAACGACCCCACCTCTCTGCCGCTCCGCCGGCTTAGGACGGGAGTGCGGAGGCGTCGCTACGCGAACCTCCAAACTCTTGTCTAACGGGGCTCCGGGAGAGGATGGGAACCTCCCCGGCTTAGCCAGCCTGCGCGCCGAGGGGAACGCTTTAGTTTGCCTAAGCGTTCCCTTACCTTTGGTGGAAGTCCGGTCCTAGGTAGACCAGCCGGTCGTGGAGGGAGTCCCGTGCTTGTTAGATCCGGGCTATCCCTCCTTATACGGCTGAAGGCGAACCGTAGGTGATTTTAGTGAGTAGGAGTCTCACATACCCCCGGGGTACCCAACCCGGGGCACTCATGATGGGTTTCCCCTGCGACATAAAAAAAAATGTATATTATGTTGGCCGCAACTTCACTCGCGTTCGCTTATTGCACGAGAACAATCTACACAATACAAAATTCTCCTATATCCTTGTGGCGATACCCACAATTAGCTACAATCCTGAATCACGCTATCGAAGTTTTCTAAGTCCTTTTGCGGTCTCCACGCATGTTCCCCGTTCTTTTTAAGGACTCATTATATTCTTCAGTATCTCCAAAACTTCCATTCAAATCCATTTAGCTTGTAACATGTTATTACTATAATATACTTTCATTAGATAAATATAATCAGCTATTTTCTTGTTGTTCATAATATTATCTAAGCGCACAGTAGTGCGCAGACCAAGTTCCAGCAATAGTACATATTTTGAAGTTATAATGTTCAAAAATTTAAATAAAAACCGGATACTATATTAATCACTCTATTAATTTTTCTTGATTCCTCATTGAACTGAGATTGTAGTACTGAGATTGAACCTAATAACGATTATTAGAAAAGCCACTTACAAGTCTAACGCAATCGCAAACCTCAGAACACATTGATATAATATTCTGACGTGAAGCGCTCGGCCTATAATTAAACATGTATACATAAATTATCTCGTTTTCTGCGTGTATACACGTAAATTGAAGGCATCCTCGCAAAGCGTTTCCTCAAATTGCTTTCTTAAACGTAAATAAAAGAAAACGGGGAAATAGACGGCTGAATAATTTAGAGGCACAACTTTTCAGGTGAACGTCAGGTTCAAAGGTTCCGTACATTTTCATTCCGCACAGAATTACTAGCAATTATTTGCACAAATCAAACGTTATTTTCCTTTCAATATATTGTACTATATCTATACCAATAATCTCTAGAAATACATACCATGCATAAAGATAATATTTAAGTTCACTAGGCGATTTTTCTCACGTCGTTGCGTGGAAATTAGTTTATTGCGTACGTATTTTATTTTTTCGGGATAAAAACTATTCTTTATCTTTTGTCTGCCTTACCTTCCTTCCAAATTTTACCAATATCCGTTCAGTGTTTAAAGCGTGAAGAAGTTCTAGACAGGCAATTTTGCATTAAAAATATTAATGTGGATTATGAACTGAATTTGTTGATTGAACGTGCAAAATCAAATCACATTTTATCAACGCTTGTATGCAAAATAATCCAAGAATATTTAAATAAAATCCTTACCTAAGTGCAATATAAAGCGAAAAATGGGTCAATAACAGCAAATTCTGCTTATCGGGAAAGAGCATTTTCTATTTAAAACTACAAACATTTATTGAACACAAAGCCAAGTCAAATAATTTTAATCCGCTATCGTACGTATTTTATTTATTCTGTTAGAATCCACTGATTAAAAAAATAAACATTCTATTTCTAAGAAAATCTAATTTAGAAAATATAATGTTCCATTCATAAAATCCATTAGTAAGAGCAACGTCAACCACGTTGCTCAAGTAGAAAAGTTGTTTTTGTAAAGACTACAATCCAGTTATACCCGGTCGGTGACTAAAACAAAATTCATGCTCACATTTCCTTGGACTGAAAAGACGATTTCGGTCATAAAAAGAAAACTTGCCGCTATTTTAGTAATGTTCAAAGTGATTTAGCGAAACTATGCACTGGCTTAAAATGTGTATTTATCTAGAAATAAATACTAAGAACTAATTTTCGACCGAGGCCCTAATTTCCGTACCTCAAGTCTTGGTTTATTCTGTAGCTGACGCTTGCAAACTGAGATGCTCTTTTGGTGTGTATAATAAATGGAACTGATTTGGATGAAATTTGGGTCGATGATTCTTTGAGTTTTGGTAAAGAAAAGTTTTATGGGTCCTAAATTCACGATGTTACTACTCGAAAGCATCAATGATTGCCAATAGTAAGACCATCATACTATTGACCACTTGACCTCTGAAAATTGGAACATGCAGCACGACGCTACGAGCTGTAAGACAGACAACGTAATGCGTATCTTCGGCGTACTAAAGTTGACTTTTGACTGGCTCATTTAAAAATGCATCGCAATGTGAACCGACCCTAACGATGCTAGTGCTCGCGATCGTACCTATAGATACAAGATCAATACAGAAAGTGTTACGAAGTACGTTATCACCGACAATGGACCAGCGGGACCTATCTCTAGGAAAACTTTGTGAAACAGACCGGTTGCCTTTATACACATGCTTTTTGTGATGTTTGCTAGATAGTGTACTATTGTAACTATTACATACGTCATACATATTGTATAGGCGCGTGATACCGGCAGTTTTTAAAGTAAAAAAATCCATTTATGTCAAACTAACGTGACATGGTAAAAATACGTAAGTTGGAGAGAGGGTAGGCCGCCGGTGCAGCGTAGGAGAGGAAGTAATATCTGCATCTATAGCTCAGGGAATATGTGTGTATGAATAAGAGGACGAATAAAGCAAAAAATCAAATATCGTCTCTCGTTACACTTACGTTTAGGCGAAAAAGGACGACGGGGAATCATTGCCAAGTTAGTTTTTCCATAATAACTCGATAAATATACATTTAAAAGATCCGCCAGGCCAGTCCCTTGGTGATAGAATTTTGTACAATGTGTTAAAATTTTAACTCAGTTTAATGCACGGTTTTGGCAATATAATATGAAAAATTCGTGAAAATTAGATGCATCTTTGATCTTTGTGATTTTTTTTTATCGTTAAATTTTAAGATATTATCGTGTTTTCGCTAGGTCAGACCCAAGGAAATATAATGTAGTATTATGTAGTATTCTTTGTTTCAAAAATGAAACAATTTGTTGCTTATCTCCAAGTATAAAAATGAATTATAAAATCGAGAATTTTGCTTTAGTGTCTGTTACTTCTACCGGTACCCCGCACATAACGGGTTGCAATTTTTTTCGGCGCTACACGAATGTAAGAATAATAAGGCTTGTAGTAATTATATGGAACTTTTAATTCCCTTAGAATCTATAAAATAATCTTAAATCCTAAACTAATATAGCAAGCGCATATTTCGAAATAAACTCATAGTAACACAGTTGAAAAACCCTTGCAAATAAAGCTTATTGTGAACCTACATAAAGTATTGTTTAGAAAAAGTGCGAATAAATTTTGCTCCATTTTGCTCTATCACGAGAAAAAATAATGTTATATTCATTGTGATCGGCCCACGGCTATAACAGCAGACAGTTTGTCGTGGCAATAACCTTCCCTACTATACTGACGTCATACAATACCCCAACAAGGGTCTAGCCTCATGCCTCAACGCTTTTATGAAACTAGATTTGTTGATGCTTCAACCCTAAGGTTATAATGTTGTACAAATATTAAACAGTTTCAGCTTTCACATCCCATATTACTTTTGTTTTATTTCACTTTTGATCCGTGTTTGGATTATTAAATATCAATATGAAGTTTTATAATTAATCCTTCGATCGGAGATTCTCGCGGAAATGCCATTGTAAACTATTGTTGTCTCGATCACCGGTGCTCGTACGGGGCTTGATGGGTTAATAGCCGCACTTATTTACACGTAGTATCGCGTTTGTATTTTAGCGTTACTTTATTAATAACTAGCGACCCGTCCCGGCGTCGCACGGGTATAAAATATATAGCCACTGAAAAAATGATTAAAATCGATAACCTATGATCCTTCACGTGGGCTACTTCTTATCTGTACCAAATAACATAAAAATTACTGTAGTAGTTTGTCCACAAACACACCAACGTCTGTTAGTGTTAACAGCTTGTTAAATGTCATATCTTCTCTTTCGTACAAAATAAAAACGAAAGAGATAACGTGATACTAATTCGAGTGTTAATTTTAATAGTTGTTGGTGAAATTGGGGTTTAGCGTGATAAAATATAGCCTACAACCTTTCTCAATAAATGGGTTATCTAACACTGAAAGAATCATCAAAATCCGTTGCGTAGTTTTAAAGATTAAAAGGGAACAAAGGGACATGAGGGAAAAAAGCGACTTTGTTTTTTAATAAGTATAGATATCCGTGGCACTTATTATTACAACCTATATTTTAATACTAGCTGTTTCCCGCGACTTAGTCCGCGTTAACATAGTATAATAACAAAGATGGACAGTTTTCCCCTTTTTGTGGTTCCTTATACAAAAGGTAAAAACGGGTATTTAAGCAAACGTCAATAAACTTTCATGTTTCTAAATCAAGAAATGACGGACTTTCATTCAAACTTTCAACCCCAATTTCACCCCCTTGGGGGTAGAATTTCCAAAAACGCTTAAATACGTATCCATTCATTTTTAATCAGTAGCACATAATTAAACGTTCATGTTTCTAACTTAAGAAATGACGACCTTTCGTTTAAACTTTCAACCCCATTTCACCCCCTTGGGGGTAAAATTTCCAAAAACGCTTAAACACATATCCAATCATTTTTAATCAGTAACCCAAACATAAAATTTCATGTTTCTAACTCAAGAAATGGCGGACTTTCATTCAAACTTTCAACCCCTATTTCACCCCCTTTGGGGTAAAATTTTCAAAATTCCTTCCTTAGTGAGTGTCTACTTAATAAAACAACCCTACTCACCAAATTTCGTTGCTGTAACTTTAACAGCTTTCGCTCAGCGAAGATGAATCAGTCAGTCAGTCAGGACATGTTATATTATGTTCATCAAAGATTTAAATTAAGTATCTTACTCCTTATTCATCTTTCTTATTGTTTTCTGACACTATTCATCATTTAGCTGAGATCAAATAGCTTAAACCTACTTGCGTCAATCCGAGTTCAAGTTAATTCTAAATATAATATTTCATAAGCACAATGAACGAGAGAAATAACACAAAAAATAACAAAGTCAAAATATCAAACTGACGCAAGTAGGCGGTTACAAAGAGAGCCAGTTTTGAATCGTGAAAATATGCCAACTCTATCGATTCCAGTATTATGAGTGACACATCGTAGTCGGTTGGTTTATGACCAAATCAGATGTACCGCGGGCCAATAGGACGCGCTCGCGGACACCCTGGCGGCCTGCCAGCCACACGTGCATTTTATGCGAAATAACCGGCGCAATCGATACTGACCTAATACTTTGTTCCGGTGAAGATGCTTATTGAAATTCTATAATGTTCTGTCAAAATATGCATCATATTTTGTCCAACATTCATTCGAATAAATAAAATGTACTATCAGAGAAGTTGATTCCTATGCAAATCCTACTAACCTAAGTAGTTTGGTTGCGTTACGTCAAACCCAGCTGACAGATCACAATTAACATTGAATTGACATAACATTCAACCAAATAACGTTGGTCTGTCAATTGCATAGGAATCAACTTCCTCGATGGTACATAAAGGTGAACGCAGATTTGGCCGCACCGCACGCACCGCAGTCGCCGCATTTCGAATTCTTCATATAAAGAATGTAGAAGTTGCGAAGACTGCGGCGCGGGTAGGTATGCGAGCTTGCCTATAACTTCATATAAAGAATTCGAAATGCGGCGACTGCGGTACGTGCGGTGCGGCCAAATCTGCGTTCACCTTCACATACATCTGTACACGCGTTGTTGCAGTCGCATCTTTTATAGTTATTATTCTAATAATAAAAAAAGTGAAATACTGTGAGCAATATACTATTATTTGCTAAAACATTGTGTTAATTATTTAAAAATCTTAACAACAGATAAATTATAGCGTAATTTCTCTTACACTACGAACACAGTATAAAGAACGCTGAATAGAATTCGCCCCAAACTCGGCCGTCTTGCCCGAAAATTCTTGACAAATTTCACAAAGAGCTCGTTTATTAGAGCAGATCAAAAGGCAAGTCTCTCATATTTGTTGGAAGTTTACAAGTCCGTAATAACCCTAGGATGAATATCCGGATTCAAATCCATGCGTAGCCCCCAAATTGTTTTTGACAGGCTTTTCACGCCTCGGGCGGCTATACGCCGACTATACGTATACTGTGACACAGATTTATCAGGGTTAGATTTTACGAAACTCTCGTTTATTCTGCGTGCTAGTTTTTGATTAATTTATACGAACAATATTGTAGTGAGACAAATTGCTGTATAGAATTCTATGCTCGTGATATCACTACCAAAAATACGCGAGTATATTATATTATGTGTATGCTATTCAATAATCATTTTTCATTCAAAGCAAGAAGTTGCTTTATAAATTAACATTTGTATTTGTGGAAGTTAATGGGGCGTTAAATGATATACAATCGTTCCGCTTATATTTGCTCAGCAATTCCCAGTTATAACAGCTGAATATACTAATGCGTTATACAAATGTATACCTGCGGTAAATTTGTAAAGGTGAGACCTAAACCCTCTCAGAACACACCACAAAATTATTATCATTACGTCAGGAGTTTGAAATAATAACACGCCGCTGTTTATAATATATATTACGTTCTATATTACGGTAAGTGGTTCAGTTAGGTTCTCTAGTAATGTAATAAGTTTAAACGTTACATCATATCATTTTGTGTATCACCACTAATTTGAAATCGTGTACAAGTATACTCTTTTGGATGTTATAAATATAAGTGTTTTACAAAATCTGGGGGCACGGCAGTGCCCCAGCCAAGCTTTTTAGCAAAGGCACGGCCGTACCATACTTTTCTCGAAGCGGTTCGCGACTATTTCACACCCCTTTATCTTCGATGTTAACAAAGCTACGGATTTAGAATTTCGGTCACTAGGAGCAAGTATTAAAACTAGCTTAACCTCCAAATTACATGAAATTCCGATAAATAGTTTAATAGTTACGGATGGTCCAAGTTACTACATTTTGTCACTGACTGACAGATCATCAAAATTCTAAGGTACTTCTTGCAGACTTAGAACCTTGAAATTTGCTACCCGGATAGGTCTTTATTCACAATGAAAGGAAAAATTATGAAACCAGCCAAGTGCGAGTCGGACTGACGTACATAGGGTTCCGTACCGTAAATTTGTATGGGACCCCCCCTTAAATATTAAGTTTATTTAATTTTTATTATTAATTATTAAAATTAAAGTACAATTGAGTATTTTCTGAAATTTTCAAAAACCTCACTGTTACCATGATGGATGTAGAGCAAAAAAGGGGAAAAAATCGTGTTTGTTGTATGAGGCCCCCCATTAATGATTTATTTTATTTTAATTGGACTATTAGCTTTTATAACGACACCAGAAATACATAATTTGTGAAAATTGCAACTATCTATCTATCGCGGTTCTCGAGATCCTGCCTGGTGACATACGGATGGATGACGGACAGACAGCGAAGATTTATTAATAATAGGGTCCCGTTTTCATCCGTTGGTCAGGAAAACCTAAAAACCTAAAAACTAAAAATAATTTTAAGTATATTGTTATACTTTATTTAATAAAAGAAAAGATTTTTATGTTTGTAACATTTGCAAAACAGTATGAGTTTCGACTGCATAATATTTGTTTTACGTACAAAAGGCTACTACTTATAAAATGTAATCAGTACTGCCCAGCGATTTACACTCCTTTCTCGCTCGATATATGGGAGTTTTAAATTATCACGTCATGAAATAAGGTGTGCTCCTTTCCTGCGTTGAGGAACGTCGAGACGCTTACATCAGTACTGCTCTACGGTAATGCTAAAAATGTCCACCTTCAAGTATTCTATAATATTATGTAAATATAATAATCGAAACAGAACGCAGAAGTATTTACGTTACGTTGTCCACCTATAGAACTAACGAAGCCTCAAAGAAAAAATATAAAGGAGATAAAGAATGGGTGCTAAGCTAAGTACAGAAAAGTTATAACGTGACCAGCACCTGTAGCATGGCTACAGTATAAATACGAAAGTATAGACAAACAGCGGAGATAAACTGAAGGTGCCGTTTCAATCTTTACCGCGGCTAGCCGCGATCGACATACAAAGGAGCCAAGCAAAATAATGCATAGCTATTCAATACTTCTGCCGTAAAAAGTTTTCAGATCACATTCAAGCCAAGCCTTCAACTTATTTTGTAATTTAAATCAACATTCAGTAAATGTTTCAATAGATGTCTTTATTTTATAATTATTATAGTAGCTTGGCAATGAGCACTAGAGAAATAATCAGCGACCAATTGGATTTATTGGGTACAATCGGCCACATGATGCGTCGTTACATACAAAAACACTACGCTTGCCGTCTGTATAAGTATGAACTCCTCCAAATATGCAGTTTTATATTTGTTTCTCTTGCGCTCATTGCCAAACCACTATAATAATTATAAAATAAAGAAATCTATTGAAACATTTACTGAATGTTGATTTAAATTACAAAATAAGTTGAAGGCGTGGCTTGAATGTGATCTGAAAACTTTTTACGACAGAAGTATTGAATAGCTATGCATTATTTTGCTTGGCTCCTTTTACATTTCATGTTTTGGTGGGATTCATTGTTTAAAATTTATGCATTATATAGCTTTTACGAAAGCAATAGTAATAAATTATTGTATTTTTAGAGACATTGATACTATCATACAGAATTTATAGACTTACTACGTAATTTAGTTGAATTGTAAAGGCTCGGTCACAATAATTACTAACTTTATTATGACATAACCCGACCAAAATGACTTAGATCTATGCCTATGAATTTCTCTAATGGTACATCAACAGGTCAATAACTATACTCTATAGTCTATAGCAATATAGTTCCTGCTAGTGAAGGATGTTTGCGGAAGACAAGTTTGACACTCGAGGTGTTCACACAGTGTCTGTCCATTATCTCCACTATCGTCTAACTACTTAAGTTTTGACATGTATTGGCATCGAATTCTGACGAACATTGTTGCAACATGTGAGTAGGAGGTATTATGTTATGTTATCTTCCTATTTCTTTTCTTTTTTGTGGGCTTTTTATATTTAATTGTGAAATAAATTGATGAAAATGGTTTTCAATAAAGACGTGTTACTTCCATGTATATCAACTATCTAAAATATTTGGGGATAACATATTGTGTAGGAAAGAAGTTGTCACGCGAAGATTTTATGTTTCAGATTGACACAAAAACTATTTATAGATTTTTTTTAATAGCCTCTAGATAAAGCTATCACCACTTTAAAATCAAATCAAAAGAGTCACATCTCCCTCCACACAAATATTCAAGAATAATAATAGGCAATCAAAAACTTAATCCCAAATTAGTAAGTCAAACATTAGTGCCACACTCCAGCAATTTGGGGAATGTTCATCAAGAACTGGCGAACAGTCCCAAGAACACGAGAGTCCATTAGCTTGATGGCTCAGTAGTGTATCTGCGATTGCTACAGCCCCTAATCTAATTACCTAATGATACCCTTAACCGTTCCGCAGAACTGATGTTATTACTTTTATAATCCTACCCAGAATATGGACTGGAAATATTACTGTATACTGTATAGTGTTTCTGTTACATGGTGTACTGGAAATTTTAAATAATGTGTTTGTATAGTTATATAGAATTCTTTTAAAATGTAAACGCAAGTCAAAGGTAGATTGAAAAATATTGTAATTGAATACAAGTAAAAACAGTTAAGGGTTAGTCCATATAAATTGGATATAAGAACCTAATGGTCATTTTAAAGTTAATAATATGGACCTAAAAAGTGATCGTTAAAAATTTAATTGGACAAAAAAAAACCGGCCAAGTGCGAGTCGGACTCGCGCACCGAGGGTTCCGTACAAACCTGCAAGGTTTACAAAGTTCGTTCATTACGATTAATACCTCTACGCGTTTATGAGGAAATGGGTAGTAAGTTTAAAATTATTAAAAAAATATATATTATGTGATGTAACTAAAAATTTATGGTTTTCGTAATTTTTCCTTTATCTATGCTATAAGACGTTGTTTCGTACCAAATTTCAAGATTTTGAGTTCACGGGAAGCACCCTGTAGGTTTTGATTCCCTTGCAAGTGTCGAAAATTTGCGGCATAAACGGCTGTATCTTTTGATTGCGTTGGCTTAGAAGTTTGATTTTTTCACAGCTTCAAGGGACAGTAGACCTGAGTAATTGATATAAATTTCAGCTTCATACCTCCACGCGTTCCTGAGAAAAAGGGTCTTGACAGACGGACGGACGGACAGACGGACAACAAAGTGATCCTATAAGGGTTCCGTTTTTTCCTTTTGAGGTACGGAAGCCTAAAAACAAAAAAAAATCTGTAAAATTAAATTACTTATAAAATAAATCATAATTATTCTTATAATGCTAGAAGTAACTATGTATTTAGCTCTTCCAGCTGCTGGTATATTTTTCTTACCTGAATTTAGGACTTTGGAATGATTACTAACACTATAAGAAAATAATTGTAACGGTTAAGTAATTTGTATGAAATAACCAAAACATACACGGTATCGCGTAACCTATTTTCTCGGTGAAAAAAAAAACATAATTTAGTTTCCTCTATCCCAAATATTAAACTAAAGGGTACAAAAGGATTAGATATTTTGGCCGAGCGTACCTTATTATGTCATAAACGCAAGCTGGTACCTAAAAGAGGTTATTAGATCTTTTTATGGTATCCATATTTTAGACATGGCAACTTTACGAACATCCTTAATAGTTTTAATGTTAATACGTGTAAGAAGTTTCTAAACAAACCCGTAGAGCGATTACGTATCTTGCGGCATGCAAGCCACAAGCAGAAATTGCATAAAAAATTAACAGCCTCCTGTTCTTTTCAATAAAACATTTTCTGATTGACTTAATTTTCAACACAGTATACACTTACTTGAAGGCAATTCGAAGGCAATGTAAAGTATTACAATTACTCAAGTTATTTTCGTTAGAGCCTTATGTTGATGGTGGAAATTATCTAATAACAACATTATTTTATATAACTTCAGGCGACATGAATATAAATTGAATTTCCTATAAAGGATTTGAAGCTACATCGAGCATTATTAACTATAAAATTATGCCATAATTTCTTTTTATTTAAATTTCTGCACTCAAGTTGTAGTCCCTGTTGTGGTTAAAATAACTGCGTTCGATTTAAAAACATTCTATATAACAACAGCATTGTTAAATTAACAATCACAATATTTGTGAGCGAACAATACCGTGATAAAAAGTTCCTGAAAAATCCTAAAATGAGCGTTTAAATCGCTAATAATAAAGCGTTTTAGTTTGCTATTTCGTAGCGATTCAGTGACAAAGCGACTGCGAGCGTCTCCGATGCATTAAGGGGATAGAAGAGGCTAGGCAATCCGAAGCGGGATTCGTTTGTGGAGCAAACAGCCGCCCCGCTGTTTGCCAATCCATTCACCGTTCGCAAAGAACCGGCGCCCCTGCACAGGGGTGATTCCAATACATTACTTCAATCGCCACTTCGACGTGTGGCTTTGTTACATCACTAATAACTTTGGTATTAAATACTTATTATTATTGCGTAAAATGTGTTCTGAGTAGTACTTATGTTAATATTTACAATTTTTAATTAACTTGTGTGTTAGCTACCACTTTCAAGATTTTTCGCCGATAAAAATGTTGTTTGTCTTATCAAAATAAAGCTACTCACAAAAAATTTGCTTTTTGGTAATAAAAAAATTGTTCTATGGCTCCCTTACTATTTGTGTTCTTAAAATAAAAAAGAAAATTTACAAAGATACTTAGATTTAAAGTACTAGCGAGGAAATTGATTCCTAAGCAATTTGTGCCTGTGGCCTGTTTAATAATAATCGCTAATTTTTAAGTAACTCGAATGTCGTTTTGATGGTGCCCTTATGCTGCCTTACGTGCGAGTTAGGTGTGAGAATCAGGCCCCAATAACTTTCGGTTCTGTTATATTTATTTCTAAAGTGCAGCAGAGGCAAGACAATCGGATTTATATACTTAGATACAATATATTTGGACTGTGGAATATTCACTTAGCATCTCGTCAAAAGAATTTTATGCTCTACTTTGTATTCAAAGAACTATCTAGATCTAGATAATATCTATCTATAAAACATCTTTGATATTCAGGCGGTAATAGTAGATGTCCCTAAAAACGTATTTGTCAGGTAATCTGTCACACGTGCTGACACCTGCTTTTATCTTACGAGAACTTATATTATGGGACCTTGAGCTTTGTTCTCTTGGGAGACCAGCTACTTGATAGTTAAATTTGAGAAATGCCATTATAATGTTACAGAAAATCTGTGTTTCTTTACGTCTAAAGAATACTTTGATTTTTAAATCATTAAATCAGATAGGAGTTTATTTTATTGTTGTTTTATTTCTAAAAAATTACAACAATTTTAACAAAGCCTGAAAATTAAAAGAAATTTAGAAAATAATATTTTAATAACCAAGCTTTGTTGTCTAATATAGTTACAAAGATATTGTTTTCAAAATAATTGAACTTGATTAAATATTAAATTCGTAATAAATTAAATTACTTAACCCTATAGGACTTGAAATTAACTTTGAGCTCGAGAGTGTAAAGTTATATCTTAAGACGTGAGGGTTGAAGCTTTAAACTGAGTAAAAACAAGTGGATAGGTACACAGGTACAGACCTGTGGAAAAACTATTAATAAAGCTATATGACGCCCGGCCCGCAACGTCCGTTGCGTCAAAATTTCTGTTATCCCGTGGAAATCGTATATTTTTCCGGGATAAAAATATGTATCCAATATGTTCATTCCTGTCTATACTAAAAGTTCTTAATTTTGGTTCAGGGAGAGACAGTCACACTTTCGTAATTATATCTAATATTTTTATCATCATTCTGGATTTATAACATAATAATTATTTATAAACTATAGAGTAGAAGCAAGTTCCAAGTTTATTTCTGCGTGTTGCATAGCCAGACACTACCTACGATGCTAACAGAGCATGTCTCTATTCCTTTTATATTAATAAGTACATTAGGTGAGGACCGAGGAGGTGATAGAGTTTGCACTTAGTATGGATGAGGATCTATACTAAGTGCATACTCTAATATAATAATAATATAATAATATCTATGGACGCTTCATACCACGTCAGTCTGGCCCCGTGCTAAGTACCTAAAGGACTTGTGTTACAGGTACCAGACAACGGAAATATATTTAATACTTTTATACTATACATAATATTTAAGATTTTTATTATATCATACACATATTTAATACACATCCAGACCCGGGAACATTGAAAACTTTTTGTTCCGTCGGCGGGATTCGAACCCGCAACCCCCGGCTTGAGCGCCCAACGCGCTTACCACTGAGCCACAGAGGTCGTCGAACACTATACTGGGCTTACTATCAAATAAATTTATTCGCAGGCTGATGGTGGACCTACGTTATTCGGTCGGATTATGTCAAGTTAATGCTAGTCGTGTTCTGTCAGTTGATACAACCCGATCAAAAACTCGAATCGAAACAGCAAATACTATTTTGCTATATTAAGTTAAAAAGCTTATAGTCAAGGAGCCCTAGAACTTCATTTTGATAACACAAACAACTTTTTTATTTGCAAAAGATCTCGAAAGTGACAGCTAACAGAGATATTAAGGATTTCATGCTTTGATTTGATGGTCCTAAAATATGGATTGTTCAATTTATAGGACAATGTTACTCTTAAATTATATAACTTACTAAAAATCAGCTGGTTAGTGTTCCGTTTTAAGGTTCTCTAATCAAAAAAACTTGGTTGACTACGGTATCCTACTATTACCTTAAAATTCCAAAAACTGAATATTTGGCCATAAACCAGCAGTTACCTTCGCAAAATTCCTCGTGAGTTATTTCGGAGTTGGTGCCAACTAAGGCAAGGCAAAAAGTTTTCTGTGTTCTTTGCTTTGTATTTTTAGGTTAACTTTAAATCACATAAATACTCGAAAATTATCCATTGCTCGAATATCAGGCCTCCTGAATATCAGCTAAGCTCGAAAGCATGATATTAATTTTATGTACTTACTTTATAGTATTTACTAATAAAAGTAGTGCGGTATAAAATAGAGAGTGCAACATCGTTGTCTATTCGAAACGTAAACAAGAAGATAATAATATAATTAAGAAGTAAATAAGAAAATAGCTCATACAACATGGAAAAAGCTACACTACATTACATACAAACAGTTGACAAGTCAGTTGTATCTTAAAGGACACAACTGACTCACACTGGGTTTTTTCACACCGCGACGGTAACGACACGACCCTATACCACAGAATAGATAAGGGCCACCGCACATATAATACAATTTCAAGTTGGCCGACTATCGTACAAACTAAATTGCGTAGTGTCACAATTTAATTGGACAACTTCATCGTGTACGTTGCCAGCCGCAGACTTTTAGATTTATTTGGTAACGGTGTTGCTAACCTTGCGACGTGCGTGTTAAAATGCGTTAAAACCACACTTTTATTGTGGCACTAATAAAACGAAGGCGAAAAGAAAGGAGAATATTTTGGGTGCATTCAATACTAAGCGACAGATTAGAATTAGGAAAACATCATTGGTCATAGATAGTCGGCCAACTTGAAATTGTATGTGTGCGGTGGCTCTTATCTATTCTGTGGTATCGTGTCGTGTCGTTATAGTCGCAGTCTGAAAACGCCCACTGCTGTATGATATTTATTGTACACACGTTTGTTTATCCCCGTACCATCAGCAACAAAATATTCGGTATCGCAATGCATTACCGTGCATGCGCAACTCCGACTGCAATTACAAAATTCAAATAGCGTTTTGCCCGGGGTTGATTACGCGCATTCCGCCCGTCTCCTGGCCTCGCGCCAGACCGCCTGAGCCTCAATTCCCTGTCACGGTTATATATGCTCCACGGGCTGCTAAAAATCGATTCAACTTTTTAAGATGTTTCCCTGACTAGCGTCTCAGTTGCCAGCAATGTTCGCGTAAAAAATGTATCCCGCGAGAACACTTCGCTGCAAAGTAGCATGTACAATGTACGGTGTACCATCGAAGAAATTGATTCCTTGGCAGTTGACGGACCTACGTCATGTTGTCGGCTTGTGTCATTACAATGTTAGCTGTGATCGGTCGGTTGGTATTGACTTATCACGAC
Organism: Polyommatus icarus; assembly: GCA_937595015.1. Classification (NCBI taxonomy): domain Eukaryota; kingdom Metazoa; phylum Arthropoda; class Insecta; order Lepidoptera; family Lycaenidae; genus Polyommatus; species Polyommatus icarus. The sequence continues at coordinate 18,746,609 of OW569321.1, forward strand.
CAAATTACTTAGTTCCGCCATCTGTCTAGGAATCAACGTCTCTGATAGTACATTGTACGGGATATTGTATACATTGAAATATGTTCAGCTGTTGAGGGTAAAATAGAATAAGGCTGAGTGTTAGAGTTATTTCGTCAGTTTTCACTATGATTCAAACTGTCATTTTTTTATATTATGATCAAAATAAAGTCCCTAATTGCAAACTAATTTGATGCCGTACATTTGTATGACTACTTAACGTGCTCACGGTAAGATGTGACTAAAGTCACGCTCAGCGCAGAGAAAAAGAAAAAAATATCTGACTGACTTTAATTTTAATTGCATAATATGAACATTTTAATTACTTATTATTAATTTAGAAGCTATGATATGTTCATATCCAGGTATATCAAAGTTATTACTTTTATGAGGAAACCGAGTGACAGCAAGTTTATGAATTAATTATGATATGAGAATGCTTAGAAACATTTTGTAGTTTTCGTCAGTCCGGCTAGTTTCTACTCTAGTTCATCTCTAAGCACTACGTTTCCATTTGAGCACATCAGTGAGAGAATACCACGCTAACTGACTGAAATTTCTACAGTTAACTTAGAGCCACTGTGCAATGTTTAACGCAGTGAAATTTGAATTTGTTATATTATTACCTATAATAAAATCGTAGGAAAGTAAATACTGTACATAGAATGTTTTTGAAAAATAATGCCTGGGACGTACAATCCATATGGAAGCCAAAAATATAGTTTTTAGAATTTTTGTCTGTTTGTCTGTTTATCTGTTTGTCTGTTTGTTTGTATGTATGTCCGGGATAAACTCAGAACGTACTGAATAGATTTACTCAAAATTTTGCACGTATATTATTTAGAGTTCGGGTCAACACAATATGTTCTGTAAATTGAATATTTTTGAAAAATAATACTTGGGACGTGATGTACTATTCTAACGTGGACGAAGTCGCGGGCAACAGCTAGTTAAATATATATTTGATTCAATTCCTTATGAACATAGACCTGAATAGCACACAAAACGGCATGATACTAAAAAGAGGAGCTTAAGTGTAATCAAGAAAAATTAAAATTTTAAGTGTCCATTAAACATGTTTTCCTCACCCTTTTTGCTCTGGTTTTTACTAAAAGAGGAAAATGAAAATGGAGGAAAAGAGATGCAATTATCCGCGCGATTCCTTCGTAAAGTTTGTGTTAAAGTAAATGATTGTTCCTTCCCCTTATTCCGAAACAAAAGTAATATATTCATAGCTTTTTGTAGCGATGAAAATATTATATTCGAATACAAGATTTTAAGCTTTGCGACCTTTTAGTGAATAAGTATTTAATTTTAGGTTTCCGTACCCAAAGGGTAAAAACGGAACCCTATTACTAAGACTTCGTTGTCTGTCCGTCTGTCTGTCTGTCTGTCTGTCTGTCCGTCTGTCTCCAGGCTGTAACTCGATAACGGTAATTGAATATTTAAGGGGGGCTCCCATACAACAAACGTGATTTTTCAAACATTTTTTGCTCGGTATCAATGATGACAATAGGTAGGCACTTGAAATTTTTACAAAGGTCTCACCTATATGTAAACTTTAATAATTAATAATAATATTTAAATAAAATAAAAAATTAAGGGGGGCTCCCATACAAAAAACACAATTTTTGGCCTATTTTTGCTCCATAAAGGTACGGAACCCTCCGTGCGCGAGTCCGACTCGCACTTAGCCGATTATTAAATTCACGGTATGTATACAGATTCCACCATCTGCAGAATAAATATTACCTACAATTGCTTAATAAATTGTTTAACATTATCATTCATGCTTTCTGTGAATATAATTGCAAAAAATATCAGCGATCGATTGCTTGGACCTCATGACAAAAATATTTCTATTGATTTTTTATCAATACTTAAAAATCTAATATTATGAACGACGTTGTAAGTTTACAACGATGAATCTTAAAATCATTAATATTTACAACCTCTACCTCTTTGTTGTACCTACATCGAAACGTTTGATCTCTGTATGCCCACGACGTCCGATAGCTTTATATTACGCTATCGTTAAACATCGAAGAGATAACTTCCTCCGGGCGTGATAATGAAAAGATCGTAAAACTAAAGTGCCACTTACGGCCACATAAAAAGCCTCACGTCCCGGTGTGACCACTTGCGACTTGTTACGCGCTACGTAAACTTGTGAAATAAACTCGCAAAATGTTCCCGTAAAGACCTTTTTATATACTCATGACTTGGATATTTAAGTTCATCTAATATTTACTTTAACCCTAGGCATCAATGCTTCATAATATATTACCGTAATCATGAGCGTGCTTACCTGATTGGTATAAAGAAGTAAGGACTATTATTGCTTTACTTACAATAAAATAAATATCAAAGGTTCAAAGTTGCATATTAAAAATTCTTCACCGTAACAAGGAGCCGGACACCAGGTAGAATTTTATGAAAAACATAAACTTTTCTTCGAATGGATGCTCTCAAGAAACTATTTCGCTCTGCACAAAAGAATAAAGAAGACAATTTGAAAACCAATTTTGCAGAGAGGCTTCCTGTAGCGAATTCCTATACAGCTCGTTCTTAGCATGACGCTCGAAAAGCGTTACGTCGCAGCACAATTCCGTTAATTCTGCAAGCTAAACTCGAATCGACTCATAATAAAAACGGTAAATGTGAATAAATCTTGAAATATAAAATACAATAACTTTATTATTGAAAATTTTAAAGAAATGACGTAAACGTAACGAATAACTTATGTACGGAGAAGTTTGTAAATGTTAAAAAATAATGTTAATGTTTTATCACCACGCATCATCCGTGGCCTAATGGATGGACCTTTGGTTCGCACTCGTAGAGGGTTCACGTTCGATCCCGGGTGGAGGCGTGAGCCAATGAGACATTTTCTGATCTCAAGTTCATAATACGGACGCTCATACGGTGAAGGAAAACATCGTGAGGTAACCCGCACATAGTTGGTCCCAGACGTATTGACTAGTTCTTTCCTCTGGACTAGGCCGTACTATGTGCTAGGCAACCATACGGACATTTAAATCTTGTCCCAGGCAGCCTTGCTCCAGTATTTGAGGAGTGGTTACTTCGCTCTGAAAATACTGTATAAATTATCCACAATGGATGCAAAGACCTAGTTTTTATCGCCGTACGTTAAGGAACAGAATGACAATTAAAGTTGACTCATTATGAAAATTAGGTCGTCCGTCAATAATGTAGTGCTTCTAGAAAGTGCAAAAGTCCTAGTATTTAATCTCTCAGGTATACTTAAACGAACTTTATTCTTTGTTAATTAAAGCCGGGCTGATATTTATTTTAACCGTCTACTCACAGGTAGTATTTTCAAAGGCTTCGTTTTCCTTTTTAACCCCTTCGTCACCGCTGCGGCTTAATTAGGCCTCCAGCTTATTTAATTTGGTCCCAGGTTCAGAGTTCTAATTTGAACCGGATTTTCCTTCCTCAATGAATTGTTACTTTTCTGGACTTTAAACCACATAAAACGTACTGATACTTTATACTTGTTATGGATTGTTTTACACGAAATTCAAGCGGGCAATATTGGTTTATTGTTTTTTTATATTCCACCAGAACTTCTGGCATTTTGCAATTTTGTTATTATGCTATGTTCATGACAATCTTATACGTTTATATTAATACTAGCTGTTGCCCGCGACTTCGTCCGCGTTAACATAGTATAATAGCAAAGATGGATAGTTTTCCCCTCTTTGTGGTTCCTTATACAAAGGGTAAAAACGGGACCCTATTTAAGCAAACGTCAAACGCAAATGTCAAAAACCTTTCATGTTTCTAACTTAAGAAATGACGGACTTTAATTGAAACTTTCTACCCCAATTTCACCCCCTTGGGAATAGAATTACCAGAAACGCTTAAATACGTATCCAGTCATTTTTAATCGGTGGCACAAAAATAAAGTTTCATGTTTCTAACTCAAGAAATGACGGACTTTCATTCAAACTTTCAACCCCTATTTCACCCCCTTCGGGATAAAATTTTCGAAATTCCTTCCTTAGTGGGTGTCTACTTAAAAACAACCCTACTTACCAAATTTCGTGGCTGTAACTTTGACAGTTTTTGCTCAGCGATGATAAATCAGTCAGTCAGTCAGTCAGGACATGTAATTTTATAAGTATAGATTTTACTGTTAAAAAAGCTGAGCATAATGAGGACATGCGTCCGGCCACTTTGTCACGTATAAAAATGGCCGCAGCTGCATTAGGGCAGCTAACGAGTTGCGCATCGCTAGTCGCAATCCACCTCGAGGGCCCTCGGCGGGATGCGGCTAAATAAGCGGATAAGCAGCCGTTTGAAAGGTACTTGCACGTACGTGGTCATTTTATTACGGTCTTATATTTACAGGTTAGGTATTAGGTACAAAACTACAAACACTGTGCTAGTATGATAGCCATGAAAGTGGCAATGGTGATGACATTTTGCGTAATGCGTTATTTATGGTAGTAATAACGAAAATATTTTCAAACAAATTAACAATTTCACTAAGCCTTATTTATCTGTTCTAGATGTTGAATATCTATAACTTTATGGCATACATCGCCTTTTGACTATTTCCAGCAATTTAGTCAATGTAGCAAGCAATAAAAATTATGTCCATCCTTGAATACAAAATGTACAGAGTACTGTAGCAATCTCAGCGCCATATAAAGTCTTGATGGATTTAGTGCTGATTCCGGTCTGTATTGTGAGTTAAACAGATTCGGCGAATCATCCATCACACAACGCAATGGCACCCAGCTGATTGATTACGAAGCTTGCAGGTTTTGATTTACTTGGTGCCACGAGAAAATTATATTACGGGTCCGGACTGGTAATTACAGCGTTTCATTTGCTTCTACGTGAGCTATATTATGTTTTACTTTATGATTTGATTCCGTAGTTTTTAATTTGCGTTTGTATATTATAAATAAGCAACTCCTTATGTATAAAAACTCACATGAGATTACAATCATAAATTTAGTAATTGTTGTATTGTTTGGTTTTTGTTACCTGAAATAAACATATTTTTTAACTGCATGATAAAATGAACTGCATTTAACATTGTATAAAATAGCAAATACTTTCAACTAAGGTTACTTTAAAGTTTAAACGTCTTTAACATTAATAATTATTGTACCATGGTCACTGAAAAATATGATTAAAAAGTAATATATTAATTTATACTGAGTGTAAATTTTTAAGTTTATGAAACTATGTTTTAATTTAGGTAAGCATTTATTTTTGTAAATTAAGCCCAAAGGCTTCATTTACAAAATCTCAAAAGATAAGATAAGAATTTTTACGATTTAAAACAAAGAAGGCTGGCAAATGGCTATACAAGAATTATTTAAAGCCTAAAAAATATTTTGTGGGTAAAATTCAAAGTGTTTGTTGAATATAATAATAAAGTTTTGCTGATTTAATAGAAATGTGGGCTAATGAGCTTTTCAGCTTTTCTCAATGAGCTAAAAGTGGCTTATATTATAGTAACCTTGACATTATGAAAGTATAATATATTCTGTATCATATAAAAATATTATGACCTTATCCACATTTTCATTAAGATTTCGTAGCGCAGGTGAAGTATCTACTGATACTTAGTAATACAGAGTAGGTTATTCCTTTTAATTTTTATATAAATTATTTATATTTAATAATACAAAAATAAATTATGGATTATTTCTACCCTTATTATGGACGTCTATTGTGATAAGCACTTAAAGATTGTCGCGGCACAGTTTCAGATTTTTGTAGTCAAGGGATAAGTGCTTCGCAACAGAATCCTATGTAATAACAAAGAACCATATTCTAATAAACATAAGGAATCATGACAGCAAAGATTTCAGCGTTTCCTTATACTTCAGCTCTCTGATAAAATAACACGAGAGGACGGGAACTTTATATGAAAAATATTTGTCAACCACATGTGTATATAAATAAACTTCAATTTGCTGAAAGTATACGAACGGAGTGTTTTTGAAAACTCATCGCTGGATTGATGTTTGTTTCCGAAAGAAAATATGATACGAAGGTAATCTCGGAAGAGGTGAGGGTGTGGCCGCAAACACCCTGTGTTGCCAGCACAAACATCATACACATGCTGTTACAAAATGTTATTTCTTACTCGAAGGAAAACTTTTATCATAATAGAATGTGACAGGTACGTTGTTTTGAATTAACTTTATGATAGTTCAGAAAATCAAACACTCTAATCATATTATTATTGATAGTAACAACCAATTATAACAAATATAAATTATAACAAAGCATTGTTACTAATTATTATTTAGCTGGAAGCATTTTTATCTGCAGCTTTAACAAAGAATAACTTAATAATTGTTTTTAGTTTGTTATACTCAACTAAGATTAATTATAACTCGAGGGCAGTTATAAACCGTCCACAAAGCAAGTAATACCTCGCAGTGAGGTCCAGAGGGAGTTTGTGGAATGTACAAATGTACTGGAAGCGGTACATTGTTACTGCCCTCGTGTCCACTCAGTGTTGTCGGCTTTAACTCGGTTTTAACTGTTTCTTTTTTTGTAAATGAAGCTAAAATAATGGGTTTAGTAATTCTACTTTTTGATTAATACTTTAATTAGTCTTCATTGCATTTCAAAATTTTAATAGACACTAACTCAATAAACGCAGAATTTTCATTCAAAATGTGCTCTCATTGCAACGTTATTGATTTCAAATATTCATTTTTATTACTGCACGGCTTTGATAACGTTCCATATTATATTTTCACGAGTGACCCCAAACATGTTACTAACCATTCCTTTCCAAAACAAATTAAATGAGATTGCACAGTAATTAAATGTTTTCCTTTTGTTTGTCCATTCCGTTTACAATGGCAACACTGTTCCGGACCACTAGAGACGAGGGCTCGGATTTATAACGCGCGTGACCACCCACAGCTCGTATGAGAGACGTACTCTGTCCAAGATTAATGACACTCGTGCTCGATTTGTTTTGTACACCTCGCTGTCCCCGCTCTAAACATTTCTGCACTGTAAAATTTAATATCTTCCTCTCGGGTTTATTGCGTTTATGTTTACCCCGTTCGATTGTTTTACGGCTCATTGGATTATTTATAGCTTGATAAGGTTTTCTATTACATGTTTTATTCTAAGGAAAACATACAGCGTATACGTACTTACTATTTATTAGTAGTAATATTTCAGTAGTTAGCAAATTCGTCTTTGCTACTACCTACTAATGATCTAATCGATGTATCTAAGAAAAACTATTATAATAAAAGTTAATATTCCGAGTCCTCAAAACCAGCTATAAATAATGATGTAAGCAATACATATACTCGAACAATAGCCTTACACATTTATTGTTCTGTTGGGAATTTCTTACAATTAAAATTTCATCTCGTTTGCTGTGAAATGCAACGCAGTCTTTCATTTTCTTTGTATAAAATTAGAGCGGGAACGTGACGTTCTGCAAATGAATGTGATGCAGGGTCCTGTTTCATCCCGAATCCTGTGCTCCTAAATCACTACACATCCTAAATGCTAACTCGCCCACCTGCTCTTGGAGCAAAGGCTAAAAATTTAAACAAACGAAGCTGCTTCTGACAGCGCTAAAATGTCCCGAAATTGCTTCTGCTAAAACAACTACCTACTATTCACAATAATATTTTATGTGGCAATTGCTTTGAAAAAAGTGACGGTAATATGTAAGATTAAAAGACTTTTATGACTTGCTAGTTTATAGCTACATTTAAATACAAAAAATAGGTTACATTAAAGTTGTTTACAGTACAGAAAAAAGGGATTTTTTAAATGATATTATACATTTAAAATATTACCTACAAGTTTTCTTTAAACTGTCTCGCGCAGAATATCTGCTACAATAATTCTGTCAGAACCTGCAGTGCATCGTGAATTTCATCAATAAAAAAGTTGTAATTCCATTACCTCGCGTGACATCATGTAATACAGCCTGCAGCATGCTCGGCCCTTAATTGAGTATATTGTAATGCCTACTTATCGTATTACTTAATGCTCGATTGCAACGCCATCGACACATAAAATTTAAAATGACATCCTGCTATGGGATATACAAATGGGCGATGTGTAAATACATTGTTTAGATCCTTTAACACTTATAACCGGTTTCTGAGGATTTTTCACAGGTACTTACACTGAGTAAACTATAACTAGTCTTAACTGTAAAGTCATTAATCAGATAAAGTCACCTACTCTGCAATATAGAAAAATATGCGAGTTCTGTAGGATCTATTTTGCTCCTACAAAGTAGCGTTAAAAAATCAAAATCTTCGCTTACAACCTACTAAACCTTTAACAGACTAGCCTTAAAATAAAATGTTTCGTAAGAAATAATCTAGAGATTTACGTTATTCCAGTACAATATAGTTTTAAGTAAATATCTCTGCTGCACGCTGTGTCACTTCACTAACTGACGGCTGCTATGTACGGATCTCGCCTCTGACAAGTTAGCAGCTATGAAACTTTTATGTGCATTTCTCGAGCGGTGTATCTTCCTTTTATTTTATATGGAAATAAGAAGTCACATAGTATTTGAAATAAAGTTAGCTCGTAATAAAGTAATTTTTAATATTTTACAGACACTTTTATGTGTTGAATGTGGAACGTATATACTTACAATGTTTTACCACATTCTTAAAGTTACGTTTCATCGTTATTTGCTTGCTGCTTGCTTTTTATTTTTAATTATGATAAGCCTTGAGATCATAAACAGGGGCGTTTTTATATGCAGTGTGTTTGTCGAAATCCACTTGGTTAAATAGCAGTTTAATTTTCACAATTTATCCGAAGTGATAAAAATATGCATCTAGATGCAGCGGTCGAGATTAAAACCTGGGGCGTATCATATTAAATCTTAAGTCGAATCAAATAAAAATGTCTAGTGAAATACTTGAATAATAAAACGGATACCTCGGGACAGAAATGGGGATGTTACAATACAAAAATACAATGAGCACTGACCCGCGGCGGCCGGCGAAGCTTGAAACGCTCCACGCTCCCGGAGAATAACATTTTAAGGAAGCAACATCTTATTCCTAACTTGATTTTACAATAAGCGTTGGTTGTTTTGTGTAACGCTACAATATGTTTCCCAGAACTATTAGCTTTATTGCTCAAATTTTAGCGAAGCTTTTTGGGGAATTGAACTTTGAACTTTTATTTTGTTAATATTATATGGTTCGTTCTACGAAATACTTATCTCGTAATGGAATATCTCGTTGGGACTTTAGTTCCTTTTGTTTTCATATAGTAATAATATTATGCATCCTATATATTGTACAAACTTTGACTGAAATGTTATACCAATTTATTTGTGCTACTAACACGAGATGTGTCCAGGATGTGTGCAAATGTGAGCCAATCAGAGCAGAGCAAGTTTAACACCTCACTGTAATATGTAAGAGTGTGTAGTAAAGTCACCCGCATGCCAGCCATGCATAAGTAATGCGGCACATGCTCAGTGCACCAGAGACAACCGTGCTATCACGTTTTTGCTCGTACTCGTACGATTTTACAACTCGATGTATGAAACGTGATGTGATAATTACCAGCTAGTTTGGTAATTCATGAATGAATTGTCTTAAAAATAGACTTTTTGATAAAATTAAAATTTATAAGTAGGTAATACCTACTAGGTATATAAGTACTGAAATAGAATCTGCTGCGGATGGAATATTAGTATTCACAGAATAATTTTACGTAATCAAATTATTCGTATATTAAATTTTTCCAACGATACGCCTAACCGTCATTAATTGAAGGAAATGCTCATGAAATTAATAAATAAATGGGGAGCCAGCACGCGTCCCCGAGGCACGTATTGATGGCAGAATTTCACGTGAACATTTGTTGTATTCTAAAAAGGTAGCGTATTTTAAGTGAGGACAATCCACCGATACATCACGGGGCACGTCGCATGAACAAATGCCGTTAGAGCCTTTTCACACGGCCTGTGTTATTTGCGTTTGTCATTGTAACGTTAGCCGCAACCGGCACTAAGATAAATAGAGAAATGTTACCACCGCTACATTTTTCCCACACTGTCTGTAACGAAAACCCGTAATCCGTATTAAATAAAACGAATTATTGAATGAAAGTGTCTCTTTATAGTGAGAAAATGTGCAAACTGGCTCGCTCACGCTTTCATAAAACAGAAAACGCGAGAATTGGTATCGTTTGGAATATGAAGGGTCACTTACAGCGGGCGCTCGCACCGGGGACAACTCTAATTAAATTATATTTATTTCGAGCGCGTCTCTTAATGAAAATGGCCACAATCGGAGCGAGCAGATTAATGAAGCACCTTCGTGAATATAAACGTAATAAATTGTTATGAAAAACGTTTAATTACGTCACATAGATGCGGGTTCCAACGACTTGTGTTTTCTAATTTATTGCATTTTAAGTCTTATTTGTAAGTACATTATTTTTCTTATTTTTGTGTTATTTTTGTTTCAGCGTAAATTAAGGGCATTCTTTCAGCTAGACTGCGTTGCGAGGAATATGTTTTTAGGAACCAATAGAAACGCTTCATTTGCCTGACCACGTTTAGCGCAACGATTCCATTGGATCTTGTAAAACACATTCCTCACAATGCAGCTTAGCTCATCTCCGGTGGAAATGCAGCCTTACAGTGAAATAAGACCTATCTTCTCCCTGAGACGAGTGCAAGCTTGTTGCTTGCTTTTGCCCCAAAAGGACGCTGTATAGTAGATATTTGGCAGTTTTAGTACGATAAATTTTCAATATTTTAAACAACTCGCAATTTTAGGTAAACGAGAAAAGTTACTTCAAATAAATAAATTGAAATATTATTTCTGAGGCAGAATTTGGAGATACAATTTACAACTCATTACGAGAAAACTTGTCAAAACATTTAAAACAAAGTTAGAAGGGAATAAAAACTTATAATAACCAAAAATTTTACAAACTAATGAGCTTCAGGTAAATTATGTTAAATAACAATATCATTATGTTATTATTAATTTATTATAATAACATATTATCCATACTAATATTATAAATGCGAAAGTGTGTCTGTCTGTCTATCTGTCTGTCCGTCTGTCTGTCTGTCTGTCTGTCTGTTACCTCTTTACGCTCGAACCGCTGAACCGATTTTGCTGAAATTTGGCATGGAGATTCTTTGAGTCCCGAGAAAGGACATAGGAAAGTTTTTATCCCGGTTCCCGCGAGATAAACGAATTTTGGCGCAACAAAGTTGCGGGCATCATCCAGTAGAAAATATTTTCTACTACTTTCTTAGATTTTACTAAAATTGAGAAGGCTACAAGTCACAAGTCACATACTACGAGTACTACTTACTAGTCCTTACTACGAGTAGTACTAGTATTTTCATTGCTGTGAATTTTAGCCTTGTTAACGGGCTTCTCATTTTAACTAGGGTTCAAAGAATAAATGATATTTTTCCAGTTATTTGTGATTATTACATTGTCTTCCAGGCGTGATCACATTATTATATTGTAGACTTCCTAAAAGATAACATAAAATAATTATGTTCAACATGCGTTATGCATATTATAAGCGGTAAAGCAAAACAAACAATATTTGCGCTCATAATATAAGATAAATTTAGCTATCGCTTTCACGTTTATCGTTTAATCACTGGTGTATAATGTGTACCCAAATAATGTTTTCGTGTATTAGCAATAAATTATAGGATCGCTACTCCCGGGACGTTTTATGGGGCGAATAACGGATGAGCGACGTAATTACAGAACTAATTAGCATGATGCACTGCTCTGTGAGATGATATTGTTACACAGATTTTTCGTGATTGATTTTACGTAATGGATAACCTGATGGAAAGTGACTTACGTAGGCCATGGCAGTATTGTATGAGTTGCATGAAAGTTGTCGGCATTTTAGTGGGAATACGAAATTCTTTTTGAAAGTTTGTGAGTCGAATAGTTGCAATATACCGCTAGCAATGGCTATCAATAGTTCATATTCAAGTTTTACTGTGGAGGCAGAAAGCTCGGGTGAAACGCGCGGTGTAGGACTCGACTCAAATAGGTGGTGAAGAATAAGACGATGAGTATTTTGTCCAGTCATTGATATTATATTTTTAGCAATTAAAACATTACCTTATTAATCCTTATTTCTACCCATACAGCTGAAAAAAGTTAACTAGTAACAAAATGAAATTACAATCAATCAATGCTTACCGCATTAACCATTTCATTTAAAGTTAAAAATAAATGAAAGCATCAAACGGGAATACGCGAGCTATTCGCACGCATTTAAAACAATTAACACGCCGAAAGCTGCAGTTTTCTGTCGGCCGTACGGCTTATTTACTCCGCGGCCGATTAAAGTGACCACACAAAGCCGGACGATGTACGGGACGATTTAAAATGCAATTAACCTCCGAAATCGCTAATTACATGGAGATATTCGTTAATAGTCGACCTCGTCCGGATTTTCGCAATAACATCGCCTTTTGCGCTCCTGTTTGCCCTGTAATCGACAAATCAAAGAGCGCCGGAATAAGAGCCCTCGTACAGTTTCATGGTAAAACGGTCTAAGCGAAGCGTGTCGGTTCTATTGGCCGAGTGGTTTTTTATCCGCAGAGAAAAGTGCGACTTCACAAAAACTATCTCTTTGGTAACCCACAGATATAAAATGAAGCTTGGATTTTAACTTTTACTGCAGCATAATATAGAAAAGTGCTTTATAAATACATATATTTTTATGCGTATTAGTTTTTAGACTTCTACGGTCACACATTATCAAAAAATTACAATTTGTAAAATCCTTTCCTAGTTACTAGAAACTCAACATTGAAGACGAGAACGTTTAGGCACTAGCCAGTAGTTCTCAACAAAACCCCAACTATCTACGACTTAGCGTTTGGAGAGTCAATATATTAGGTTCCGAGTCATCGCTTTCTGGCCCACTAAGTAAAGCCGACGTAGTAAAAGCGCTAATCTTAATCAGAAGCGAGTCAGCGCATGTGCCGCCTCCATAATTCGGAGGTCGCTGGCTGTCGTCCAAACTGCATTCGCTTAATAAGCTACGCGATCACTTCACATATTTACTCTTTACGCTCACCTTAAATAGCCTAAGTGCTTATTAGAACTTATTAGAGCGAGCTAAGAAACTAAAGCATCTTTCTAATGTTTAATTTTAATTGGATAACTTTGCAGCTTCTTTGAACAAATGATGTTAGAGATAAATACTTGAAAGTGTCCTAATATCACTACATAGTATAAAACAAAGCTCGCTTTTTCTGTCCCTATGTAGGGACAAAGGGTTGTTCCCTTTAATCTTTAAAACAACGCAACGGATTTTGTTGATGTTTTCTTAAATAGAGTGATTGAAGAGGAAGGTTATTCATTCATTAAATAGTGAAGAAATACTTTTTATTTTATTTTCGAGGTTTATAATGTATCTAATGTCGTAACTTAAATGTGATTGCGGGACGTAGGTTTTGCGGCAGTATGGGCCAATGCGGGCCACGGGTAGTAATGAATGTAAATCAAAACTACTGAATCGATTTTAATTATTTTTTTAGTCAGTGACATAGGCTATATATTTTATACCCGTGCGAAGCCGAGGTGGGTTGCTATTAATCTTTCGATCGGAGATTCTCGGAAATGCTATTATATTCTATTGTTGTCGCGATCACCAGTGCTCGTACGGGGCTTAATGGGTTAATACCATAAAGTTATGATGTTATTTATATTTTATAATACTAAAAGACTTGAACGATGCTTCGCAATCTTTCGAATGTTAAATGGACGTAAGGGAAATATAGGCGTATGGATTAGCGCAAATCTTTTTCGAATATTCTTTTTGTCAACATCGTCAGCCCGTCAGTGAAGAAAATCAATACAGCCAAAACATTTCAAAGGGTTTTGCAGTGGCGTGCGAAGTTTTGCGACCCGTATTGGGTCAACGCAAACTATAGCCTAACAACCATCTTCGGTGCTCGTATTCCGGAAATCTATTCAGACAAATACGTAATATGAGATTTATTTTTAGGGTTTCGTACCCGAAGGGTAAAAACGGGACCCTATTACTAAGACTTCGTTGGCTGTCTGTCCGTCTGTTTGTCACCAGGCTGTATCTCAAAAACCACTATGCTAGACTTCTAAAATTTTCACAGATTATGTATTTCTGTTGCCGCTATAACAACAAATACTAAAAACAAAATAAAATTAATAACTATGGGGAGCTCCCATATAACAAACGTGATTTTTTGGCCCTTTTTGTTCGATTTCAATAATGATTACTAGTAGACATTTGAAATTTTCATAAAATCCTTGATTGTGTGTGTACTTTTAATAATTAATAATAATATTAAAATAAAATGAAAAATTGAAGGGGGCTATCATATTAAAACAAATTTAAAAGTAGATGGGTTTTTATTGATATTCTAGATAGGTATGTATTTTGGTTAACTTATTTTGTTTTTTTAATAATAATCAATACTTTTTACTATTAAAATCGGTTGATGTACTACATAACAGAACATTTAAACACACAATCGCTTCCATTCGCTATAAATTAATCTCGTTTTCTCAAGGAAAATTCTGAATACTTTTTTCACTTCGTTAAGAGGGATTAGTCCAATTCAAGCTTTTTGTGTGACAAACGAAAAAAGGGAATACGAAATAATTCGTAACGTTACATCCATTGAGGCTCGTACGTGACGCCCGCGAAGGGAGAAACAGGGCTGCCGCCTTTGTAATCCCTTTTTATGGTGCTATTTATATACTAATGTGTTATTTTATAAAGTGCTGTAGCACCCACATGAAATATGAAATGTTATGCTCATTATGGCCTTCGGGTAAAAGCTTCTTTTAAGTTAATTAATGGGGCTGGATAAACAATATACTTAGCTACTAAAACCAACTTTCTGCGTTAAAATTAAAACTGGTTTTATTCCTGTTTACTGTACTAGATATTTTGAATGCTCTTAGAAGTTAGTCAGTAATAAGTACATAATATAGTACCTTTATGACACAGACGGGAAATACCATTCGGGCATAATACGATGCACTCAACGTCATTTTACAAGCGCAAAGTTGTGGATAACTGTTTAGTGATTAATAAAGTTTAAAGTTAATGATGCCTTTAAGGTGAAAATGCACTAGGCGTAGCTATATTGCATTGGCAGACGACGCGGCACTTCACTAAAAGAGTCGCGTGGCAGCCGCGCGACTCTCTTTAGTATAGGAGTCGCGCGGCTGCCGCACTAAGCTAGTGACTTAATGTGAAGGCGTCCTAAGTGTGGTGAAGTTTGGTATGACTTTAGTTCAATGTTTTTTATCAACCCTACAGTGGAATTTGTGCGTACCCCGTTACCGTTACGTGGCAGCCCTGGCACTATACTCGTGCAGCGGATTTATTGCCAAGGCGTGATTGTTGTGGCGATGCGAACGCCGCGAATATGTCACTCATTTACACGCATGCTATTTATATTTTATTATTAATGTTTCTATTTTTAATCTAGCAACTGCAATCACGGAATACCAATACACATTTAGTTGTTATTCAAATTATTATTTTAAGACTACGCTAAAGATTTTTTTAATAATATTTGATAAAACGATTTCTACGATATTAATAATCACCGTTTCGATAAATTTTAAACACAATAAATCTTAAACTTTTTCAAATAATGGAACATTGGGTAACTACTTTTTCATACTACCGTTGTCACGAATTTAACCGAAAGTTTGAAAAATAACAATATGAGAGTCTATGATGTAAACGTATTTCTAATGTGATACATCGAAACATAGTATAGTAATTATAAGGATAATGGATGGTGGCCATAAGTGCACATCCATCGTGGAGAGATTGCGGATAGCCGATACCGCGCTGTTGACCGAGAGCTCCACTCTGTATAAACAGAATCCCCTGTATCAAATTAACCATACTTCTGAGGGTACAGTACCAAATAATAATTATTATACAATATACATATTTCAGAACACACCAAAATATTAGCAATTTAGCATTCTAAAGTAAAACATAAACTACAGGTTGCAGTGCTGACAGAACAGAAATAGAAACAGCAATACAGGCATATACATTTTCGCTGCGCAGTCAAAAGAGCCCCTTCTCCTGTACAACGACAATGCCCCCCCCCCCCCTTGTTTCATTGACTTTCGTACGTAACCACATCGTAACTGGCGACAACGCAACTACGTCGGCATTTTGTCGGTACCACAACGCAACTATAAAAAGCTGCAGCGACACCATTCACACGTAACCACTGCTCGACGTCATTTTGTTTTGCGATGTCGTGTGCTTTTGGTATATGTGGGTTGGCCCTAAAAGGGGTGACAGACGTACGAACTTAAAGCACGCGGGTTTTAAGTTCGCGAACTTACTCGGCTCGCGTCGGTGACACACGAGAATCGCTCACACTGGATTACCATGCCCCCAGACTCGCCGCGCACGGCTCGCGGGCTCTTTGCTGACATACAGGCGATTAAGATCGTCGAGCCATAAGTCCGCGTACTTACCATAAAGTTAATATACCTATCGGAATAGAGCAACAATCTCGAGCTGTCAAACGTAACCAAAATTGGTTTTCATCTGTGTGAAAAATATGTGTACGTATACACTTACACAAGCATGATTGAAAATGAATTCTATGAGATTATATTGACAACGTGCGGCACGTGCCGACTGGACGTCAAAAAAAGAGTGCTGCTGTCATGTATCACACGTCTCTTTTTACCACGCGGTGTTACTGATAGTGGCATCTCGCTTGCTCAGGCCTTTGTTTCTCTATTCCGCTAGGTATATTAACTTTATGGTACTTACTCGCGTGTCTGTCACACCCTTCAGTTACTTTATATTCACTGGCACTGTTTTTCGTAGCAATGCTACAAGGCAAGTTTGCTACGACATTTGTAGCAGTGCTACGCGTCGTAGCAGAGAGATACGAGATTGTATTTGTAACCAAGTAATTTCACTATTTTTTAATAAATAAAAATGTTTTGTCTTATTAATTTTATGCTGCAGATAATTACTTTGTTTTTACCCGACTACGGCGAAGCAAAAAGGAGGGTTATGATTTTGACCTGTATGTATGTATGTATGTGGGTATGGATATTTGTCTGTTCCCTCGTAACTTTAAAAATATTTGTCCTATTTAGACAAATAAGGTGTTATTGGAAGCGTCTTGACTATCCGCTGGTTATAGGCTACATGACTTTACGTAAAATTTACGATATCGCCATCTAGGGCACTTGAAGTATAGAACAAAAAAATCCTGACTATGTTGTGTGGGGTATCCAATGAAATAACTTTGTTAGCACATTACAAATATATAAATTTTATTAGGTATTTCCTTCGGGTTTGCTGGCAATCACCTGATTATTGCATGAATTCATGATATCACTTCAATACAATATGAAACAACAATTAATTATTGTACTATAGCAACACTAATTCAAACTAACTCTAAAATCAGTTAAAGGTGCTGTTGGGCACTACATTACTTTATAATAATATTATGGTGTACGGCTTTGCTTGCAATTACTTGATATTTGTAGTCGCGTCGTTAGTGTTGACTTTTCATTCTCCTGTTTTAGGAACACATTTGTTATAAATTGAAAGTGAAATTATTGTACCCTGAACAAAATATATACTTTTTGAGTATCATTTAATTACTATGTAGTCCTGCACCCTCGTTAGTGTTGAGCATGGTTCTTGAGATACAACCTGGATATGGACAAACGGACAAGCTGATATTTTATCTTTGTGATCGGGTCCCGTTTTTACCCTTTGAGTAAGGGACCATAAAAAGGAGCAAATTAACCATCTCCGTTATTATGCTATGCTAACGCGGATGGAGTCGCGGGCAACAGCTAGTGAAACAATAAATAACTACATATTCATTTGCTCACTAGAAACAAATACATTGTAAAATATTCTTAATATGGTCGTCGATCATTTGAGGAGTTGGGAAGGTTAAGAAATTTATTGAGCGAATCTAAGCCCCAAAATAATTGAAATAAAAATAAAGTTTAAAAAACTAAAACCCGACTACTAAAACGCACTCTAAAAAGTACGAGACAAGAAAATAGTTTATAGGGATATGGAAATGTTTAAAGGATAGCCGTTGTCGTATGCCACCTACTATTATAGCAAAACAGATTCATTATAGATAATAAATGGACATACATACGACCACGGCTATCCTTTAAACATTTCCATATCCCTATAAACTATTTTCTTGTTTCGTACTTTTTAGAGCGCGTTTTAGTAGTCGGGTTTTAGTTTTTTAAACTTTATTTTTAATAAATATACTTCTAAATATCGATAAAAATACAAAAACCATTTAGACAATATTAAAAATACATACATAGTTAAATTTAAAAGTAGTGCCGTAAACTTCAACGAAAAAATTTATGGGGCTATATAAAATAATTAAATTAATTAAACGAAATTAGCAGTAGGTTATAAAAAATTATAATAAGGTATGAGAATAGAAATAAAATATATTTAAAATAAAAAAAATATTCGTAATTTTGCATACACGGTATGCAATCATGTAGGTACATAAAATTTGTTAATATCGGCCATAGTGTCGAGCCGGAAATGTGTCCCAAGGGGCGGGTTCTGTCACCAGATGCTTACAAACTGATATTAATATCACTCTAACTTCATTACACTATCTACTTTCATCAGTCATCAACTCATCACCTATCGTTTGCTGTTATTTGTTAGGCATTCGTGTAAGTACTAGCCCACAAAATATTACGTATTGAGTTATGAATGCAATTTTACGTTATTTAAATCATTTATAACAAAACTACAATCATAATTCAACAAAACAAAAATTGTGGGTTAGTACACAAATGCTTAACCCTCCGTGCACCACGTCAATAAAAGTTACACCGTGCACCACGTGCGGTTTGTCAAACCCCAAGACTTATCTGGGCATGGAATGCGTATTTTGTATTTATTTGTTCATTTTGTTTTAAATAACTATTTTTTGTGTATTTAATTGTAATATAAAACGATACTTACTGAGATAATTCCCATTTTTAATCCTTTATACCCAAAAATGAAAATTTAGAAATCTTTTACCACGTAAAACATAGACTCTTTTTTTGGTGATCTCCCACAGTTGAAAAGTTACTTTTTATCTCCCGTATTGCTTTAAAATGTTAAAACTAACTATATAAGGAATACAAATTTAATAATATTAACTTTATATAATCAGTCTACACGACATTCAGGCAAATTCAAATCAGTACATTTTTTACAATGAAAGTGGGCACGGTATGTGTAAGCAAATAGGTCTATCATTGTGCTCACAACCGTATTTGAGTTTTCAATTTTTATTCCTGATACAATCTGAACACTTCTTTATTGATCTTGATAATTTTTCTGGTGGTCCAGAGGCTGCTTTGCCAAGACATTCGTGAAACCGCATACAAGAACCTCTCATTATCATAATCATAATCATAATCATAATTTTATTTGCAATTGAATATGGTAACAAATTGATCTTAGCATTAAATATAAGAGAACACATATTCTGCTTTAAGCATGCAAATTTTTATATCTTAAAGTGCTAATTAGTTACAAAATTTATCAAAACAATAAAATTTAAAAATGAGTAAATAATTAATACCACAACTCCATCAGTCAAATCCATTAAATAAAAATATACATGCTATCAAAACAATAAAATTTAAAAGTAAGTCAATAAATAATATTACAAATATATCAGTCAAATCCATCAAAATTAAAAATATATATATAAAATCCATACAATCAAAACAATAAAATTTAAAAATAAGGTAATAATTATTAATATCACAAATCCATCAGTCAAATCACACTTCATTAAAATTCTAAGGTACATTATAGTGGTCATCAGATAAAAAATCATTTATAGAGTAATAGCATTTCATAAGCAACAATTTTTTCAGTTTTTTTTTAAAGATATTTACATTAGTGTCACTAATACTCTTAGGGATTTTATTGTAAATTTTCGGGCCCATGCAGAAAACACTCTTTGCCATTATCTCTTTTCTACAGGTATGCACGCATAGTTTGTCACCGTGGCGTCTATTTCTTATTACATTATGTGACAGTCGTGGGTAGAGATGTAAATTACGTTTTACAAATAATGCAACCTCAAGTATATATAAAGATGGAAATGTGAGAAGTTGGTGTTGTTTAAAAATTGGTTGACAGCTATCAGTACTTTTTAATTGAAACATGGCTCTAATACAACGTTTTTGCATCTTAAATATAAATTCCTTATCTGTGGCATTTCCCCAAAAAATTATGCCGTACCTCATGACTGACTCAACTAAACCATGATAAGCTGTAATAAGTGTTTTAACGTTGACTGATAAGGATAGCTTACCTAGCGCGTATGCGAAACTGCTTATTTTTTTACCTAGTTCTTGTATATGATTCTTCCAATTTAATTTTTTGTCTATTTCTAGACCTAAAAATCGTGTTGTATCTACTTCTTCTATTTTGTTTTTATTATAATGTAAATTAATACTTAATGAATTTGAGTTTCTTTGGCTAAAATGTACTATTTTTGTTTTATTTAAATTAATTATTAAATTATTTTTATTTAACCATTCAATTAAAGATCGTAATGAGTTATTAATGTCACTTTCATACAAAATAATGTCTTTGCAGTTTACTGTAATTGTACTGTCATCTACAAATAAACTCGTGGGTTGGTTAAGCGCTTTTGGTAAGTCATTAATATAAATAATGAAAAAAAATGGACCTAATACAGTCCCTTGAGGTACTCCAAACTCAATAATTCGCTGTGGAGATCTATATTTAACCTCAATTCTTTGTTTATTATTTATACGACAAATTTCTGTACATTGAGGTCTGTTATGTAAGTAAGAGCGTATCAATTGTAAAACGTTACCTCTTATTCCGTAGGATTCAAGTTTCCTAAGCAATATTTCGTGATGTACATAGTCAAATGCTTGTGTCATATCGCAAAAAATAGCACAAACTGGAGTCCTTTTATCAATTTCATGCATTATGTTTTTTAAAAAGTCATATATAGCCAGATTAATATTTTTATTTTTTCGAAACCCTTTTTGTTCGTCACATAAGATATTATTTTTTTCTAAAAAGTTATAGATTTGGTTATACAAATACTTCTCAAAAATTTTTGAAAACACTGAAACAAGTGCTATTGGCCTGTAAAACTCTTTTAACTCCCGGTTTTCCTTTTTAAAAAGCGGTTTAATGATCGTTAATTTAAGATCATCAGGAAAAATCCCAGTCGTTATACACTGATTAATTAAAAAACAAATGTGAGGACAAATGTATTCGTTAACAGCTTTAATAATTTTAGTTGAAATACCGTCAAACCCAACACTATGCGTATTTTTCAGCGATTTTATAATTTTATAAACATCTTGAGGAATACATGGAGCTAAAAACATTGAATTAATATATGATGTACATGACGTATTATTTGAAATTAAGTTAGTGTCATTTATTATTGGTTTTACTTTGTCTATAAAGAAGTCATTAAATTCGTTTGCAATTTCTTGGGGATCAGTAATATATCCATTATTATTATTTTTAATTCTTAGTATCGTCTCATTTGGCAAGTTCAAACGTGATTCATTGATAAGTTCCCATATTGTTTTACATTTATTTTTTGATGTTAAAATTTTATAATTACTTTGTGCTCTTTTTGTTAATGAAATGATTTTCTTAAATAACTGACAGTATTTTCTATATTTTGAAACATTTTCAGGACTACGTTTATATCTAAGACTCAAAAACATTTTTCTTTTTTTACGACTGCAAATTTTTATCCCTCGTGATATCCACTTTGGTTTGCGAAGAATATTTATTGTAACATACTTTTTTGGGAAACATAGCTCGTAAAATAATTTAAATTCTTCGATAAAATAATGATATGCTTTTGAAGCATCATTTGTTACATTGTATAGCTCAGAAAATGACAGCTCTTTAATACATGCCTTAAATTTTAAAATATTTTCAGTTGAGTAATCCCGCACTTCTTTGCGCCAGTATATTATTTGAGGAATTTTCTTAACTGGTAGTGTAATTATTTGAGCTGTGTGATCAGACAAACCAATTTCTCTCACTTCCGATCTACATGATTTTTTAAAATCATGTATAAAATTATCAATACAGGTTTTGCTTGCTAGTCGAGTAGGTTGTTTAATAGCAATTTTTAAATTATAACTTAAGAGTATGCATTCCAAATTTAACGTGTTGTTATTTGATTTTAGAATATCTATGTTAAAGTCGCCGGCTATAATAATATTTTTAAATTTAGATTGTAAATAATAATTTAAAATTAGGTCTAATTTGTAAAAAAATGTTTGTAAATTATTATAATTAGGTATTCTATACATACAAATTATTAGAACTTTATAAAGAATTAGTTCTACAGCACAACATTCTATTACATTTGGTATAGATAGTTTCCGAACATGATGTACTTCATTCCATTCTAAATTATTCTTTACAAGGATGCAGGCGCCACCTCTTCTGCTAGCTCTACAAAAAGAAGCTGCTAGTGAGAAATTCTGTAAGCGAAGGTACTGTTCTTGACCTTGTTCTATAAAATGTTCAGTGATACAGAGTACGTCAATAGTAATCTTGTCTTCCTCTAATTCTTGAAGACTTACAGAAAGCTCATCCATTTTGTTTAATAATCCCGCAATATTCTGGTGCATAATAGATATACATTTATTGGCGAAAGAACAATGAGCCTGATGCTTCTTCAAATATTTCATTTTCTGATTGTAATCCTTCAGATTCATATTTATTTATTTGATTAATAGATTTTTTATATTCATATATATCGTTTATCTGAGTTTGTAGATTATCAAATATTT
The DNA here is from genome assembly GCA_937595015.1 of Polyommatus icarus. Taxonomy (NCBI): domain Eukaryota; kingdom Metazoa; phylum Arthropoda; class Insecta; order Lepidoptera; family Lycaenidae; genus Polyommatus; species Polyommatus icarus. Next base: position 18,769,525 of record OW569321.1, read on the forward strand.
TGCTTATGCCATAATTATTAATCGAGCCAGAGCGACGGTGAAACATGCGAAAACTGTAAATCCCTGGTTTATACCTTTGCGATTTTTTAAATCTTCTTCTATAATGAAAGTAATATTTACTTTGTTCATAAACCTGTCCACGAATGCTTATTAAATCAAAATGAATTCAAATATGCGAGAAAAATAGATTTTTTCACATTTCACAATACTCTGTCTATACAACTTTTTAACGACGTCCTGAACTACGTGGGGTTTGTGGGACCCCAGCACACTTTGGACACGTCTATTCGTTGCATCGGTAAAGAAAATCATCAACTACCGCCGCCAAACGGCAAGGCAATGTCTTAAGTCCAGCTACATAAAGCGTCCAAAAAATCACACGAATATTTAAAAATTTACGAAAATTTTTGTACGTCTGGGGTTTCTCAGACCCCACATGGTGCACGGAGGGTTAACAGCGACTAGTTACTGTGTACTAGCTTTTGATCGGAGCTTGTCAGGGCTAGAATCTAAACTATGTGAATCATAATAATTATTATAATTTTAAATTGTTATCATGCTTGTAGATTAAGGGCTTGTTTCACAACTTTTTGATAAAGTGCCGAATAGGCTATTAACATCTTTTTTTACAGATTCTCCATATTTTCTCTGTCAAGTTAAGTGGTGAATAGCCTATTCGACACTTATAAGGAAGTGGTGAAACAGGCCCTTAACGTTCAAGACTAACGAATATCCCTCACAGCAAAGCAGGGTTTAACTTGTTAACATGTTTAACAATATTAACATGACACACCAGTTAAGTTCATGATACATGAAAAAGGATTTTTTTAGTAGAATGGACACATCGTATTTTAATAATTATTATGATAAAGAAATACAAAGGTGAATAACACTATATTTTATGAAAAATAAAACAGCTCTGCATTTTAAAATTTGAAATAGAACTTAGAATAATAAAGGACCTAATTAACAGATAACGTCTAATTAGAGAAAATATGTTCATTAAAATTAGAGACCAAACTCATTATCTTAATTCATTGTAGCTAATAATAATTTATTTAGGGAAAGTAATTAATTATACCTAGTAAATACTAATAGAATCTCAACCTTTTTTAATAACTTTCTATTGTTCTGCTACACAAAAGTTTTAACCATTCTGCGACCTAAGTAAGAAGCCAATCCTTCCGATCGGACTAACCACAGGCCGACCTGACCTTATGCACATGACTTTATAAAGAAACACCTCGAATTTCACTGCTTTGAAACACTAATAGTGATGTATGAATACAAGACAGAGACATATTGATAAGATTTTTAAATATAATATAAAACGTGATGTTTAAACGAGCAATTCTTGTATATGAATATATAATTGGAATCTCGGAATCGGCTCCAATGATTTTCATGAAATTTAGTATATTGAGGGTTTCGGGGGCGATAAATCGATCTAGTTAGGAATCATTTTTTGAAAATGACATTTTATTCGTGTTTTATCGAATACCGGGCAAAGCTCGGTCAAATAGAGCCTATTTTATAGTAAAACATAAAAAAATTGGACTTCAATTGTTTTATCTGGCGATTTTTGTTGACGTCACATGTAGCCGACATCGCATCGTCATTTCGCCGACAACGTATCGACAGTCGGCGACCACGTGATAAACAACACCGACAATTCCACATTTGTTACACGCCACTTGGCCCACTTATATTTTATGATTGAGCTATTCATGATCATAGCTGTTAGCGATCTGACATGTTTATGGTCACGATATTGTTGAATATTGTTTTATAAAGCATGAACTTTTCAATGTATTACATTTAAATCGAAAATGTTCAACCATTGTAGTCAGTTTCATTGAACTAGCGTTTTGTTTCAAATAAAATGCGCGGAATTTTCGATAACTATTTCAAAATTTTGATATTTTTAATATTGGCGTTTTCCAAGAATGAAATGAAATATACGAATTAGTAGATAATATTATATGCTTTGTACAACACACAGTTTATAGTCCTACTTTCAATTAAAAAATCTTGCGTTGTTCTCTCTCCAAAGAAGAAAACTTATTATAAAACCGCTATCAAAAGCAGTCGTTTGCATTACGAAAGTGACCCCAGAAATGAGAAAAATCGGTTGTCTGTAAAGCCGGTTTACTGACGATAGTTGAACGTGACAACGTATGACGTTGTCACGTTCAACTATCCTTAACCCTTTAACCTTCGCTTCCGAATCTCTATAAATAGAAACAAACTTAGTGTCACCTCACTACCAACTTCAAGTAGCAAGATATCGATAATTGCAGTACTTATGTCAGTGTCTTGTTGGCCAGGCGGGACAAGCTATATATCACAGCGCCAAGTTCCAGGATCGCGTCTACGCGGCGGCAATACTTTACTTTTCGCCTTCTTTAAAAAACATGTAAATGTACTATAGTATATAATATATCAGCTGTCCACGCAGACGCATCGCTCACTCAAGTAGAACTTAGGAGAGAGACGGATGTCGAACGCTGCCGAACGCAAAGGCCGATTGTGCTTCCTTGTCGCTCGTTCCGCGCTCTCGCTTGCACTTCAAGCCTTAAATGGAACGCCTCAGAGCGAGGTAACGCCGCATGAACTGTCAAGTTTTTCGTGCGCGCACCCCATATCGAATTATAAGACGTTATCACGTTGTAAGGGGAGCGCCCTATGAGAGATGAATTAAAAATGTATATTTTCGGACTTCATTTATTAATAGTGTTCAAGTATACTACATAGGTGCCGGCAGGGCGACAAGCCCTTACGGAATCTTACATGAGACTAACTAATGTAACTAACGGCTAAAGGGGCACCTGACACGTATGTGCCAATGATGCACACACACAATATAATTATTGTGTATGTGCATAACTGCACATGCTGCACGTTACATTACTCCCCCCAAAAATTTAAAATTTTTCAATAAACATTACAATGTCATACGTTCTTCTTAACTATAATAAACTTATGTATAAGTGCAATATGCAGTGCATGCAAGTGACACTCGCAGGTGTCAAATATGCATAAATGCACAACGTGACAAGTTCCAAGACAAGTCAAGTAACATTATAACCAAGATACAATTACAATAACAATTGTAAGAATGCATTACAAATGCATTACTGATACATTGCATAAAGAATAAAAATGACATAAAGTTTGATCATGATCATTTCGAAAAAAAAAATCTATTCTAAGTATAGTTAAAGTTAAACATCACTAAAGTGTGTTCACTTAAAAAATATTTTAACATTTTAGAAAAGCACTGCACTGACACACAAAGACCCGAAAATGCGGAAAATAAAAATGTAGCACTTTTGCCCTAGCATACTTCGATATGCGTCTGCGCTGGTTTAGCGGCCTCGCGAGTTTTACGGAAACTCGCGGTGGCTCTGGAGAAGTTGGATAATGTGGAGTTCTGCATGGACTCTACCTGCTCCAGCAGCCATTTCCTCGTCTGGTTAACGCCATAACGACAGAGAACGTAGGCGATAAACACGCCTAACACCATCAACACTACTGCCCATCCGATATACGACGCTATCATCGCGTTGTGAATTTCATTCACTTGGCCTTCCGATTGATTCACTACTATGTTATTTTTAGTTGACTGATTGCCCATGTCGAATGTTAGAAAAAAATGTAAATAAAACTTGTAAAAATGTAAAAGTTAAGTTGTAAAAATACTTATATGCGATAGTAAAGTTATCGATAGAATAAAAAATAAATGTATTATGCTACTTTAAATATAGTTTTCCGCGGTGCCACGCGGTGCTAAAAATTGAAACGTACGGGCTTTTTGACTAATCGGCCGCAACGCGTTGTGCGGCGGAGCGGGCTAGCGGCAGGCAAATCGCTATCCGCCGACGCTTGTGCAGAGTTCTCCTGCTCACTGTGATTTTTGCTATGACTTTCGTCACTACTTTGGGGAGTACTTAAAAAATTACTAGTGAATGCAGGTTTTAAACGATCAATTGAAATATAGCTATCTCGACCAGACATTTTGATTAAATATGTTTTATCCTTTCGCTCTAGAACTTTAAAAGGTCCATCATAAGGAGGTTGAAGTGACTTCCGAACTGAGTCGTTGCGCACGAATACGTGTGTACAGCGACTCAGGTCCGGGTGCACGAACAGCGTGCTCGCACCCTTATGTGACGTCGGTCGAGGTTTGAGATCGCGTATCATTTTTCGCAACCTTTCCACGTACTCGCTTTCGTTTAATATTTTAAAATTTATATTATGATCTAAAAATTCTCCGGGCAGTCTTAATGACTGACCAAAAGCAAGTTCGGCTGCACTGACGCCGGTGTCAGATCTAGGGGCAGCACGAAGTCCTAGCATGACTATAGGCAATTCTTCGACCCAAGTTTTAGTATTTAATCTAGCCATAAGAGCGGCTTTGAGAGATCTATGCCATCTCTCTACCATCCCATTACTTTGGGGATGATAGGGAGTGGTACGAGTTTTATAAATACCTAAATACTTCATTAGCTGCTGGAAAATATTACTTTCGAATTGTCTCCCTTGGTCACTCGTAAGCTGATGAGGGATACCATAACGAACAATCCAACCTTCAAATATTACTTTTGAAATGGTCTCAGCAGATATATCTCTAACGGGAAAAGCTTCTGGCCACCCGGTCTCTCTGTCTATAATTGTAACGAGATACCTGTAGTCATGCAAGGATATCGGCAGAGGACCTACTATGTCCGTGTGAATATGGGAAAAGCGTTCTGCCAAAGGAAAATGTCCTAGCTTCGATTTATTATGACGATTAATTTTAGCTTTCTGACATGACATACAACATTTTGACCAATTACCTACGTCACTGTTTATATTTTCCCAGAAAAATCTTTCCTTTAATAGCTTTCGCGAGGTACGAATTCCGGGGTGACTAAGGTTGTGAATATTATCAAAAGCGATTTTCCTAAACGCCTTAGGTAAATAAGGTCTAGCTCGGTCGGTGGACATTTCACACCATACGGATGAGTCACTACCAGGTAAAATTATCTGTTTGAAATTAAATTTACTATCCTGCCGTAACTTATTCAATTCATCATCATCATTTTGCGCGCGGCTAACGGCGGAGTAATCTAAAATTCCTGAACAGGATATACTCTCTACGCGAGATAACGCATCAGCTACCGTATTTTCATCACCATCAATATGATGAATGTTTGTAGTGAATTCGCTGATAAACAGTAACTGCCTAACGCGCCTCGGCAATTCGTTGTTACTGCCGACCTTAGAAAAAGCATAAATAAGAGGTTTGTGATCGGTATAGATCACTAAATTTTGACCCTCTACCATATTCCTAAAATATTTAACGGCTAAATAAATCGCTAGTAATTCGCGGTCAAAAGTGCTATATTTTTGTTGAGTAGGTGACATTTTCTTGGAAAAGTAACCAAGCGGTGTCCACGCGCCGTTCATACGCTGTTGCAACACCGCTCCCACGCTCGTATTCGATGCGTCAGTCATAAGTGCAAGCGGAGTATTAAGTTTCGGATTGGACAAGTTAGCTGCTTGTTGCAATTTATTTTTACATTGTATAAATGCTTCATTAGATTTTTCGGTCCAAATAATTTTAGTCTTGTCCTTTTTCTTAGAAGACTTTAAATATTGATTAAGCTCGTCCTGGTACTCTACTGCGTTCGGCAAATGTAATCTATAAAAATTGACCATACCTAAAAATCTACGCAATTCCTCGACCGTTGTGGGTCGGGGAAAAGCGCAAATCGCAGCAACTTTTTCTTTAAGGGGGCTTATCCCCGTCGAGGAAACTTCGAAACCTAAGAATTCTACTTTCGATTGTCCAAACGAGCATTTGTTTAAGTTAATAGTAAGACCAAATTTATTTAATCGCTCAAAAACTAAATTTAAATGTTTTTTATGTGTAACTAAATCTTCGCTTGCAATGATGACGTCATCAATATATGTAAATAAAAAATCTAAGCCTTCCAATACTGTGTGGTTCATAAACCGTTGAAAAGTTTGTGCGGCATTACGAAGACCAAATGTCATTCGTGGAAATTCAAATAAACCAAAAGGTGTAATTAAAGCAGTCTTTGCAATATCTTCAGGGGCGACCATTATAAAATGGTAGGCGCGGTTGATATCGATCCGCGAAAACACATTCTTGCCCTGTAATATATATGTAAAATCGTGTATACGAGGGATAGGATATCTATCGGGCTTAGTAATAGCGTTAAGCGCTCTATAATCTCCACAAGGTCGCAATTGTCCATCCTTTTTCGGGACAACATGAAGAGGACTGGACCACGCACTTTTCGACGGTCTACAAATCCCTAGTTCCTGCATAAGCTGGAACTCCTCCTTGACCTTGGCATACCTATGTGGCGGCAACGGCCTCGCTTTAGCATGAACGGGCGGGCCACTGGTCTCGATATAATGAAAAACCGAGTGCTTAGGAGGTTCTTTAAATGAAACAGGCTTTGTGATGTCAGGGTATTTAACTAAAATGTCATAATAAGGATGACACTCGTCAATAGTTTTGACCGATTGTTCGTTACATTGAACAACGTCAGCCAAAACATTTAAATGCGTAACTTCGTCTAACAATCGACGTGACGCTACATCTACTAACAATCTATATTTTAACAAAAAATCTGCACCAATAATAGGCTGGCACACGTCAGCGACAATAAATGTCCACTTAAAATTTCGGCGCAAACCCAAATCTAAATTTAAAGTTTTTAATCCGTAAGTTTTAATAAGAGTTCCATTGGCGGCATACAAATCATAATTATTATTTTTAAAATACTCGCTCAAAACTTTAATTTTATTTCGGGGAACAACTGAGACATTTGCGCCAGTGTCAATTAAAAATCTTAAATTACTAAACTTATCTTTAATCAGTAGGCGGTGATTCGCTCCTATGCAGCTGGCCACCGCTGCTGGCTGCACGACGGAGAGTTTCCCGGCTCGTCCTTCCAGGCGCAGGGTGGGACGCACCGGTGAGCCTTCTCCTGGTACTTGGCGTGGTAGAAGCACAAGTCCTTGCGGGCTGGAGATCTGTGCCGCGAATCCTGGCGACGGCGTCCGAAGGAACGGGATCTAGCGCGACCTCTTCCACGGTAGAATCCTCTTCTCGAGCGTGACATGGTCAGCCGGTCGAGTCGCTTATTTAGCTTAGCGATTTCGGCTATGATCGAGTCACTGGATTCCGACGTACTCGTAACCTCGTCCACTCCAGACGGTCTGACGGTCTCCATAACCTTGTCAGCTATTGACGCTAAGGTGTTCAGCTCCTTCGTGTCGGATACCACCAATACTGCACGAACTGATGCGGGCAGATGATTTTGCCAAAGTATATTCAGGGTATGATTATTGACTTTATCCCTGGCGAGCTCACGCATTCGCCTTAAAAGGTGAGACGGCTTCTGTTCGCCGAGCTCCATCTCTCCGATGAGCTTCTGTATTTGGCGAGACTCGGACTCCTCATAGATGCTTAGAAGAGTGGTCTTCAGCAGCTCATATTTACCCTCTTCTGGAGGTTTGATCAAGATGTCAGTGATCTGTGACACGACGTTCTTGCCGAGCTTCGCAATGACGAGGTGGTATTTCGCCTCATCAGTCAGCCGCTGCTTGAAAAGCACAGACTCCAGTTGAATAAACCAAGTCCGGGGCTGGTCCTCCCAGAAATCAGGAATGCGCGAGGAAACGGTAATTTGAGATACCTCTGGAGCGGGAACAGGATCACCTTCACTTTCCGTCATTTTAGTTTTTAAGTGTCACTTTATAGCTTTTAATTTTTAAAATTCACAATAGTCCAATATTTATTTAGCAATAGTCCGATTAATTGAGTAAAACGCGCACGGCACCTATTTAGGGGTCACCAATGTAAGGGGAGCGCCCTATGAGAGTTGAATTAAAAATGTATATTTTCGGACTTCATTTATTAATAGTGTTCAAGTATACTACATAGGTGCCGGCAGGGCGACAAGCCCTTACGGAATCTTACATGAGACTAACTAATGTAACTAACGGCTAAAGGGGCACCTGACACGTATGTGCCAATGATGCACACACACAATATAATTATTGTGTATGTGCATAACTGCACATGCTGCACGTTACAACGTCAAAAACATCAGGAGCAAACAATTTTCGTAGCGCGGAAGATAGAAAGGGCGGTAATTACTACATCTCCTTTGTCTTACGAATTTCGACCAAGTTACGTGTCCTAACGCGAGTTAAGACATTTGAGCGACTGATCAACGCCAAAATTCTTAATAATATGTAACTTCCCTTCCCAGTTTTGGTGACGGTGGCCGATTTCATTTAGAATCAGGCCAGTTACGCAGGAGTAATTTTACAGTGCCCCAAGTGTATGCGCAGTACACAAGATCACTCTTTATATATTTGCTTGCATAGCCCAGTGGGACGGACGACCGACACGACTGACGAGAGAACAGGCGCAGGACATGCTCATCCGACGCATGGATCATCTTACTTATCGGTTATCAGAGAATCAGGTGATCAACCTGCGTTATCCATGTGCTCAAAGCCACTGACCACAGAGGCTTAAGGCCAAATTTCTTACTAATCCCACTTTTCTTTGTCCACAGGAAGAATTACGGGATAACTTGACGGTGAGTGTGATGAGCTTCGTGCCGACGCTGGACGACGACGGCAAGCCCATCACGTGCCGCTCCGAGAACCCCAACGTCACCACACTCTTCATGGAGACCTCCTGGACTATCAGTGTCGTTTGTAAGTGTTATGATTTAGTAGCAGGTGCTTGGGTCCGATACTTAGCAATGCTGATGCCCTTTCAGAATCTAGTTATTCTGTCACATGTCAAACTTTGACTTCTACAAGAAGAGTGATGATTTGAGAGCACTGCCAGCTTTAAAAATATATTGTGTTGAGTATTCCTTATCTAAAATATCTGGAAGGTATTTTTTACTAGTTTTAGTATACTGGCCAGTGCAACCTGACTGTCAGTCTAATCTCGTAAAATAAAAAAATATAGAATAAGTACATCTCAAAAATTATGAAAAAGTATCGCAGGAAAGAAATTCTGTTAAGTATTTTAATAATGCATATTCAAATAGTTGAAGAGCTATTTCACTAATAAACATTTTGTTCTAGATCCACCAGTAGTGAAACTACGTCTCGGCAGCTCGCTGGCAGCCGGCGACATCAAGGAGGGTGACGACGTGTACTTCGAGTGCCACGTCCGCGCCAACCCGCCCGCGAGGAAACTCTCGTGGTTACATGATGTAAGTACTTGTGAAAAGACACCTCCTATTAGTCGTATTGTAATTTATAACAGGTGTAAATATCTCGGGAAGGAACTCGGGAAGAAGTCTCACATCTCGTCAGATTAGGGAATAATTGGATAAGATTTATCTATTAGAATAAAGAAACTATTAACAAGCATCTAAGGTGACTGTCTAGAAAGTAATATCTTCATTTCAGCCAATTCCAAAGGTCGGTGCAAAAACTTAAATAACAATGATTATTACATGCGCGAGCATTGAGACAAGTAGTAAGTTCTCAAATCTCTCTATTCAGTGACAGGGCTAAACCCCACACGCGTAAAGCTCTAATATAATATCCATAACCCGTTTCGTCGAAACGCGTTGTCGAATCGCAACAAATACAAAGGATTTACAACATCAAAGTATAATCCAAGTTCGATGCACAACAATAGCGGGACGAATAAAGTAATAGACGGCAGAGTACGGTCCGATAATCGCTTTGTACTGGCTCGCGTTTTAATCAGCAATGTACTGGATGTTTTTATTCTGTTCAGGTCTACCCTTTCAGGGGCAATCAGTCGCGTTGTTACACGGATCGTGTTGCGCATCGCCGCTCGCGCCTATCTTTTGTTTCGTTTTATTTTGCGTATTGTTTTCGGACTTTTGTCGCCGCCCTAATGTGAAGAGTCTGGAGTAGGTGGAATGCTTTTTATGTACTAAAATGTTTCTTTTTTATTGTATGTTTGATGCCCTCTAATATTAAAATAAAGTTTATTGCTTCGCAATTATCTTTCAAATTATTTAAAATTTAATGGACAGCTGTGTATATATAGTGAGAAAATGATTTTCCTGACATCCAAATCAAATCTTTCTAACAAGACTCTCTACAGTTTCTCTTGAAATAATACAAAATTATAAGAATTAATTAATGTTGAATAAGGATTCTATGTTACGCTCAACTCAGCACAAAAACGATCAGCTTTTCCGATTGTTCTTCAGTTCTGAGATGAGCTTCATTACAGCTTCCGCTTCTGCTAATTAATAATGGCAGAACCATATAGAATTTCACTTTAATTCCTCTAAGTACATTGTGGTAACTTAGACGGCTAGATTACTTGCCATATTACTTCTACGGATTAGGTCTGAACAGTTGTTTTTCAAACTTTAGGAATATCTTTACGAGTCGTCGTTTGCGAGATTCGACCCGATTTGCAACGATATTTACAATATATGTAATAAATCGTATATTTTAGTTTATTTAAATAAATATATACTATATTAATACACCTATTGTTGAAATAAAATATAACGTAAACACAATATATTTCACCGCAAAAAGTTCAAATAATACTAAAAGGAGAGGACTCATAAAATTATACAGTAAAAAGCGTCACGTTCCAACAATTACATTATTTTTTAACATTTATACGCCGCATCAGTCTTATGGCAGTTGTTTTTCACTTTCTACGCAGGGTTTTTAGGACATGTTGCAGAGACTCAAGCGAGCTAATATTGTACTGAATGAACACGACCTCACTTCTCCATGAAAGATTTGCTTTTTCGTCGCTTTGATCAGTCATTTGGCTTGTGAGATAGCTTTTGCCTTTTCCTACAGAAATAAATTGGGGATTTTTATGCTTCCATTTAGGAAAGTAGTTTAAAAGTGCTAACCAATAAATTGGATTAAAAACCTATGTTTTGTGATACGATAGAAACGAGATTTACTAGTTCAAATCATATGCGGGTCAAACCAAAAAGTGTAAAATGCTTTAGCTGTTTGAAAATAGGTGACAAATTTCAAACCGTTGCTACGTAATGTGATTATTAAAAAAAGGAATGGAAAAAATTTAAATTGGCGGCAATAGCGAGGGTGTTGCGTCATATCGGTGTCCCAACCGCAATCATTTTCGCGCTTTTTGTGCCTTTAAATGCGTCCATTCGCCCCGCCGCGGACACGCCTCATTGTTTTAAATGCGATTGTTTTTGAAAAACGGCCCGAGCGATACGCACGAATTAAGCCGATATTTACAGCGACGATCTTTTTATACATCTTTTATTCATAACGTATTCACGTGTTTATTCATAATGCTTTCTATTGTTATGTACTTAACTAGATCCAATTTTTGATTTATGATAAAAGATTTTCTTTATTTTATTTTTGTTTTCGTGATATTGTTCCAGATTTTACATTTAGATATAGAATAAATATATTAATATCTTGAATTACTAACAACCTTAATGTCGTTTTCTCTAATAATAATCTAAGATGTTTCATATTTTTATTTCTTTGTAGAAAATACTTGTATGAATTACTTGATATTTATGAAATTGATAACAGTACTCCATCTTTATTTTAACCTCTAGGCAATTTATAATTAGTTATTTTTTCCTTTTACGGAAGCCATTTTGTTCAACTTCAAAGATCAAAATGGCTTCCAAGGTCAGCCACCTTCGCTTCCTACGCCATAAAAATTTAAAAGGGGTAAAAAACATACAAATTTGATATTTTAATTCGGGCGTATGTACCTTTATGTTGGACTAATAGCGTGGTCAACTCACGAGGGTCGCCTAAAAGCTTTCTTGACCCGAGGTGCCTCCCTCGACACATATTTTTCGTCATTAAAGCCGACATTACTCTGTTAGCATAATATTATACATTTAATGGCCTGGATACATTTGTCATTCGAATGATAATGACCCTTTTAATAAAAACCTTATGAAAACAAATAAATCATCGCGTAATGATTCGCGTTATTTTCGGCGTGTTACAAATGTTTTTAAATTCCAATAATGTTTCGTCATGTTTCAAACGACATACGAAAATTGTATGCATCACTTTATTATAACGGGGGTTTAGCGCATACAGGAAATAAGTATGCTGATCTAATTTTGTCGTTATGGCGTGTTTTATGTTCAGCATGACGTCAATTTGTTATGGGGACTCTTTAAGTCGCAGGTAAGGAGATAGGATAGTTTTTATTCCAAAAACATAATGTGGTTTCCACGCGATAAATATATTTTGACGCAACACGGTTGCATGCAATTTCTAGTGTACACAAGTCTCTATAAAGAGAGACTTGTGTACACATTCTAATAATCACATTATAAAGTTATTCACATTAATAATAATAATAATAATATATATACTTTATTGCATTCCACAAAATACATAAGAAAATAGTAATAGCGGAGAAAGACAATACAATTCTGGCGCCCTTATCGCTAAATTGCGATATCTTCCAGGCAACCATCTTAAGACTACTACATTGATATTAAGATAAATTAAAACGAGTGGATGCATAATGTGCATAACAAACTAAAGCTATTAAACACATACACATAACAATTAAAAAGCAAAAGTACATAGAGGCTATTAACTACTAGGTACTATTGGTTCATGGTTAATGATTGACATGGCTGAACAATGCTCCATCCGTGCCATAAACGTTCAATGATTTAGACAGATAATAATTATAAAGTTGACGTTTAAATGAATTTAGATTTTCTGACAGTCTTACAGGATTAGGTAAAGAGTTCCATAACCTTACTGCGTGGGCCGAAAAGGAGTTGCCAAAAAATTTTGTTTTCTGAACAGGGACATTTAATTTCAAAGCAAGACATTAGATAATTATACCGGATAGCAGTAATCAAATTATGTTAGTATCAAGTTGCTACTATATTGATTAATTATAGGACATAATATCCCGAATAATTATAATACAAGCACGTAATTAGTAACCAAGCACTATGCCCCTGCCGACTAGTCAGTACATCGCGTCAGGGGTCAGTCACATTATGTGACTCGACAGTTGAAAACATTGCATTGACGATGAACATGAAGAATTTAAGAAACTTTTTCACCATAGTAAAGGAAATAAAATATTTTCACTCTGTATCAAGGGTCAGTTCGAACAAATGGGCATGGCGATGTAAGTATATGATAGAAATACAAATAATAATAAAATGTAGTAAAAGAATATTGTCTTCTACGCGTCGCAAAGTATGAAGTTAATCCTTGCTTTGTTTCGGTGAAAGATTATCCTAATGTACTCGTAACTAGCTGGCCCAGTAATTTTTCATACCCCTCAATGTTATAGGTTGTCTAAGCACAAAGAGTTACATTCAAATCGGTCTGGCGGTTTCACAAAAATTAGGCAGTAAATAACGTAACACAATTTTTTGCATTAAAGATAGTGCTATCACAAAAACTAGTATCTATTCACAAGTATTGACGTTTTTTATTTTGCATGTAAATCCACGTGACCAGCCAAACATCACGATCAGAATGTAAATAAAAGGCAAACGCAGGTGTCGTTAGATTCATGTGTTTTGACCGGTAACAGCATTGGCAAATATACAAACAAAAAATTCGTTTGCAACAGTTTTTCGCTAAGTTTTCTTTTTGTTAAACTGACCCGCATACGAGACTAGAATTGCAGATTATTCTATCAGGAAGTTTAAACGGTGGATATTTGCCGTGCTTTAGAAAAAGTATACTAGTAGTAGTAATATTATACTAGTACAATGTACATAATAACTTTGTATCTACTAGTATATGCCTGCAACTACGTTACGCAATAATTAGTTTTTCGCGCGGGAACCCTACATTTGACGGGATAAAAGTATACTTAGATCTTTTTGGGACTTAAAATACATCCATACGAAATTTTATCAAAATCGGTTCAAGCTTGAAGAGGTTAACAGACCGACATACTTTCGCATTTATAATATTAGTATGGATAGTAAGTAAAGAAGTCAGTATTAGAAGACCATTCACAGTCTAGCAGTAACTATAAGTGAATACGCCACAGTCTGGTAGAGATAAACTACGATAACATGGCGCGCCCCTCCAAATTACTGTTTCAATGTGTGTTGTCACATCCTTATGAAAGAGTTTGTATGTAGTAAGTATTCAACCAATCAACCAGTACTTGTCATATTTCATTTAATGTCACTTATTACAAAGATTTGTTGGTCATAACTAGCCGACCACGCAAGCACAATAGACATAACTACCAGTAGTTCGACTGCAAAGAAACGGACAGGTTTCAATATCTGTCAAATTCGTCGGGTTTCTAGTGGATTATGAACGGAATGTGCCTCGCGCTCGCTGATATAATTTATTTTTAAATATTTAAAATAAAGATTTCAAAATTGGAATCTGACAATTTTAATCGCATGTGTCAAAATACAAAGTTTACTGTGTACACTGTGTTTAAAGTAGCAGCGCTGTAAGAGCATTTTTTCTGATTTGTCAAACACCTCAGCATCATGAATTTGCTAATAAAGTTTAAAAAGTTACTTTTTAGCGCTGCTCCTTTCGCAAGTAACTCTATGCAGGGGACTCAGACAAGTCTCCTGTACACCTTTACATCCATGAAGAATTTGAGTAACTTTTTCACTTTGATTGAGAAAATAAAATAGTTTTTTTTTTTTTTTTTTTTATGGGCAAGAGCTCCAACGTCATGAAATGAAAGTAAAAAAAGCTACTCTCTCAGCGCTGCTACTTTCACAGCATACTTTGTACAGTAGACTTATCTACACCCTTTAGTATTATCACTTCGCTTTGTTATGTAACACCTTGTATAAACTGGGACCCAAATTCGTGGGTGTCACCCCAGCGGGTCCGACATAATGTACGCCGGAACACGCATTTGTATGCGACTCCCGTCGGTACCAATCAATACGAATCTCATTTCAATTTTTATATTTCATTTTATTAGTGCCCCAGTTGCATACGTAAGGAGCCTAGGTCCCCGCGGGTAAATAAACTTACCTCGTGGATGCAAAATTCCTTGCGTCGTGCAGCTGCGGTTGTTTAGGTTTCATTTAAATTGAATTGACTATTAATATGTGGTTGCTTGTATTGGAAACATCTCAGTCAGATATTCGGAATTTTCCATCGAGTTATTGTGAGGTAACGCCTCTATTTTAAAAAATAATGTATTCACTCAAAAGCTAAGCGCTAGGCTAGGCCCGCATGAAAAGACGTTAAAACGTTTTTTCTATTTGATAACTAGCTGACCCGACAGACGTTGTCATATCTTAACGATGATTATTTAATTCGAATTGGTATAATTAAGAAAACAATAGATTAAAATTAGTATCTTCATGCCAAATTTCATCAAAATATGTAATAGTTTGGCTAAAAGTTTATTGTGTGGGAACCGTACATTTTCCGAGACTCAAAGTATCTCCATACGAAAATTCATCAAAATCGATTGAATAGTTTACGCGCAAATCATAAAAGTTTATCGTGTAGTAACTGTACATTTTTCCGGGACATAATGTGTCCTATATCCTTTTCCTGGTTCTAAGCTACTTCTCTACCAATTTTCAGCCAAATCGGTTTATTCGTTCTTGACATAAAAGTTTATTGTGCGGGAACCGTACATTTTCCGGGACCAAAAGTATCCCTTGTCCTTTCCCGAGACTCAAAGTATCTCCATACCAAAATTCATCAAAATCGATTGAATAGTTTACGCGCAAATCATAAAAGTATATTGTGCAGTAACCGTACATTTTCCGGGACAAAATGTATCCTATGTCCTATTCCTGGTTCTAAGCTACCTCTCCACCAAATTTCATCCAAATCGTTTCATCCGTTCTTGAGTTATAAGTGGCGTAACTAACACAACTTTCTTTTATATGTATGCATATGTATAAAAATAAAATGAAATTTGACACCGGTGCTATTCCAATGACAGGAACAGCGACAGAATGCCGTGCACACTTATATTCCTATGACAGGAACGTTGACAGACTAAAAGATATAGATTTTGCACTATGTATTTTCGTGCGTAAAAACGCACAGATACGCAGATTGAAAGTAACATAACATCTAAAAAAATATTATCAAAAATAGTAACATACTTTAGTATAAAATACTAGCTGTCCCGGCAAACGTTTCTTTGCCATATTAATTTTTTTTAATTTGATTGCAGCGCTAACTGTCGGGACAGACTAAAATTAAAATTCGAATTCGAATATTATTTAAAATTTGACACAAATGTCGGATCCAATGTAAAACATTCCAAAATCAACAACTACTAATAAATTAAAAATTAATTAAAAAAACATTATCCAGCGGACAAAATTGTGAATCTAAACCATTCCCAGATTCCCTTGAACACACACAAAAAATTTCATCAAAATTGGTCCAGTCGTTTAGGAGGAGTTCAGTCACATACACACGCACACAAGAAATATATATATTAAGATATGTATTATATTGTAAACGTACTATAATATTTTATTACTTACTCATACAAATACACAATTATCCCATCCTTTTGCGTTGAATGTGGGGAAATAAAGCATAATAAATGTATGACACAACATTATGAATTCTTTGAGCTAAATTGAACCTTAATTTTGCCGATGTAAAGTATATTTTAATTATATAACAAACAAATATGCGCACAGGTACATATAATGGATTCTGCGAGTAATAAAACCCAAAGTTATGAGTAATTTCTTGTTCATTTAACGTTCACAAGAGATACGAAACTATGTAAGTATCTCATATATACGGATTAGGACAGGATACACATAATAAACATTAGTAGATGGAACATTAGGTAAGGCTTAGTCTTTATTCGTAATTGGAACAAATAGTAAATAACATAAATAGGTTTGGACCAATGATAGGTTTGGGCTTAACAAACGTAGACGGAGATATACATTGAACATAATTAAGCGTGATTATGATAATCCTGTCAAATAATCGAAAAGTCTAGATGAAAATAAAATTTATTATCACTTAAAAATAATAATAATTTCAATATTCAAAGTTAGGTGTAATAACTATCTTATTTTAGAAAATTTCTCCCACGTTCAAAACCTAGGTTTTTAGCTTCAATGTACAAAGTAAGTACCATACGAGTAAATAAGACAAAGGAGACCCCTTGTACATAAGAGAAGTGGTTGTACATAAGAGAAATTTAAGATAGAATACGTCGCCATGAAAATTTTCTCTTATCCATTCGCCATGAAAATCATTAAATAAAAGCGATATACCGTAACTAACAACACTCAACAAGATACACGTAAGATGCTCGTATCGCAAATGTAATTACAACAATGAAAACCTTCCGAGTGTTATCTCCAAATCAATTAATCCCATTTCCACTGTTCTATAGCTAATGAACATAATTATTTAATCAAGGGAAGCTCCCGGCACCGCTACTTATTAGCATTCCCACCGCCCTATCTCAATATTACAAGCACCTAGGTGCACGCTCTGAAATACCTGACGAATTTACTCGCTCCCCCGTTTTGTTTTAAAACTTTGTAGCACGTACGGGTTACTTGGCGCTATTTGCTTAGGATTTTAGAACGCTTTTTACCAAGAAAAACAAATCTCAAAGTTTTTAAAATTTGAGATTACTTTGTATGTTTGTTTATGTACTTTGCTTTTTGAAAGTTTTAAATTTTTTAATGACTGATCGTTTTGGCATACCAAAAAATATAATTCAACTTCGAAGAATATTCTTAGTCCAATGTGTCAGCAGCTATAAATTAGAGGTTTTACTGCATTCAATAATAATAAAATGTTAATTTCAAACTATCTTAAGAGATCTTGGCATTTCCAAGAGCAGACATATTACTCGGTTTAGTAAAATAAATTCCAACAACATTACGCCAAGAAATGTTGCCCGCGGTCCTCATTGTTGCGTCCTGAACAATCTTCGGTGTAAATTGAGTCCATCAATTAGGCTCAACACCAGAATACCCAAAGTATCCACGAATGAGACGTCAAAATAATAAGACACCGCATAAATCTAGAGGTGGTGGAGATTAAAAACAATTTTAGAGCGTTCGAGGTCTAAACTTGGAGCTTCAGACAAAATGTTTTAATCTCGTCAATTATTCAATGACGAACATTCAATGTTTAGAGCTTACGCTTGAGCCTTTTGGTATATTAATTTGTATGATTTGTTTTCATATCTTATTTTGTTTACTTTTGTTTGTATAAAAACATAGAAGTCAAGATATTTTTGGAATAGGTATACCTCCATTATTCTACAGAATTTCATCTCGACACAATATTGTCAACACCAACAAATCAGTTCACGAATTTCCCAAAATCTACTCCCAAATCCGATCATCGAAATCCAAATTTGACGTCCGACTTAGACAAAGTTGTCGATCTGAACTCGTAATGTCTTTAAGCCCTCATCCATCGGAATTATTCTAGAAGTTCGCCCGCATACCGGCTACAGTCGTGATTGGAAATAAATTATACGACTCTCAACATCCCCTCGGCGTTAATTAATCTGACTCGATTAGAACCGCCGGCTCGACCGAGCTGCACTCCACCGGAGACGTGCGATCCGCGCAGAATAAATTGGCCAAATTCATTACCAATAATAGGAAACATAGAAGCTGTACCGAGCACAACAGAGTGGTTATACCACATTAACTCTGAGCCTCGATACGTATAATTCAACTCAGACTTTAATAACTTTATATTGATTTTATCACAAGTTTTGAAATCACAAACTAATCAACTGATTTTTCGAATTGTCAGTTTTCGAAATCAAGAATCACCAATTATATTACGAGCATGAACGTAGATTACTAGAATACTTTTTTGCCGTTTAAATGACGTTATATGTAATTGATTATAGTGTCGGTTCTTGGTGAAAATTCATGTTAAACACTAATTATTAATAAAACACACTTTTCTTGCACTTTTCCACTATAATATGATATTATTATACTTTTAACAAATTACACGACCGGTTTCGAAATTATTCATCATCAGGTGTAAGTGTAACGTCGGTAGTTTTAAACTACCGACGTTACACTTACACCTCATTGAAGCATTCTTCAAGTTCTTCATCTGTATAATCGATATAACGACGACTACCTGGTTTACGGTGATATTTTGATGGCATTGTGAGATCTGAAATGTAATGAATTCAACTTTGGCTCAAGAGCCAATGTTACCCGAATTTATGAGGCAAAATATCCCCACATTTTGTAACTGAATTTTATCAATGAAATCTCGTAAAAAACAATTGTTTCTTTAATATTTTTAGTCATTAATATATTTCTGACCTGATTTAGTACAATATTAAACGAAACTCACCGTAATATTTCAGTTTCACTATAAAGTTTGCACACGTAAATTAGGCACGTTGTTACATGTCTGAACTCCGACATAAAAATGGCCCTTTCAAACCTCGCAAACAAGTGCCCAACCAATTGAAAACTAGCGCTACTAATGCCATCTAATGAATCCCGCTTGAACGAAATAGATTGCTTCTTTAGCAGCAACGTGGCGGGAAGTTTAAACATTTTTCCGATTTGAGTCAAAGTTGCCCGCAGGAGCTAAGGTAACCCGACCTTATCGGTATTTAAGGCGGGCTTCCATACAACAAACGTGATTTTTCAAACATTTTTTGCTCGGTATCAATGATGACAACAGGTAGGGTTCGCCAACAGAGTGCCCGTATCCCACGGCTGAAATGAGGGCATGGGGGGGTTTTAGTCGGTAAGCCTCCGGCGCACCGAGCCCGAGGGAGTCCGACATACCCGCGTCGTCCACCCTCATGCGCGGCGGGGGATACGTAACGTATTTCCCCCCCTCAATAAAAAAAAGGTAGGCGGTTGAAATTTTCAGAAAAGCCTTCATTATATGTGTACTATAATTATTATTAATAATAATTAAATAAAATAAAAATTGAAGGGGGGCTCCCATACAAAAAAAACACCATTTTGACCTATTTTTGCTCTATAACGGTACGGAACCCTTCGTGCGCGAGTCCAACTCGCATTTGACCGATTATTTAACATTTAATTAACAGGATCGGCCTTATGTTTTCCAAACAGTACAATATCTAACACTTCTTAATTACGCTTACATAATAAATGAAATCACCTTTCACCGAACCCTTGTTAATACAATAAAATATTTGTTCGAATAAAATCCCGATGCATCGGGAGGCGTTTCACGTCGCTTCCCGCGTCACCCACGTCACTCGCGTCACTCGCTTCTATTTTTCATCACGTTTAATTCTCCCGTGACACCCGACCCAACCCCAAGGTTCGGTGATTAAACGTATCTCCGACATATTCCACTCACTGCACGTAAATGTTATTATGTCACGCTGACACTTATCAGTCGAGAAGTTTTAATGCTGCCTTCCGATCGAATTTGTTTTTAGAACGCTTCCATTTCAAAGCGTTTCTATTTAAGGTTCTAACGAGTAGCGGCTTATTATATGGGTATAGTATAACAAGCCGTTTTTAATTTATTGAAAGATTCATGGAATTCAATCTATTAGCAAACAGGAAATTTTAGAGAGTCGAAAATATTTCGTGATACTCAATATAATTTTACTGAACAAAAATCCAAAATAGAACACAAAAACGTTGTTATCAAGGTGGAAAATTGCTTTTATTCACAGTAATGGCGGTTCCGATGAGGGAGACAGTCGGATCGTTCACCAAATTATGCCTCAATGAAGCTCGTCTTCTAGTAATGGACGTTCTGATTCAATCGCCGACACTACTTTCACACCGGATTGATTTTGTGATCAAGAATCGTATCTGATTCCTTCGATGCCTCGAACGTTTCATTTTTTGTGAGCTCTCTTATTAAAATACCGGACTTTCGAGTCATGAGCGTCTAGGGTGACGTTGTAATGAAATTCTCTTCTTGTAAAGAAAGTGCATTTTTAATACGCTTTTACTAGGTCATCGTTTAACTATGTAAACAAATCTAAAGAGAAAAAGTTGACCCACTTTTAATTAAACTTAAAATATATTTTAACTTAGTTTCATTTTATAATAAAACTAAAATAAGGCTACTCGTATATTATTAAAAACAAGATTTTGAACTCGATAAATTCGTTCAACAAAAGCACTATCATGTAAACCTTATCAGACTTTACAAATGAAGCATATCCTCCAAATATAGATAACATTCAGTCATACGTATAGAAGGAGTATATTCAGGGCCCTTATCCATATTTTTGAGAGCGCCCTGTCGCCGGTACATCGGGAAATTTCATTAGCGCTAATGAAGTCGGAACCGGGGGAGACCCGGGTCCATTGTTTAGTTCTAATTAACCGTGACATTTGCGAATAAATTGTACAATTATTTTAAATTTTATTCACTGCGGCCCAGAGAGAAGGTACTCTGGAAGCATATTTTTAAAGGGATCTTAAGGGTGCATTATTTTAATGTTACTTTGATGTCAAAGCTTTAAAATGTTATTGCAACATCTTTTATTAAAAATAAAGGGCGAAAATGCTTTGTGTGTAATTCAAGTCTTGCCAAATATAAAAATAATCTGTAATACATCCACAACATATACATTATCTACGTACAAAAAAATCATCACACGCTTTGAAAACTTCTGTATGTGCTTAAAAACTATAACAATATGTCTTACATATCTTGAGATAAATATAAATTATTGCGTTTCTCATTCCCTTGTTATAAAGTAAACGTCTCTTTATTATAAATTCCTAAAAACACTGATATCCAGTCGGCTTTCAAGTAAGCAACTAGAATAAATTACGATGCCAAAGCTATCTATTGAAGTGATATAGAAAATTCATTCCCATTTACTCTCATGTTACTCACATACAAGAATATTAGGTACCTTCTGCTATATGAAACTCGATATGTATTCCAGGAAATATTTTCAATAACTAGGTATCCTGAACTCACCGCAATGGAAATATGAAAGACAGTTTCATCCCGTGAGTCGTTCCCACAGGATATTAATATTGTTACAGGAAATTATGAATTCTTATATTTTTAACTCCGTAAATTTCATTTTATCTGAAGATGTTTTGACAAACGTTTAACGTACAGATAAAATAAATTCAGAAATGAAAAAAGTACTTTACTTGTGGCCTATTTTAGCCTTTGCACATAATTGTTAGGGTTCCGTACCCGAAGGGTAAAAACGGGACCCTATTACTGAGACTTCGATGTCTGTCCGTCTGTCTGTCTGCCTGACTTCAGGCTGTATCTCGAGATGCACTATAGCTAGACCTCGAAAATTTTCACAGATTGTGTATATCTGTTATTTAAGGGGGTCTCCCATACAAAAAACACATTTTTTTGCCTACTTACGCTCTATAAATGTACGGAATCCTTTGCACGCGAGTCTGACACGCACTTGGCCGATTTTTATAATATTTGAGAGCGAATTGATTAACACGTGACACATTTAAAGAAATTATTAAAATAATTATTTATGTACTAGTAATTAACGCAATTTAACAAAGAAAATATTACAAAATAAAACCTCCCTAGTTGCTACCAGCTTGAGGAATGACGTCGAAAATCACGTCCAAACAAAGCTGCGGATTTTCGTTTTTTGTCAAATCACCAAAAAAATTATAATGGCTCCCGAAAATTAGGGACTTCCTCCGGCCGGATTCATCTAAATATCGCGCCTCACTTATCTACTCTAATAATTAGAAATGCTTTTGTTAGAAACAAGAAATAATCAGTCCTTCAACTCGCTTTGTCCGGGGCGCGGCTTTGTCCACGTTAATGGGGGTTGCTTTTGTGTTAATAATCATATTGTCCTGGTTGGCAACTTCACTACCTACGGTTTAAAGTGACTCTTGTTTTTATATTGTTTCACATTTTTATCAGACACTCGTGAGAAGTAACGCACAATAAGAATGATATTTCAACGGAGGCATTAATGCTAACAATACGCTTCATTTCATCACAGAGAAGAGAATTAGTATAAAATCTAAGTCCGTTCTTTCGCAATAAGCACTAGTGACTAGTATAGAAATCATAAATCTAGGATAGCTCTCCAACAATCAGCACTTGTGCTTAGCCTGTCAAATGTCTTCAAATCAAATCTGGATGCACGGTAGTGCCCTCGCGCCAAGACGAGGCGCAAGGGCACTACCTACCTTTTCTGGAAACGTTTCGTCATATTTTTGAACCCTTTGTGTTTTTTTTTCAGGATCGGCCGTTGGCGCACAACGCGTCGGCCCGCGTGTTCCACAGCAACCAGAGTCTGGTGCTGCAGAAGGTGACGCGGCACAGCAGCGGCCGGTACGCCTGCTCCGCGCTCAACGCCGAGGGCGAGACGGTGTCCAACGAGCTGCACTTCAGGGTTAAATGTACGTGGTTTCACATTTTATTAACAACTAAATGACGTCCGCAACACCGTTGCACAAAAATTCGTTTATCGCGGGAACCGTACATTTTTCCGGGATAAAAAGTATCCAATGACTTTTCCCGCGACTCGAAGTATCTTCATACCAAATTTCAGCAAAATCGGCTTGTCGGTTTGGGCATGAAGAGGTAACAGACAGACAGACACACTTTCGAATTTATAATACTAATATGGATGGATAGCGTTGAGTTCCTGACAAGGTAAACACACAATATGACAGGGCGCAATGGAAGTAGTCAACATTTTCGGACACGTCACCGAGTTCACCATATGTCAATGACCAATGTTTATTGTGTATGGAAAATGCGGCCCGCCCCGCTGTATCCCGTCATAATATTATGCACGTAACTTGTGTCTATTCGTAAAGGCTTTTTATTACATTTTGAAGATCTAACGACTGATGAAATCATATTGATTGATTTCTTTTGTTACTTCATAATATTTGAGATCAAAATACAAAATACGAAATTAGTGCTACGATTTTCGTAGCACCGTCGTAGCGCGTAACCACTTAATAAACAACACGATCGAAGACACTTATGAGCAACCTTAATTAACTGATATTAGATAAATGCTGGGTTATGCACATGGGAAACATCAGGTGAAAAATGCGTGTCGTACATAAAATCCCTGTCGGCATCCGGGGAGACGACTGGTCTCATGAATATGATCAAAGTCGGGATCCCAGGTGCGAGTCAAGAATTAGGCCAAGGAAGTATTTTGTTGCGGACGAACCCCGATTAATAATGAAACAGCCGCAATGCGGGGTCACGCTGATGTGAGACTTCAGCCATATTCCCAATTGCCACTATATATGATTGTGCCTGAAACATGGCGGCAATTTATTTAAATTTAGAACTAACGTGTCACAACTACGGAATGTTTTATTTGAATACCGTGTGATAACTGCGGAATGTTTAATGCATGCGGAAAAGTTGCTTGTATTTTTAATCTTTTAGGCGATGGTGAATTTACTGCTACTACGTAATGTCCACATGTTATTTTTGTAACCATACATAATCTTATATATAAAATTCTCGTGTCACAATGTTAGTCCACGAACTTCTCCGAAACGGCTTTACTGATTTTTACCAAATTTTATATGCATATTCAGTAGGTCTGAGAATCGGCTACTGGGTACTTTATATATTGATAAGTGCATTTGTAGAATAAATAATAGTAAATTATTACAAGCTGAGACTGACGGCGACCATTAAGTTTGTGCGACGGGATAGCGATCGACGTTACCATGGCGACATACTTATTCAGTCACTTCAATAAAATGATTTTTTTTTTTTTTGATGTCGCAGGGGAAACCCATCATGGGTGCCCCGGGTTGGGTGACCCGGGGGTATGTGAGACTCCTACTCACTAAAACCACCTGCGGTTCGCCTTCAGCCGTATAAGGAGGGATATCCCGGATCTAACAAGCACGGGACTCCCTCCACGACCGGCCGGTCTACCTCGGACCGGACTTCCACCAAAGTAAGGGAACACTTAGGCGAACTAAGGCGTTCCCCTCGGCGCCGGGACTGACAAAGCCGGGCAGGTTCCCATCCTGACCCGGAGCCCCGTTAGACGAGGGATTGGAGGTTCGCGTAGCGACGCCTCCGCACTCCCGTCCTACGCCGGCGGAGCGGCAGAGAGGTGGGGTCATTCTCTCTGTCCCGCTCCGTGGCCTCTTTCTGCGATATGACAAATTCGCAGAAAGAGACCGCCGCCTGCCAGGCCTCATCGCTCTCGAGCATGCAGCGCACCATGCTCGGGAGCGAGAGGTCCTCGCCCAGCACTGCCACCAGATCGTGGCGTATGCTGGGCCGTGTCCTCCGCAGCGCCACATTCGTGGCAGGCTGGCGTTGGCTCTCTCCTGGCGATCTTACACAGGTACGCAGCGAAACAATAAAATGATACTTTAAATTATGGCAAAATACTTTATATTATGGCAAAGCAACGTTTGCCGGGACAGCTAGTAATATGTATATATATGTTCTCGTTGCATTTATTTCTTTACTTTTCTACTAATTGATAAAAATATTTAAATGACTTAATACGTTTTTGATACAGTTCATGTGATGATGATTACAGTCATGATAATTTATTTTAATATCATGCGACAATATTTAATGACATCTATATATTATATCTATATATATAAAACTTAATGGTGACTGACTGACAAAGTGATATATCAACGCACAGCCCAAACCACTGGACGGATCGGGCTGAAATTTGGCTTGCAGGTTATGACGTTATGAGGTAGGCATCCGCTAAGAAAGGATTTTGATCAATTCTACCCCCAAGGGGTTAAAATAGGGGATGAAATTTGTATGTTATAATACTTCTTAACGCGAGCAAAGCCGCGGGCAAAAGCTCGTTAAAATATAAAGGTATCTGAGTTTAAATACGATAATATTTAATCTTAAAATCCGTTGTAGCACACTCTCATTGTTGGCTGAGATTAATGTAAATGACATCTATTTTGGGTTTGTCAGACGTTACCGAATTACTCAGAATTACTTCCTAATTAATCTCCCGGTAGAAACGTTTCCTCTGCCCAAATGACACCCTATTGTAAAATACTCTTTGAATCGAGAATTCCGAAATAATGTTAATACAAAATTACGTTTCGTGAGATCTTTGAAATAATCCGCTAATTAATATAAATTTGATTGTACGGAATTCAACAAAAGATAATGAAGTGGATGTGATAGAGGAAATTCGAATTGACGAAGCTCCCTTAATGATGGTGTTTATTCGGTTTTATATAAAATATTGAATCGAATGTGGAGTGAGTTTTGATCTTGAGGAAAATGATAAAAATTTCCTCGTGTATTTGGCGTGATGGGTAACAGGTACAAAACAGGTTAGCGCTTCATAGACAATGCAATGAATCTACATTATTCGAAACGATGTAGACGAGTATCACAATCTCCGATAGTAATAGATTAGTCTGTGATATCCATTCGTTTCGCTCGGCTAATAAAAAAGTCTGTCTGTCAACATCGCGTGCCGCCCTCCCAATAGCTGTTTAATACTCTTCATATCCGATACAGCTCGCGTGTCACCGCTCACTTACGCCAGATTGCCCAATATTCGACCGAAAAACGTATCGCACACGAAAATCGAACATGCCACTAACGACTCTATTCCGATGCGGCTTAATACGATATTAGCGTGCTCGTATTTCAATGGGTAGATTCTCATTAAATCTATGTTCGAAATATAGGGTATCGTTTATTAAGAGCGGGCCTGAATCTCAAATTTTCATATTTCAATTTGAGTACTAGTCACTGATATTTATTACAAACCTGTAAGCTGCTTAGACATAGCACGTTTGCTCATAGGCAGAATTGTTTGTATAATTAGCATGATTTTATTCATTCAAGCGGCATACGTTTTATTTATAAACTAGCGACCCGCCCCGGCGTCGCACAGGTATAAATCGTGATAGCCTATCAGGCTATCACGATCCTTCATGTGGTCTACTTATTATCTGTGCCAAATAACATAAAAATTGCTCCAGTAGTTCGCGAGATAAACCCTTTCAAATAATTTCCCCCGTTTTTATCACATTCTCCTATTAGTCTTAGCGTGATAAAATATAGCCTATAGCCTTCATCAATAAATGGGCTATCTAACACTGAAAGAATTTTTAAAATCGGACCAGTAGTTCCTGAGATGAGCGCGTTCAAGTTAGCCCTTTCAAATAATTTTCCCCGTTTTTTCCACATTTTCCTCTATTTCTTCGCTCCTATTAATCTTAGCGTGATAAAATATAGCATATAACCTTCCTCGATAAATGGGCTATCTAACACTGAAAGAATCATCAAATTTAAAGATTAAAGGGAACAAAGGGACATGAGGGAAAAAAGCGACTTTGTTTTATAATAAGTATAGATATAGATACAAATAAACCTATCAAGCCCCATAAGAGCACCGGTGATCGCGACAAATTGTTTTTTTATTCTATTGAGAAAAACAATAGATTTCCAAGAATGCACGATCGAAGGATTAGGATATAATAAGTAGATAATCCCTAATTGGATCATATTATTATTAGGTAACAAACGTTTTTTGCTGAAATCATCTATGAAAATAGTTTAAGTCACATAATAATTTGTTTCAGTGCAATCAATTATTGTTTGTTTCGTCTTTGCGTAGGCTTTACTGATAATGAAAGAAAATTATTTAATTTCAACTTCTTCAATCTTCTTCGTAATCATTGCTAATGACATGAAGTTTTCATTTAATTATTAACTTTTCAACGCATTTCCACAAAGAAGACAAAATCGCCGTGTTTCCGCAATAAATTAAAGTCTCAATTATTTAAAAGTATTTGATATTAGTTTGAACTTTTTTATGATTTCGAATTTAGTTAGATCGAGTCGGTCCGACTGGATGGCGAACTGAGTCGCAGGAGTGATCGCGATTCGCGACACTGTGTAACGTTGCACGTACCTACATGGTCCTTAATTATTAGTAATACTTCAGTTATAAATTTCTAAAAAAAATGTAGTAATGTAATATTCGCCGGTGCGCTGTTTTTCCCGCTAAACCAGGAGAGTAGAGGGAACTTAAACCAAAACCAGATCAGGCACATAGTACTCCGACCTTTCTACTTTTTGTTAACAATAAATTGTAAAATATTCTGTTGACGTTTTGTTTTATTTATTTAGACCAAAAGGACAAAACGCCACAAGTCATAACTGTCTATTGAGTCTATTATCGAAGCAGATAGCCGCAAGTTGCAAGTTTCCATTCACCTATTATTTGGCCTATTAGTTGTTCAATGAACCAAAATTTTATGCGGTAATTTTCTGAATAATACTTTCCTTATCTTAAAATTCATTGTTAAATTAATTATTATTTAGGTACTCCGTACTATAGGTACAATTATTAAATGTTATAATTCGGTGTTTATGATTAATGTTATAATTGTTGTTTCATTAATGATAATATCATAACATTATGCTTATAATTAGGTGTTTATAATTAACGTTATAATTGTATAATAATAATAATTAAATAACACACCTGACACTCCACACTCAAAGGCCGTTGATTTAGTAAGAGGATCCCTTAATTTAAACGCACACAATTCAAGTGCTCGTTAAAATATATTTTGATGACTTGCCATAAATATTTCTTTTTATACACAACTAAAGTTGTTAGAATGCGGTACAAAATAAAAATAAATTGGCTCTTAAAGTCATCAAAATATATGAAGATACGTTTAAGAGACAAAATTCTATTCAGTTACGCCACCGCATTTTCTAGAAAATATTTTTTGTAGACCTCCTTAGATATTTTTACCTGAGCAATAGACTTACAAATAGACTTTTATTATATTTTCAATAATAATATGTTCAACCGCTGGGATGTGAATAACTTGAATTTAATCATAATGTTCTTTAAATAAAATGTCCCTCGAATAAAATATATATTATTTATTATTTTCGTCTATGGCACGTGTTCTATCTTCTAACTCTTTATAAATATAATTCATAATCGTTTAGTCAGGCTTCTAATAAAAATATATTGACGCCCGCAACTTCGTTGCACCACAACAAAAACTAGCTTTTTCTTTTGGCGAAGATATGTTTTTGGATTTATAATATTACTAAGGATTTGCATTCCACATACAACATTTTATTAAAGTTAGATCGATTACCTACGGCCCGCAGAGTTCAGGCTTCTGTCCTGGCATTGATAATAATAATTCACAGATGCTCCATCATCGGTTGTTACAATTTGGGCGAGCTTATGCCATTGTCTGCTATTGACTGATGACCATCATAGTTTCCCGATCCTTTGTGTGGCAATGATATAAGTACATTTCTAAGTACACTTAGGTACTCTAGCAACGTGATCGTGGTGGGTGCAGTGTGAGACGAGTGACCATCATAATATTATCCAATCCACTAAAATCCTATGATCATCATTTTCTGTAAATGAGATGCGACATTTAGATGCGACATCCTACTAAACGGTAGCTAGTAGTAGTGCGGTATCTTGTCTAAATGAATATGATATTGCGCAACAATGATATTGCCTATAATTTGTTGAAACTTTCTAAAGAAACACATACATACTTTGTACATGCACCATCCTTCCGCTGCAGTGATACTCATAGCCGCACTCAAAGATATTTTGACGTGGGAGAGCCATGCTTCGGCACGAATGGGCCGGCTCGACCGGAGAAATGCCACATCCTCACAGAAAACCGGCGTGAAACAGCGCTTGCGCCGTGTTTCGCCGAGTGAGTCAGTTTACCGGAGGCCCAATCCCCTACCCTTTTCCCTTCCCTACTCTTCCCTATTTCCTTCCCTACCCTCCCCTATTACCCCTTAAAAGGCCGGCAACGCACCTGCAGCTCTTCTGATGCTGCGAGTGTCCATGGGCGACGGAAGTTGCTTTCCATCAGGTGACCCGTTTGCTCGTTTGCCCCCTTATTGTATAAAAAAAAATAACTCATGAAATCCGTTAATTGTAAGCGAATTACTAGTGACCTTCACAGTACCGTTTTCTGCTTAATTGTGCATCAATTTCAGAACATATTTTCAATTTCAAAACTTTTCTAGATGCGCCATCCTGCCGCAGCGGCATCGGCGTGACGGTGGTGGGTGCAGCACGAGGGGAGTCAGTGCCCATAGTGTGTGAGGTGGACGCGGACCCCCCGGCCGCGGTCTTCAAGTGGAAGTTCAATAACTCGGGGGAGACGCTCGACGTCGCTGCAGACAGATACACCTCCAATGGGAGCGCGTCTAGTCTCAAGTGAGTATATTGCTCAAAATAGTGTTTGAGTGTGTTGGCTCAGACAGAGAGAGTGTGATGTACAAATTGAAGTCGTCATCAACTTAACGAATTATAAATAGACTGATGTAAGACACGTCATTTAGTTTAGACATTATTTTGTTAATTTAACGTCTGATAGTATATAAATAGAGTCTTGTAAATTATTTCAGTAGGCTAAGGGCCTGTTTCACCACTTCCTGATAAGGCTATCCACTGCTTAACTTGACAGATAGAGTATGGAGAATCTGTCAAATATATCAAATATATCCGGCACCTTAGCAGGAAGTGGTGAAACAGGCCCTTAGACTTTGAAATTTAAAAAACAGTGCACATTTTTGTGGTACTTATTCATATTTTTAATGGACTTAAATTGTCTGACGTTTCCCTTTAGATACACACCAGTGGCTGACTTGGACTACGGGACGCTGTCGTGTTCAGCGTCAAATGAGGTGGGCACACAACTCGCCCCCTGTGTCTTCCAAATGGTCGCTGCTGGTAAGAAATCCCATTTTTGTATTCAGAAAGTTCTGCAGCTTGGCTTCACGTTCGAAAATTACTTCGTGATTATTGGCCAACGCCAAACTTGACGCGCGCTTATTGGCTGTACCATATCAGAGTCAAAAAACGAATTATAAATGTATAATAATATTAATATATAAAAATAATATCTATGGACGCTTAACACCACGTCAGTCTGGCCCCGTGCTAAGTACCTGAAGGACTTGTGTTACAGGTACCAGACAACGGAAATATATTTAATACTTTATACTCTATATAATATAAATAATTTAAGATTTTTATTATATATCATACACATATTTAATACACATCTAGACCCGGGAACATTGGAAAACTTTTTGTTCCGTCGGCGGGATTCGAACCCGCGACCCCCGGCTTGTGCTGCCACACACTCAACCAATTGAGCCACAGAGATGAACAATGCTTGAAAACGAAGTCTTTAGCTGATCCTCTGATATCAGTCACATGATCCAAGATTGCATTTACAGGTAAACCGCACGCTCTCCGCAACTGTACGTTGTGGAACCAGACAGCGGATTCGGTGGAGGTCTCGTGCGTGGCAGGCTTCGACGGCGGCCTGCCTCAGCACTTTCTCCTGGAGTTGTACTCTGAGGACGATGACAAGCCCAGGTGAGTCATAGGGGCAACAGGGTTGGCTTGAAAACAAACTTATTATACAGAACATTTAGGGCCTACGTTTCACCACTTTCTGATAAAGTGCTGAATAGGCTATTCACAGCTTTTTTGACAGATTTTCCATACTTCATCTGTCAAGTTAAGTGGTGGATAGCCTATCCGGCACTTATCAGAAAGTGGTAAAACAGGCCCGTAATATTATATACTTAAGGGACAAGGGTTGATCACTATCTATTATTTGATACTACTCCTACTTAGCTGATAATATGTGGGATTATAATATTTATCGCAAGAGCTTATAGAAACCAAAACTGAAGCTAACATATCAAGTTACATTTTGTACGTTTTATATAGTACCTAGTAGATACTATTTCTAAATACTCATATTTAGAAAACTCCCACCAACTTTATTGCACATTTCGACGTTTAGCTGCGTGTATAAAAATCCATAAATACCCGTTAATTAGCAGCTAAGCCGGGAACCCGCACGAGCTAATGAGGTGTATTCGTTCATAATCGACCGCCAACCACTCTGTAGTAATGAAGCGCACTATTATACTAATAAGTAATAACTAATAAGTGACGCTATTTGCGCTTTCAGTGTTGACTATTTACCTAAGTATAGGAAAAAAATGATGACGGTGGATTGATTTCATAACATATTATTTTATGTAGTATCGTTCTTTACCATTTTTTGATAATATTTTAAACTAAAAATTGATAATTATATTATTCTATTCTATATAGATAGATTATGACTAACATTAACTTGACATAACTCGACAAAAATATAACGTTGGTCCGCCATTTGCCTGAGATTTATATTCTCCGATGGTACATACAAGACTTACTAATATTCTTTTTGATTGTGATTAACTCGAATGCACCTTTTAATATTATAGACATTCGTTAAGCTTGAAGGAAAACAACTTGAAGCGGTAAGACCGCCAATTTGCTCTCTGAATCTAACAATTAGTTTAGATAGAGCTGTAAAGATTTATTATTCAAATAACTAGATAACTTTTCGGCCGCCACCGAAACGGGATTTCGAACAATTACAATACATCACTTCTAAATCAGTATCCGAAACAAAAAGATAGGCTCAGAATTTACCGTTCGGGTTCAACAATCAACCCATGGGAACGTATTGAGATTAAGGCGAAAAAGGTTTTTGTTCAAGTGAAATAGACAACTGAGTTTATGCTTTTTACTCTCGTTGGCTCGTAAAGTAACATAAATATCGAAATGCTGTTTAAACCCGACTATGCCAGAAAGAGGGTTAGGTTTTTTGACAGAATGTACTATGTAATATGTATAATAATATTATCAATTATTGTGTCAAATTTGCATGCTCTGCAGCTTGAACCACTTTTTGGAATTTAGCTTGAGATATTAATTCATTAGTGTTTCCTGTCCAAGTGATAGTGATTATTTGATACTTATTTAAAAAAAAAATTATTTTTTAATACAAAACACAATTTTGCTATACAGTATTAGAATGCCTTCCTGGGTAATTTCAATGAATTTTCTCGATCACAATGATATCATTCATCTTTTTTTAATAGACAAAGAATCTTCAAGACGATCAGCAAATTGGATGCAAAAATTGTAATATTATTGTCTTAACTCAAGAAGTTTCGCTGGAAGTCGTTTGCAATTGTATTCATTATGGATCGTAGTTCATTATAAAGCTCCAAGGACTACAGTAAAATAAAATACGAGATGTTATATTTCAATTATTCTTAGAATATAAAATCATTTCATTAGTAAGAGCAAGTAGCCACTTAGACTACAGCATTTCTTCGAGTGTCTCTAGAGGCAGCATCGAGTATCGCAGACTTTAATATTCTAGATTTCTTAGTGTCTGCTATTTACAAAATTTATATTTTTTTGTCTTGTATAAAAAAAGAACGTGATCATAAAGTTTACCGTAGGGTCAGGTCACACCGACAGCCGACATGAGACATATATTCATCACATTGGAAATAGAGCCTGAGAATATATTACAATATTATACATGTAATCATTTTAATACTCGTATTATGGTCGTTTCAGCTATTTGAGCGTTGTGTCGCTTCGAGAGATAACAAACAGAAATACCGAAACAAACACAAAAAATCGGCCAAGTGTGAGTAGGACTCGCGCACGAAGGGTTCCGTACCGTTCGCGTTATAAAGTGAATAAATTGTGTTTTTTTGTATGGGAGCCCCTTAATTTTTTATTTTATTTTTAAATATTAAAATACGAATATAATTAAGTATGTTGTCAACATTTCAAGTGCCTGCCTGTTGCCATTATGGATTACGAGCAAAAAATGCCAAAAAAATCACGTTTGATTGTATGGGAGCCCCTCTTAAATATTATCTTTATTTGTTTTTAGTATTTGGTGTTATATTATAGCCGCAACTGATATACACAATCTGTGAAAATTTTAGAAATATAGCTATAGATGTTCTTGAGATGCAACCTGGCGACACACAGACAGACGGACAGACATCAAAGTCTTAGTAAAAGGGTCCCGATTTTACCCTTTTCGGTACGGAACCCTAAAAATACGACAACATAAGAAATTATTATAATAATATTGTACTGGATTTAACATGAAGCCCGAGCCCACTGTCGCAGCAATGAAATATTGACGCACTAGTCTAGCGCAAGCTCCTGCACTCTCGTATATTCAGATCCGAACTGCTTAGTGCTGATGGGATTAGCTTTACCAAGTACGCATAATGAAAGCAAAACTAAAGATGGGTTTAAAAATAAATAACATGACGTTACAAAACTAGAAGGTGTGATCGTTTTTAACAATGTAAGAATATCTCGTCATTTATATTTACCTTTTCTTTGCGACTTGGCAAAAATGTAAGCTATGTAGATTTCTAATCATTATTTAAGGCTGCTTTCTCAAAAAAGCGTGCAGATGAAACCACTTTTCATTGGCATTAACAAAGAAATTATATCTGAAAAAAATAATTAGTAATCTACATGATATGATACGTAATTTGGTTTTGCCATATTTTTTCTATCGGTATCACATAATAAGGAAATGAAAAACCAAATCACCTCCAAATCGTTGAATGAAACCACTTTACTCCTTCATTATTTATCAAAAGTATATATAAAAACATCTACTGCTTTGCAATACATAAGTTAATAATTTGGTTTTGTTACTTTTTTTAAATATGTATTATATTAGGCCTTAAAAAGGTTTTTTCTCCTATTTTGCCCTATCATGGACGCAGCGAGCGTCGTAACCGCCACCGTACAAGGCGTGCTGTTATGAATGTTATTTTAATGTCATTTACGTCGATATTCGCACTGACAGACAATCGACCTGCTTATTTAGGGAGAGAGGGTCCTTAAGAGAATGTTCTATTAAATAATAATCAAGTTGATTAAAACTCGTGTTTAAACCTGTTTAGTTAGTCGTATTTGTAATTAAATGATGAATTTTGAAACCTAAATTTGAATAGACAGAATAAACGAACAAGTAGTAATTAATATTTGTATTAGTTTAACCGAATATGAATCTAATAACAGCGATTACTCAAAATAGTTTATTTGTTACTGTATATTTAACTAAAATCAAACCACGCCAAATCAGTTCGCACAAACTACAAATAGATAAATTGAAGTGTTTAGGGATTAGTGTTGATTTTCATTAAAACAGTAACTAGACCAGCTACTGGACACTACACAGAGGCCCTAGAGAACGTTACTTTCGTTAGAAACGATGACGAAATTCGTTATCAAAATCAATGCGGTTTGACATAACTCATCCCTAATGCCGGGTTACATGAGGCTAGTTTTTCAAGCTAGGATAGCAAGCTAGTTCTTTTACCAAACTGTCCTGGCTTGCTGACCTAGCTTGGAGCACGCTAGTTCTGTTTACACGAGGCTATATTATTTTAAGCTAGCTATTGCTGTGTGACCACACGTCCAAAATGATCTGCACGCGAAAAAAACACTATTCGACTGAAAAATGGTTACTTCAAAAACTGTGTCAATTCGCACGGGTGTGGACACGACCGTCAATTTTAAGAAGAGATGAACGTAGACCTTCTGCTTTACTTTGGAAGAATTTAGCTTTAGGGCTTAGAAACGAATGACGCCTGATATTGTTTGTTATTCTGTTGAGTTTTATGATGCCAAAACGCGTGGTTACTGCTTACGAGTCAACTGAAAACTAGCTTCGTCAGGCACATGAAGCTAGTACATAAGCCACAAAAGTAAAATCAGTGGTAGGGGGATGCTACTAGCCTGAAAATAGAACTCCATCCTATGAAAAACTGTCCTGGCTTGTAAACTAGCTTACTGGCTTACAAATGAAGATAGTTTTGTCTACACGAAGCCAGAAGAACTATCTTGATAGCTTACTAACACTAGCTTGCTATACTAGCTTGAAAAACTAGCCTCGTGTAACCCGGGCATAAATGAAATTTCGCTTGCGAAGACTAATGTCAAATCCCACACATTTTGATAACGGTTTTCGCTATCGTTTTTAAAGAAAGGTGCTTTGGCTACGGCCTCGGGATCTTTAGATTTTACTGAAAGCCAAATATTGATCCAGCATCAGAAGCCAATGATTCTAAAGACTATGTAATTACTGTATGTATAGAAACTGTTTCAGAGCTGCTACTTTCTCAGGAAACTAATACAAGAGACATAATAATCCACAAAAGTATAATAATTTCACTTGTACATATTATAGGTACCGATGCAAATGCAAAAGCAAATAAAATATTTTTACTGTGAAACATCAATTTCCACCAAGAAGTTACAGTACATTCAATATCATGTCAAATACAAAGGAAATTCCGGAGAATGTTACATACGTTCTCCGGAATAGAATCCGAAGCACTTCATCAGGCTTACGGTAATTATTAACGGTTCTTATTTATTTAAACAGGCATACTCTACTACAACTCGGATAATTAAAGATGTCTGCCGTGTGTAGTTAATCTCGTCATAACAACCTCCATCAAGTATTAACCACCGGAAATACTGTTAGCGTTACGTCCGCCTTAATTACGTCATCATAATTAATGCTCCAGCTCCCGGATGAAATGATACAGCGTACAAAAGACCTGCTCCTCCCCTGTAAATATATTATTAGTGTACATTACCGTAGTATAGATTATGTAAAGTGGGCTCCGATCATCTTGAGGCTCGTCGTCACGACGTCGAATCGAATCTCAAGATGTTCTTAAGTACCTTAAAAATTACGAGAAGTTAGAATGCCATATAGCTGAGTTTTAAATAGAAGTAACAGTTTTCTTTTCGTTTTGCTCTAAGCATTTCCAAAGGGAGCGCTGCCGCCAAAGCAATTGAATGCTATCGATTCTAATGTTATAAATGCGAAAGAGTTGACTTTCCACGCCAAATTTTGGGAAGAGGTTCTGTAACCTGTTGCTTGTGAAGATACCTTGAGACTCGGGACAGGACATCGGATATTTTTATACCCTGAAAAAATGTAGTACATAATATCTTATATCTTTAAACGAGCAATTCTTGTATATATTCGGAATCTCGGAATCGGCTCCAACGATTTTCATGAAATTTAGTATATAGGGGGTTTCGGGGGCGATAAATCGATCTAGCTAGGAATCATTTTCAAAAAATTTCATTTTATGTGTGTTTTTTTGAATTTTTTGAATACCGAGCAAAGCTCGGTCATATAGCTAGTGTAATATTAATCTTTTTATGGTTCCATGGTCAATAACGATTTGTTGACTACGGAACCCTAAAACGGAACCCTATCCAGTTGATTATTTATATATCAATCGGTTACTATTTCTATAATTTAACAGTAACATTGTCCCACAAATAGAACAGTCCATATTTTAAGATCATCAAATCGTAATATTTTATCCTTTCTATCTCTACTAGCTACCACTTTCGAGAATTTTCGCAGAGAAAATTGATGTTCGTCTTATCAAAATGAAGCTACTCATGGAAAATTAGCTTGATAGTAATCAAATGAAAAAAAAACTTAGGGGACCTAGGACATATTATAATTATTATCTTTCTCGAGCGATAAACGAATTTTGGCGCAACGAAATTGCGGGTGACATCTATTTTTTTTATAATATGGTATATATAAAATGGAAGCGTCATTGAAAACATGAATATAATAATATTATATAGGTACTACTCTATAAATACATGGCTTATTTAGTTGTATGATGTTTAGTTTATTAATTAGGTGTATCGCAAATATCGTTTATTGTTACATAGTCTGTATTGGTATTTTAATAATAATTAACTATAAACAATATTTATTATATCCTTATTTTACAGGTACTATAAATATTATAACTTTTAACATTAAGTACATACCGTAATTCAAATTTTAACACAACTTACTTGAATTACCTATAGGTACGGTAATTTAGCCAGGAATCAATTGGTACCAGAAAAATGAGGGAGATTAAACAATCTCAGGCCTATAACATTAAAAATGTTATAAAAAATATACAACAATGTTTATTTATCCTAAGCGCCTTCACTCTTGAAATAATGATGTTCATCTGCCCTCCGTGTTTTAGGCAACACTTATCCGAGACGTATTTTCATAGCGAAGGTACCTTCATATAAACTCTCGTTAAGGGCTATTGTCCGCCGCCCTCTGTCGCGGCCCTCCGCCCTGCGCCCTCCCCGCATTACGCGAAACCCTTTTTCACCTCATTACTCTGAACGAGCTTAGTGCTTTTTATCATTATCTTAATATAATGAACGTGCTAAAAACTTCACATAAAACGTACGACAAACCTCCCCTAGGTTTGTCGTACGTTTTATGTGAAGTTGTGAGACTTGTCAAATGATTATGTTATTTCAATGTGCACAAAACCTTCTTGAGAAAAAGTATTGTAGAAGCATTTAATTCTTACGACCACATGCTAAAAAATTGACTACCCTAGAATAACAGTATATTATGGCTAGAAGATGAAAAAATAAAGTAGTCCAGAATTATATCCAAAACATAAAAAATCTCGTGTCATATATTTTGTAGTAAATACGTAATACGTGGCAAAACAACGTCTACCGGATCAGCTAATTAATGTACAAAATTATATTGTAATGACTCATAAAATTGTTAATAACAGTGTTTTATAATAGCTCTGTTGTGCAACCGGGGTTATCCCGTATTTATGGCTCGACAATACGAACCTCCGCCCGATGGGCAGTTTCATTCAAATTACAATTTTACGATCAAGCATAAATACTTGTATTCATATAGGTTTTTGTGAAGACGGCTTTTGTTGAAATCGAATAAATTTTTATGATTTTTTTATAACAGACATTATTATAATATAGCAATTTTATGACTGTGGAATGAGATAATATAAAGTCTAAACGTTTAAAATGTGTATAATTCAGATTAATTTATGAGTATTTGATAGATAGTTTAGTTTTACGCTTATCTGACAAAGTGTTGAAACTAAAACATTTCTTGTATAAGTCAAATACACAACCACTTTTCACTTCCCCTGAAACTGCCCAAGCTAAACATATTTATTTTGTGTATTAACAAAATTGAATAAGTAGGACAATAAGGTTACATCGCCAAGACAAAGCGAGGGAGTTACACAGTGTAGTTATTTCAAGTGCTCAGTTAGCTGGGGCCCGCGGGATCAATTCTGACCACTCGCCTTACGTCTAAACGCTCTTAAGTGTCTCTGTAATAACATTACCCTGTTATAAACGAAAGTTCTTAATAAAAATATCCTCGAATGTTACAGTAGAGGACGAATTTTAAATTTTACTGCAAAGACTTTGTAAAGGACAAAAAATCTCTACGGTTCAGAGAGATGAAACATTGCGCAGATGTTTACGTATATACGAGTGCGCTGCACTTCGTTACTACAAAATGAAAGTGAAAAGAAGTAATTAGCTCTAAATATTATATTCTTCACCGAATGTCAATTTGTCGAGTAAGAAATGGCTAAGTAATACACATTAAAAATTGCTTCTGCCTAACTTGTGTAATTTCAATGAAACCAGCTGACTTTTTTTTTTATGCAATAAGGGGGCAAACGAGCAAACGAAAAAACCTGATGGAAAGCAACTTCCGTCGCCCATGGAGACTCGCAGCATCAGAAGAGCTGCAGGTGCGATGCCGGCCTTTTAAGGGGTAATAATAGGGTAGGGAAGGAAATAGGGAAGGGTAGGGAAGGAAAAAGGGTAGGGGATTGGGCCTCCGGTAAACTCACTCACTCGGCGAAACACAGCGCAAGCGCTGTTTCACGCCGTTTTCTGTGAGGACGTGGTATTTCTGCGGTCGAGCCGGCCCATTCGTGCCGAAGCATGGCTCTCCCACGTCAAAACTCTGACTTCACCGAAACCACTGTGGAAGCCATTTTTAGTAAGCGTTTTATCTGTTCCAGAGTAAACCTAACTTCGGAGGAGCCGTCGTGGACGGTGCGCGGGCTGGAGTGGGAGGTGCGGTTCCGGCTGGCCGCCATCGCTGTCAACAGCAAAGGTCGCTCGCCGGTCGCCAGGCTCGACGACCTGCTCTTCAGAGACCCCGAGAAGAGAACAGGTTTGGCAACTTGAATTTTAAAATCACATTATTGATTATATCTTGAAAACATAATAATATCAAGAAACCTGATAATACATAGAAAGCGAATATCTTTTGAACGCTGAATATTAAATCACATGTAATAAAATGAAGCACACAAATTGCCTCAAGAAAATTGTACTAAAATTAGCTTCGATATTGTAAAATTAATATTTTCAAGAATATTCCGCTCCATATGGCTTGCTTGATGGAACGATATTTCCGAGCACAAGAAAAGAGCTCATAATATTATCTTCAATTACCGACTAAGGATGTTTACAGACGTTAGAAAAGATCTAAAAATAATATAATTCTTTAAAGGCTTTCACGTGCGTGAAATCGGCAGCTTTGGTCTTTGTTTTACGATGATCCTCGCTGTTGCTAAAAGTAAACGGTCAATCCCTTAAAGCTTCTAAAATAAAATACGCAACACAATCCATAGCCGGCTATTTTGCGAATCACTCAGCCTAACTCAATTTGTGAGCTTAGGAGTTTCCCGCGGGACGGCGGTTCTCTAAATGGTGGCGCTCGAGCCCTTATCTAGCAAATTATTAGCCGAAGCAAAAACATTAGGAGCCCAGAAAATACAAGGAGCTAGAAAAGTGATGTCTCAAACGTAACAAGACGCGAGCTCGTCGTAGGGCTGTCGAAAATATTTGTTTACATGCTTAAAATTATACATGAAGTGTGTTAAAAAAATGACGAAGATAAGGAAAGTAAGTTTAAATGATTATGCCCACTTTCTTTGTCTCTTATTTATACTTTTGTCTATATTATAACTTTTATCACAAATCGTTTAAGACAAAATATAATAAAAATTGTAAACAGAGCAAGGCAAAAGAAAGTAAATTGACAACCCTACGTTTTGGGGGAAAGTGTCATGACTTCCTATTATAACAACAGCCGCAGCGGAGAATTTCATCCCCTCTCAATAAACAGCTTAACATTTGCCGCTTGCATTATTTAATTTAGCTATTCCCAAACAAATCGCCTGTATATTTATTTAGGCAATTCTGTATCAAATGGGCCGGAGCGTAATCATATGTCGTTTCTGTTTATTGTTTTAATGGACTAGAGCCTTAAATAAAATAAAGATTCTGGGATAAGAATACGGGGTTTAAAATCATATCGCTTTCGTAGAAGTAAACGTAGGTTGTCTTTAAAAACAGCCTCTAGATGATTCTGATTTTGATGTTCGTTTACCGCGTACGTAATGCAAATAGGAGCTATAAAACCTGAAAAGTATAGTATGGATAGCTCTATTACCGTAAATGACTTGATATAGTACAGGTATTTGCAGTTTTACATAAAAATCTCGCTTCTATGCAAGTGAGTTTTGAATCTCGCTATGAATTTTATTATGAAATCTATATTTTACGATACCTTTTATCTTTTGCATTATAGATTTAGAGCAGGAGATATGTTTCTCTAGTTTTATTTATCGTTTTAATGACTCAGTCTAGACGTAATAAACTGTCCCCTCATTAACCTTGGGGGGTGAAAAAAAAAGACTTGCAACGGGAATACCGCTAGGGCTGGGGCGATGCTTGCGGGCGCCCGCCTTAAGGTAATCCCATTTTAATTAAGAACAGGCCGGCTTCACCGCCGAGATTAATCAAGAGCCACTTCTAATGGTTGAGATTGGCTCCACATCTCGGTTAAACTACATCTACGCCTCCGCTTTACCTATTATCTCGTGTGCCTTTGAATATACTTTTTGCGAGCGCTAAAGGAACTAATTAAAAGTTACTTTGACAGTCTCTCTGAAAACGTTCACCGTAAATTGTGAAACGTTCTCCAGGACACCTGAAAGATATTTTTGCTGCAAGTTTTAAATTATTACTCAAACCGTTGTGATGAAAGTTATTATTCATGCCGCTTATTATCCTTAACCTATATTAAAAGGTGGAGCTTTTTGTTTATGTTCCATTAATAATAAAACAATTCCTACGATTATGGAATAGATTATAATTATTATTTTGATACAGAATATCACAAATGCTTTGTTTTAGAAGATTATTTTTACCAAAAAATTAAAACCGACTTCCAGAGTAAAAAACAATAATAATATTATTATATAATGAACAAAAAAGTATGAAATAATTCTTACTCTTAATAGTGCCTTATGCAGAATACTCCTAAACCTCTACTATTTCTGTACACAATCTTCATAATTTTGAAGTCGGTACCAGTTTTGAAAATTAAAAATATTTTGTCTAAGAACTCACCATTCTTAGCTGGTATCGACGACAAAATATTTTTAATTTTCAAAACTGGTACCGACTTCAAAATTATGAAGATTGTGTACAGAAATAGTAGAGGTTTAGGAGTATTCTGCATAAGGCACTATTAAGAGTAAGAATTATTTCATACTTTTTTGTTCATTATATAATAATATTATTATTGTTTTTTACTCTGGAAGTCGGTTTTAATTTTTTGTTAAAAATAATAATTTCACTCTTTTTAGTAATTTAAGTAATTTATAAGGTTTTCTGTAAATACTAATGGGTTCTACTAAGTGACTTTGGAGCCAGGATACACATTTAT
Source organism: Polyommatus icarus (assembly GCA_937595015.1). Classification (NCBI taxonomy): domain Eukaryota; kingdom Metazoa; phylum Arthropoda; class Insecta; order Lepidoptera; family Lycaenidae; genus Polyommatus; species Polyommatus icarus. The sequence continues at coordinate 18,812,004 of OW569321.1, forward strand.
GATAATATGAGAACCATAAAGTTAATATACCTAGCGTCCTCTCGGAATAGAGAATTGCACAAGCAACTCCAAGTTTCACTGTATAATTAATAATATAAGCTTGGCGTTAATCAAGCAATGATAAAATTAATGTTCATGCGCCTATCTATCACTAAAGGCGGAAAGTCATTAGCTCACTTTAATGTTCATATAATATTATGCTTAAACTACTTTGAACTACGTTAATATAACTATTTATTTTGTCCCAATAATAAGGAGTTTCCTACATACGGACATACCTCATAATTCATAGATCTCATGATCAAATTGCTAACTTGGTAACCTGATCATCAAGTTTGAATCATTTACTTTGATATACTTAACAATATAATTTTTGAAATCGTTCGACAAATGAGTTATGATTTAATGATTCATGGTGTGGTGACTGGTGGTAGTGGTGATGATGATGATGATGAATGTAACTTGCATAGTAGCATATGCTTTGAGTTCTTAAACCAAAGCCGAAACCCCCAAACTTGCATCTATAAGGAATCCGGAGTTCTCTTAGCACCTTCGGAACCAAGGTATATCTTTGTACAAAATTTTGCTTTTTGGTAGCATATGCTTAGGATACTTCTCATTAATTCGAAATCACCATAATATGTTTCCATATAAATTTTGAGGAGTTCCCTCGATCACTCATGGATCTTACCATCAGGTTGAAATAATAAAATAATTTTCAAAATATCTTAACTTTTTACAGAACAATGTTTAAAGACATCCGTGATCCGTTTTGATCTAAAAATACTATGAAAAATACCTACCAATTATAATACGGTCATAATGTGAAGGTGTATGGTGGAATGGTGGTGATGATGATGATTATGATTAATGTAATAAGCTTAGTAGTATATGCTTTCAGTTCTTAAAACAACGCCGAAACCCCCAAACATGTATCTATAAGGAGTAAGGAGTTCTGTTCACCACCTTCGAACCATGGTATATCCTGGTGCAAAATCTTACTTTTTGGTTACATATGCCTGGAATACTTCATATGAAACCAAAAAAACCATATGTTTCCATTTGAATTTTGAGGAGTTCCCTCGATTACTCATGAATCCCAAAGTCGGTTAAAATACAAATATATTAATAGTTTTTTAGAAGTCGGTTAAAAATATAAATATTGCTACTGTCCAATGATTGTCTACATTCTACTTGCAGAATTTCACTTAAGTATCTTAATTTTTAAAATTTAAATGATAAACTTGGAAAAAGCAGTTTAGAAATGTACCTACTTTTCAGTAAATTTACTTGTGCTCATACACAATAAACATAAATATTGTCCGAACATGGGTGCTGTAAAATGATAACAAAACATAACCATATTTCGTAAAACATAGTTAATTTCGACCACCGTTAGTGCGACCGTCGTAGCGTAGCCGTAGCATAGTTTGAAGGCTGCGCTTACAGTGGGCACTGTCTGCCACCGAAGCGAGTCTACGAGATGATTTCACAGAATTGCCTATCGGTCACGTGAAGAAATCACTCGAAAAAATAACGTTCAGCCGGGCGGACCTTTAATTTCTCGCCTGAGAAGACGGCGCGAAGGTCCATATGAAAAAAGGTTTTTTAAATCATACCTTTCGTTTCGCTCGACCGAACACAAATTCTATGGATTTCGTTTAGTAATTCTATCAGGGCAACGCCATTGATCAAATAAACAAGAGTGAAATCTTTCGCACCGATTAAACCTTGTTGACGCTATTTTCGTTACAAAAATAAAAGCTGTTCATTGAATATTACGTGTTTATTTTTGGAGATTTTTCAAAGGTCAAATCACACGTCTTAATCTTATAAACGAGTTTTTAGAGTGCCTGTATTTTTTTCCTAAAAGTCGAAAAGCCTTTAGGAACAATTTACAACACGTTACGCCAAGGTGGATAACCACGGTGCCACCATGTTTGTCGACGTCATGGGTATTATAGCCTGATATTATATTACCTATATTAAAAGTATAATTTGTCCTTTTCCGGGACTCACAATATCTCTATACTAAATTTCAGCAAAATAGGTTTAGCGGTGCGACGGGCGTGAAGACGTAACTGACAGACAGACACACACATATTTTATAATATTAGTATGGATGGGCCAAGATGGAGAGGCATCATAAGATAAGCTTTAGCTGCCTTTATATGACCACAAGTTACATGCACTGAGGCTGTATATTTTCTGTGACGTAGTGTATGTATAGGCCAGTTCCGTGCTGGACATGCGACGTTAATCGTTGACGCCAGTATTATATCTTGTAATTAAGCCGCTTCGGCGTGTTGCGGTCGCCTCTGATCGGATTACGGAGATTACCAGTCACCGCTACATACATCAGCTGTGTAATTATATGGAAACAAATTGAAAAGTTAGGAAGATGTGAGGTTAAGACCCTGTAGCTTCAGTTTGGCAATGAATTATAAAAACTTTGTGCTCGTGATTATGCTAATAAGTTTAGGCTAATGCTCACTTTTTACAATTAAAATGTCTAGCTCAATCGTATCAGCCATTAAGGTGTTAGGATACGCTATGTCAAAAATATACATAATAATAATATTATGCATATTGCGTACACTTGAAAACATAACCTCGTCACAAAAAGTCCCTCTTGACACTATAAAGTAGAAGTACTAACTGCCGCATTCAGACACATTTAATGATGATTAAACTTAATTTATTGAATAGTTTGACAGATAAATAATGTATTAGGCCTGGAGATAGTGACACAAAATTCTTAGTGATTTGTACCAGTATGGCGGTTTTACAGGGGTATAATTACGTAAAGGCAAAAAGGAAAATGATGGTCATAGCGCTTGCACTGGCAGCCCAAACGCGTGGGCGTTGATCGAACGTGTCGGATAAATAACGAGTGTCGAACGATTTGTTCCACAAAAATGCTTGAATTTTCAGATAGTCGAAAAAAATAAGTAGGCTTGTCGGGTGCGGCTTACAGCCCGCCATACCGACGCGAATACGTTAATTTTAATAAAAAAATTGAACCATTTGTACCAGGCTAATGTTTACAAAGCTAATCATCGTCGAGTAGCCATTCACGAAAATCACCTTGCCATACTTTTCCGACAGCGCCCAATGGCCGCCATACCACTGCAAAGATGTAAGATTTGTGCCAAACGATTTGCGCCAGTATGGCATTTAAATTTTTGGAAAGTATTTGACAAAATATGACCGTTATTATTTTTCCCATACTTCTAGTAGGCGGAAAAAGTGCTGCCATACTTGAAATACTTATTTATTTGACACGTTTTAAAATACGACTATAAGATACGTAAAATCATTTTTTACATCATGGCATCATTGAAGTCTCGTCATTTGACAATTGTACCAAAAAAAAATTGTTACATATTGTAACCATGGGGCCGGATGACTATCGGACTTGAGCAAAAAAATGATAAAAATTGGACGATTTGTACCAGTATGGCATTTGGATTTTTGGAAATTATACGATACAATGTGACCATTATTATATTTGCCGTACTTGTAGTAGACGGAAAAAGTGGCGCCATACATAAAAAACCGTTTGAGTTACGTATGAAATCTTAGGATTTTGAAAAAAATATTATTCACATTCGCTGCCTCCCACAGGTATGGCATTATCAGACTCCTATTTATGATCATACTGGGAACTGTTAAAAAAAGTTTCAGGGTGGTACAAATCGTTTGGCGAAAAAAAAAACTTATACCTTTGCAGTGGTATGGCGGCCATTGGGCGCTGTCAGAAAAGTATGGCAAGGTGATTTTCGTGAATGGCTACTCGACGATGATTAGCTAGGCAAAAGTTTGCCTGGTACAAATGGTTAAATTTTTTGATTAAAATTAACGTATTCGCGTCGGTATGGCGGGCTGTAAGCCGCACCCGACAAGTATGGCATTACGCTTTCGCCTACTTATTTTTTTTCGACTATCTGAAAATACAAGCATTTTTGTGGAACAAATCGTTCGACACTCGTTATTTATCCGACACGTTCGATCAACGCCCACGCGTTTGGGCTGCCAGTGCGAGCGCTATGACCATCATTTTCCTTTTTGCCTTTACGTAATTATACCCCTGTAAAACCGCCATACTGGTACAAATTACCAAGAATTTTGTGTCACTATCTCCAGGCCTATATGGGGCTTATGTTAAAATCTTCATTTAATTACAGTTAAGTAATCGAGTCAGAGTGCGGTAGTTATTACCGGTACTCATTATTGTAGATAATTATTAATTTATGTTATTGAGATTGTTATCATGTCACCGAAGCTAATAATATTATGTTACTTTGGTTATTATTATGCACTGTGACTCTGGTATCGGTCGTTTAAATAAACAGTTCAATAATTTTAGAAGGAGATTGAAAACAAACAGCGGGACCAGGTATTAGACAGTCGAAATGAACGTGCTTTGACGTCGGCCAGACTAATGGATTTTTCACAACAGCTGGAATTTGTACAAGGGTCTGATTCAAACGCAGGCGAAAATTGAAAGTCAACTCCGACTTTCATCGTTGTTTATCAATCAATATGTAAATAAAGTGAAATGAAATTACTTTCCGTTGCGGCAGCCATCTTTATTTGTATTGCAATTTCAATTATGGGGTCGTAACTTTTTAATCTTGAATGTGACCTACATTTTCGAATAGGTTTTTACAGGAACATTTTGGACAAAAATAATTAGGTACTTAACTTTCTGATTGTACTAGTAGCTTTTTACAATTAAATTGAAAGTAAAATTAAATTAACGATATAGAAATTATTAGTTAAAAATTTAAGTGGAGTCGTCGATCCACGATTAGTGTCACTTGAAAGCTATCAGACTTCACTTAGAAGAATCAAAATGTTAGTTACGAAAAAGAAGTAGGTACCAATCTTTTGGTTTTCATTTTGAAGATTTCCTAAAATTGCTCAGCAATAAATAACTGAACTAAATGGCAACCCAATTTGGTCGCTGTTAAAAATATTTTGTGTATCAACCCATTTTTTTTTGAGTTATGAATGAAGTCTTGTTCTTGACTGCAACTGGACTGCATTCATAACGCAATACGTAATTTTTTGTGAGGTGATACACAATTTTTAACAGTGTCCATTTAATGTCGGTATTTACATGCAAACTTAAACAGATTTAAAAATAGAACATTTCAGTCCTAGCTGAGGAATGTAGGCGACATTATAATGTGGGTAGGAGGTTAAAATGCAGGCTCAAAGGCGAATTCTGGGCGCGTCTGATCTCAACACGGGACACACTGACACATGATATTTATGTTGTGGACGTAGATTTACGATTCTTAAGGCCCAGAAGACGAGGGTCTTTGATGTTGTGTTAGTAGATATGAGGTTTTCGAATGCCTTATTTGTCACGTACGTTTCACTTGCGACCACTGACGGTTTATTTTAGAACTTTGTCGTTGCCAGAATTTTCACTAGTTGAAATCTTTTTTATTTTGTTTCTTGCTACACTAAGAATATTTTTAGACCTGTCATGGTATCCTAATTAAATAAAAAACACGAAATTCAATAAAAAGTATAATATTATCAACTTATGGCGGACCAATTTTATCGCCTCGGGTTATCGAATTTTTCAAAGTAGCCAGTGTGCATAAGAAAACACCTGAAAACTAAGGCTGTAGGCTTCAGTCCGACTAAGCACAATATCACTACAGAGCCTAGAGCTCTAGCTCGAAAATATAATATATTTGGGGCTCATACTCATATCCCACATATTCTTATAACTTTTATAAAATATGACGTCTCCAACTCCATTGCGCCAAAATTCGTTTATCGTGTGGGAACCGTTAATTTTTCCGGGATCAGAAGTACCCTATACCAAATTTTACTAAAATTTAGCTGTTTGGGCGTGAAGAGATAACAGACAGACAGACAGATAAAGAGACACACTTTCGCGTTTATGATATTAGTAAGTATGGAAGTATGGATAATCACCAGCTGCATTATTATAAAGTAGAACCTAACATTTTAAAACCTACTTTTCATAGTAGCTAACTTTCATTTGCGTATGAAGTAAGCACTGCGGCGGGTTATCCCATATCACATATGTAATGTATGTAAATAGCCTCAGTCGGAGCGGTAGTGCAAAGCGGTGTTAGCGAGTCGCGCCGTAATAAACACTGGGCGCCCTGCATTAGCGACTAATGAATGAGCCGCATCGCACGTCACGATGCGGGCACGATACGACAAATCGTACAGACTACGCAAAGTCCTATGACAGAAATTGGATGCGTAGTTTTCAAAATTGTATCCTACTAGATTATTTATTATAAAAACAGTTATACGTAAATTGCACTGGTATATCGTATAATATGTAGGTGTATAATATGTAGGTTATGATTGTTGTAAATTATCACATTTATTGGTCCTAAGCCTAAGCTGTAGGAGTTAGGACCAATAAAATATGTTGTTATTTTAAAGACATAAAGTTGTTCCACTTATTATAAGAGGCTGTTAATTCTATACTTACTTTATATAGTTGCGAATTTAAAATACAATTTTATAAGAAGCACGTCAAACACATTATTATTTTCTTATATAAAATTCATACTGCATTGTTCGTTAAAACCAGAATTTTGCATTAACTAAAACGAAAGTTCTACCAAACATTTTACTCTTGTAGTTAGTTAAGTTGCACGAATAGTATTAGGCTTATGACATAAAAGATCCACCGCAAGGAATTTGTTACAATAATATTTAATAACTATACAGGAACAATAATTATTGTCTTCGTTAGTTATTAATTTTATTATTTAATTAGTTAGATACTTATATTAAATTCTCGTGTCACTGTGTTTGTGCGCGAACTCCTCGTGTGCGCGTTTTGGAGGAGTTCTGCCGGGTCAGCTAGTAATTCTTATAAATTAAATGTTATTCATGGAGTCGTAGTAGTTTCATTTCTTCTGAATGTTGCGAAAAAAACGTTTTTAACTGTAAGATACTTTCTTGTAGCCACAACATTTTTATCGTATTAAATCTTTTGCAAAACATCTTATTGCTGGCATTGGCACATCACTGCTCCTTGGCGGTCGCGTCTTTTCATGCCAACAATTGGTTATTTTCCCCTCCGGCCCCGTCGGTGTTGCAGGAAAACACATTTAAAGCTCGAAAGTATGTTGCTGGCGCTACAATATCTTAAGGTAATTCGATTTGAGTCTGTGTCTCCGGCTTGCAGCGACTATCGCCGGCCTCAATTTCCTACAAATTGCTTTTATTATTGAAATACGGAGCGACATTTTCGTTTTACCCTCGAAAACATCAGGCATTTAGTATTTAAATAGTACTCGAGGAACGAATTCGGGCGACAACCTCTATTTAAATGTCAAATCTATTATATCTGGCGTAATTAGATTACTAGCTGAGTTATTAATCATTAACGAATTAAAATATTCATCGTTCTAACTATGACCTCTTTCTCCTCTTTTATTTAAGTTACTCGCCAAGAATACGATTGCGCAACGTCCTAAGCCGGAGTTTATCTAATAAATAATAAATCTCACATATCAAAAATGATTTTTGCGAGGAGATTACTCATGTGTGTGTAGACCCTCGTAGCTTTAGGGCTCGGGTGACGATATTTCATCTCTCGATAAGCGTTAATATCCTTAAGTACACGGAGCCGATAAACTCGAGTCTGGGAAATGAGCGACGATTTGTATTTATCATACTCAACTCCTATCTCATTTTAGGGTCCTGTTTCTTAAAAGGAGAAAATATTGTTTTATTTTCTGCGTCGAATATTCGGATTTGTGCCGAGAATTTTCAGAAATTGTGGCAAGATTTCCTCAAATTGGTGATGATTTTTTTGAGCGCAATAATCGTCTGAGCTCTCAAGTTCGTCCCACGCAAGTCACAACATATTTAAATGAAACTTCATAAAAATTATAAATAACAACTTCAGATCTAATAAAAACCAAAATAGCGCACGACATTAATTATTTATCTGAGCCACTATATTTAGATGCTTAAATTACACGTGCATGAAACGCTATTTTGCAACTTCTTTCGCATTTCATTGATCAACAGGTCATAATTTGACTCACATAATACTGAAAAACATACTTGGTTGTTTGTAGAACACTACTCCGACTACTTTTTAATCGTTAAGGCAAATTCTCTCAAGGCAAAAACTTATTTCAGATGAAAAAAATGTCTTACTTTTTTTAACATATTTTAGTTTGGACTTTCATATTATAAAGGGTAAAAAGTTGATCCTTGAAATCGTCACATAAATCTGACGTATAAAATATGCAGCGTGTTCAGGATACGTGTCGTCGCTTGATTCGTAGATCCCTGGGATTAATTGCGTCGCGGCGATGTACCAGGAATCGATGGGATAGCTCGGGGGATGGCTGTACTTTTTGACCTTTATCGGTATTATAAAAATTCATTAACAATAGAATATCTAAGAGTACTGAGAAACGTCATAATATCGTTTAGATACAGTTTCATAATATCTTTAAGTATAATGAAGTGCCATTAGTTTTCGTTTACAATTTATTTGTAGAAGTACAACAAGAAACAAAACTCTTAGTCTAAGTCTACTTAACATCTCAGCTAAATATTAGTACTTATTGTGTTCTTCGACTACGTACTATCTCGTAAATCCCTGGTTGTATACATGCAAAGTTTTCGAAGACCAAATAGGTATGGGTTAAGTTACAAGTCAATAATTTCTCAGGATAGCTAAGCAACGTTTACTTACTACATACGTTTTGCCTATAATGTTTACTAGTTCCGCCAAAATTACCGATACCAATTTCCAGGAATGTTATGTAACCCGTATAGCATTGTCTCACTTTACATTCACGAATTAACGTATTCGTCCTCTCTTTGTTTTACATTATTGTGCTGTTCATCGGCATAATAAATAGAAGAGAAAATATCTTAAACCTTTTTTTATAGTATAAAACTTTAATACGGCTCAATCTTCTTATACAATCTAATCCTCCTTAAAAATTTACACGAAAGGCGGACTGAAATAAAAACAGTAAAGTTGAAAGATAAATGAAATGTTTTTACTTTGTGATCGAGTTCAAAAGGAATAATGTTAAAGTTAAAGGGGTGAGTCGCATTTTTTTATTGTCTCGGGGATCGTCGCTATACAATGGTCAGCTCTCGGCCTATAAAGTTGGGTAAACAGTAATTATTCATCGCTGTTCCGGATGGCGCGACGATCGCCTATTGACGGCCTATAAATATAAGCTACGATTTATGCCTTGCACACTTTTTTATTTATTGTAAAGAAAAATAAAATATTGCTGAATTTATACTCAGTGACCTGACCATTCGAATCTAAAGATTCATTTTTATTCTTTATACCTTTAACACATTACATAATATAAGCTGGACTTAGAAGGACTATAATAACTCTTCTTCGAAATTAAAAATAGAGGTAATTTATTTAGTCTGTTATTTTTTCTGTGAGAAATACTCACCAACGTGTTACGAAATTTTGTTGACACAAAAATGAAAAATATCAAAAATTTAATCTACATAAAATTATCGTTTCAATGTATGCACAAATAATTTTACGGAAACCTTTATTAATCTGGGAATATGTCCAATCGTACAGGGAAAATTGCGTTCAAACTCATAAAATTTCATATTAAAAATCCTTTTTCCCGAGATTTTGCGTTCAACTTCGTGCCGCGTAAAAATGAATAATTCATTATAGCTCGCAATTACCGTCAGGCAATCTATTTATCATTAACAAGTAAGCGCCAAGTACGAACTTGAATTAAAGTGAATAATGACATGTGATTAGCCGCGACCGCGCTACGGCGGCCCGGCTGGGCGGGCGGGACGAGGGCGGGCGGGGAACAGAACCTGATGAATAAATTAGTATAGTCAACACATCGCTACACCATACCCCCGGGGGAGACGGGACCTTTGTATACATATAATTGAAAAGATAAACATTTATGCTAAGATGGGGATTTTTTTCTCCCCTTTTGCATATTGTTACGTTAAATGGTTAACATGAAAATACTTAAATTTATACCTATATTATGTGCGTAGGACAATACTCACTTGTATACTATTCACTCGTTATAATATTGTCATTAATTGTCATTATGTTCGTACTTTTTTCGCAGTTACAAAGTTGTGTAAGTTAGGAAAGAAAAAATATTTCGCTTAAGAGGGCGACTAACCCAAAAAATCAAACATCGTCCTTCTCTCTTTACACTCACGCCCGTCTTTCATATGCCAGGTGAAAAAAGACGACGCGGATTCATCGCCAAATTAGTTTTTTAAAACACAACATTTTTAAAATCCGCTTGGTCGGTTTCTCAATGATAGAATTTTATACAATGTGTTAAAATATGAACTTAGTTCAATGCACTGTTATGACAATAAATGAAAAATTCGTGAAAATTTGATGCATCTTTGTGATTTTTTTTCTATCGCGAAATCTATACTTATAAAATTACATGTCCTGACTGACTGAATGACTGACTGACTCACTGATTCATCATCGCTGAGCAAAAACTGTTAAAGTTACAACCACGAAATTTGGTGATTAGGGTTGTTTTATTAAGTAGACACCCACTAAGGAAGAAATTTAGAAAATATTACCCCAAAGGGGGTGAAATAGGGGTTGAAATTTTGAATGAAAGTCCGTCATTTCTTGAGTTAAAAACATGAAACTTTATTTTTGGATTACTGATAAAAAATTAATGGATGCGTATTTAAGCGTTTTTGGAAATTCTACCCCTAAGGGGGTGAAATTGGGGTTGAAAGTTTGAATGAAAGTCCGTTATTTCTTAAGTTAAAAACTTGAAATTTTATGTTTGGGCTACTGATTAAAAATGAATAAATACGTATTTAAGTGTTTTTGGAAATTCTACCTCCAAGGGGGTGAAATTGGGGTTGAAACTTTTAATGAAAGTCCGTCATTTCTTAAGTTAGAAACATGAAAGTTTATTTTTGGACTGCTGATTAAAAATGAATGGATAGGTATTTAACCGTTTTTAGAAATTCTACCCCCAAGGGGCTAAATTTGGGGTTGAAAGTTTGAATGAAAGTCCTTCATTTTTTGAGTTAGAAACATGAAAGTTTATTTTTGTGCCACTGATTAAAAATTAATGGATACGTATTTAAACGTTTCTGGTAATTCTACCCCTAAGGGGGTGAAATTGGTGTAGAAAGTGTCAATGAAAGTCCGTCATATTTTCTTGAGTTAGTTCAAACATGAAAGTTTATTGACGTTTGCTTAAATAGGGTCCCGTTTTTATCCTTTGTATAAGGAACCACAAAAAGGGGAAAACTATCCATCTTTGTTATTATACTATGTTAACGCGGACGAAGTCGCGGGCAACAGCTAGTTTTTTATAAAATCGAAAATTTTGGGTTAGTCGTTCCCTTAAACTATTTACTTAGTATTATTTGCTTATGAATAGGTATAGTTGCTATATCCTAAATCAATATGTTTCACTTTAAAACTATTTCACCGATAACAATAATTGTTGTATAAAAAAAACACTGAAACAGAACATGTAATACTATGTGATACTTATCAGAAGATTGTGAAGCAAGCACGTAATAATTTAGAAGAAAAATATTCGAAGGAATCTGTGCAGCTTACTCCGGGCACACGTGGCAGGTTAAGCGCCCCTCTCACCTCCGTGATAAATAGGTGTCCTTGAGAATTTCGTATCATTAGTACACAACAATGAAGGTGAAATACGTGTTAAGTCACAGTTTGCAGCGATTTTGATTTCAATATTCTTAATTTATTTGCCTATTTTTGGTTATTCTAAAGTATTTATGCAGATAATTATCGAAACTAAACGAATCTTGTACTAACTAAAAAATATTTAATTTGGCATTTGGCAATCAATGCTAAAAGATTTTTAAAAATAGAAGATTTTTTATGAATAAGTAGTTAAAGATCCGTCTAATTGAAAATAATAAGAGAGATTTATAGTAATAAGATTAGTTAGAACTGCATACTAGTGTTCAAAATAGTCTACTAAGTACAATATTCTCTGCAAAACCGTTAATAAACTATGTACTCGTACGCTCCCGCCTACGCTTCGCCGAAGCGGGCCACTTGCGACAGATAATAGTGAATACATTAGTGCGGTCTCGCGGACAACTTTAATCATTAATACTCGCTCATGATTAATATTTATAATGATTTCATGCAAACTGCCGCTAGGGCGATAATTTCCACGATTTATGGCCAAAACAGCCTGCGTAATTCAGCATTATACAGACATTAAGATAAACTTATTTCGGAATTTCTTTATAAATAAATCCATTTTGTCCCAGTAATGTCCCAAAAATTGTGTAACGTTTTCTCTAGTTCGCTCCTACATTTTATATTTCATCTGGAAAACACTTGGTTTTGAAAAAACCGATGAAGTCACCGATCGACTCTCATGTTTTTATGCATGACTACGCAATTTTTTAAACTAATATTCACAACAATATCAGCACTAAAATTCTACCCTTTGTTCGGACTGACATCAAATCACAGCAATGAAATAACTAATAAGATACTGTACAATGTACAGTCCACTTTACTGGACAGTATTTTCATGTTTAACTTTCCAGTTTCAAGAACTGAGCAAAATGGCGTCGTGAAAGTGCTTTGTAGTTGAGTTTGTGAGCGAAAAGAGCTGCGCTGGTGCTGATAAGGAACTAATTACCTGCGCGGAGGCGGCGCTATCGAATACATTTACCTATTAAAACTTCCTATTAACTCTCGACCGGTTTCTACTTGTCTTCTAATACCGTGTGGATAAAGTTTGGGAGCACTAGTAAAATAGCTCGACTGCAAAAAGAGGGTTTAGTTTTTTGAGTGTGTTCACGTTTTAGTAATGATGGTGACATTCGGTTTAAAGATCGTTATTTCCCATTATGAAATTTTGTAACTTGTATGAGAACATTGGGGGTAATCACGGGGTAATGAACTGAATTACACTGTCTCGTTACAAGGTGCGCATTGTAATGCTCGAGTCTGTAACTTTACATTACAAGTGAATGATACCGGTGAGGGAGCACCTTTATGTATAAAAATAACTTAAAACTTAATTAGTAGACTAGTTGGCTCTTATTTCTAAAATTATGTACCTATACAATAAAGTATTAAATTACTAATAATAGTAACAATATACTTATACCTACTAATAAAAGTGACATTATTATTTATTCATAAAATAACCCAATGCAAATTCACGATGTAAAAAATATTTCGTGAATTCCATGCAAAAAACACTATTAGACCGCAAAAATTTAGGTTGCGGAAACTGCACTAACATTAAACAAATTGACCACGAGTTCCTCCGCAAATCGTTCCAGTCCACATTCCTTGAACTAGTTCAAACTTATTTCAGTGCCTATACTTCATTGACAACTGCAAGCGACTAGAAAATAATTTACAATAGACTATCTTCAAAGAACGCTACAAAAAGTCCTACCTAAATACCAAAACGCTAAAAAAAATCCGAAAAATGTACTCTAAAATCAACCCGAAACTTGTATCCTAAAATTTACTTGGCATGTGCTACCATCTGTAATAATAGTTCCTGTTAATTTAATTTAATTTAAAGAACACCCTACCATCCAACTCCTCTACCATCCATTCTCTACCATCTAAGTACAGCCATTACAAATCCCAAACGCGTACTATATATAGCGACTCTCTCAGGCCTCTAACTGCATATTTTCTATATTAGACAGAAGCAGGTATACGCACACAATATAAGCGTGTTTTCAGATAACTATAACTAGTAAAAATATCTCGTGAACGTGATTTCGAATTCACGCTCTACTGCGTAGAGCTACTGCTCTACTGTATGGCAAATTATTTTGCTAGAGTGAAGTAATTGGAAGTTTAATTGAAATATTTTACGTACACGTACAATTTATGCAAAGAACTTAATTAAGGATTCACGTGTACTTTGTGTGGCAATAAAATAGGTGTGTGAAGTCTAATGAGACTTAGGCAATATAAGGAGAGAATAATAAAATGTTTTACGCTCGAATTTCCGATATTCGATAAAAGTAGAGTATAGGTTGAAAACAAGTGTTTTGTTTGTAAAAGTAGAGTACCTATTTGAAATCGAGTGCTTTGTCTCTTTCTCGTAGTGAAAAATTATTTAACGTTACCATCATTGTCCCTTTGTCTACTACCACGCTTTCTGCTTTTGTGGGAAACATCTATAATATTATTTTTATGTAGGTATCTACCAGTAATAAAGGTAGTCCTTTTGAATTAGCCGCGTAAGCGTCTAGGTCTGAAGGATATTAATTTTCTTAATCAATTGTAGAGGGTTAAGCCCAAATATAATCCTTTGTTATCGGTGTAGTAAGTAATCGAGTTGAGCAATTTATCAATAAGTGGGATTAATGTAAATGAAGCTGGCGTAATGAGCACGTACGCCAAAGGTTGGCGACGCCTCACGCGCACATTTGTATGCGATCAGCCCTACTAATACAGAATTCGATGTATTGTTACAAAACTGACTTCCTGTGTCGATATAACCTACTAATGCTACTCCCTTGACAATAATCCTTTTCTTATAAACATCTCATAGAATTTCGTAACTGTTATAATTTATCTTACATACCTGCACACTGCCGCGCTGGTTTTGTGATGCGTACCGGCGGAGCGTGTCGTCCGTCGCCCCTGCAGCATTTCCAGAAGTTCGGGCGCCGCCAGCAGCATACCAGCAGGCACTGAAACTGTGACCCAAGCGTTGACAGATCTGGCAGCGAGTGATGCGGCAGTCCCTGGCTTCGTGACCGGTTTTGTGACAGTTGAAGCAAGTTTTTGGCAAAACGGTCCCACAACGCCAGCTCGACGTTTGTTCCGCCATTTGTGTAGCGACGGCTTTGTAGTTTTCGAGCGATGATAGGAACTCGAAATATAGTTGTTCTGGTGTTTCGCAATTGTAGGCCTTAGCATTTGGTCGTAATTCAACGGGCAACCCACGAATAAGACACGAGGTAGCCGCGTCGCCCTTCAGCCCACACTTCTTGATCAAGGACTTCTTTTCATGGAAGTACCTCGTCATGGTTTCATCGTTGTTCTTAACCCTCGCTAGCATTTCCTCCAGTTGATCGACGTAGTCCGTGGAGCGTGGGAAGGCGCACGTGAGATTTTGCTTCCACTGCGACCACGTGGCCGTATAGTCCTCCAATTCGTCGTACCACTCCCTCGTATCACCACGAAGGCGAATTTGCATCACGAAGATACGATCTTTCTCATCCCAGGAATACATATCTCCAAGCTGGTCAATCTTATTTAGCCAGCCCTTTACATTCGTCGTTTTCTTACCTGGGTCGAGTCCTGGTATGACCACTTCGAGGTGGTTAATTCTTCTCTTCTTGCTTGTAACCAGTGGACGTGGAGAGGGACAGGTCTCAGTACCTTCAATTGCCTCTTCATCCGATGATGTCTCGACGGTTTTCGGCCTCTTCTTTCCCAAACCACAGTGATATGGACCCATCATGGTGTTGTTAAGGAGAAAAAAAAATCTTGGTCCCACCTGATCCCACTTCTGAGATGAAATAGGAGTCAGGTTAGCAGCAGCAGTAGCAGCAGCAGCAGCCAGCAGTAGAATTTAAAAATACACTTTCAGAATTATCGCCTTTATTGGTCAGCTTCCACAAGCAGAGTGAACCCCTTTTTACCGTTACCACCCTTCTTATACATTCTATGATTATACATTATTAACAAATTACCTTCTTACATTTTTAAATATTAAATATTAGTGCAGTCGCCAGAGGTTTTAACCTCCGAAAACTTGATAGTGACTGGATTTTTGTTTTTGAGGTGTCATTTTCTTTTTTACTCAAAATAGTAAATAAACATAATTTTTTAACCTGCAAAGTTTACCAAAATTTTTTTCGTGCTTTTAATTTTTTAGTTATTTAATTAAAAATTAATATTTCACCATATAAAACCGGTCCAATTTTTTTTTTCTTGTTCCTGTTATTTAATGACTCTTATCCGATTGTTTACGTTGAAAATTAACCAAATCCACTATTTTTAAAAAAGAAAGTTTGCTTTGCTAAGCTAAATACAACTATAAGGTTTTTGCAAAGTTTTTAGAGATGCAGAGACGCTCGTCGTAACCAAGATAAAAGGGTTTGGGTGGATTTAAGGGTTGTAACAAAAAGTGTGTTAAACTTACTTGTTGTGCAATGTGCATATTTAATTTTTAGAGAAATGATAACTTTTAAGTACTTAAAAACGTTTAAATATCTCCAAAAATGTATAAAATAGACCGATTTTTCTTTTCTATATTTGTTGAGAATTTATTTAAGTGAGAGCTAAAACATTAAATGCATCGACAAATCAAATACTTTTACTAGCCTTTAAAATATATTTAAACTTCTTACTTAAAGCCAGAAAAAAAATTGGGTGCTACAAATCTCACGTACATACTAAAGACGCATGCTGCGACCTATGTTTGGAAAATGCTTACCTGAATGCAAAAAATATTAGTTCTTAACCTAAGTTGTATTTTTTCCCTTTAAGTATGTTTTAGCAAATATAATTAATGACGAAAATAAATAAAAATCAATTTTATTCTGTAAAAACCTAACCAAAAGAAATAAAATACAGATTTTCTTCGAAATATCCGTGACAAGTTTGTGCTACATTTTCAGAAAATTTAATAAAGTAAGAGCTAAAAAGTTATACACATTAAGAAATAGAAGGCTTTGTTAAGCCTAAAAAATAATTTTAAACTTCTTATTTAAAACCAAAGAAAAATAGGAACGCCATTTACCTGGCGAGGCACACAACAAGCACATTTGGAGGTATGCTCATCTACATACAAAAATATTAATTTTAAATCTAAATTATATATTTTTTCAACTTATTTTCTTTCTTTGGAATATAAGCAACGATATAAATAAAAAAATAATAATATATTTTAATATTTTGCTATATATTTAAAAGAAATAAATATGCAAATTTTCTTAAAATTTTTACAGTTTATGAGTTTACTTGAAGTGGAAGAGAATAATTTAAAAATCAAAAGCACAACTTTTCAATAGGTAAACTTTATTATTTATGTGATCAGCTACACATTCCTTTTTTTCTTTTCAATTTTCATCGACTATTGCAAAAATCAGAGGTTTGCACGATTTTTACACTCTGGAAACTCCACTATATTGTAAATATATTCTGATTATTATTATTATAAGTATGACATTATTTTAAATTATATTTTATGATTATATTAAATGATTTTATAATTATTAAGTATTATTATAGATTTGAACAAAACCGGAAGCTAGCTTAAATAGACAGGAACCAATCATTAATTAGGAAAATAATATTATAGGTGTCATCACAGGAAGTCAGTTTTGTAACAGTATGCGTGCCCTAGTCGACAAATATTATATAACAATGTTCAACATTTTGGTACTTGAAAGTTTTTAAATATTATATAATTAAGAATATATAAGTGAGTGGACTAACGAAGGAATGTAAAATTCGTCAAAGTTCATAATATAAACTTTCTAGGACTCTTATCATAATATTGGCTCGCAATAGTGAATAGTTGGAAATAAGGTTATATTTTTAATTACTACACAAAATAAAAAATATAACTTAATTATGGGTGAATTTAAATAAATAACAAATTGATTTCAAAAATATATAATTATCTATTTATATAAAGGCAATAAAAATAATTTGAACTGTGTATTCTAAAATATAATTTGCAAGTTAACTTTTCTACTAATGATACCTTGCATTAAAACGTGAAGGTACCTGACGTTATAACTCTGCAAAATCAGAAGTCAGAACATCCTGTACGAAACGAAGACGATTTGATTCGACCCAATTTCAGTATTCATTGAACGTGAGATTTTGCTGAATACATTAATTTACTCTTATTACACGCTAATATGAACATTCCTGGAAGAGCTGGATGTAATAAATCTTAAGCCTGCGATTGTCATGGGAATAAATCTAATAAGATGAGTTGACAAGGCGTTTCTATTTATTTTTCATAAGCCGTAACGTATAAGATATTCCCCCGTTGTAGAGCCTTTTTTGATGATAACAAACAACTATAATTATAATCATACTAGCTTTTGCCCGCGGCTTTGCTCGCGTTTTGACTTAAGAAGTATTATTATATACAAACTTTCTCCCCTATTTTAACCCCTTGGGTTGGAATTTATCTAAATCCTTTCTTAGCGGATCCCTACGTCGTAACATCTACCTGCATGCCAAATTTAAGCCCGATCCGTCCAGTGGTTTGAGCTGTGCGTTGATAGATCACCATGTCAGTCAGTCAGCACACCAAAAATAAACTTTTATGTTTCTAACCTAAGAAATGACGGACTTTCATTTAAAATTTCAAACCCTATTTCACCCCCTTAGGGGTAGAATTTCCAAAAACGCTTAAACACGCATCCATTCATTTTTAATCAGCAATCCAAAAATAAAGTTTCATGTTTCTAACTCAAGAAATGACCGTGGAAATGAAGGACTTTCATTCAAACTTTCAACCCGTATTTCACCCCCTTCGGGGTAGAATTTTCAAAATTCCTTCCTTAGTGGGTCTACTCAATAAAACAACCCTACTCACCAAATTTCGTGGCTGTAGCTTTAATAGTTTTTGCTCAGCGATGATGAATCAGTCAGTCAGTCAGTCAGTCAGGACATGTAATTTTATAAGTATAGATGTGTCCCGAAATCGGTGTCCGATCCTTTAATATCCATGAAATACTTTATCGACAAATTGGCTCTAAAATTTTTTCTCTCTCTTACGGTTGTAAAATGGCAGTCATTTTAATTTTTCTTGGGCTTTCACACTAATCTGACCAGTACTTCTTATGTAAATATCCTATGAAGATAAAAAAGTCTCAATGGATAGCTGAATTTATGGACTACGCTTACATAGGCAATATGTTATAAATTGTGTGGAATTTAAACTAGAAAAACAAAAGTTTCAGAAAAAAAATGTGTATTTTTATAAATAGCTTTTTGTGAAAAATCTAGCATATTAAACTGGTTCTTTTTTATTTTAAAAAGATAGAGAAAGTTTTCATCTTCATAAATTCTTTTACTTTAACGCTCTAAGTCAGATAGTTAAGAAATTATAACGATTTTCTTATGACAAGGTCATATTAGTATGAAGCCAGATAATTTTTTTTTTTCAAAGGTTGGAGAAAAAAAATTTGAACTCATGATGTATGGCTTGTATTAGTGACAAATTGGCTTTCAATTTATTTTTTTCTCCAACTTTTGAAAAAACAAATTCTCTGGCCTCATACTAATCTGACCACCTCATCATAAGAAAATCGTTATAACTTCTAAACTATCTGACTTAGAGCATTGAAGTAAAAGAATTTTAGAAGATGAAAACTTCTTCTTTCTTTTTGAAATAAAAAAATAACCAGTTTATTATGCTAGATTTTTCACAAAAAGCCATTAATAAAAAATACACAATTTTTTTTTCTTAAACCTGGGTTTTTCTATGTTTAACTCCGCACGAAATTTATAACAATATATTGCCTGTGTAAGTGTAGTCCACAAACTTAGCTATCAAATGTGACCTTTTTTATTTTCATAGGATATTTACGAGTACAAGAGCAGTTCTGGTCAGATTAGTGTGAAAGCCCGAGAAAAACTAAAACGGCTGCCATTTTACAACCTAGAGAGAGAAAAAAATTTTGAGGGCTAATTTGTCGATAAAAATATATGCCATAGATCATGACATTAAAGGATCGGACACCGGTGTAGGGACACATTGTATATAGATAGATATGGATAGAAGATTGCCTACAAAATATTATGTAAAACTTGCACTCAATTGACAATGATATTATGATGAATGATGATTGCATATAGCACTCTCAGTCAAGTAGTCAACAACGCTATTGAAAAGTTAAACATAATCCATTGCCATTTATGACCGCCATACACCGGAATGTGTATGGTACTCGTAATAGTGCAGTGCAGATTTTGGACGACCAGGCGACCGGCGCAAAATCTATTCCCACACACATTCCAGTCAACCTGTGCAGGCATACTTGCACAAGTATATACCTCTACGGTAGACCGTAGCGTATATTATGGCTTATATTATTAGGGTCAATTCAGGCCGCAACTTTGATTGATTTCGATTGCGTGAAACGTCTTGCAAATCTATCAAATCCGTACAAAAAGCATCTACGCGTCGCGTTGCAGTTCTGAATTGACCCTTATGAAGACAAGTTAGAACTTTAGATTGCCAAAGAAACATACACTCAAACGGCAAACCATCCTACTTCCATAGCCAGATAGAATCACTTTACCAAGAGACATAGAATGTCAAAAGCGTGTCCCTATTGATGAGGTGCTCGATTCTGCGTAAGGATTTAATGTATTGTAGCGCTTGGGGTGCCCCAGGCGTATGGCGTCGTGACATGCTATTGATGTATTATTCCATTTGGTACACAATACTCTAGATAATGTTTGATTGATGGCGTAAATAAATAAATAAATGGAATTGCTTCACACTAAAACAGCCCCGAGGTCTTAGGATATACACGATATTTTATAATGTTTCTTGGGTTAATGGATTTGGTGATGCACATTTTCTTACTTTATAAGTCTTAGTATGTAAAGTGTATGTCTATTTATCTGTTACCTCTTCACGCTGCTGGACCGATCGAGAAATTTTTTTATATAAAACTTTGAGTTCGGGAAAATAACTAATCATATTCTTTTAAGTTACATTTTCATTTTTCTGCATGATCAAAGTATAATATTTTATACTCTTATTACTTTATCATTGCATTGAGTAGATACATTCATTACATTAAATAAAACAAGTATCAAACTCCAGTTTCTTTTCATATGATATATTTTGTAAATGTAAGCTTTAAGTACTTGAAGTTTTCTCCAATAATCTTTCACATAATAAAGTTGCCGATGAAACATGAAAAAATTAGATAAAAAGCTAGCAAGCGAAGCAACTTTCTACTCCTCCCAGCTTCTGATTAATTTCGTTACGTGTGCCAATGCAGGTTTTTGCTGAAAGAAACCTTCATGAAACTTATGTAACGTGGGACCTGAAAACGAAAATACGATTTTTAATCTTGAACGTGGGCTAGGTTTTGCGTGGGCGGCTTTTCTTATAAAGTAATAAGTACTGAGGCCAGACCTTAAAATAAATTGGCCTATTGTTAAAAAATATAACGCCTCCGTAGTCCAGTAGTTTATACAGTAGCTCGATTCGGCGGTCATGGGTTCGACTCCTTCTTTGGAAAAAAATATTTGATAAACTTATTATTCATTTTTATCAAAGAGACTAATATATTGTTACCATCCAGGCTCCTGTACGATATCCTATCTAGGTTTCGGAGCATGTCAATTAAAATATTATAAAATTCACCCAGCCTAGTCAAAATTTGCATATTATATTTGATCGGGTTTTATGGTGTCAAAGAGCAGCTGTAGCGACTCTACAGATACTTAAGATATAATGTATACCGAAAAACATAACCCTAATAAATATGGTGCAGTTGGTAAAAATGTAAATATAGGTAGGTGGTAAGATTTGTTTATTTAGTACCATGACGGTATTTGACGCGACCCTAATACGCGCAGGGATCTGATGTAAAATTAGCATAGATGGACATAACGCACCTGTTCGCAATGTCCCTAATTAATTATTGAGACAACAAGCCCTCCGGCCGAGCACTCAGTCCCATACTCTCAAAGGATGGCCTTCTGGGTTAATATAATGGATTTTGTTTTTCAGAATCATATCAATCCCCGTGTGGATTTTATTTGTACGTTTTAGATTCGCCTGTTTTCGGATTGGAATTTTTAATAACTTTGATACCACGGTTCAAGGAACATCGATATGACAGAGCTATATTTTGTGATCTAATAAAAACTATGACACTGGATATTCCGATATTATTCGGAATTGTTCATCTTCGCCCTTTTGATGAGTCCACCAACGTGCCCATTATCAAAACTTTGGGAGTTTTCTGTCACGCATAGTCAAACTCTGTATTAAATTAATTATCAACAGTTTTTCCGGACCGCTTAAATTGCAACATGCATACCTTTTTCTCCTTCAAGAACGGCAATCATAGTGATTCTTTGCGGATGTTTTTGTTCAGCGTCAATTGCTTAACATCACCTAAATCTTTTTTCTGTGCACTAGTTGCTAATATTGTGTATTGTTTTTTTTACCTGCCTGCGTTAAGTAACGCGTTGCTTGTTTAATGTTTGTATTTGCGTCTTGTTGTCAGTCAACATCTAAAACCTCCCTTATAATTTATCCAAAACCTACATCTACCATAAATAGAACCTTCTAAAAATGCAGCAAGTTCTGAATAACCCAGTGGGATTAATATTCAGATCGCGTAAAGGTGACCGCAAAGGATCGCGGACGGCGACGTGCTCGCAACTCTCTTTCATTCCCTCCTGCCTCCCCCCTGCAGCGCAACCACATGAGCAATTTCGACATGAAGCATTTGAATTTCGAACATAATTACCGGATTCCAAAATTCGGATTTGGTTCATACAAATCTGGTATTCTGGTAGCCTCGCTGACATCCATACTAATATCATAAAAGTAGTTAGGTATTAGCCGGTTCTGGCTCACTGCCTCAATGTAGGGAAAAATGGGATTTTCGATGACCATTCGCCTAAAAAAAAAAAAAAAAGGAAGTTTGGTGTCAAAATATAGGTTTTTGGCCATTCCCGTTCGATATATGCGATCCGTTTCTGCGTATTTGCACTTGTTTCAAAGTTAGCTTTTGTGTTTAACCCTCATTATCTACTATCACCACGCTCCATTGTTCCTTCATAATTACAATCGCTACTTATTGCATTGTTATGCTCGCCTCGGTGTCCTATTGTTCTGACTATCGGTTTATCGCTTACGTCACCTCACTTTCTTACAAGATTTTAAATAAATATGAATGATAATTAACTAACTAATGAATTATTGCAAATTAAAAGTACTTAATAATTAATTATGTAGGTCATCCGATCATTCGATGGACTTCGTAAACACACAACGACGCGGTGCGCAAACTGACACGTTTTGCTCGTCAGCGAAATCCGACGAGTCATCGACCGCATCCACCACCACCTGCATCTCGCGGCTCGCGTCGAAGTGCAAGTGTAAACACAAAGCTCGCAACACAAAAGCGTGCCCTGCGAGTCGCGAGCCGCGCCGCGAGACGGGTCGCAAGCTCAAGTTTACACTCTCGGCTCGTAGCGCATCTCGCGACTCGCAGGGCCCGCACCCGCTCGCCACCGCCGCCCGCTCGCTGCCTGCGACCGAGTCGAAGCCGAGTCCAACTCAGCAAAAGCTTCGCAAATGTTGATGCTCACCCCGCTCCACCCCCGCGGGCGAAAACAAGGAGGGTAATGGATGGTCGTAAGGCAGAACCTCCTCGACTCAACAAGGACGAGAGCAGGAGGTGCGATGAGGAGGGCTGCACACTGGTAGAGAGAGGAAAGAAGAGGAAGTCCACCCTCCGCAGCCACTGCGACACCGCACCTTACGTACCCGAGCTGCTCTACGTGTTGCACCTGCACTGGTCCATGGAAGTCGAGGACGTTGTAAAATAATTATTGTAAGAAGACTACCTCCACATTGGGGGTAGAGCGTCTATACTCTCAGTACAAAGTTAACTTCGGTTCCTTTGTGGTGAGAGTACTGACAAAACTTCTTTCCACTCTCGAGGTGGATGAGTTCTAGTTGACCGGTGTAGTTTACCGAAGGTTTCGGGGAAGGCTCTCCAATGAAGCACGCATCACGTCACCACCAAGAAAGACTACGTGATTATAGTGTGAATGTGAGAGTGTTGTGACAATAATAATATTATGCTTTGGAATAAGACTGTTCGGTGTGCATCGGTTGTCTGATTGCTATAACACAAGTTCAACTTCACGCTAAGTTGAGTTGAGATTAGACGACGTGATGTCACTGTCTACTTTGTGCTGTTGTGTATTATTGTATGAGTGTAATAAATAACTTGTTTGATTTGTAATTTGTATAATAAAACTTGAAAAAATTTTCATTACATTTATTTTATTTCATTAAAACATGTATTGAACATACTGTACAATATTATATTAATACATAAAGTGTTGCTACTATGTAACTTTCGAAACTCTACTAAGCTTTTCCCATTGAACTTATAATACAAATACATTAAACTATACTGTCCACAAACTGATATGAAATCATTTTGTAATCTCTACGTGTTAAAATCCCATCTCCTACAGCTTCGCCCCATAAAAGCCTTGTGATATCACATAGGAGCGCGCCCAAACGAGTCAAAGTATTGCCATTTTCATTGATGTGTATGGCTATCCAGTAGGACCCTGGTTTACTATCAGAGTCCAAGTTGCTAATAAATTTATGTAGGGGTTTGATCATATTACATTATATAGGCAGACGATTCGCAGCGTATACTATAATATTATCTTCTAAAGTCTAAACCTTCACAAATTCTTCTCAAATAATTACGAATCTCTATTGTGTTCATACTGTATTATGACAGAACCAATCTGGTATAATTATGAATCTTTTATAATAATATATCACGTCATATCCGTATAATGTAAATCTTTATGTATTTACAAAGAGGGGTATTACATATGAAATACTGAATGAATAAATAAAAGAAACATAACTTTGTTACAATATTTTATTTCATAATATCTACACACTATTAGGTAAACACTCACACATAAACACGTTACATATCATAACTTAAATATATATCATACATGTGACTTTTCTTAGCTTCTATAGTCTACAGTTACATTACGGTTTTTATCTAGTTTTCTATAACATTATCAAACTCTGCAAATACAATACAGTTATTCGTTTGAGAGAGACTAGAATCAATTGTTACCCCATTTCCTTCATTAAGGAAAGTTTACCGGTGCCGAAAAATAATGTATGAGAGACTGAAGTGAACATATTAGATACCATTGAAGGATGGTTGTAGAGTTTTTGAAGGCACGTGTTGTCCATCTATGTATAAACAATATGAATAATTCATACCTACCATAATTTTCAAAATTGAAAGGATTCCTACTAATGATTAAATGCTGCGTTATTTACTAATCCTATGATAAATCTTTTGAGTACTTGCCCCAAGAATATTATCAAGCGTTTTTTTTTTCTCATCAGTGGAAAGTCGTAATATCATAAACGTTATTCACAATTATTGAGTCATCCTAAACATCCATTTAATGGTAAAGCATACAATAGATACACTTTCACATTCTTTACTAATTACTGATTATTCCTGTGAGTCGTTCAAAAAACAGAATAACATTAGATAAGATTGTAAAACCTCATATCATTTTAAAATTTAAAAAAGTATACTCAATAATATTTATTAAGTTTTCCTATAACTCCGTTCACTTGTCAACTTGTTCGTATGTGATATCAGATATGGTGTGAGTGAAATACTCTGCCGACACTTCAACCAACCGTAACCACTCTTCGTGATCGGTGTTTACACACTCCCGCTGTATCCTCGAGATCCTCTGCGATATCATCCTGAATCAGTGTGTAAATGCTATCACCACTCAGTCCACTCCTTTCGTACACAGTATAATAATATGTAAGTCTTCACGCAATTTACGTAATAGAATAGGCCACATCCACAGCTTCAACAACCTGTTGGTTGATAAACATTTTTTTCATTTAGTCATGATCACATGGAAAAGTTAATAGCCCATGTATTACCCTCTCGACCCCTGTTAATTATGTTTACACCCTGATTAAGTATTGCCAAAATATCTTCATCTATGTCGTTATATCTCGATGGTTATGCCACAACGTATCCATTGTCGAGATGTACCACTGTCTGCAATGTACCAGCATGAATCTTTGATGGAAATTTGAAAGCTCTAATGATTTCATAAGGGATGTTTATCTCAAGGTCCTCCAAATTTTTCCATGTCTTATTATAATTATTTAATATTTTCAGAGCATTCCCCCATTGATATTTTTAAACTAAAACACTTTTTATACTCACAATATTCAAAAACTTCTAGCGGAAATATTAATTACTGTATTGCTCACGAGTGTGGTACTGATTAAATGTGATTTCAAACAGAACACTAAAAATCTCTTTAAATTTTCTCTATTGTTCCCCATAACGACAGAAACCACTTCCTGTGTGATAATATTTTGTTAATAATTATGTTTTTAATGATATGAACTTCCCGTTATGTCCTGAAAATATATGCATAGGTAATACTAAAAGTTCTACTAGGTGCACAAGATTTAACGATGAAACCGGAATTTTATAGTTTATCGATTTTTCTGAAAATTTAGTGACTGTCCAGTCACATAAAATCAAAATGTTTCATAAAAACAATTTATTCACGATTTTGTATTTTAGATATTTCAAAAACTTTAATGTATGATTTCCACTACAATTATATTATAAATAAATTTTCAAATAATATAAAATTGTTGTATACAGATTACATATTATATACTGATAGTTTAATATAATATCAAATATACATACAAAATTTATATAATGATATTAAGCAAGATCTCCATAAATTTTTTGATACATCTGATTATCCTTCTGATAATAAGTATGGTTATCCTTAAATAAATAAGAAAAAATAATTTTTTTCAAAGATGAAAACAACGAAAAATAATGAAAAAATTGTAGGGCTGAGATAAAAAAATGTATGTGTTTGATTCAGACAATAATTTAACTGCAAAGGCAAGGAGTCAATAAATGTGTCACAAAAACAACGAATTTAGAAAATTATAAAACGTGTTTTCTTTTAATCGATAAAAATATTCATTATGGTCAATGTTGAGATTCATATGATCAATCAAACATAGAATTTTCACTCAAAAATAAATAAATCACGTTTATCATAGTACAATGATACTAAAATATTTATTTTGTCCAATGATCTTCACTTTAGCTCAGGGTCATTATAAATTGAGAAAAATTAGGTGGAATAAAACCTTCTAAAATATTGTGTTCGTATGTGATTTGTCATTGTACCGTGAAACTGTATTTTTGAGCTTAGTCAATAAGATTAATTTGTTTTCTTGTTATTAATTACTGTAAAACGTACTTTGTTATGACATAATTTTATACACAATGATTTTGATGTATGAGTATGACATAATGATTTTTTTTCTTTTGTAAACTAGATTGTGATTTGTGATACTTTGTTTCGTGTAGCCATACTTTAATATTATACTTTTATATGTATGATATTGTACTGAATGCTTAATTTTTAAAGTTTTATTGTATTACAACATTGTAAAACGTAATAATATTTAATCAAGATTTTCCTTAAAACATAAAGTTTTAAATTATGTTTCTTATAATATGAGGTTCAAATTAAAATTTGAATGATATATTTCAAATTTATTAAAGCTTTTTTCATTATTTTCAAAAACCTTTTAGAAAGTTATAAAACGTGTTTGTTTTAAATATAACATATTTCAAATTTGTTAAAGCTTTCATTTTTTTTCAAAAACTTTTTAGAAAATTATAAAACGTTTTTTAATCTAATATATTTCAAATTTATTAAAGCGTGTTTCATTACTTTCAAAAACCTTTTAGAAAATAGCAAATCGTGGTTTTTTTATAAAAAAATATTTCAAATTTATTAAAGTTTTTTTCATTATTTTCAAAAACTTTTTAGAAAATTATAAAAATTAAAAAACGTTTTTTTGAATTTAATATAACATTTTAAATTGATTAAAGCTTATGTCAATATTTCAAAAACCTTTAAGAAAATTTCAAAACTTTTTTTTTTTTATAAAATATATTTCAAATTTATTAAAGCTTATTTCATTATTTCAAAAACTTTTAAGAAAATTACAAAATGTGTTTTTTTTTATAAAATATATTTCAAATTTATTAAAGCTTGTTTCATTATTTTCAAAAACCTTTTAGAAAATTATAAAACGTGTTTTTTTAATACAATATATTTCAAATTTATTAATGCTTGTTTCATTATTTTCATAAACTTTTTAGAAAATTATAAAAAGTTTTTTTTTATTTAAAATATTTCAAATTTATTAAAGCTTGTTTCATTATTTTCAAAAACCTTTTAGAAAATCATAAAATGCGTTTTTTATTTTTATAAAAATATTCAATTATGTTCAATGTTGAAATTCAAATCAATCAAACATCGAATTTTCACATTTTCACTCAAAAAATAAATTAAACATGTTTATCATAATCTTTACAAGATTTTAAATAAATATGAATGATAATTAAGTTATGAATTATTGCAAATTAAAAGTACCTAATAATTAATTATGTAGGTCACCCGATCACTCGATGGACTTCGTAAACATAGGAGGCCCCGGCGCGCAAACTGAGTCTTTTAGATTTTAAATAAATATGAATGATAATTATTACCTAATGAATTATTGCAAATTAAAAGTACCTAATAATTAATTATGTAGGTCACCCGACCATTCGATGGACTTCGTGTAAACATACGACGACTCGGTGCGCAAACTGAGTCTTTTAGATTTTAAATAAATATGAATGATAATTAACTAATGAATTATTGCAAATTAAAAGTACCTAATAATTAATTATGGCGGTCACCCGATCATATTGTACCAAAGTTATGTTTCTTTTATTTATTCATTCATTATTTCACATGTAATACCCCTCTTAGTAAATACATAAAGCGCACATAGTACGGATATGTGATATCAATACAAGATCCATAAACCGGATTGGTTCTGTGATAATACGGTATGAACACAATAGAGATCCGTAATTATTTGAGAAGAATTTGTGAGGGCTTAGAAGATAATGTATACGCTGCGAATCGTCTGCCTATATAATATAATATGTTCAAACCCCTAGATACATTTATTAGCAACTTGGATCCTGATTTATGTTACACCTAGACCCCACTGGATAGCCATCAATGAAACATCAATGAAAATTACATTACAAATACTTTGATTGCTGCGGGCGCGCTCCCATCCGATATCACAAGGCTTTTATAGGGTGAAACTGTAAGAGATGGGATTTACAAAATGATTGCACATCAGTTTGTGGAGAGTATAGTTTAATATATTTGTATTATAAGTTCAATGGGAAAGGGTTTAGTAGAGTTTCAAAAGTTATTTAGTAACAACACTTTGTGTAATGATATAATATTGTACAGTATGTTCAATACGTGTTTTCATGAAATAAAATAAATGTAATGAAAAATTTATCAAGTCTTATTATACAAATTACAATTACAAATTCTCACTCTTATGTGTCTATATATTTATGAAGTAGCAACATATTTTGTCAAACAAAGAAGTCCATCGAATGATCGGGTGACCGACATAATTAATTATTAGGTACTTTTAATTTGCAATAATTCATTAGTTAATTATCATTCATATTTATTTAAAATCTAAAAGACTCAGTTTGCGCACCGAGTCGTCGTATGTTTACACGAAGTCCATCGAATGGTCGGGTGACCTACATAATTAATTATTAGGTACTTTTAATTTGCAATAATTCATTAGGTAATAATTATCATTCATATTTATTTAAAATCTAAAAGACTCAGTTTGCGCGCCGGGGCCTCCTATGTTTACGAAGTCCATCGAGTGATCGGGTGACCTACATAATTAATTATTAGGTACTTTTAATTTGCAATAATTCATAACTTAATTATCATTCATATTTATTTAAAATCTTGTAAAGATTATGATAAACATGTTTAATTTATTTTTTGAGTGAAAATGTGAAAATTCGATGTTTGATTGATTTGAATTTCAACATTGAACATAATTGAATATTTTTATAAAAATAAAAAACGCATTTTATGATTTTCTAAAAGGTTTTTGAAAATAATGAAACAAGCTTTAATAAATTTGAAATATTTTAAATAAAAAAAAACTTTTTATAATTTTCTAAAAAGTTTATGAAAATAATGAAACAAGCATTAATAAATTTGAAATATATTGTATTAAAAAAACACGTTTTATAATTTTCTAAAAGGTTTTTGAAAATAATGAAACAAGCTTTAATAAATTTGAAATATATTTTATAAAAAAAAACACATTTTGTAATTTTCTTAAAAGTTTTTGAAATAATGAAATAAGCTTTAATAAATTTGAAATATATTTTATAAAAAAAAAAAAAGTTTTGAAATTTTCTTAAAGGTTTTTGAAATATTGACATAAGCTTTAATCAATTTAAAATGTTATATTAAATTCAAAAAAACGTTTTTTAATTTTTATAATTTTCTAAAAAGTTTTTGAAAATAATGAAAAAAACTTTAATAAATTTGAAATATTTTTTTATAAAAAAACCACGATTTGCTATTTTCTAAAAGGTTTTTGAAAGTAATGAAACACGCTTTAATAAATTTGAAATATATTAGATTAAAAAACGTTTTATAATTTTCTAAAAAGTTTTTGAAAAAAAATGAAAGCTTTAACAAATTTGAAATATGTTATATTTAAAACAAACACGTTTTATAACTTTCTAAAAGGTTTTTGAAAATAATGAAAAAAGCTTTAATAAATTTGAAATATATCATTCAAATTTTAATTTGAACCTCATATTATAAGAAACATAATTTAAAACTTTATGTTTTAAGGAAAATCTTGATTAAATATTATTACGTTTTACAATGTTGTAATACAATAAAACTTTAAAAATTAAGCATTCAGTACAATATCATACATATAAAAGTATAATATTAAAGTATGGCTACACGAAACAAAGTATCACAAATCACAATCTAGTTTACAAAAGAAAAAAAATCATTATGTCATACTCATACATCAAAATCATTGTGTATAAAATTATGTCATAACAAAGTACGTTTTACAGTAATTAATAACAAGAAAACAAATTAATCTTATTGACTAAGCTCAAAAATACAGTTTCACGGTACAATGACAAATCACATACGAACACAATATTTTAGAAGGTTTTATTCCACCTAATTTTTCTCAATTTATAATGACCCTGAGCTAAAGTGAAGATCATTGGACAAAATAAATATTTTAGTATCATTGTACTATGATAAACGTGATTTATTTATTTTTGAGTGAAAATTCTATGTTTGATTGATCATATGAATCTCAACATTGACCATAATGAATATTTTTATCGATTAAAAGAAAACACGTTTTATAATTTTCTAAATTCGTTGTTTTTGTGACACATTTATTGACTCCTTGCCTTTGCAGTTAAATTATTGTCTGAATCAAACACATACATTTTTTTATCTCAGCCCTACAATTTTTTCATTATTTTTCGTTGTTTTCATCTTTGAAAAAAATTATTTTTTCTTATTTATTTAAGGATAACCATACTTATTATCAGAAGGATAATCAGATGTATCAAAAAATTTATGGAGATCTTGCTTAATATCATTATATAAATTTTGTATGTATATTTGATATTATATTAAACTATCAGTATATAATATGTAATCTGTATACAACAATTTTATATTATTTGAAAATTTATTTATAATATAATTGTAGTGGAAATCATACATTAAAGTTTTTGAAATATCTAAAATACAAAATCGTGAATAAATTGTTTTTATGAAACATTTTGATTTTATGTGACTGGACAGTCACTAAATTTTCAGAAAAATCGATAAACTATAAAATTCCGGTTTCATCGTTAAATCTTGTGCACCTAGTAGAACTTTTAGTATTACCTATGCATATATTTTCAGGACATAACGGGAAGTTCATATCATTAAAAACATAATTATTAACAAAATATTATCACACAGGAAGTGGTTTCTGTCGTTATGGGGAACAATAGAGAAAATTTAAAGAGATTTTTAGTGTTCTGTTTGAAATCACATTTAATCAGTACCACACTCGTGAGCAATACAGTAATTAATATTTCCGCTAGAAGTTTTTGAATATTGTGAGTATAAAAAGTGTTTTAGTTTAAAAATATCAATGGGGGATGCTCTGAAAATATTAAATAATTATAATAAGACATGGAAAAATTTGGAGGACCTTGAGATAAACATCCCTTATGAAATCATTAGAGCTTTCAAATTTCCATCAAAGATTCATGCTGGTACATTGCAGACAGTGGTACATCTCGACAATGGATACGTTGTGGCATAACCATCGAGACATAACGACATAGATGAAGATATTTTGGCAATACTTAATCAGGGTGTAAACATAATTAACAGGGGTCGAGAGGGTAATACATGGGCTATTAACTTTTCCATGTGATCATGACTAAATGAAAAAAATGTTTATCAACCAACAGGTTGTTGAAGCTGTGGATGTGGCCTATTCTATTACGTAAATTGCGTGAAGACTTACATATTATTATACTGTGTACGAAAGGAGTGGACTGAGTGGTGATAGCATTTACACACTGATTCAGGATGATATCGCAGAGGATCTCGAGGATACAGCGGGAGTGTGTAAACACCGATCACGAAGAGTGGTTACGGTTGGTTGAAGTGTCGGCAGAGTATTTCACTCACACCATATCTGATATCACATACGAACAAGTTGACAAGTGAACGGAGTTATAGGAAAACTTAATAAATATTATTGAGTATACTTTTTTAAATTTTAAAATGATATGAGGTTTTACAATCTTATCTAATGTTATTCTGTTTTTTGAACGACTCACAGGAATAATCAGTAATTAGTAAAGAATGTGAAAGTGTATCTATTGTATGCTTTACCATTAAATGGATGTTTAGGATGACTCAATAATTGTGAATAACGTTTATGATATTACGACTTTCCACTGATGAGAAAAAAAAACGCTTGATAATATTCTTGGGGCAAGTACTCAAAAGATTTATCATAGGATTAGTAAATAACGCAGCATTTAATCATTAGTAGGAATCCTTTCAATTTTGAAAATTATGGTAGGTATGAATTATTCATATT
Organism: Polyommatus icarus; assembly: GCA_937595015.1. NCBI lineage: Eukaryota > Metazoa > Arthropoda > Insecta > Lepidoptera > Lycaenidae > Polyommatus > Polyommatus icarus. Next base: position 18,844,910 of record OW569321.1, read on the forward strand.
GTTTATACATAGATGGACAACACGTGCCTTCAAAAACTCTACAACCATCCTTCAATGGTATCTAATATGTTCACTTCAGTCTCTCATACATTATTTTTCGGCACCGGTAAACTTTCCTTAATGAAGGAAATGGGGTAACAATTGATTCTAGTCTCTCTCAAACGAATAACTGTATTGTATTTGCAGAGTTTGATAATGTTATAGAAAACTAGATAAAAACCGTAATGTAACTGTAGACTATAGAAGCTAAGAAAAGTCACATGTATGATATATATTTAAGTTATGATATGTAACGTGTTTATGTGTGAGTGTTTACCTAATAGTGTGTAGATATTATGAAATAAAATATTGTAACAAAGTTATGTTTCTTTTATTTATTCATTCAGTATTTCATATGTAATACCCCTCTTTGTAAATACATAAAGATTTACATTATACGGATATGACGTGATATATTATTATAAAAGATTCATAATTATACCAGATTGGTTCTGTCATAATACAGTATGAACACAATAGAGATTCGTAATTATTTGAGAAGAATTTGTGAAGGTTTAGACTTTAGAAGATAATATTATAGTATACGCTGCGAATCGTCTGCCTATATAATGTAATATGATCAAACCCCTACATAAATTTATTAGCAACTTGGACTCTGATAGTAAACCAGGGTCCTAACTGGATAGCCATACACATCAATGAAAATGGCAATACTTTGACTCGTTTGGGCGCGCTCCTATGTGATATCACAAGGCTTTTATGGGTCGAAGCTGTAGGAGATGGGATTTTAACACGTAGAGATTACAAAATGATTTCATATCAGTTTGTGGACAGTATAGTTTAATGTATTCGTATTATAAGTTCAATGGGAAAAGCTTAGTAGAGTTTCGAAAGTTACATAGTAGCAACACTTTATGTATTAATATAATATTGTACAGTATGTTCAATACATGTTTTAATGAAATAAAATAAATGTAATGAAAATTTTTTCAAGTTTTATTATACAAATTACAAATCAAACAAGTTATTTATTACACTCATACAATAATACACAACAGCACAAAGTAGACAGTGACATCACGTCGTCTAATCTCAACTCAACTTAGCGTGAAGTTGAACTTGTGTTATAGCAATCAGACAACCGATGCACACCGAACAGTCTTATTCCAAAGCATAATATTATTATTGTCACAACACTCTCACATTCACACTATAATCACGTAGTCTTTCTTGGTGGTGACGTGATGCGTGCTTCATTGGAGAGCCTTCCCCGAAACCTTCGGTAAACTACACCGGTCAACTAGAACTCATCCACCTCGAGAGTGGAAAGAAGTTTTGTCAGTACTCTCACCACAAAGGAACCGAAGTTAACTTTGTACTGAGAGTATAGACGCTCTACCCCCAATGTGGAGGTAGTCTTCTTACAATAATTATTTTACAACGTCCTCGACTTCCATGGACCAGTGCAGGTGCAACACGTAGAGCAGCTCGGGTACGTAAGGTGCGGTGTCGCAGTGGCTGCGGAGGGTGGACTTCCTCTTCTTTCCTCTCTCTACCAGTGTGCAGCCCTCCTCATCGCACCTCCTGCTCTCGTCCTTGTTGAGTCGAGGAGGTTCTGCCTTACGACCATCCATTACCCTCCTTGTTTTCGCCCGCGGGGGTGGAGCGGGGTGAGCATCAACATTTGCGAAGCTTTTGCTGAGTTGGACTCGGCTTCGACTCGGTCGCAGGCAGCGAGCGGGCGGCGGTGGCGAGCGGGTGCGGGCCCTGCGAGTCGCGAGATGCGCTACGAGCCGAGAGTGTAAACTTGAGCTTGCGACCCGTCTCGCGGCGCGGCTCGCGACTCGCAGGGCACGCTTTTGTGTTGCGAGCTTTGTGTTTACACTTGCACTTCGACGCGAGCCGCGAGATGCAGGTGGTGGTGGATGCGGTCGATGACTCGTCGGATTTCGCTGACGAGCAAAACGTGTCAGTTTGCGCACCGCGTCGTTGTGTGTTTACGAAGTCCATCGAATGATCGGATGACCTACATAATTAATTATTAAGTACTTTTAATTTGCAATAATTCATTAGTTAGTTAATTATCATTCATATTTATTTAAAATCTTGTAAGAAAGTGAGGTGACGTAAGCGATAAACCGATAGTCAGAACAATAGGACACCGAGGCGAGCATAACAATGCAATAAGTAGCGATTGTAATTATGAAGGAACAATGGAGCGTGGTGATAGTAGATAATGAGGGTTAAACACAAAAGCTAACTTTGAAACAAGTGCAAATACGCAGAAACGGATCGCATATATCGAACGGGAATGGCCAAAAACCTATATTTTGACACCAAACTTCCTTTTTTTTTTTTTTTTTTAGGCGAATGGTCATCGAAAATCCCATTTTTCCCTACATTGAGGCAGTGAGCCAGAACCGGCTAATACCTAACTACTCATAAATGCGAAAGTGCGTCTATCTGTCTGTTACCTCTTCACGCTGGACTGATTTACTAAAATTTAAGGAGACACTTTGCGTCCCGGGAAAGGATATAGGATACTTTTTATTCCAAAAAATGTACGATACTCGCGCGATAAACGAATTTTGACGCAAGGGAGTTGCGGGCGTCATCTAGTCGTGAATATAGAAAATCGAACAAATAAGGGAGAGGCGCTAATGCTAGACACTGAACTAATAGATGACACTTACGACAAAAATGCCATAAAAATAAGAATTATTCTAATTATTTCTCAACACTGTAAATTTTATAAGCTTTTTATGCTATCTGTTGATGTGAAAAAATATATTAGGGATGCCTTCGGGAACAAAATTTTAAAATAGGATCAGTTTTCATAAATGATGTGACCGCATCAACACGCACCCGGCAATTTCTTAGCAAATAGGTTAAGGAAGGCGAAATTTTGCACGTAAGTTTTGAATACATTTATTGGATTTTTTTGTAATTTCTATTGACTTCATTGGATTAATGGTCATGTTGTTTACACTAATTAATGTTTATTTATGATCTTTTATCCATTTTCCCTAACAATATAAAGGGTGTCTACTATTAGTTCTTGAAAATGTAAAAAAGCCTAATAGATGACATGGATCTCATCTTTTAGTTTTTCAATACATACTAAAGTTATTTTGTATTTTATTCTACTGCAAATATCATCACTATTCTCTAAAAATATAATTATATTAACAAACTAAGAACTTAGAACTACTGTACCTAAAAATGGACGTGGTGTCTAATATTAGACCTTGCACTGATCTAAAAATCGATGCTTTAGTTTTGTAGCAGTAAAAAGAAGAAAAAGGAGAGCTGAGAACAAAAAGAAGAAAAAAAGAAGAGGCAAAAGAAGCATGGAGACTAAAGACTGAAAATAAATTTGCTAGGAAAAAAATATAAAAAATAAAAATAAAAGGAAAGATAGTTTCAGCATGGAAGAAGAATGAATATAATCTGGAGACAACGTGGATAATATTTCTGATGCATGTAGTTACTATGATGAAGTAAATGAAATCTTTTGAAAAACGGCAAATAAAGACCTATTAATATGAAAAATGTAAAATGTAATTTAATGTTCTATGTCAACTATTAGTTCATATTGGTGTCTACTATTAGTGATGTTCGCTTATTGTGATGTCATCTATTAGTACTTATGACTAAGTTTACAAAAAGACCAATAATATATTTTTTTATTGATTTGTTAGAGAATAATTATAATAGTTTTATTTTGTAAGAGTTACTGAAGACATGGAAGAAGTTATCAATCCTTTATTTTCATAAATTATATATTTTATAACATTCGAATGTTTCATGTTTCCTTAAATTGTCTGCCATTAGGTCTTCTCCCTTAAATATCAAATTAAATTGCACCTTGGTATAAATTTAGTTAGAGAAAAGGAAACTTTTCGGTTTCAAGCCCGGAAAAGATCGAGCTGACAATGTTTAAAATACTTATAACATTAACCATTTGGCAGCGTGATAATGATCTGCATTACTTAAAACCTATATCTCGAAACGTGAAAATCAGGGTTTTAAACTAAATATTTTTATTTTTACCGGACTTCTTTGTAGCTATTTACTCTTATACTCTAACTAGACGTTCGTTCGTTCGTTCGAGTAAATTAGATATTTCACAAACAAATTAGTCTACAAAAAAATAGTCTTTGCTCTTTCACGTAGTCTACTTCTTATCTGACCCAAATAACAGAAAAATTGCTATAGTAGCTCGTGAGATAATCCTTATTTTCACGTTTCAAATAATTCCTCCCCATTTTTTCCACATTTTCCTCTATTTCTTCGCTTCTATTAGTCTTAGCGTGATAAAATATAGCCTATAGCCTTCCTCGATAAATGGACTATCTAACATTGAAAGAATTTTTCAAATCGGACCAGTAGTTCTTGAGATTTACAGGAGGTTTATACAACGACTTCTGCCAGAGCAAGTTCTTGTTCTTGTCTGTCTCCATTAGGTATTTTTGCGTGTCAAGTTCTTTCATAGTTCGGCGCTCGCATATTTCTTTATCACTCACCATTTGGCTTGTGTTAAGGTGTTCTGGACCTCATTGATCCTTGGCTATTGAGGAAGAATACAGTTAAGACATGTGTCAATTAGGGCATTACTGCTCGTGTATAGTTGGAAAACGAACATTAGGCTGCTGTTCACACATATTAATGTCGCTATTGTGGTATATCAGCCGGCTCAGTTTCTAGACCTTATAATAAGGCAAGATGTAGAAATTGAAGCTGACGAAGATAATGATAATGAAAACTAGGTCTATAAGAACGTTTACCGATACCTTGTTTAGCTGTAATTACCATATTTTTATAAATGAATACATTAAACAGTGCTTTTTTATGAAATAAGGAGGCAAACGGGTCACGGGAGGGTAGGAAAGGGAATAGTGTAGGGGATTGGGCCTCCGGTAAACTCACTCACTTGGCGAAACACAGCGCAAGCTTTCACACCGGTTTTCTGTGAGGACGTGGTATTTCTCCGGTCGAGCCGGCCCATTCGTGCCGAAGCATGGCTCTCCCACGTAACTTGCATTTTTATTTTATCTTGAACTTGATCTTATGTCGCAATCCGTAATAAAATAGAAAATCCGCATTTGATACAAAGGCGAACAACAACGTTTAGCTCTTACACACGATGGAAACTTTTGACTCCAAATATCTCGGCTTCGATACTACTTACGCCCAATCTTTTTTGCCAGGCATTTATCACACATATAGTACTATTAAACAAACGAAATTATTTCAGTGGCCGCGCAAAAAAAAATCAAGCCAACCTTCAAACAAATTTACCCAAACCCCTTTGCGAATGGATCGAAACTATCAAATATCCTTCCAAAGTTGCAAGACTAATAAACCCCTCTAGTATTGTCAATTTCGTACATTATCTAATTTCAATCAATTTTGATGTGCAAATAGTGTCAGCTCTGATGTCCAAACTAATGCGAGTGAGCGAAATTCCGCGCATATGCTTGGAAGTTCGCTCACTCGCATTAGTTCCACATTCATCACACAACCCTTGGTAATTGAAATGCCATCACACAAAACAGGATTCCACTCATCTCGACACTAGCACTTTGATTCACGATAACCTTAAATAGTTTTGCCATCCCTAATTTAATGGGACACTTACTCTTATCTGTTAGCAAAATTACTTGACAAAATGCTTTAATTACATTCTTAGATTGTTTGACGGAAACATTTTATTTTTTAGTCTTATTGATTTAAATACTAAGTTACATATTAGCCAATAATGCAAATGAAGTAAGTGAAATTACACAAAAATAAAAATACTACAATGATGTTTCTAAATTATGACAATAAGATCTTTCGCTTTTTATCAAACTCTACCACTACTACCAGAGTAGACAGAACTATAACACGGTCACATTAATATGATGCACCGCTGGAATGCAATAACATGCGAGCTCCGTAGTGACATCATCAAACCGTGCGTCTAGTTAATTTGACCGTGTTATAAGATACTACTCTCATCATAAATAAATTTTGCACGTAGTTCGATTCAAAATATATGGACTGATATTGATACAGAGACGGATATTTTGCATCCACGCACAGTGGAAAATATGGGTCCGTATCGGATCAAAAATCTGTAACTTCAAGGTTTTTCATCGTATTGTATTGAGATTTGGCACATGTATACAGTGATATACAAAGATTTAATAAATAATCAATTCTTGTATTTTTTTTCTGTGTATACATAGTTATTTTAGGTTAAAAAAAAGAAAAGAGAAAAAAAAATAATACGAGTAGTTACACTATGTTTATTTTTTATAAATAAGTACTAATATGAGTAAAATTAAGAAAACTTAAACAATTACTTATCACACAAGCATAATCAAATACATTAAATTATAAAATCGTATAGTACCTATCTATACCTCACACCAAACTAATTGATCTCAGATTAGACAAATCTTATAATATTATTGGTTTTATATAACTAGGTTTTAGTTACTTATAATGTTGTATCTAATTGTTATTATCCTCGCTATTCCTAACTAAAATTACTTCCGGTGTAAATGTAGGATCACCTTCAGGTACCACCTTCAAAAGACTTTGTGCCTCTTCATCAAGATCCTTCACATTTCTCACATAAGCGTTTATTAAACATGAAAGGTATGGATCTGAAGTATATAGAAGCGTTTTAAATACGTCTTCATTTGTAGCTTTACTGGAACATTTTCTGGCATGGTGCAGGCGCATATTTCTGTAGTCTTTATTGCCCAATTTATAGACAGTTGCCCAATAGGAAGAACAGAAAAATGTTTGATCACGTTTTCTCCGTGTATAAGTAATTTGTGCACGGAGGATGGCATGTAGTACCAATCATAGTTACTAACATAAATTCGCGCATTTTCTAAGGCATAAACTCCAAATTTTTCAGGATCGATCATCATTCCAGAAGATAGAGCTTGTAAAATAATATTCAAGCGTTTTATCAATGTTTCATCAACACCTGTTATGTTCGCCGAGCAAGTGTAATTGTAAAAGAACCTTTGTGTTGTATTTCCATCACTTAAGTTTTCACTTATCTTCCGCGTTCACCAGAAGTTGATGGCAGTGAATGTGCTTCAGACTCCGGAAACTGTACTGAATATCCTGAATCAAGCCAGCTTGTATTATTCCGAATAAAGTCCTTTTTCCGTGATGCTTGAGCCCAGCGCTTATTGAAAGAAGGCAGAATATGTCTTTGAATGTCACCAATTACAAAACACAAGTTGTTTTCAGAAACATTTAATGTTTGCTGTAGAACTACGGACGATTCCAAGGTTCTGCCACGCTCGATATAGGGAATGATGAAATCGCCCTTAGTACAGTTGAAAGTTGACATTTTAATGGAAATAACCAATTTAAATAAGTGTCACAGGTCACTTAATATGAAATACACGCTAAAGTGTGCAATTTGAAGATATTTGCTTCCCCTTATATATCTGCTGGTTATTTAGATATGAAATACGTACTAATATCAATGTATTATATATTTACATTGATATTACATACTTACTCACGCAGAACGAGTGCAGAATAGATGATAAGCTATTGCTATCAAAATATTGTGATTAATATTGATTTTGCAAACTATGTCAGCAGTAACCGCAAAAGATACCGAATTATCTACTCCGACCTCTATCACATTTTTTCCCATAACTTCCAGGACCGCAAACTTCCGCAGCTGATTTTTTTAATTTTTCATTTATGAATAGTTAGGCTATCAAATAACACATAAAGTTGCGCGTCGGGAGCCGTCGGTAAATGTGAAAACCTTCGACGAAAAAAAAGAAAAGCGAAAAATAGGGTATGTCAATTTTTAAGTACTTACTCAAAAATAATAAGCATATTAAAAAAAGTTAATAGCTCATTATTACGAACATAAAATATCCTTTTTAAAAATGTATAAAACCGCATGCATGTGCTAAATACTTTTTTCACAATATTCATTTGAATTATGTGTATGCAAACATTTGAATGAGTCATCCGCTACTTCAACTTACTTCAACCTATGAAAAAAAAAATATTTATGCAGTTTAAGTACAAAAAAATGTCTGATTAGGATTATTTGGTTATTAGAGTATCGAATGCAATAAATATTTCATTCAAATTGTGATATTTTAAAAACCATTTATGATATGCTCTAGTTCTACCATTTTCCATAGTGCCACGCCCCGATGATAATATGATGACATCTACGCTCTAGCATCTTTATTATAAGTCTGTATCTCTAGAAATATCATCGACAATTATAACAAAATATAAACTTCGTGTTTCTACTCCCAGAGTAAAAAATCGTAGACGAACAATAATAATGATGATTTTCACTACCAGACCTCAAAAGAGGTTAAATAAAGCTTCTAAATAAGAGTAAACCAGATAAAAGATGCATCTGGCAAACCATTTTCAGTGTAAAATCAGTTAAAGAACAGATGGTAACACTGTCAGTCGTAACTCATCGCCCGGTCATTACGGCGAGCTAATTACGCGGAACCTAATTAAATTTAATACAGCCGAAGAATGTCGTCCGCTCACAATTTAGCTGCAAACTTCTGCAGACTAGACGTACTATCGCATACTTCTGTAGACTACCGTATTACCGCATACTTCTGCCGGAATTCACTGATTTGCTGCCGAATCGAAATGCGACCATTTTGGGATAAATTTCACGTATTGTTTCATTGATGAAGAGAATTGGAAATTTTAGTGTTGGCGAGTGCCAACACTAAAATTTCCAATTATTCATAATTGAGTAATTATGATTAATATTGCTACTTAAATGTTATTTAGGTTGCAGTAATAAATAGCGTATAATACTCTGGCGAAGGCCTTTGCCCAGCAGTGGGACAACATAGGCTAATAAAAAAATTGTTATAAACAAAGCAATGAGACGATACTTATCATAAAACTAGTACCGAATTTTCCTCGTCATTTTGCCTCTTATCTGAAATTCAGTATAATTGGTATCCGTAAATTTTTCGGGATATCATGTTCTCTGGGCCCATAATATAATTATAACATAATATTAACTAGATAATAATCCGATAAACATCGTATCAATTTCCTCCTAATAATATATACCTTTCCTGGCCTTCCACGAATATTAGCCGTTTTTGTGTTCGAAAATGTATTTTTAATGATAAGTACTAGAGATCGCCCAATGGTCGAATAGTGAGGGAGCCCTAGAACATTTTTTTTGTGATTTTTAACAAGCTAGGAAAAACAGACTTCAAAGTTCAACCATAAATAAAAGAGTACAATTCGTGTGTATACTGCATAGGCTTGTCAATCAAAATCTCCTGGTGTGAGTGTTCAGTGTTGTAGTGTGTGTAATGTTTTATTTGTTAAAAAAGTGTATGATAAGAGCATAATTTCAAAATAATATTAGCTCGATACACTCATTCAACATAATATAAACTATAACTGTGCAAAATTTCAATCCGCATTTTTCGTCAAAAAGGATCCAAAGTGTTTCGCCCGCGTATTTTTAATGATAATATACAAGTTTTTCATACCAGAAAACAAACGTATTACGTAACTACAGACAAATACACTTTCACATTTGCAATATCAGTATATATTACAAGCAGTGAGCAACTTCCTAGCACAACTAAAACAATATCGATAATTCACCAACTATTGATCACAATCTCGCTTTATGGTAATGGTTAAACAAATTAATTGCGTCACGGCGTAATTTCGCACACCCTACCCTATCATAGAGCCTATTACGAGCTCACAACTTCACAACAGTGACATCACTTATGTTCTAACTTACAATCCTCGGCTGTAATTAAATAAGTTTCATTGCTAGTGCCTAACTGCTGCTGGAAATGGTTAGGTAAAAAGGCTAGATGTTTTCGCAAGACTTCGAAAATATGCAAGTAACTACATACGAGTACCTACAGTAACTATCTCTTGTAGGTAGGCCACAGAAGAATAATAATTCAGTTAATGGAGCCAATATTCAAAATATTTCCTTCCTCGTATTAAATTATATAACTGGTATTTTGTGTTTATAATATTAAAACTTCATACCAAATTTTTACTACATCTTGCTACTTCCAATCAACATGATTAAAGAGGTCCAACTTTTCCAGCATCAGAAGGGGCCCTAGGCGCAGGGGCGGCGGGGGCAGCAGGGGCGACAGTGGCAGGGGCGGGCGCCGCCCTGGCGCTCGCGGGGGCGGCGTGGAGGGCGGCGCGGCGTCGGCGGCACCCTCGGAAGCTGCCGCCTGCCTCACCACGACCTAAGACCACGGAGCACGATGATGCTGAGCCAGACCTCATACCTAACAACTACTGTAAGTATATTCAGATAAGTAGATCCCTAGGCAGATGGCGGACCTTTTATTTTTAAACGGGCAAATGGCCCACCACACATTCCTACTACTGCAACTCCTGTGTCGCCAGGATCAACAGTGGTAACCAACCACGAAAACCCTTTGATATGATCTCAGGGATGCCCGAGGGACAAGCTAAATCTGTCTTGGGACCCGCAACGAAATTAATCAGAAGAAAGGTAGGAGGAGTAGGAGAAATCCAATTTCCCTCCCCAAGCAAAGCGGCAAATTTTCGTGACATTAATGTCCGATCAAAGGGGGAAGCACCACGGGAATGGCGGATCTAAGTAATTTGGTCGCGTTCCGTCAAACCCCGCCGTCAGATCACGACTAGTATTGAATTGACATAACCCAACCAAACGTAGGTGCCCCAACTACCTAGGAATCAATTTCCTCGATAGTACATACTATCTATCTCCTAGATTACTATACGATGTAGACGATGCCTGCAAATAAGTTTAGCTGAAATTAATTCATCACGCAGAAGACTAACCGCAAATATTTTTCTATTTACTATCCATTTTTCCATCCCAAGACTCAATGTATCTGTATGGCAAACATCAAAATCGATTTAGTAGTATGTCTGTCTGCCGGCATTTTATTGTTAGTATTGATAATCAAATTAATTCAATTGATTTATTGGTAGAAAATATGACATATTTTATGTCATTCATGCACGAATTACAAAAAATATTTCGGGTTCAAACTTCAATGTAAGTACATCGACTAATCCACATAAATGATAAAACATACAATTTAACGCTATTTTTCGTTATAAAAATAGAATAAGATGACTTCTTCAAAAATCAAGTATTTTATACATATTCGTACCTCAAATCAGCAGACATACAATTAGTACTTAATCAATTATAAATTATAATACTCTATTGTTTTTTAACACAACATAAATTATTGTAACTATTACCTAAGAAATTACTATTAGACTAGATTTAATAAGTGCTTTTCCTTCATTTGATTGATCACGTAATTTTTAATAATAAATTATTGTCCATCAATCAACCGGGCTAAACGTCGCAATTAGTTCACTCTTTGATTGGAACATTTCATTGTAACCATTATGGCCGGCCAATTAAAAGCAGATTACATTTGGTTGATGGACTTTTTACGTTTTCAATTTTACAGCCAATTCTGTTTAGTTTCTTTTGTTCTTTTGACGAGTTACTATTTTAAATTTTTGCGTGGCGTAAAATTATGAATTAAATAATTATCAAAATCATAAACGCAACTGGTGAATAAAGTTCAATTTTGAAATGCTTTTTTAAATTAATTTTGATTTTTGACCAAAAAAAACTTAAAAACCAACAGCGCGAGCGTACGACATTTTGGGACTAAGATAATAATAAATAAAATATGAATAATAAAATACAGGCAAGATAAAAATCAACTGAGGCTTTACAGCGTATCAAAATACGATACCTGAAAAGTGAAAACTTTACCTTCCTTCGAACAAAGGTTAAGTTTTCAGAGTATCGCTCTGAAAACTACTACTACGTCATCTATACTGTACTCGGCGAAACATGGCGGTAGCGGTCATTGACTCCCTGCCAAAACTTTTCATATCTATATAATATAAAAACTCAAAGGTGACTGACTGACTTGGTGATCTATCAACGCACAGCCCAAACCACTGGACGGATCGGGCTGAAATTTGGCATACAAGTAGATGTTATGACGTCGCGTAGGCATCCGCTAAGAACGAATTTTGATCAATTCTACCCCCAAGGGGATAAAATAGGTGATGAAAGTTTGTATGAAACTTTGTCAATTTTAAACCGATCGGACTTTAATGTCTAATTGATAACAATACTTCTTAATGTGAGCGAAGCCGCGAGCAAAAGTTAGTCTTGTCTAAGAATGAACTAAAGCCTAAAGCTACATTTAAATTGATTGTTTAAGTGAGGTGCTCCACAGTTTTGCATATGCGAATACCGAATTATGTAAATATGAGTTCAGTATTGCGCTAATGTAGTATGTGACAACGCAACTTCTATGCATGCGTAATGTTAAGCGGCTTATGGAGGAGGCTTCATTATTCAGAGCCATATTGCATTGTGGCTCTAGATTCAAATAAACACATTATTTTGGATTTGTTTTAACAAACGGCGGTAATTGCAACGTTTATAATTTAGTTTCTCTGCGCGAAAGCCGCAAAAGGTATTGAAATTAGATTTCTAGACTCTACTAAAATCTATCACGTTTTAGTTCCCACTCTTAATTCAATGAAATCGTTAAATTTTTTCTATGTATCCTGTTATACTCGGTGAAACATGGCGGTCATGGACTCCCAGTTAAAAACTTGTTATGTCATTTTCTATACAAAGCCACGATTGACAACATCTAACATGTCTTGAATCTGTCTCGTCATCTAAAATGACAAGTTTTTGACAGGGAGTCAATGACCGCTACCTCCATGTTTCGCCGAGTACAGTATAGTACCCCTGTTTAAATTTGATTATGTTTAAAGGGATTTTTCCTAAAATACATTCATACTATATTTTAATGAAAAGAGAACTATTTCAAAAATATTCTGTCAAATATGATGCCGAGTTTCCGCTCGTGGGGGCTTTAGCGAACTTCATAACGAACTTTAGTATATTATTTGCCGTACAAAGTTCCCTCGGAATAGCTCTTTCATAGTGCAATAACTGAAATATTATGGTGATGTATGTTGTTTTTGCGAGATGCGGTAGGCACAATGTGCACTGGGTTCAAATATTCATACGACAAAAAGGGTTCACGTTTGAAAGCCTTGTTAGCGCAGAATGAAAGCGCATCAAAATTCAGTGCCGCCGTGCCGGGTTCATCATTCTGGTTTAGGTTAAACTATCCAATTACATACATTTGTTTTGTTATATAAGTCTTTGCAATGTATCATTAGGTACAAACTAGTTAAAAGATAATTAAAATTAGTACATAATATACAAGAACACTGTTCTTTTGAGATAAAAATTACACCTTATCGTGACGTGTTAATTCAGAACCTAAACTGCAGCCACAGTTCAAAACCGTTCAGTAGTTTTTGCGTGAAAAGTATACTCCACTCACAAACTTTCGCTTAGGTAGGAGGTAATAACATTATTCTGTTGTTTTCTTATATTTTTTTTTTACTTTAGCTTGAATCTTAATTTAAGTTGACTCTCAACTGCAATCCTATTCAATTTTAAAGATATACTACGTTCCGCTAACAAAATCCTTCATAAACGATAGTTTGCATTAAACTGATAAAGTCAACGATACAATCTGGAGTCCGGGCGAGTGGGCGAGTGGGCGAGTGGGCGAGTGGGGGCCGAGGACTTCCGTACATTTTCTATAAGTTCCGACTTGTTAACAACCCCCAGCATTAAAACTTGAACCCGGCTAACGTTATTATCTCGACACTGCACCGGAATAATTATTGTTGTACTATACTATCTCAGTTTGTACATCTTTTAATTAAGTTTATCTATAGAACTATAGACTGTAAGTTTTGTTTTACAATGTTTATTGTAGACCTAGGTTGTGCAATGTTGATTATAGACTTACTTGTCTTTTAATACCTCTATTATGGGTATCACAGACACAATAGATATTCAATTGTTATGCGGTACCCGTGTTCAGCTTGGAAGTTGCTGGGTTAATTTAAAATTATTTTGGGCTAGATGGTGAAAAGGCAAAAAGTTCATATCGAATTGAAGTCGGAAAATATATAATATCAATAATTGTTGACAAAATATAAAGATTATATGCAGTATCAGTAATCATGAGTTATGCTAACTGAAAAAAGGCAGTCTTCCACCGTGCGTTTTTCGCGTAACTTTCTGCCGCGCACTGTGAAACTCTGGAACGAACTGTCACCAGCAGTATTTCTGGACTTATACGACCTGCAAACCTTCAAAAAGAGAACGTATTCCCTCATAAAAGGCCGACAAAGCACCTGCAGCTCTTCTAATGTAGCGAGTGTCCATGGGCAACCGTATAGGTAGTTGCTTTCCATCAGGTGACCCGTTTGCTCGTTTGCCCCCTTATTTTATAAAAAAAATTAAGCCGGTATAGTTTTCGTGCAATTGAAATTGGCTCTTTTATGCACTCTTCCCGCACGTAACATTAAATTTCAAAATTATTTTCGTCAAATTCTTTAAATTGAATTTTCTCACTAAACAAGCTAAGCTTATGCAAAGCAGTTGCTAACATCCATTTATATTATAGTTTTGTCGTTTGTCTCAGCCGTCGATGTGTGTTAATCGCTCTCGCCCACGCCGCCCGCCCAGCGAAGCGGAGCTCTCGCGTGCGCTACCTTTAAGCCGCTTTGGACGTTTGCGCGTTTTAAATGTATTTTTCAACAGCCAACCATGCGATTTGCTGTTGAGTGCCCCTTGAATATTTCACTGTATGCTAAAAATGAACGATCAAAGTGAAATTACTTTTTTAATATTCTAAAGTTCGGATACGGTTTAGCATAAGGCTGCGGGAGGAAATCTTTATTGCCTTCGCATGAATCGGACGGACGAAAACTTATTCTCGAAAAGAAATTATTATATTTGTATCACGATATCACCTATATAAAATCGGGTCCAAAAACAGTTTTGGAGTTGAATTTAAAATTTTATCGTTGATTTGATCGTATTTCACATCTTGTTCAATATTCATTATTCATATTTTATTAACATTATAGTAACTAATAATACAAGTATTATTCAAAAGTTGTACAAAGTATTGTGAAGAGTGTAGTGTACTTACAACAAAAATATTGTGTTAAAATGATCAATAATATTAATTATTATTAAATATTAATTATAATCGCCGCAGCATGACTGCAGAGAATAAAACAATCAAGAAACAAGATTGATGTAGAATGTAAGTGTTGAGCAAAATGTAGCGACTACCGTTAAGTGATTTTAAATCCGGAACAGATCAGTCGCACCTGTAAGCTTGTAGGGAAATCTAGTTTTAAACATTGTTAATACAGACACTAGATGGCGCCCGCAACTCCGTTGCGCCAAAACTCGTTTATCGCGCGGGAACCATACATTTTTACGGGATAAAAAGTATCATATGTACTTTCCCGGGACTCAAAGTATCTCCATACCAAATTTCAGCGAAATCGGTTCAGCGATTTTGGCGTCGATAGGTAACAAATAGACAGACACAAAAGAATAAACGGTTATAAACAAAAGTGGCTGTCTGACAAAAAAATTTTAGGAATCACTGCAAAATATTATGTCAACTAATCGAACTTTGTAATTTTATCATCGGGTATTAGCAGGTTGGTGAAACATAATAATAATTACATTATTTTGTTGGCAAATTACGAACTAATAATATTAACACTCATAAATGACCTAAATATAAGGCCGATGTTAAAAACTAATCAACATTAACCAATTCGTTGCCACCTTCATTTCAACAAATTCTTACGACAGGCCAAGTACTTTGTTCGATGACGCACCATAAGCGTCATCGGCCCTGCTAAACGATGACGCGCCACGTGCGGCATTGGCCACTGGTTGTGTTTTATGCATACTTTATTGTAAATAGGCGTAAATCAGAGAGGGAAAAGATAAATTTTGTGTGCAGTGTTCGTATTAGTTGTAATTCAAAGCTGATATGGCGTATAAAAGTAGTAATTCATACTGTTAACAAAATGTGTAAGTAGTCGTCAACCTTTGGCACAAATTTTGCTCATACGAGTATGTAGGTATTAATGATTTTAATTAGTGCTGGTTACTAAAAGCCGAGCTTTGTGAGGGCTCACGTCGTCACACCTTGACTGACTGATGATAACACATATAACACGGACTCGCGCACGAAGGGTTCCGTACCATTATAGAGCAAAATTATGCCGAAAATTATGTTTTTGTATGGGAGCCCCCCTTCATTTTTTATTTTATTTATTAAATTTTATTTTGTTTTTAGTATTTGTTATTATAGCGGCAACAGATATTCATAATCCGTGAAAATTTCAATTCTATTACCGTTCTTGAGTTGCGGCCTGGAGACAGACAGACAGACAGACAGACAGACGGACAGACAACGAAGTCTTAGGCTGGCCTCACACAGCCGGAATGTCTTTCTGAATTCATATTATTAATTCAGAAAGACTGGAATTCCATACAATATCAGTAAGTATGCTCCACGTACACATTCTGATTTTTTTCAGATTATGTTTCTCAGATCGATCTGTAAGAATGATACTGACGAGCGTTCTGAATTCCGGATCGATAAATTTAAGATTATTATTTCATAACGCGCGTATTCCCATACATTTTAATAGAGCGGCACACACATACTGGAATCAGATTATGAATTATTTCAGTTGACACTGCAAGAAGCTAACCCCTGGACGTGTTGTGTCCTGCTGGCGTGATGTCTGACACGGAAAATTTAATCTTAAGCATTGAAATATAGGACACATCTATTGAGGATTACCATGACAGGGAAAAAAACATAGCGTGGTTGGAAATTCTTAAAAGTTTAATTCCAAATTGGGAAACATTAAGTGAAAACGAAAGTAAAAGAAAAATAATATTTATTAGTATCAATTCTTCTTCCATAAAGACGTTTAAATATGTGCCAGGAATCATGAGACTACTGATCAATCTTATTTTCAAAGATGTGTGTGAGGCAAGGTGCCGAAATATAGATTATGAATTTCCGATTATGAATTATTCAGAGAGACGTTCCGGCTGTGTGAGGCCAGCCTTAGTATAGGCCCCGTTTTTATCTTTTGGGTACGGAAGTTAGAATCCTAATTACATGTTAAAGCACAAATCAATAGGCATGATAGTTTTTCCGTAAAGGTTGTGGGATTTATTATGACTAGCAACTTCATCTATTTTAGTTGAAGAATAAATAACTTAGAGTAGTTGTGTAGCTTTGACAATATAAATTTGTATTAAAATTTAAGAGCTCTCAGAAAATCGTTTATTTAAACAAATGAAATACGTTTGTTTTGGATAATCAGCAGGAATATAATGACTTTCCTGAATATAGCCAGCCACGATTTACAAACATACTCAAATGAAAATTGCCTGGAAAACGACAATAAGGAGAATGAAAGTTTTCCAGAATATAGTCACTCAATATTGCAAAACTTTACATTGAAAAGGACATTAAGTAATTGAAAGTTCTCGTATTTGTCATGACGCAAAAAATAACTCAACAGACAGTAGCATCGAAGCTAAATTACTGACGCTGATGAAGATGAGTGTTAATAAGAAAAAAAAGTTTCATAAATACGCTAATCGCAGAAAACCAATGATTGACGATCTCTGACTAGTAGCCTTTAATTCTAAAATAAACGGCCACGCATAAAATTGAGTTCAACATGTATATTTAGACAAGGGAATTGTAATTACAGTATAATAAATTAGTTTTAACGTGTTTTTTAACAATTCTTATATGCCGCGTCTGGCGCGTCATCGGCCTCAATAAAACTTTTTGAATGACGCGCTGGGCGCGGCATTGGCCACGAATCGGTTAAAGGCCTGTTTCACCATAACAACTTACTGATAAGGAAATGTCGGATAGACTATCCACATACGGATAGAGTATAGAGTATATTCTGTCAGATAAGTTGTGGCTATCCGGTACTTATTAGCATGTGGTGAAACAGGCCGTAAGTCATTTGATTATTTTTAATTATTTTCAAATAACTTATCCAGTATGGCCGTTATCTACGGACAAAGTTGCTCTGCCGTGATGCTGAGTGCACCACAACAATTTAACTTTTCCACTCAAACAGTGCAACTGCTCCGTATATTTTTAACCGATGACTTCCAACATATTATGTTTTACGGATTACAATAGTACTGAATCATTAAGTTCTTATTACTTGTAGAAGAAAATTACTTCCTTTAAGAAATGAAGTTTTAAGTTAAAGTAGAGTTTAGACAAATACCAACAAAGAGACCTCGTGGGTACCTAATTATATTATTTTATTTTGTACATCTTGATAGGTCCCTGAAAATACAATACCTTGTAAAGCCCCAGGGCAGGCCTTAACTAAATTGTAAAGTGTTTGTTAAGTCAGTTCGACCTGTTGCGGCCGAAATCGGAATATTTTCGGTTGTTTCACGCGAGAGTCCAATCCATTATGCAATTTTTTCAATCCAATTCATGCCACTCTTCTAATCGACAGCGCTCACATCACGGCTTTTTATTACACGCTTTTATTTAGGTCAAATCTAGCAGCTGAATTTTTCATCCTATTCCAGGCCCGGAAACGGCCGAAATTTACTGAAATTTGTTAGTTATGCATAAAACTTTTATATTAGCCGGCAGTGTAAAACAATAATGGAATTTTAAACGAACGAAAAAGCGATTTAAATCGTCTGTAAACAGAGGTCGCGTAAGTAGATTACTCGTCTTTTTATTCTGGCGCTGAGCCTACCTGAGTCCAGTTTGTTGACAAGCTAAAAAGCTTGTGCTATGTCGAGCATGAAGTCGTGTCAGGCCGCGTCATAGGCTGTCGCAGCAGCGGTAATCGCGCGATTAAGTGAATACCTGGCGTGCGGCACGCGAGACCGCACCACGGCGCACGGTGCCGCACAACGCCGCATCGCACTTCGCCGCGCCGCACCGCTACATCCATCATTTTGTAACGACCGTCTTCCTGAATCTCGGTTTCATAGTAATCACGTGCTAATAATAATTAACAGTTAAACCAATTTAAAATTTAGTTTGTAATTATTTTTAGCAATATTCCACGAAATAAACTTCCACCTTTAAGTCAATGAGTAAGTGCACGCATAGGCATGCGTACAGCACCTCCCTCCTCCCACACTGCCTATGCGTACACTCGCATGCAAGAACTTGCAAACACCACCACCACACAAGCAATAATGTTGGCAAATCCGTGCAAGGCCCCTCACCACCATGCAGGTTGAAAACCTCGACGCGCGTTTCGCTCCAACACCGGAGCATCCTCAGGATGTGGACTCTACGAACAACGTCCGCCAAGTGACGGTGGTGGTGTTTGCAAGTTCTTGCATGCGAGTGTACGCATAGGCAGTGTGGGAGGAGGGAGGTGCTGTACGCATGCCTATGCGTGCACTAACTCATTTACTTAAAGGTGGAAGTTTATTTCGCGGAATATTGCTAAAAATTATTATTATTTTTAACAAAAAATTAAAACCGACTTCCAAGGTAAAAACAATAATAACATTAATATGAACTAAAAAGTATTAAATAATTTTTACTATCTAATAGTGCCTTTTTCCGAATTCGGCTAAACCTCAACTATTTCTGTACTCAATCTTCATTATTTTGAAGTCGGTACCAGATAGCTGAATCTTCAGTCCTCTGACAGAATATTTGAAACTTTTGGAACTGGCACCGACTTCAAAATTATGAAGATTGAGTACAGAAATAGTTGAGGTTTAGCCGAATTCGGAAAAAGGCACTATTAGATAGTAAAAATTATTTAATACTTTTTAGTTCATATTAATGTTATTATTGTTTTTACCTTGGAAGTCGGTTTTAATTTTTTGTTAAAAATAATAATAATTTCACTCTTTTTAGTTACACTAGTACGTAAACCTTCGCGTTTATTTTACGTAATTTATTACAATTTGTTAAGTGTTGAGATTTGTAAATTTTTTATTTTCTAAGAAAATTTAGTTCCGCAATTCAACAACAGATGTCGTTGTTAAGCTTCTGCATCGCGGTATCGCTTACTCGATAGCATTTGATATAACTAATTCGCTACAATAATTATTTTCTTCTCGCTCACACTCACTGGTTGTCATAATTGATATTACCCCAGAGGGATTAACGTCCTAGAACCATAAGACCAGTTTTAGGCGTAAGACGTAGACGTCTATTCTTTACATTAAGAGTCACAACTCACACTCACAAAATAATATATTATCAGTGAAGTGAACAGTAGTTAGTAAAGTATTCGATCTGTATAATATAAAGTAGTAAAATATTCGATCTCTCGTTTGCCGCCACGCGCCGCCCGCGCGACAACGTCGCCTCTGTAGCGCCGACCGCCGTGTATTAAATAAACAGGTGTTGTTATGTAACAATACATAATTATTATTACGAGTTAGTATATCCATACCTATGCCTTGCAGTACTACTATCTATTCTGTGCCATGAGACATTGGTGACCTTAACACGACGTGGTAATAATGATGATGATGACGATGATGATGATTATGATTATGATGATGAATATTAATTGCATAGTAGCATATGCTTTCTGTTCTTAAAACAACGCCGAAACTCCCAAACGTGTATCTATAAGGAGTCAGGAGTTCTCTCAGCATCTTCGAAACCATGGTATACCTTGACCCAATATTTGACTTTTTGGTAGCATATTCTTAGTACACTTCACATAAAACCAAAATCTCCATATGTTTCCATATAAATTTCGAGGAGTTCCCTCGATTACTCCTGGATCCCATCATCAGGTCACCACTTTGTGAACATGGTACCAAATTGGAGTAAAACCAAATACAACAAAGCAAAAATTTCGAAAATCGGTTCACAAACGGCGGAGTAATCGTTGAACATACAAAAAAAAAAAAAAAAAAAAAAAAAAAAAAAAAAAAAAAAAAAAATATCCACAGCCGAACATATAACCTCCTCGTTTTTTGGAAGTCGGTTAATAATAACAAACTAAATTTTAAGCTATGGATTTCCGCAAAGTAACGCCTGATTCCATTAACTAGTTAACCCAATATTTATGGATACACGTCATGACGTCGTACCTTGTAACAAAATCTAATATTAATATTTTTTGCTTCCGCTTAGCGGCGTTTTCTTATTTTAATTGAGACAAGGGTATTTCTTTGAAGGAGAATCAGCGTTGGCCACTACATTTATAGTTTGATTTAAGTATAATAATTTAATTGTGATGAGTATACCAAAAAAATATTTTGCTATTTGTAAGTTAATCAGCGTTAAAATTGTGTTACAGTGATCTCACCACAAACGCTCAGCTTTATTAATTTACCGGCATTGCTCCATGTTTTCCTCTCGATTACATTCATTCGATATTAATTTATATCCATATTAAACACACGATTGTCGGTTAGCCACATTGAAAAACCGTAAATATATAAACAATTAAAAATGCATGTAAATCAGTTGGACGCGCCGACCGCGGAACGTGTCCTGCTGGAGGGGGAAAAGGGGGGCAGAAGGGGGCGGGGGTGTTATTGGCCTCATAATTTACCAACGCCGTGGTACGAATAAACGCTCACAAAAGTCCCGCTAAAAAGTTTAATATCTGTTGTTCATCGGAATTTTTTCGTTAACACCAAAATGTTGGTATTTTCAGCGGTAATTTTTCAGCTTTCCCATGTAACTGCACCTGTTTGTTACAATACGGCGACGGAATTTTTAATTTTATGCAAAACAATGACGTTTAAATGTTACGAAGCTGCTAACTTTAACTAGTTTAAGTCTCGTTACTAGTTCTGATATTGTTCAGTCACATAGAGGTGTCGATCGAGGCGCTGAATTGTTATGTAACTGTGGCGACCCATACCGCATCGTAACTTGAATCGCGCTATTGAAATTCCTCAGCAATACCTGAGATCAATCAATGGGCATACCTGGTAAGCCTGCTCCGATAAATCTACATTTACGTGCCTGAAAATTCTTTTGAGTAGGAACTACATAACCTACCTAGATTATGTAACTATACCTCCTACCTACAGCCTACCAACTGTAAAAATTAACACTTCTTGCAAAGCCAATAGGACTTTTGACACTACATAATATATCTGTGCTAAGTCCTCCTAGAACTTGCGAATAATACAGCAAGTGAACGAAAATCGTAGTAATTTTCATCATAATTAATATCTTGAACAGTAACTAAAATAGCAAGTACCTAAAAGTAACTAAGTCAGAATATTTATGTACTGAGTATTTTTTTTTATTCATTCAAGTCGATGGTTATCCTGCAAAAATGACTGTAAACCAAAGGGCGCACATTTACATTATTTACGAAACGTGCTGCGTTTGCCGAAGTGTGGGACTGATTTTATTTTAATGGCTTTTATTTTACAATCGAACCGAACTATTAAATATTATTTTGCGGTTTCGTGTAAAATATTATTTTATTTACGATCGCGTTGTGTAACGAGGTTGACCTGAGGAATGTAAAAATAATTAATCTGTTTGAACTTTTAATAATTAGGTCTCCTATGCCCGGTGTCTGAGCTGAGCTTTTTTGGGAAGTGTGAATCTGTTAAACAGTATTTCTGATTATTTCTTATTTTAACGTTAGTCATATAATAATATATTTATGTAAAGCTATACTGTCTGAAACAAATCATTGTTTTACCACAAATAAATTCTATAAACAAATCACGGTTGAACAGGAATAGCATTCCTACCACATGCGCGACCGCAGTAGTATCGGCCAAATAGAGCGCAGCAGTACGAGTTAGTTTTTATATACTTAATACAAAACACGTAAATTTTATGTGCTTGATACCCAAACAAACTGTTCTTGAGAAAAAATTTAATAAGATGCATAATGTTATTCTCAAAATTCTCCTTGCGTAGCGCCAAAATTGTACAAAAGATTTGATTTTTCAAACCAAATAAAAATCTAATCAAGTCAAACTACGCCTTACATTATGTTTGTTCACAGATTTTGCACACATGACGTCAAAATTACTATACCTTACTTCGTAAGGCAAGCTTCTCTATGTTTGGTATGAATCACGCTTATAGAATCGGCACCGTGTTCAGCTTGACAGTGGTCTGGGTCCGAATAGTGTTTCAATCGCAAACTGCCTCACGAGCACAAAATGACTTTACCACAGAAGCAACTTTCGATGTGTGAGAATCGAGAATATTTATCTTTTTATTCGGGTTAATACACACACGTTATTAGCTTGTACATATTTCATAGTATATTATGGTTAGCCCAGCTGTATAATATTGGTTTTGATCTCCTGACATCTTACGAATAAGATTAGTCTAATCTGTATTACACCGGTCAGGATCAGCGAGGGTACGAAAGGGTCGCAAGGTATGTTTGCCCTCGTATAATATTTCTATGAGATCTAACATAATATACCTGAAATAATAAATACGAAACAAAAACAAATAAAATGTTTGATTGAAGCTTACCCTCGTTCTCGGGTAATATCATGATGTAGGTAAGTACTTTATATTTTATCAATTTTGGCCTTGTGCAAACAGTATTAAATTATGTATGAGGAATTTGTAATAAATATTGTAACTGAGGAAATCTTTACAAGACGGATGTGACTGTGGTCTTGTGGTATAATTTTCCTGATGATTAAAATAATTAATATTCCATTTAATAATATATTAATTTCAGAATTAAACCGTATGGTAATGTAAGCGATGTTTACACTTAAACTGACTTCCAAAAAGAAGGAATATGCTAGTCTGCATATTTTGTTTTATGCTACAGTTAGACTATAAAGACGGGGCTACTTCTTAAAGTCACGAAAAACTACCAAACTGCTCGTCGCACGTTGAAAAGAATTCTCAAATTGTAGTCCGCCCCGAGGGGCTATTGGGAAGAAAAATACTTCCTATCCTTATCTTATTCTGATAATATTCTTTGCAAATCCCAAAGCAGGCCGCTCTAAAAGGGCTCGAATTACAGGCCCTTTTCCCATTCTTCGATAACGTTATCTTCCTTAATGTGTTAAATGTTATTATAAAATTTTGAGCTTTTCATAAAATGTGCAACAAAACATTTTTGCTTAAAGTATTAACTAACAAAATATGTTTTTAAGTTCTATATTATGTAAACTATAATATTTAGGCAGGCATTCAATCATGTCAGCGGTCGGCGGAAATAAGATGTACTAGAAAAAGTCAATTTACAGAATCAATTTCGGCAACCTCTAAAAAAGCTGATGATAAAATTTAATTGGCAACGTTTGATGTGTCAAACGCAGCTTAATCCGAATCGTTTTTATGGTTGACGTGCAATTACCGCCTCTGGGATAGTTTTTATACGAAGGTCGTAATATAAAAGGTCCGAATGATCCGGGCCAATTAATAAGGGCGAGATTCGCGTGCACATCACGCCTACGTGTCACACTTTTTCGGGAGCAATTTGCTAATTGGCATCCCCTTGTCGATAAGGAATGTTACAAGTGTACAATTATGTTGTACTTTAATAGTGTTTGAATTGGGTTATGCGAGAACTAGCCATTCGTACAAAATATAAGCTATTTTGGACGAAAACGCGTAAAAAAGAAGGCCTGCCCCACATTCGGTCTTTTGAAGCCAGGCCAGATATGCTGGAATAATTTTTGTGTAACCAAATATGTGCTAAGTCTTGGAAAACAATGGTCAATAGAAAATGGCAACAGAAAAGCACTTTCGCATTTATAATACCTACAAAATATTATATTATAGATTAGTAGTTATAAATGCATAATATGAAATATCTTCATTTATAACATTTTCAACTATTATTATCGTCCCTATCTAAGAAAGACTTGCTAAAGTAGCAAACGTCGTAACCAAAAACAGAGTTCTAGTCGCTTGTTGTGGCAGCTTATTGAAAAATATTTTCATGAAGCGACGCGAGCTGCTGAATATTGATGTGATCGTGAATATTCACGCTCGTTTGCTATTGAAAACGGGTGCTTTACGAAATTAATCATTTTTCATACTTACTTTTACGCCTAAACGACATGAGTATTTGAGTACTAATATTGTACTCAAATACTCATGTATAACCTAAATGGAGCAACATTGCTAAATTGTCAACTTTACGGAACATAACTAGTGCTAAACTATATACATTTTATTATTTTTTTGACGTTGCCAGCAACTTCGTTGCGTTAAAATTGGTTTACGGCGCTGAAACAGTGAATTTTGCCGTTATATGTTTCTCGGATTCTAATTATCTCCATTACAAAGGTTTAATTAATGTAAAGAGGTAACAGACTGTCTTTCTAGAATCTAGACAGACAGGCAGACATAAGTACTTACATTCTTTTTAAGAATAAAACAAAGTAATGTAAAACATAATAATTTATGGTTCCTCGCCATAATATGATATTTCGCAGTTTTTCCGCTTTCCCTCCGTACTATTTCAATCTTGACGTGAGTGACAAATAATCAAAATATATAAGTGGCGGCGGGTCGCGGTTTCGGCTGCGGCGGCGGTGTCCCGCAGGACGAATCTCGTCAGGCCTATGGATGGGGCGAACGGGGCGATGGGGCGAATGGGGCGAATCCGCGTTATTTATGTGCGGTCGAGCCCCGCGCCGCCACTAAACACGTCCACCGCAAATAAAACACGCCCCAATTATTTTACAACTAATGTCCAGAATGTTTACACTGGGATTGAAGATAAAATGTAAATTACATCAACTGGAAAATAGTGAAATTGATTTATGTTGATGTGATTGTGAATTTACTGTTTTATAGTTTTTTTCTACAAAATTGCTTTCATATGCTTTTTATCTCATAAATCATAATAATATAAGAATTGTATTTAGCATAATCTACTTAAAAAGGGGTAATAAAGCTATCTTCTAGGCCGGCCTTATACAGCCGCAATGACTCTCTGAATCCATTATAGTATTATGCGATGATTTGCTTCAGGCTGGCCTTATCTAGTTCGAAATACAAAAATCTTTATTGTCATAAATATTTATGAGTACGTTTTTTTAAATACTAGTCCCCTAAACTAGGGAGCAGGCGCAGCCTGTGCTATTGTCATATTATATGCTCGTACTTACAGATCGATTTTAGAAAATCATTATCTAAAAAATCTAAATATGTGTAAATTGTGTGAAATACATACTAATATTATAATAATATAGTTACCCAGACATCCCCAATTTATAACACTGTCACGGCACTGGGACAATAAAAAGAAGAGATAAATAAAAAAATTAACAATTAACAAATTTATTAAATTAAATACTAAACTTAGTCAGCGGAGAGCGGGGAACGCGGGTACGAAACTTAGCCTCGGTCTATTTCTCGGTCTTTAGCTCACGGGTTTCGGGACACTACACTTATCTGGGGACAGGCAGCGACTTGTGGGACTCCAGCTCCTCAAGTCTCCGTGATCCCGGTGACAGGCGCAGCGTCGAGTGCCAGGTGTTGGTGAAGCAGTTCGGGATCCCGTCGGTGGCGGCAAGTTCAGGGTGTGGCTCTAGTACGTGGGTCAATCAGACGGCATGGACGGCACGTGGTCGACTCCAGGCGACCACGGAGCAGAGAAATTTCTCCAAACGTAGCACGAGGAGTTGCTCGCAGCTTTAATCGCGCAGCTTTAATCCCCTCCCTATATAGAGTTTACTGTATAAGCCAATCAAGTAGTTAGTAGAGTAGCAGCATAGATAGCTATTCTATTATATTTATAAATAAAACTCATAAAATATACTCATAAAACTCATATATAAAAGAATAATAGAAATCAACAAAAGCTTGTGGATTAAATTTTTTTTATTGTTTTATTGTTTTATTGTTTAATTTACCTTATCAGCCTATTTATTTAGCTATGTACAATAATTTTTAATGTAATAAAACATTAAAAATTATTGTACATAGCTGAGATTTATTTGAGCTCATTTCTTTTTTATTTAATTTTTTTAATTTTTGGTGTTTAGAGTGAAAGGTTTTGCACTTAAAAATTTTAACTTCAGTTTCAAATTAAAAAAATAACGGATGTTAATTTTTTTTCATCTAAGTCCAACCTCTTGTTACGTAGTATACAGTTTACATCCTCTTTGGCCAAGCCGGAGAGTTTTTATACCCTCGAGCCGGTATATTTTTTTAAAGTTGACAGTGGTAGCTGTCAAAAAACGCAAATTAAAAGTCATCAACAATTTTTAAAAACATTTAAGTTAAAAAATATAATTATCTTTAGGTAGGTGTAATTTATAACAATATTTTTTATTTAATTATGAAATAGTTAATAAAAAAGGAAAATAACTGGTAAAAATATCAGATATCCCAACAGAGAGTTACAATAGTTGCACCATTACCCCAAAGATGTCGCTACTAACCTCATTCCAAGTTATAAATTATCGATAAACGACGCAATCTATTAGGCGTAAAGGTTCTAAAGAGGCCTAATAGATGTCGCTACGCGACAACACAAACTAGATGACGCCCGCAACTCCGTTGTGATAAAATTCGTTTATCACGTGGGAACCGTACATTTTTCCGGAATAAACAGTATCATAATATTTCCTCTCTCTGGACTCAAAGCATTTCAAATTTCAGCAAGATCAGTTCAGTGGTTTGGACGTGAAGAGGTAACAGACAGACAGACACACATTATTAAAGTATCGGATTCAGATTATGAATTTGGATTCATTTCATATCCGGCTGCGTGGCCAGCATTAAACATCAGCAAAATAACACAACACGTGTCAGTTACTCGTAATGCTCATAGAATTATAGGTACTGACAAAATTATTTTCAGTGTACGAATGTTTAGATAGGGTAGATTTATAGTATAGCAATACTTTAATCCTTGGAAATAAAACTGTATATAATTTTTTAATCACATTAGCAATCAGTAAAGGTCACAGTAATACTTTATAAGTGGATCAAGAACAAGACAAGTCTGTTTTTAGTAATTTTTAAATCACCTACCCAATTTTTAGAGGTTACTTTCAATATTTTATACGTGGATCAAGTAAAAATCTGTACTCATTTTTAAATCACCTACCCAATTCTTTGAGGTTAGAGCAATATTTTATACTTAGATCAAGAATAAAACTGTGGTAGTAATTTATGTGGGACAAGTGGGTGAGAGGGGCGAGTGGGATGAGTGCGCCCCACTCGTCCCACTCGCCCTACTGTTGGGCGAGTTGATCGCCGGTGTCCAATTACTTGTCCGCCGTAGCTCCTGTCGCGCCGCCGTTGGCCGCTCATTTATCAATCTTTTTTCCCCTAGGCCGAGGCAAATCTTGCGTACAGCAAGGAGCCTTCGAGAGATTTATGCAGCCTGGCCGCGGCCACCTTAATGAATTTCTGTCCCTATAAAATATCACTTTATTTATCTTCTGCTTTTATAATTAATAAGCGTTTCTTCGACTCTTTATTAGTAAAAAGCTGTAAATACTTTGCAATATAATATTACCATTGCAAGATTGGCAATAGAGTCATTTTCACATAATATGCGACATGTAGCAGAAGTAGCATGCTATCCCAATTTGCAATTTACAGACTTTATACAATATTATTTTTTTTTAAATCGGTAGTAAATAAGGTGAGCTCTACACGCAGTAAAATCGTCGCATTCCTAGGATGTCCAATGTCCATTGACGGAGTGGTCGCTTAGATTATAAAATCTTTTAAGTCTTTTAAGCCTTAGAATACTAATAAAATACAGACATGGCCGATTTCCATCCAATGAATAATAATAAAAATGTTTATTTGCTAAAATAATATTATAGTAGGTAGTTACAATAGGATGATTCAATGTGAAATAGTACTTATGTTTAATCTTATCTCGACGTGCAAATATACAATGTGTAACAAAATTATGATCGTCGTCATCGGTTGGTATGTGTCCCTTAATAATTAATATAGAGTTCACTATGAAAGTAGCAGCGCTGAAACAGCAATTCTTTTTGTGATTCGTATGGGTAACCACGTTATGAATTTTCCCAAACATAATATGTGAAAAAAGGTTATTTTTCAGCGCTGCGACTTTCACAGCGAACTTTATTTATATACTAAACCTATACAGTATACACTCCCTATTAAGTTTTACCACTTAGTTTTATCACAGCCTGTATACACGTTAGTATGGTTTTTAGAGTATTGACCATAGCCAGTTGATCAAAAGGACGTCAATGCTCTTGGTTTTACTTCAAACGATAAAAAAATATTATGATATTATCTGACGAGTCTGTGTTAATGATTCCAGGTGACACGTCAAGCGCGCCGTGCCTGGCAGCGTCGTCGCCGGGACGATCAGCGCCTGCGCCGTTACCTACACCGGTTAGTATAATATAATATAACTCCCATTTAAATTAATCCCAAAAGAAAAAAAGAAAAACTTGAGAGGTGTCAAGGGACACCCGAATGGAACGGAGTTATTTCTTATGTTCAAAAAATCTACAACGCGTCGCTGTTTATTCTCAAAAAACGCCATCTAGTTGACGCACATGAATACTAGAATACTACTCGTATCAACGTCCTCTGCCACTACCATGCAGGTACTAATGATAAAAACGCCATCTAGTTGACGCACAGGAATACTAACGACCCTGAGTCATGTAAGGCCATGTTCCTTTGAAGGCCAACTATCAAAAAGTCGCAGTTATCGTCATGTAAATACATTTTCTTTCTACTACACACTTACATCCATCAAACTTATGGCCACAAACGCGGCGGCGAGTCGATCGCGCCGCTATTGTGGCAGTAAGATCTCACTGTTTGTAGAATTTGGTTGTCGAGGCTACAATTGTAATTTACGCACCCTGAAAAACTTTAGTTTTTAGTTACATAACCTTATATCTATCTCAAATTTTATATCAGTATATGGATATATGTATGGTACTAATAAAAGAAAATCTACTTAAGCCTCGATTTACGTTAAAATATTGGTAATGTTCCTAGGAAGGCCGGTGGTTCCTTATAAGGCCCAACCAAAGATTTGATAGTTGGCCTTGCTAGGGAACATAAACTTTACAAGGAACATCTATATATCATTAACATAGAAACAGTTATTTTTAGTTATATACACACCGGCAAAATTAGCGGAACATAACAAAATTTAATTATTTTTTTTAAATTATTCGCTGTTTTTAATATATTTATTTATTAATTTAATAATTGATGATTAAAAAATAAAACTTTTATAAATTTAGGTCATAAAAACGTGTAAAATAGAAAAAATCTGCATAAATCAAAAATTAAGAAAAATCTATGAAATTTCAGTAGTAAGTTTTTAAGTTAAATTCTTCATTTTTACTTAAGAATTGCCATGTTAACAGCGTGTAATGCCGTTTATGGACCTGAAGAGAGTCTGGATACGCCATTACATGCATTGCATTTTGATTGTCCATCATTTTCTGTGAGATATTCTTCTACTCCTCCAGTAGCGCCAACTC
This sequence comes from Polyommatus icarus, assembly GCA_937595015.1. NCBI lineage: Eukaryota > Metazoa > Arthropoda > Insecta > Lepidoptera > Lycaenidae > Polyommatus > Polyommatus icarus. The sequence continues at coordinate 18,875,322 of OW569321.1, forward strand.
GAGCTCCTGAACACATTTTAGAGCTGGAGTTTTAACTCGTACCGTTCACCCATTGATGTGCCACACGTTCTCAATCGGATCCACATCCGTAGACCGTGCTGACCTCTCCACCTGGGCTACGCTAGCATCATTTAGGTCATAATGCCCGATTTTTTTACTCTATGGATGCGCATAAAATTGAAGTTACTTCCTAAAACTGTGTAAAAGGCACAACATGCAGTTCTAGGATGTCTGTGCTATAGCCCTGTACTGTCAAAGTACCATCATTAATAATCATCAGCTCTGTGCGGGCTCCAAATCATATGCAACCCCAAACCATTACGAAGCCTGCATGATAGGCCACTGTTTCCGTTAAGTTTGATGGTCTATAGCGTTCCTTATGATTTATCCACATTCTTTATCGCCTGTCAACAAAATTAACACAGAATTGGCTCCCATCACTGTACAGCACAAGATTTCATTCACTTGTCTAATTTTGATGTTCACGCGCAAATCTTAGCCTGGCTCATTGGTGCCCTGTCTCAAGTTTTGGTGTCCTTGCTGGCACCTTTGTGTTTAATTTAACTTCTTTGAGTCTTTTTCTTACTGTACAATCACTTATACGTACATCTCGGACCTGTTACGATAAGTTTCTTCTCTGCAAAGCAGTTTGAGGTCGATTTCTTAAGGCTTGTACCCTTACAAAACGGTTATCCTGAACCTTTGCCACCCGATATCTGCCTTGTTCTCGTCTCCGAACGTAAGATCCAGTCTTTTTGTAGCGTTGAAATTAACGATGGACCACGAAAGCCGACACACCTAAGGCCTAACTGACCGAACGGTAGGTGTGACCTTTCTCTATCGTGGTTACAGCTCTAGCTGTCGTAGATGCTAGAGAATCACTAATTTTGTATCTAAGCAATGTGTTCTCTCAAAAACCAAACAATCAAATGAGCTGGCATACCTTGCACCCCGCTAAAAACGCCATTCTTATCAGAAACACTTACAACGTCAATCATCGAAAAACACTTAGTAGGGCATAATTGCAATAAAAATTTGTCAACTTACCAGTTTTGTTCAATATTTTATTTCTTAAATGAGCTTAGAAACTATAAAAAAGGATTTCACACAGCCCGACTCACTTGAATTCAAATTGTGGCCCTTTTTAACTATCTTCCGCTAATTTTGCCGGTGTGTGTAGATGGGTACCGTAACAATTAAAATAATGTTGTTTTTATAACATCTTTACTTATTATGAATATTAAACTTATACACGCATATTGAACATTTTGGCCTTATAAAGAACGGGCCGCTAAGAAGGCCATTTTAGATTATTATTTTTTTGTTTGTATTATAAAACGCATTGGCAATTAGTTATTGCTACTATTTTTAAAAAAAATCCATTTATATATTCTTAGTTATAAGATGATGTTCAAGCAATGTTCGTCATAGTTTTTTTTAGATGATATAAATATATTGAGCATTTAATGTGTTGCTTAATTGTAAGAAATTATAATGTTGTTTTAGTAAAAGCAAATAAATAAATAATTGTGACTCTATTTTCAAGTTAAACGACTGACGTATAATATTGGCCTTATTTGGAGCTGTGTTCCTTGCAAGGCCATTTGGAAGAGCCTTAACAAAACTTAAGTTTATTGAATGACTATTGAAGCTAGGTTAAAAAGAGATTTATAATATGATACCTTATGAAATAGAGCATTACTTGATAGTTTGTTTTCTTAATTTAATTAGTTAATAAACGAATAACAAGTATTTTTCCGTTAGATTGGCCTTACATTGCTCTGGGTCCTTATCAACGCGCAACGCCCTCTGCCCCTAACATGCAGGTACTAATAAAAAAGTGTCGTTACAAAGTGTCGTTACAATTTTTTCGGCCTAGCCCATGGGCGCCGGCAGAAATAGTTTGTAAGGGGTGCAGATTTTAGTTTTCTTTCTTTTCTTTTTACTTTTTACGAACAACAGTGACTGTCTATTTACGTCAACAGAATACATTTAGTGCCGAAACATTACGAACTATCTTTGTACGGAATGAATGAATGAATGAATGAAAACACTTTATTGCACCAAAACAAACATGACATACAAAACTACTAAGTTTTGTAACTAAGAGTAAAAGTACAAAAGGCGGCCTTATATATATATATATATATATATATATATATATATGCCACAGACTGAAATTCCGAAAAATATTGGCATGGTAATAGGGTTACAAAATACTTTTTATTTCAATAATTCCTGTTGATCCCGAGATTCCCAAGGGGTGCAAGTGCACCCCCTGGCACCCCCCTGCCGGCGCCCATGGCCTAGCCCCCTTTCGCAACGCGCGAAAAGGAACTCCAATCCAAAAACAATTCAAACTGAATCTACGTTTTCATAAAATTAAGTACACTCCGACGGAAAAAGTTTCAAGTACGCTTCCACGGCTAAAAGCAAAAATTGTACCGTGGGGATATTAAAAAAACAAATTATCACCTATCCATCAGTGATTGCCGGTAATCCCTCTACCTTGGTGGTGACCGGGTAGGGGGGAGGGGGGGTGCTAAATAAACAAAGCGGCGATCCATTTGCAGCTTCGGCCATTACTTGAGAGGCGACCCATCCATCGTCCGGTACAGGGCTGTCGACCGTACACCTTTTCCGAGCGTCTTTTACGTGTACTTATAAGATAGTCCACGGAAGGGTCTCACAAGATCGCCAGCCCTGGCCTCATCTCTTAAAAGCCTCGCTACACGTTCAGGTAACTTAAATTACAAAAATAAAATGACTCTCCAGTTTGGAAAATTCGGCACAAAAAATAGTAAAAAGTGTTTTTACAGGCCGTATCTAAAAACAACATGGCTTAAAATGTTTGATTCAAAGTTACACATACTTTGGCTCTTTGACCCATAAAAACGTTTTTAAAATAACATTTGGGAATTTAGGAACATTTCCATTTAAAGTCATTATCAGATAGGTTAGCAGTAGCTATCAAACTGTGTGGTCTTATTAAGGTATACCTATTTTATTAGATTAAATCGCAAACTGTCTCCTTTAAAAATAGTATAATTTTAACAGCAAACTTAATACTTATCTATACCTTAAAGTATAAACAATACTAATTAATTAAAACAACGTAACATTGCTGTCGTCAACTTGATATTGCAAAATTTTAATAACTCAACTTATTTAGTATCCATATAAAATATTTTGTAATAAAACGATACAGTAATAAAATTAACTCCGGGGATGTGTCTAAAGGGAGCAGCTTTGAAAGCTCGTAATAACATTTCATTTTAACACTAAACACAACGATCATAAACGCCTTCAATAAAGTCAGCAATGTTAGAACATGACGAGGCTATTTCCCGTTTTCCTCTCAGAAACAGTGTGGAATTTTCTTTATTGTTCATAAATAGTTTATTTTCAATCGTCCTTTACTAAAGAGAATAAAATATATATTATTAAGAAGAAACAAATGAAATCTTGCTTTAATCTCTACACTCACTAAAATCCAGCATTGCTCTCATATCTTACTGAAGTATTCAGACTTTGGTGGTAGACTTCTAAACCACAATCTTCAATTCTAAGCTGGACTTGACTACAATCCCTGAAACAAAGGAAAATTATGGGTCATCATAGAAATAAAGTAACGAATAGACAAACATAAAATATTTGAGCTTGCGTGTGAAAATGTGCGAGGGTGCAATAAATAGTATCTTTATAGCGCTCACTCAATAGCCGCGCTTTATGTCAGTGTGTAGATAGCCTATCATATTTCTTAACTGCGTCCCAGCGGGACGGCCTCGTAAAGGCCGCGTGACGTGAAGTGGGATATGTGACGAGTGTGAAGAGTTAAACATGTGGAGAGTGGGGCGAGTGTTGTGGGACGAGTGACGTGGGAGTTGGGACGAGTGATACGGGAATGGGACACGTGAGTGCGGCGAGTTGTTCGCACGTTGTGGATACGCGCCATCCCCCGGGTGTACCCTTGTTTTGATTTCACTCCCTTTGAGGGCTTATCAAATCGACACTACAGTCGCAAAGTTTCACAAAGTTAGATTACAGTCATCGGAATATGGTCATTGGTTAAATTACTAGACTAATGACTTTCAACAACTCTAATTTAATTTATGGTTCGCTTTCGTTTCACAAATTTCTTCAAAACTTCTGCACATTTAAATCTACCATTGGCCGATTCTATATGAAAATATTGAGAAAACTTTTTTCTTTAAATGGATAGCGAGCAGTCTAGAGCTCTATTATTATGTCCTATTCAGCTCTATAACGCTTATCCTAACATTTTCTAATATCTTTCATATGTCGGGCTTCATGCCAAATAATCCGATCAATACTATCCAATACTGTCATAATCTTTCTTCGCCTCGCATAATTAAGTTTTCTGATATTTTACTGGTTACTTCCTTGCGACTATAATTAAAGATCTAAGCTATCCTATCTCTCAAGTTGGAAAAAAGCACACATTAAAAAAAAAGAAACATTAAAATCTGTTAAGTAGTTTAGGAATCCATCGCGGGCAAACATCGTGACAGGAGATTTATATATATTAGATTTGTGCCTTTTTTGAAAAAATAAACGAATACAAGCTGATACACATAAAATTACTAAATAGAGCTTCCTCTAAGAATTTAAGTAGTATATTAATTTAACCCTTGATTATTTACCATGTATATCATACTAGATGACGCCCGCAACTCCGTTGCGCCAAAATTCGTTTATCGCGCGGGAACCGTACATTTTTCCGGGATAAAAAGAATCCTATGTCCTTTCCCGGGACTCAGAGTATCTCCATACCAAATTACAGCAAAATCGGATCAGCGGTTTGGGCGTGAAGAGGTGACAGACAGACACACTTTCGCATTTATAATATTATAGTATGGATTTAGCATCAGACTGTAAATTCCACCTTGATCAAAATCCAAACATTGATTCAGCGCGAGTGCATTGCCCTGAATTCTCTTATATACAGGGCGATATAATTTGCCGTATAATACTTATCTTTTAGATAAGTTTAGCTCGGTGGGAACTCGCCGCGAGACCGCACGAACTTCTCGAAATAAGTTGTCTCGAGTTCTGTGGTTCCACCAAATTATAACGCCCGCGCCGACACCGAGCTGCACTAATATACTCTACAATAAAATTATTCGCCTCTGTTCAACGCTTTAACGTCCAGGTCTGTTTAAACGATGAAATTTTAGTTGGGAACTTATGGTAAATCTAATATATATAAATCTCCTGTCACGGTGTTTGTCCGCGATGGATTCCTAAACTTTTTTTTTGCGCAGGGGAAACCCTTTATGGGTGCCCCGGGTTGGGGATGTGCCTCAGTTAAGCTTCAGCTTAAGTCCCACATACCCCCGGGGTGCTTCAGCACCCCGGGGGTATGTGGGACTCCCGACTCCGGGTTTACCCACTAAAACCACCTGCAGTTTGCCTTCAGCCGTATACGGAGGATATCCTGGATCTGTCTAACACAGGACTCCCTCCAAGACCGGCCGGTCTACCTCACAGGGACCGGACTTCCACCAAGTTAGGGAACGCTTAGGCAAACTAAAGCGTTTCCCTCGGCGCCGGGACTTGCTAAGCCGGGCAGGTTCCCATCCTGACCCGGAGCCCCGTTAGACGAGAGTTAGGAGTTTCGCGTAGCTACGCCTCCGCACTTCCGTCCTACGCCGGCGGAGCGGAACAGAGGATGGATCATCCTCTCTGTTCCGCTCTGCGGCCTCTTTCTGTGAAAGGACGGTTTCACAGAAAGAAACCGCCGCCTGCCAGGCCTCATCGCTCTCGAGCATGCAGCGTACCATGCTCGGGAGCGAGAGGTCTCCACCTAGCACTGCCACGAGATCGTGGCGCTGCACGGCCCAACGATCGCACACCTCAATGGTATGCTGGGCCGTGTCCTCCGATGAATTCCTAAACTACTTAACCGATTTTAATGTTGTTTTTTTTTAATGTGTGCTTTTTTCCAACTTGAGAGATAGAATAGCTTAGATCTTTAATTATAGTCGCAATTTTATTTTATTGCAAAGAGCTATAAAGAGCGACTATTGCCATGGTGACATGCTAATTATTTAGTCACTAATTCAAAAAATACGGGCGATATACTTTATAAAATATGGCAAATAAACGTTTACCGGGACAGCTAGTTATTTTATACATCCGAAAAATACAGTTTAAAACGTAGGACCATCAATTTGTTCATCTTATAATTGATAAATATACCGTTTCTTCACACTTTCACAAGTAGAAAAACTAAACGAAATGAAACTTTTTTTCGAGTTCGTTCACAAACCGGTGGCAGGCAATTTCGAAAAAAAATAATTCCAATCTAAATATGAAATTCAGAAAACAAAAGAATATCATGGAACAAAATCCGCCATTAACCGATTCGTTGCCACCTTCATTTCAACAAATTCTTACGACAGGCCAAGTACTTTGTTCGATGACGCACCATAAGCGTCATCGGCCCTGCTAAACGATGACGCGCCACGTGCGGCATTGGCCACTGGTTGTGTTTTATGCATACTTTATTGTAAATAGGCGTAAATCAGAGTGGGAAAAGATAAATTTTGTGTGCAGTGTTCGTATTAGTTGTAATTCAAAGCTGATATGGCGTATAAAAGTAGTAATTCATACTGTTAACAAAATGTGTAAGTAGTCGTCAACCTTTGGCACAAATTTTGCTCATACGAGTATGTAGGTATTAATGATTTTAATTAGTGCTGGTTACTAAAAGCCGAGCTTTGTGAGGGCTCACGTCGTCACACCTTGACTGACTGATGATAACACATATAACACGGACTCGCGCACGAAGGGTTCCGTACCATTATAGAGTAAAATTATGCCGAAAATTATGTTTTTGTATGGGAGCCCCCCTTAATTTTTTATTTTATTTATTTAATTTTATTTTGTTTTTAGTATTTGTTATTATAGCGGCAACAGATATTCATAATCCGTGAAAATTTCAATTCTATTACCGTTCTTGAGTTGCGGCCTGGAGACAGACAGACAGACAGACAGATAGACGGACAGACAACGAAGTCTTAGGCTGGCCTCACACAGCCGGAATGTCTTTCTGAATTCATATTATTAATTCAGAAAGACTGGAATTCCATACAATATCAGTAAGTATGCTCCACGTACACATTCTGATTTTTTTCAGATTATGTTTCTCAGATCGATCTGTAAGAATGATACTGACGAGCGTTCTGAATTCCGGATCGATAAATTTAAGATTATGATTTCATAACGCGCGTATTCCCATACATTTTAATAGAGCGGCACACACATACTGGAATCAGATTATGAATTATTTCAGTTGACACTGCAAGAAGCTAACCCCTGGACGTGTTGTGACCTGCTGGCGTGATGTCTGACACGGAAAATTTAATCTTAAGCATTGAAATATAGGACACATCCATTGAGGATTACCTTGACAGGAAAAAAACATAGCGTGGATGGAAATTCTTAAAAGTTTAATTCCAAATTGGGAAACATTAAGTGAAAACGAAAGTAAAAGAAAAATAATATATATTAGTATTAATTCTTCTTCCATAAAGACGTTTAAATATGTGCCAGGAATCATGAGACTACTGATCAATCTTATTTTCAAAGATGTGTGTGAGGCAAGGTGCCGAAATTTAGATTATGAATTTCCGATTATGAATTATTCAGGGAGACGTTCCGGCTGTGTGAGGCCAGCCTTAGTAATAGGGTCCCGTTTTTATCTTTTGGGTACGGAAGTTAGAACCCTAATTACATGTTAAAGCACAAATCAATAGGCATGATAGTTTTTCCGTAAAGGTTGTGGGATTTATTATGACTAGCAACTTCATCTATTTTAGTTGAAGCATATATAACTTAGAGTAGTTGTGTAGCTATGACAATATAAATTTGTATTAAAATTTAAGAGCTCTCAGAAAATCGTTTATTTAAACAAATGAAATACGTTTGTTTTGGATAATCAGCAGGAATATAATGACTTTCCTGAATATAGCCAGCCACGATTTACAAACATACTCAAATGAAAATTGCCTGGAAAACGACAATAAGGAGAATTAAAGTTTTCCAGAATATAGTCACTCAATATTGCAAAACTTTACATTGAAAAGGACATTAAGTAATTGAAAGTTCTCGTATTTGTCATGACGCAAAAAATAACTCAACAGACAGTAGCATCGAAGCTAAATTACTGACGCTGATGAAGATGAGTGTTAATAAGAAAAAAAAGTTTCATAAATACGCTAATCGCAGAAAAGTAAGGATTCTTCGAGTGAACCAATGATTGACGATCTCTGACTAGTAGCCTTTAATTCTAAAATAAACGGCCACGCATAAAATTGAGTTCAACATGTATATTTAGACAAAGGAATTGTAATTACAGTATAATAAATTAGTTTTAACGTGTTTTTTAACAATTCTTATATGCCGCGTCTGGCGCGTCATCGGCCTCACTAAAACTTTTTGAATGACGCGCTGGGCGCGGCATTGGCCACGAATCGGTTAAGATATCTATTAGGGGATCAAAGAGGATGTAAACTGTATACTACGTAACAAGAGGTCGGACTTAGAAGAAAAAAAATAAACATTCGTTATTTTTTTAATATAAAACTAAACGACAAAATTTTAAGTGCAAAACCTTTCACTCTAAACATACCAAAAATTAAAAAAAATAAAAATAAAAAGAAATGAGCTCAAATAAATGTTTTATTTCAATAAAAATTATTGTACATGGCTAAATAAATAGGCTAATAAGGTAAATTAAACAATAAAACAGATTTAATCCACAAGTTTTTGTTGATTTCTATTATTAAATATTATAATATTATTACAGTACAGTTTTATGTATTTTATTTATAAATATGATAGAATAGCTGTCTATGCTACTCTACTAACTACTTGATTGGCTTAAGCCATTATTCCACTTATCCTAGCGGCTAGCTAGGTTCCTAGGTAGGATCCTAGCTAGGATCCTAGCTTCTAAATGTTGTTCCACGTCTTGACTAAATCGGAAACGATTTAGGATCTAGGAACCTAGCTAAGATAAGTGGAATAAGCGCTTTATACAGTAAACTCTATATAGGGAGGGGATTAAAGCTGCGCGTCCACCAGGTTGGAATCGGGACATACGGTGCGGACGGTGGCACCACGTGTCGTCATATACTTGTCAGGCGCAGAATGATGTTCCAGTACTTCTAGTGCAGTTCATAGTAGTCAGTACCATACATACAAAGCAACAAATCCGTCCACTGCGTACCTGCGCTCCGATTCCGATTCCGAGAACAAAAGATTTCCTAGAATCCGCGATCGAGTTAACAGCTATTGCTTGCAGACTAAAATGTTGCAAACTAGCTGTATAGGGACCTAAAAATCTGAAATTAATGAAACATTTTTCATTTATATTCCATACAGTTTACATAAATTATAGTAAGTATAGTAATTAATAACCTTATGTATTGTTACAATAAAACAATATACACATGATACACATTTCATCATTTTCCAAATTAACTGCATACTGATATACATTATAATAATTTCTATAAAATAATAATCTATCTTTTTCATATTAATATAGTTTAAGTTCTAAATTATTGTACAATTATGCAAATAATACTACGACATACTTTGTATTAGAACATGGTATGATATCGTTATGTTTTGCTTCAATTTATCAATTTACGGTTACATTTACATTTTACAATGGCTTACCTTTCGTTTTTCAATAATTAATCCACTTAATTTACAATTTTTGTATTTTTGTAATAAATAATTTTCACAAAATGGAATTCGAACCTTGAGTTTTAAACTTCATCTTCCTCTTTTTTCTCATGTAGTTTATATTCTCTATGGTCTTTTTTATCAACCAATCACAGTCGACCGTGCTTAAAAATTGTACAGATTATGCGATTTACTTTAGTAGCTACGTTTAAATTTGGAACCCAATTTTTTTTTGTTCGGAAAGTTTCGTCCACCTGTAGGGGATGACATATCGTGCAGACGGCGGTTATATACGAATTGATTTGTGTCTCCAATTTTCGAGTAAATCCGGCTCCCTATAATATATCGGCGCATTTTTCAGGAGATCACGCGTACCGCAGTTAACTGCAGCTGGTCTGCATCGAGGCGCTGTACATAAAGATTATTTTAGGACATAGCCATCTAGATATCTTTATTTCTTGATGCAGAACAAAGGAAATTTTAATGTCTTCACTTAGTTGTATGTTTTGTTGAGTTTTGTGAATTCTTTGGAATAAATTATAGTGACTACCTAAGTGATCATAAATTATTACACTTGGTTGTCAAACATGGCTTCGTTTTTATAATAACTGAAAACATAATAGTAGAGGAGGGGAGGGTGCTATTTTTGTAGTCACTCGAGCCTCATGGAGACCTAGTAGGTTTTGTACATAAGGTAAAGCTTTAAAAAAAGTAAGAGAGCATTTTTTTTTTATTTTAGCGGTGGGTTCAGAAACTGCAGCCATTTTAAAGTTTTGCAAAAGAAAATATATTCAGAAAATTGCTTATTTAGATAAATTATAAATATATTTTAGACAACAAGGACTAAATCATTTAGTTTAGAGCAAAATAAAATATATGCGAAGCTTAGTTAAGAAAATATGAAGCTTTATTTTTTTATGTTTTAAAATGTCCCTACAGGCTTACCTAAACTTTGAATCGTCAGTGCTTTATATGGAAGCTTCTTTGGGGTATACCGAACATCTCCTATCTTAATCTGACAGATCCGACGAAATTTCAATATTCAAAAAAATTTTTTTTACCCACCACGTGAGAAATCTGATTTCTATACCATTATAACTATACACATATCGGAAGCCTATGCAAGTGTAATCTGACACGCTCGAGCTACTCCCGAAATCCTCTCTTCCCCTACCCAACATATTATTATTTGCGCGGTCAAATGTTACAGTTTTTATTATCTGCTAGTTACAGTCATTAAAATGATTGTAATTAATTTTGACCTCAATTTTATTGTCAAATTAGTGGAGGGACTGAAATAAGATTGCGATAAATGTTGGATTCGATAGCCTTTAGGTCGACTTCCGGCGCGGGTCGGTTTTAATTAAGTCCGATTGTGACTTCCGGTCGTCGCCTCTTTAGCGCGTCACAGCCGCGACCCAAGGAAAGATTAGTTTAGCCCCGATTAAAATATTTAATACATTCAGTAAAAACATCTTTAGTTGGGCCAATGGTTTTCACGACGTGCTTAAGTGTCTCTTACGACGTGATTTCATTATTTGGCTACTTCAAGATATCTGAAAACTCGCTAGGTGTGCGTTTGTCAGATTCACGACGTCAATAAATGTAAATTATACATCATATTCATATTTTGCCGATGATTTTTTGTCATTTTATTGATTGTTAAGGAGTCGTAGGGACAGCGGCTATACCTTACCATGTTTGAACCTTTGCATTTCTGGATTTCTATCTGGAAAAAAATCTTCTTTCGGCCTATTTATGGCCTAGTTGAAAAGTTTTGTAACTCATTTTTCATAATTTAAATTTCAGGCAAGCAACGGTCCTGGTGCTTCATGGGCTTGGGGCTCGTCGACTCTGCGCGCGCCGGCCGACCTCAACGTCGACGCCATCAAGGAGAAACTGCTCGACAACCGGATCCCTGAGTCCTGCGTCTAAACCCTCCCTGGAAGACATTGAAACACCCCCCCTCCCACGTTAAAACATTCCTGACGTTGAAACACCCGCCGACGATGAAACATCCCCCGACGATGAAACACCCCCCGACGTTGAAACATTCTCCAACGTTGAAACATCCCCCCAACGTTGAAATGAGTAGTCACATTACATTTTGTATTACATTAATCTTCTGTAAACATATTTTTTACAATAGAAAATCTTAAATGAGTTAATTATGAAGTTGGTGTGAAAAATATAAACAATATAATATTATGTGCATAGTTGTAACGAAATTATAGATATAATTTCCCAAAAAATATAAGGAATTATTTATCATTGAGACAAAATGTGTATAAAATTGTGACTAGCGAGATAAAATACGTGTCTGTTGTCCTTCTTAGGTCGAGTTTCCTAAGTTAATTAGTGCTAGGTCAATGTACCTTGAGTTCTATCAGATTTATATTAAGTGAAAGAAATTGTGCTCTTTATGAAAATGTCCTATGTAAATGTTGTAGCTAAAGACTTCCCCTTAAGTAAGTATACTGAACGTTATTCACAGATTTTTTGTTCATTTTAAAGCTTAAGGCTCACTTAAGCTGATTATAGCTTTTGTTAAAAAAAATTAAAGATTTTGTTACTGTCGAAATAATATGATAAAATTTTTCGTACAATAATATTGAATTTCAATAAAATTTAAGAAATAACAAATAATATTTACAAATGAATTTTGTTATTTACCAAATGCATCATTATTTCAAAATATTGTTTTCATTCTATGTAAATAGTAGTTCTAAGACATACTTTGCCACTTTTTTACGTATCTACAAAACCCCTAGCTAATTTTACCGAATGTGAATTTATCCTTTTAGATAAATTAAGTAGTTTGACAGATGTCGTTGTATATAGTTTATATCTTCGGTGACATACCGGTTACCGACTGCGAAACTCGCCTTCGGAGAGTCTTATGAATATTATGTCTTATATCTTGTATCATTCTTGTATCATTATATATCTTATATGTCTTATATTATTATCTTGTATCATAATTTTAACTAAACATTTTTTTTTATTATTAGAAGTCATTAAAATAAAGATGTTTTAGGTATTAGGTATACTAGTTTTTATTATTCATAATATTGTACACTTCTAAATTCCGGGAAGTTGTACACGAATTGCGACACACATTTTATGGAGGACAAAGTAATTAAATATTATTTTTTCCTTTTTTAGATAGATAATTCAAGTCGCCAATGCGATCTATATTATTATTATTATAGTTACTCGTAATTTTGGCAGATAATTTTGATCCCTCTTATTTACTGGACAAAAAGGTATATATTTTTTAATTACTAACTCTGAGCCCTTTTTGTGTATTTTAAGGAAATATCCAGTGTTTTATAATATATTAAATGTATATGTATTTATAATCCTATTCTCTTCGAAGGCACGAGGTCGCATAGCCTAATTATTGTACAGAGTTTGAGACGATAAAATGATTCCCGACTGTCGATACTAACGTAGACATATCTCGACATATTATCATTTTGACTAAAATATATAATACAGTTCGTTTTCTATTTTAACCTTTATATTATATTATTAGATTTCTATTATAAAATTCGTATTTTTTGTATAAGAATAGAATTCACATATCTCCAGGTAAAAATATAAAAATTCAGTTAAAAAACATAACTTACTCACTATAAATTACCAGTATGTTATAAAATATTTTATAATCTCACCATATTATTAGGTATACCTATTGAAAAAAATGTGCTTATTTTTAAAATAGCCGTTTAATTGTAATTGACAATTAAATTGCACGTACCTTCTTGTACAAGCTGCAACAGAGTTTTTGTTAAAACTAGACGGACAGAGGCAAAAACATTACCTACCCCCAGAAGGGAACTGATTAACTAGAGGACTAATAAAAATATTTAAACGATGCATACCTTAGAATGTTTCTCCTTGTCTGTTATGGAGGCACTTCATATGGCTATTTGTATTTGCGTATTTGATATATTCGCCCAATGATTTATATAAAAAACTCAAAGCAGATGTAACTACCGCGTGCGTTGTGAAGCTTCAAATATCGTAGGGTCGTCTTTTATTTAGTCTGTCTTTTTATGTGAGTAAATAGCATCTTTTGTTTCACTTATCTGTCAAAGTCCAATTTTGAATTTGAAAATTGTTCGGAAGAGATTAAAGCCGGAGAATAGTATGAAAGTAACAGATCTGTATAAGTAGAATATCATCGTATTCGCTAAACAATCACCATGGGTAGACGGTATGTTTGACAAAAATTGACCTTTTTTGCCTATTTCACAAAATATAATATGACCGATACCAAATATACGTATCCGTACCTTTGTCGGTTTTTGACGCAAATCAAAGGAGTCAAATTATAAGGCAAGTAAACAAAATCTATTTGCCTTTATTTGCTGTTTGTGTATGCGTCAATAATTTTGCCAAATGCAACAAATAGCCAATAGCAAATACAAATAGCCATGTGAAGTGCCTCTATTACAGACTAAAGGGCTGAACAATAACATTGTATAGCATATCCACTGTGTAACTGTTTTTAAGGAAAAGAATATAAGTTATATATATATAATTATTATCAAATATATTATATAGTTATAACGCAATGGGGATTGTCCATTTTTTTTTAATTTTGCTCATTACAAAAACATTTCGAGGAATAAGGTCAGTGATCGTTTTTCTGTATATAAACGAAAAAAATACCCATTAGTTACTTATATTTTTGAACAAATATGTTTAACCTTAGTTTGACCTTCAATGGCGTTAAATTAGCAATAAATTCGATCAACATTACGTTTCGAACTTTTGGTAAGTTTCTCGTATCAGCTTTCACATAATGATAACTTGCATTAGACGAACCAGCCATTATAAATAAGATTGAAAGGAAAAAAAACATACTACAGAGGTCAATTGGGCGCCGATGATGACGTCAGAGCGAAACTTTAAAAATTTATTGAGAAAAAACTAGCCAATGGATTTCAAAATTATTTAATTTATATTCTTAAAATACCCTATTTTAACGAAAAAAAATATAAAAAGTACATGTGATTTTTTTTGGACAATGCCCATTGTTATAAAGGCAAGCTTATCAAAGTGTTACAAGCTTATTTACAATACTACCACAAACCACATCCTTCAATATTACCAGTTATTATACTTACAGTAACTTTTATATCCAGTTTTTTTTTTTTTTTGTAAAGAAAAAATCATTTTGACGACCTCTGTGGCTCAGTGTATGGCAGCTCAAGCCGCAGGTTCGAATCCCGCCGACGGAACAAAAAGTTTTCAATGTTCCCGTGTCTGGATGTGTATTAAATATGTGTAGGATGTAATAAAAAATATCTTAAATATATGTATAGCAAGTATTAAATATAGTTCCGTTGTCTGGTACCTGTAAAACAAGTCCTTCAGGTACTTAGCACGGGGCCAGACTGACGTGGTGTGAAGCGTCCATAGATATTATAATATTATATTATATTTTCCCGAAACACTTTACACACAAAACTATTCTAAAACTTTTTCTAAGAGACATAATTTTTTTTTCGCTGTCTTTAAAAACTCATATTTTTTTTCTATTGCTATGAGTACTTCTAGACCTTTGATAAAAAGCGTTGTTGCTTGTACAAGATTAAACTCTTATAGCTTATGTATTTAGAATTTTTATATTTTAAAAACGTCACCATTGAATTTAAATATAATATGAAAATATTGTCGATCATTGTCGAGCTTTGTTTTATCATCAACAGACTGAATCTCGTGAACATAGTAGTTCTTTAGTTAAGTGACTAATTGTAAGTGATTTGTTATTATAAAGTTTAACAACTCAAAGAGTTCGCCCTACTGTTGACTTATTTATTTTGGACGAGAATAAAGGTTGTCTTGAAAGAACCTGGTCTTTCATTCCATGGAGTCTTCAAATAATTGTGGGTCTACCTAGGTCTTAGGTCCTAGGAATTGTGTACTAGGGTATATAGAGATGTCAAGAGCTGTCGAAGTTCAAAGTATACTGGTGTCAAAAGACCGCTTCCGATAACTTCGTGGGGTTATTATAGGGCATGAGATATATCCATTGGTGCAATTAATTTTCTTTAAATCGCTAGTTTTTAAAATAGTCAAAATTTTCAACACGCAATGTATAACGCTGATGTAAATGCGCGATAGTATTGCGCGCCAGTGGAGACCCGGCCCCCGGGCCGAGTCAGCCCCCACGCGCCGCTCGCGCCGAGTCCGCGCGCGCGGCCCTGCGCTAGACAAAACAGCTGATCGTGGTGTGCCACAGTGCTCTAGCCCGTAGGTAGTGAATAAACCACCAACATTGTAATGATTATTAAATTACAATTGTTTCCACGATTTAACATAATGTTAGAATTTATTAATTACCGTTTCTTAGGTTATTAGTTTAAGTATTACTTATTACTCCGTTTTTACTTCCAGCCAAAAGGGAAAAGAAATCATAACAACATAAACAAATCATTTGATTTCTTGAATCAGAAATTGTAAAGGTACAATACTTACACAGTTACACCTATCTATGGAAAAAATACTTGATAACATGTTCACTGACCTATGATCAGCTGTCTGATTTTATGAAATGCAGTTCGAACTGTGCTCACTGCTCCATTTAACTCAATGTAGATTGCAGAGTTATTCAACACGAAACAAAAGTAAACAGGAGACATTCCAATTCTTTAAACACTTTTTACTGCACTGTTGACGACGATGTTCACCCCCGTTCCATAAAGGTTTACGAGTACTAAAAGTTCATCCACATTAATTCATCGCACATGCATCGGACGTATTACATCCGTAAAATTACAAAACTTAAACAAAAACTTCACAGTACACCATCGCGGCGCGTGTTTACAGCCGACTGAACAAATGAAGAAAAAACTTTGTAAAATAATAGGGATTTATCCCTGTGCATATTTTGAGTTATCGATAATTTTTTATCGTTAAATCGTATTAATTGTTTTACATACGAGTACGTATTGATTACAGTCAAACTAAAAATAAGCAAATACCTACTCAATGTTAAGAATAGCGACAATAATTAAAAGTTATTTAATTAATTAGGTATTATTAAAATATTTTCATTGCGTACGTAGACGCATATACGCGCATAGCTAGACGCGCAAACGCGTACCATAGTATAACAACCACTTTATCACGGTAATGTCGGTAGGTATCGAAATTATCGAATGCAACTTGACTATGTATCCCGATAAAATTTTCTGAATTTATAACCTCTTAATAGAGTTAACTTTAAAAATGAGATTAGATCTACTAAATAATAGTTATTAATTTTTATTATTTAATGGTAATTTAAATATCGACAACATCGTTTTGAATTTATAGGGTACAACACTTAGATTGTCCTTGAAATGGATTAGCGACACGTGCGCCATGCAACTGCAGAGCGGCCGATGGCGGCCGATCTTTGTCGGCTCGATCACAAAGGACGCCGCCGTGCTTCGGTTTCTTTTGACCTCTTCCGAAAGCCGATACATGACTATTAAACATTATTTTTAAAATTAAAATAGATTTTCTAATTTAGTAGCCATTTGGGCATTGAGGTATTAGTTGTTATTAGACATAAGTAAGATTTTTTAACAATTAGGTACTTCAAGTATCAAAACGTGGTAGTAATTATTGTGTTATGTGTTAATTGATTATTATTTCAGTTGTGTTAAGTAATACTTTGTGGTGTGATAGATTTCGTTTAAAAAGGGAAGTGTTTTTGACGTTTTTGGTGGTGACTGGTCTTATTGCTTGGTGTTAAGGACTATTTTCAAAATGCATAAAGAAGTAAGAACCCGTCTTGAACTCAACATTTTTCACGTAAGTTAATTGCCAGATTTTTGTGTACCATCTGTAATTTCGATTGATAAGACGTGACGATTGCGGATAGGCAGTTCGTCCGCATTGGTTTCGTTACTTATGAACTTTTTAACGAGTCTAAAAATCTTAGAAATTTGCCATACCTACTCTTGTAAGTTTTTACAAATGCAGTTGATTACAGTTTTCTACATGAGTTACCATGAAACTTTTAACACTGCAAGTAGCCAAGATGAGGGATTAGAGGTCAGTCATGGTGACCACCTTCATGGGTTTAAAGTTGGAAGGACACGTCATCACACAACATACATTAGGGTTTAGAACAGTTCTGACGTAGTGTATCGTCGCATATGACCTTTCGAGTTTCGACAGCGTACGTAGGCCGTAGTGTGAAGACATTGAGCGCGCGTATTTTCATTGCGTTTTTAGTAATAATAATAAAATTTAAAATAATATTTAAAATTATTTTTCTATGTGGTTTATTATCATGTTTAAAGGGTATTAATTATAAACAAAAATTAAAATTAAAATAAAAACAAATAAAAAAAAACTAAAAAAGAAATACATTTTCGTAATCAGAAAATGTAGTATATAGAAAATGTAGTATGTAGTATGTAGTATATAGTAGTAGTATAATCATACCCCAAAGTTATCGGAAGTGGTCTCATTACACCCTGTATTATATTGTATGTGTAATAAATTCTCCTACTTTGAGCTAGTTTGTGGCAGTTAAGCTACTCTGATATTATTAATGTAAAATGTTAATATTTCTGTCTGTCTGTTACCTCTTGACGAATTATGACGAAATTTTGTATGAAAATACTTTGAATCCCGGGAAATGTCGTAGGAAGATGTCACTGAAAACTGCACGGTTACCGCGCGATAGCACCTTCGTCGTAATCATGTTACGAGCAACTTCTAGTACGTCAAATACCTAATGAAAAATGAGATAAGTACTAGATAACGCCCGCAACTCCGCTGCGCCAAAATTCGTTTATCACACAGAAACCCTACATATTGCTGGGATAAAAAGTAACCATTGTCCTTTTCCGAAACTCAAAGTATATCCGTACCAAATTTCAACAAAATCGGCTTAGAGATATGGGCGTGAAGGGATAACAAACAGACAGACACAATTTCGCATTTATAATATAAGTAGGAATTCCCTATATTGCTAACTACTCACATACGGTTTTGCTCGATCGAGCAATAACGTCAAGCAAAACCTGCGACTCGGACTTTCGTCCACACATTCAGCATTGCTCGATAGTTTTATTCTAAATCGATATACATTTTATTCCGGCAAGCTGGCTCGATACGAGCCACAGATTACCCCCGCGAGCCTGCGAGCTGTCAGTTTTGCGGTCCACACAGTAATTATTACTCGATTTGGAGTAAATCTATCGAGCAAAACCGTATGTCAGTACTTAGCATATCATGTAAAATAAGGAATCACATACCCTCATCTAATCGAACAATAAGGTGTCGGACACACTCGTTAGGGAATAATAATTATACGTCTTGATCCAGAGACTAGACCGGCCGCATACACACGTTTTCCGTAGCGATTTCCGAATTCGTTTTCCGTTTTCGGAATTCCGAATACATAGAATCAGTAGAAAATACATTAACTGTCGCACATGTTCGTTTTTACCATACGGTACGAATTCCGCACGTACTTTTTAAGTGCAAGCCGGTGAAAAAAACGAACGTTTGCGCAAGTCTCACGGAATTCTATATACGGAAAATGAACTCGAAAATCGAATGCGAAAAGCGTGCGTTTGCGGCCATCCTCACTGTAATTGAATTTCGCCGAAATAACAGTGGCGTCATACCTCCATACAAACATGAATTTAATAATTTTTTGCTAATAGAGGGAGAGATAATAATTATTTAAAATAAGATATTTATGATAAAATGGTGTTGAAAAAAAATTAAATGTACCGTCGAAGAAATTGATTCATTTCATAGACAGTTGACGAACCTACGTCATTTTGGCGTTTGACATAGAGCGACCAACTTATTAGACCCGCCATCCGCATGTGAATCAACTTCTCTGTAGTGCTTAGAAGTTTCTTAATCGGTTTACTGAAGAATCATCAACAACAAACAGACTCACGTTAGGTCTTAAAAGAATTAAGAAATGTATATAATTACTAGCTGTCCCGGCAAACGTTGCTTTGCCATAATATATTTGCCATATTATTTTATTGAAGTGACTGAATAGGTATGTCATCATGGCAACGTCGATCGCTATCTCGCCGCACAAACAATGGTCGCCGTCAGTCTCAGGTTGTAATAATTTACTATTATTTATTCAACAAATGCACTTATCAATATATAAAGTACCGAGTAGCCGATTCTCAGACCTACTGAATATGCATATAAAATTTGGTATAAATCAATAAAGCCGTTTCGGAGGAGTTCGTGGACTAACATTGTGACACGAGAATTTTATATATATCTTTCTCTCCCTTACCTGTAAATGTATCAAGACAAAAAATGATTGCTTCCTCTTGCAGTTGATACTTTATTTATAATAATAATCTGAATATATTATTATTTTCTCTGACTTATTAATTATTATAATATTAATGTACATACAATAAATGATTAATAATGTTTATTTTAAAATAGCATCTCATCAAACATAAAGTAAAAAGCCAAGTCTTGCAAGATAACTTGGTATTTGGTACTTCTGCCATAAAAAGTTGCTTTCCCTGTCTTAAAATCTTAAAGTCTTAAAATTCATTGTATTATTCTTAATTATGTCATTAGACATTGATTAACAACAAAACTTAATTACAAAATAAATGTGTTCTTATACCTAATATATACCTAATAAAATATAATTATATTCGTAGGGAGTTTGGTGAATAACAAAATCATATTTTACCATCTCTTTGAACCAAAAATGTAAGCTCCTATAAATTGTCTACCTATTATCTGAGTTTTGTAAAAAAAAGTTGTGTTATATTTTTTTTCATCATCATCATCATCATCTATCTTTCTGTCACAATCGTCTTAAAATTAAAATTAAAACTTTGACCTTGAATAGCAGCTCGGAGACTTGACTTAGAACTTTGGTGTCACAATAAAATTATTCCTTAGATTATGTTCTATTTAAAAAATGGGTTTATTTGCGTTGGCCGGCACTTTTAAAATTAGCCCAAAATTGTATGGACGTTGGATCTTGTCCTTTAACAATTTAAATGGAAGATATTTGCACAAATTACCCAGGTAAGGATAACATCGGCAGCTGCAGTACGAAATGTGTCAATGACATAAAAAAACGTACCAACATAAGTCGTGTAAGTATCTTCTAACACCATCGCTTACATTTTTGGAACAAGAGGTGCGAGTGAATAGTCTATAATGAACTCATATTGATAATATTATTTTCCGTATTTAGTAGACCTCGACGCTCTCCTGATGGTGGATGGTGTCCTGTCTGAACATCTCCACGTCCACCTGACTGTCCGCCTGCACCAGCTTGGCGCGACCCTCCTGTAAACCAACACTTGTTATAGCCACTCTATACAACTATCACTTTCTTTAGACTTCACAATTTGAATGTGTGCGTGCGCCTTTTCATAAGCAGGTACATATATAGGCATTACGAGTACATTTTATGAAATTAAAATACTGTTCTTATAGGCTTATATCATCTCTTTTAAAGCCTACTAATCGTGTGTCAAAATATCATGGTTTCTCTTTCACTAACACGACAGGTATAGTATGACACTGATAAAAGTTAAGGGACACACTGGCAGTTATTGCAATAATTGTCTGACAGTTGTAGTTTCACATAGCACGTACCTTGGGGTGCATGAGTATGAAGGGCAGTTCTGCGCTAAGCTCGCCACTGAGTGCCCCCAAGTACAGCTTCACCTTAACGCTGTAGCTGACTACTATTCCAAAGGCATCACGATGGTCTGGCTCCAGAAGTCTGACGAAAAAAATTAAAATGTTATTTTTATTTCACAGAATTTTAGTAGGCCTCGGGTATTATTTGAACTTGTCTGGACACACTACTGCGTGTCTATGTAGACAAATGGCCAGGACGTCTGCTTTTGCATAGTATCTACTGTGCAAAAGCAGACGCCGTCGCGTCAGTCACACACATGTACTATCAGATGATTCCTAGGAATCATCTGCCTAGGCAGATGGAGGACTTACGTAGTTTGGTCGCGTTACGTCAAACCCAGCCGACAGATTACAACAACATTGAATTGACATGATCCGACCAAATAACGTTGGTCTGCCAACTGCCTAGGAATCAATTTCCTCGATGGTACATCATGGACCGCCTTTCATAATGAATTACAGCAACACGATTCCGCGGCGATCTCCTAGCGTCTCTAGCAACCTCCCTAAGTACAATCTCCTTTAAGTAACTTCCTTCACTTTGCCTACGCTTACAGGGTAGTAGATGCGAGGGACGCCTCATGGCGCTTGAGTTGCGCATCCAACGCGAGGCCGCGGCGATCTCGCAGGGTCTCCAGCGTCGGCCGCAGCTGTACCACCTTCTGCAGCGATGCACCCGGCTGCAGTGGACACCCGTCTCTGAATAAATAATAAAATACATTATGAAGATAGTCATCTTCTGCGATACAGTCGAGTCCGCAAGATTGTTTTGCCTTAAATCCTATTCAACTAATTATGTTAGCTTTTCTTTATCTTCTCTATTATTATAAATGCAAAAATCTATTATTCTGTTTTTGTATTTGTCTATGGGCAAAAAAATCAAGACCTCATGATAATATTGCATGGATGTAGATTGAAAGCTAACTAAAGAAGACAAAAACTTGAGACGTGTCAATTATAGTGACATCCGGAAAAAAATACCGCTTGCTTTCTACGAGAGAAAGAAAGAGAGACAGACAGAGGAACACGCGCACGCCGCAAGGCTTAGAACTATAGCAATAAGTGTCGTTACAACTTTTAATCTTAATTTTTTGTCTAGCCCCCTTTCGCAACGCGCGATAAGGAACTTCGTTCCAAAAATAAAGGTAAGAGTCCCGGAAAAAAACAGCAACAGTTAAGGCAAGAACTCACTGCGTCTCAATGCCGGTGACGACGTTGCGGTACTGGCCGTTCTGGAACAGCACCACGTCGACGGCCTGCAGGATGCTGGCCTTGATCTTCTTCACCACCTTGTTGCTGTGGTTCCGCACGCTGATGTTCACCGCCACCGTCTCCCCGTGTATGTACAGCTATAATATAATAATAAATAAATTGTTTATCGCACACAGAAAAGTAATTACATCACATTTTAAGAACACACTATATGAAATTACTACATATAAGAATATCTAGTTAAATTGCGCAGTCCCTACACTAAGAAATTCTTGTGCTGTAGGGGGTTGCCTGCCAATTGATACTCGTATTATAAAGACACATAATATGATTATGAAAGACATCAGTAAACAATTATTCAACATCAATTATTCAAGAATCTAACATCTAAAATAAATTATTATTATTACATTTATGGCCTGTTTCACCGCTTCCTGATAAGGTGCCCGATAGGGTTATTTGACAGATTTTCCATACTCCATCTGTCAAATTAAGTGGTGGATAGCCTTATCAGGAAGCGGTGAAACAGGCCCTTAATGTTATATTTATTAATTCTAAGTGACAAATTGTAATATTAAGGGCCTGTTTCACCGGTTCCTGATAAAGAGCCAAATAGGCTATTTGACAGATAATGCAAAAAATTCTGTTCCACACGTGTCTGATAAGCCAATCAAGCAGATAAAATCATTGATATCCTATCAGCCCGATCATGTGGCTGTTAAAGGTTTTATTTGTCAGATAACAAAACTTTTTTTTTGAGATCGCGAAAATATTTCCAGCCTGCAGCCATCCTGCAGCCTATTATATTTTTGCCAGTTATCGTAATGATGCAGTTCAGTGTTGTGTGAACTTTCTTCAAGTTAATATAATATTATAATGATATTTTGAATAAACATGGATCTTTTAGAGATTTTAGAAGATGAATTAGATGATTTTTAGGGTTCCGCAACCAAAAGCCAAAGGGTAAAAACGGGACCCTATTACTGAGACTTCGTCAACGATATTCTATGTTACTAACGTAAGAAACTCATTGGACGTCGTTGTCTGTCTGTATGTCTTTATCTGTCTAGCCAAGTGTGAGTCTGACACGCGCACAAAGGGTTCCGTAAAAGTAGGTCATAAATTGTGTTTTTTGTATGGGAATGGCCCCCCTTAATTTTTTATTTTATTTTAATATTATTATTAAAAGAACACATATAATTAAACTAGCTTTTGCCCGCGTCTTCGCTCTCATTAAGTATAATTATATATACAATCTTTTATCCCCTTAGGGGTAGAATTAATAAAAATCCTTTATTAGCGGATGCCTACGTCATATCATCTACCTGCATGCCAAATTTCAGCACGATCCGTCCAGTGGTACGGGCTGTGCGTTGATAGATCACCATGTCAAGTCAGTCACCTTTGAGTTATATATATATATATATATAGATATTTTGTGAAAAATTCAAGTACCTACCTGTTGCCATTATTTATGTATAGCAAAAAGGCCAAAAAATCATGTTTGTTGTATGAGAGCCCTCCATAAATATTAATTTTATATTGTTATAGCGGCAAGAGATAGTATACATAATCTGAGAAAATATCATATCTCTAGCTTTTACCGTTCTTGAGTTACAGCCTGGAGATAGACAGACAGACAGACAGACAGACAGACAGACAGACAGGCAGGCAGACAGACAGGCAGGCAGGCAGACAGACAGGCAGACAGACGGAATAGCCGGGTGCCGCTTGGGAGTTGATGAGTTTAAGGGTTAATGGCATTTAAGTTTTATTATGTAACAAAATAATGTTTTTGTTTTAAAAATAGAATGTGTCAATAAATAAATAAAAGTATTAATGCAAAAAGTATATATTATTATCCTTCAATATTCAATCACCGTTACAATTGATATATTTAAAATTAAGTTTTTTAATTACTACTTTTTATTTTCTTATTCACATTTTAAAACTAACAGAGTTAACACTTAACTGAAATGGAGGAGGAAGAAAAGCTATTAAAATAAGTATAATATAAAATATTTGAATAGCCTTTCTTCCTTCTCCATTTCAAGTTATCTACTCTTTTTTATAACGCATTTCCATCTTCAACATCAGCTGTTTCTTAAAAAAAATTCCTGGAGTTCTTCCTCAAGAAGGGTTTTTTGTAGCTTTACAAATTCGAACTTTTCTTCGGCTAATTTATCAAAAGATCTTTTTGCTTCGGGTTTACCTGTAAGGAAATACATATTTCTAATATGCAAGTATTTCATAACAAATACTTAAATAATGATATCCTGCAAACTTCAGCTAGGGAGGCAAATCTGCTCAAGATCAACATCAACCAGCTGCACTGAACACAAATACTGGTAGGTAGGTTATAAGACTGGTAGGTGATCAACTTTTAAAAGTCAGATCAGATACAATAATAATTATGTCACAAAAATGTTAAGTACACTGGGTGGTTGAACTTGTTACCTCTGGGTTATGAGTTTGAGATTTTAATAATACTGAGTAAATGTAAATGTTCTAAAAGTCCACTGTGGACTCTTGGAAATGCTATTGTATTCTATTGTTGTCGCGGTCACCGGTGTCCTTATGGGGCTTGAAGGATTAAATATTTATTCAGTATCAGGAAAACTTACACAGAGCAGGATGTTTTTTTGATCAGTAGCACCTCAATCGTGGGTATCACAGACATAATAGATTTTCATTTGTTATGCAACAGCCAGCTGCCGCTTGGGTGAAAGTTCCACAACAACTATATCATCTTGGCAAGAAGTCCTAGCCACAATAATATCTATTCTGGAATCTGGAAACAAACAACATATGTACTTATAAATTTACATTATGTTTTTTTATTAAGGATTTTATCTAATGAAAATATTTACCATTCACTGTATCACTAGCTGTCATTGGGATCAGATAATACAGATTACAGAGAGTTTATTCAAACATAGGTATCAAACAGCTGTCTAATCTACAACTAAAGACTGAACTGCATCATGCATGAGACAGAGCACAGCATGCTGGAGAGATTGGAGACACAAATCCATCTTCTTAGTCGTTTCCTTATCATTTCCTTTATTCGACTTAACCTCAATCTTTAAGACATGTATTACTAGTTCAATAGAACTTCCTTGAGGCTTCTTTGATTGTCTTAACTGTCTGTTTCCAACTCAGACCAAAGAAACAAGGTTTCCAACGAAATCGTGTTTTTATTATAGTAGTATAGTATCCTCAATCTCCATGGGAAAATTTACACTTCTCTCGCGATTCTTTCCGTTGTCTAATATAGCGTCTCGTATATAAACATTTTTTAGTCTACATTCTATAATACAAATCACAAAATATTAGGTAAATTATTCAAGAAACTACTTAGAAGAACATAGAACCATAGAACACTGAAATATTTTCAAATATCTTGAAAGGTGTCACCTACGATTCGTTTTACGTATTTCATATTCCTTGCATATTAAATATGTGTGTTGTTGAATCAAAACCTTTTGACACTTTTAAAACAAATCTTATGTAAAACTTTAGTAAATCCATCAATACATACGTCAACTCTATTTTTGTTGCTGTTTTTTCTAATATATTTATGTGAAATTATGAAACTATTGTACTCCTCAATATAAGGTTGGGTTAAAATGGAACGTACGACGGAAATTGCGACGTTGCCACTCCGACTGTCAAATAAGGTTAGAGTTAATTATCTGGCGCGTAATTTAACAGAGACGTACGTGGTGGAACCAAAAAAATACATCAAGTGGATTTATATGGCAGATATTTTTATGTGGTAAATAGATAATGGGAGCTTTATCGGGAAGCGGTGAAACAGGCCCTAAACATAATATTTATTCTTAATTCAGGTATGAAAACATTATATAAATGCATGCATTAATACAGAAATTAATATCTTAATTTTATTGTTATTATTGTATTTATATCGAGTTGTGTGTGTGTGTGTGTGTGTGTGTGCATAGATTAGGTAGGTAGTTTAAAGATTTTAAAGTGAGCAAACTACATAGAAATTACCTCTAGCTCTAGATAAGAAAAGATTTTTTTTACAAAGGCATATCGTTGCTTAACTCATTCATCATCATATTTTTGCTTACATTCCGTCTGTAGGTTTTTCAACAAGTAAGTCGCGAGAGGAGCAATTTTTTTTATATTTAGCCAAAGCCCACAATTTTAAAGTGAGCAAACTACATAGAATATAACTCTAGCTCTAGATAAGGAAAAGGCCACTGATCCCTATTTTTCTTTATCTGTAATTTTTATGTGTCTAAATTCGTTTACTTAACTCATTCAATTTTTTTTCCAAAGGCATATCGTTGCTTAACTCATTCACCATCATATTTTTGCTTACATTCCGTCTGTTAGTTTTTCAACAAGTAAGTCGCGAGAGGAGCAATTTTTTTTTATATTTAGCCAAAGCCCAGAGCTCTCGCCAAAATTAAAAGATAAGACCAAAATTACTTGCAACTTAATTCCGTTATAATACTACAATTTATAAATATTATGAACCTGTTTATCCAAAGTCAGTTCCAACTCCAGTTGACC
This sequence comes from Polyommatus icarus, assembly GCA_937595015.1. Taxonomy (NCBI): domain Eukaryota; kingdom Metazoa; phylum Arthropoda; class Insecta; order Lepidoptera; family Lycaenidae; genus Polyommatus; species Polyommatus icarus. Next base: position 18,902,478 of record OW569321.1, read on the forward strand.
AGGCGATAGCACGAAGTCTTTCCGGACTACGGTGCAGGGCTGAGGGCCGGGTTTCTCGGGCGCATACTGCACCTTGCGTATTCCAAGCGCTACAGTGCTCCTACAGAAAAAAAATGTTTGTTATTTAGATTAGAAATTAGAAAAGAATTAGATAAAAGATTTAAATCGACACCGATAAATTGACAAAATATAATATCATGTTTTCGCTCTCATAAAATATACAAAGAGAGAAGGAGAGAGAGATAACATAATAATTACTCGCTGTAACTTGTGCTAACTTTCTACGTTAAAAGTTTGCAAAACACGAATACTTTACCTGGAATTTTCAGGACAATCTACCAATCTCACAAATTATTGTCGCTAGTTTTTATTATTCGTAGCTACAGTTATAATAAGGAGAAGACCTTGATGGGAGAATAGCAACTTCTTATAGCCTGGATGGCTTTAGAATGATTTGATTTTGCAAGGCTTCCGGCCTCAGTCCTCACTAACTTTAATTTAATAAAGATTTGACATTAAATTGAAGATAAATAATAATCATCCAATGTCTTTTCTGACTGAGAAATCCTCCAAATTTTTACCTGCGATGCGACCGGTCGATCTCGGTGTCTCCCACGAAGAGTTTGACGTAGTAGTGAACCCCGCAGGGCTCCCCCTCGTCCTCTAACCCGGGTTGGAGGGTCACGGACCCTGGCGCGCCAGCCGGCATCGACAGCTGGAACGGCACTGCCCATTCTCCCAACTTCTTCACTAGACGCTCCTAGTAATAAGTCCCAGAGTGGTAAGTCAAATTGTATTCTCTAGTTTCGATAAAGATCTCCCCTGATCAATGGAGCCATCCACTTAAAGGTGATGTAAGCTATACCATACATCACCTATTACTGAGGTGAAATGGAAGTCATTGATTTTTTCTAAATCTAGAAAGAATAAGTTGCCTGCGTAAAAACAGTATACGCATGGTTATCTTTTTCTTCTACTCCAGTGTTTTTCAACCTGTGGGTCGCGACCCCCCGGGGGGTCGCGAGGCTTCTGTAGGGGGGTCGCCAGAAGTCCAAAAAACTTTAAATATTTATTTATTAATTAAGAGAATTTTAACAAAAGGATATACTTAATATGTACTAATAATCATTTTATGTTAATACAAACAAATTAACAAAAAAAAATCTACTACTTATGTAAATGCTAAGGTTGTGCTTGTTTTTGATTAATCAATTTCTCCCATCGTGGGTCTGTATTTGCTACACATAGAATCAAATCATTCTCCAAATTTAAGCGATATCTTTGCTTACTTTTTATTTGGGCCATTGATGAAAACGTCAGCTCGCAAATAATGTGTAAAATAATGTGTTTTACGTACTTTATTATACTTATACGGCATAAGCATGTCGTATGGAATGTATATTTATAACACATGCATGATAAGTGATAACACACATAGGTACATGTTAAAAATCGGCCAAGTGCGAGTCGGACTCGCGGACGATGGGTTTCGTACCGGTATAGAGCGAAATTAGACAAAAAATTGTGTTTTTTGTATTGGAGTCCCCCTTAAATATTTACTTTATTTTTATTTTATTATTAATTATTAAAGTACAAACATAATTAAGGAATTTGTGAAAACTTCAAGTGCCTAGCTGTTATCATTATTGATTACGAGCTAAAAAGGCCAAAAAAATCATGTTTCTCGTAACGGAGCCCCCCTTAAATATTAACTTTATTTTATTTTTAGTATCTGCTGTTATAGCGGCAATAGATATACACAATCTGCGAAAATTTCAGAAGTCTAGCTATAGCTGTTCTTGAGTCACAGCCTGGAGACAGACAGACAGACGGACTGACAGACAACGAAGTCTTAGTACTAGGGTCCCGTTTTTACCCTTTGGGTACGGAACTCTAAAAAAGCGGATTGGGGGGTCGCGAAATATTTTTTCATACCAGGACGGTCGCATCATGAAAAAGGTTGAAAAACACTGTTCTACTCTATCTCTATGCAAAACTCTACCAAAGTCAGCACACAAGCACTCAAATACTTTCATCCTTATAGTACCTGTGTCCTCGACAAGTTGTAGGCTCTCTTCTCGGGTGGCGGGTAGACCTGCTCGGAGGCGAGGTAGAGCTCCTTGTAGAAGGACACACCCATGACCTCGTCCTCCTCGCGTCCGTAGCGGAAGGTGCACACCACCTGCGCATACACGCGCCGTCCTCGCACATACTCCTCGTCCAGAACCACTATTCCCTCTGAAAAATCGGGCCATGTGAAATAATATCCCTTTTCAGGGATCCGTACCGTAATGATAAAAACGGGAACCTATTGCTGAGCTTCGCTGTCCGTCTGTTTGCCACCAGGTTGTATTTTACTATAGCTAGACTTAAAATTTTCACAAAATTTTGTATATTTCTATTGCCACTGGAGCAATAAATGCAAAAATAAAATAAATATTACGGGGCTCCCGTACAGAAAAAAATCCTTTTTTAGCTCAATATAAATAAATAAATAACGGCACGGTGCCAAGACTCGCCTGCCGTTTACTCGAAAATTACTAGATTTCTTTAAAAGTTTTTTTGGCGACAGATTGTATACAATAGTAAAATAATATACGCCATCGAAATAATAGTCGCTCACAATCACTTACCAATAGGCTCAACATAGGATATGTGATCAACAAAGTCCCGCTTCGGCAGATACAAGGTAAGTTTTCCATTGGGGGAACACTTTTTGAACACTTTGAAATTGTACACCATTTTGTCAGTCACCGATAGATGTCACTGCTCCGAATGCGGTAACTGCGGGCCTCAGGTGCCTTTATACTGGATTACTCGGGTGTAAGGCTTCCTGGCGGTGTAATCTTGTTTATTTGATTAGCATCACGTGTTCCCGTACCGTCCTCACACCACCTACACGAAAAGTTACAAAGGTTAACTAAACCTGTAACCGTATGTATAAATAATATAATATGCAATCTCAATCAAAAGTAGCAAAAAAATGTAGTAGTGGTAAGAAAAATAAAAGAGATTTAGACAATAACAATATTTCTGAACCAATACGAACTGCAAGAAGAGAGCGTACTGCTTCTTAAAAGGCCGGCAACGCACCTGCAGCACCTCTGATGTTGCGAATATCCAAGGATGACGGTAGTTTCTTTCCACCAGATGACCCGTTTGCTCATTTTCTCCCTTATTTTATAAAACAGAGAAAGTAAAGTACCAAATTAATTGCAGTATCAGCATCACCCTCAAGAATCGAGATTATGCCACACTTCTTCTACAGGGTGTATTTTTTTTAATTCGTGCCCCTAACATTATCAGGGCTATTTATTTTCTATTTGTCTTAGTGTCCGACCGAATGTTCGGTTTCGGTTTCGTTTTCGGTAAAAACACGAGTTTCGGTTTAGTTTCGTTTTCGGCGGCAAACTTGCCGAAACTACGACCGAAACCGAATGTGCATTCGGGAGTTTCCGCGCTGTTATCGGTCATGTTCGGCGCGTTGAATGAGTGAATGAATCCGATCAGTCATCAGAGCCAATGTCGTGATTCGCTCGCTTGTTTGTTTGCTGTTCGTTTTGTTTTGTTGTGGTGGCGATTTTTCTAGTGATTTATTTTGAATTTGGTAAGTTTTATCTCGTTTTATGTCGTTACAACATAAGAGCAGGTAGTAAACGTCAAAAAATAATATTCAATGTGACTGATAAAACTTAAAAGTATAATCAAGTTTAATGTGACTTATATTTTTTTTTGGTTCGCAAATGCTATACGCAAACAAACATTATAGTTAGGTAGTTAGTAATGACTATTGTGCATTTCATGGTGATAATAGATCCATAAGGATTCAGAGTTTCAAAGTTCATTTTAGTATTTATCACCAAGGTATCCAAGTGGCAAGTACAGTAGATACTAACTTACGTACTCCCAATTTTGTTTTGATAAATTATTAAGGTAAAAGTCCCGACTATGGGACAGGTTATGTAGATGTCGTCGCCTCTTGTTCTGCATTCTTGTGATTACGATCATAGTTTATACTTAATTTATAGTATTATATAATATAGTCGTATAGCTTTTGCCTTTTTTCTTTTTTTTTTACTTTTTTGACTGAAGGGTCATAAAAAGTGTCAAACTGAGTTTATAAGACAGAAGTTTAAGTTTATTTGTTCTAAAGATAAAAGTGATTTATTTTTGTTTATTTTATTACTTACTTAAATATTAAGTAACTACTTATACCTATTATGATTGTGATATTAGAAACTACGTGATTTAAAGAGAAATCTATGTGATTTAAAGAGAAAACAATAAAGACTAACTGATTATAATAACGTTTTCTTTATTTTTCCCTCAAAATTTGAGTCTTGTAAGGAAGTTTCGGTTTCGGCCGAAATAGACACCATTGCCGAAATTCGTTTTCGGTTTCGGTTTCGGTCGTAAAACTAGTTTCGGTCGGACACTAATTTGTCTTATAGACATATTTTACAATTTGTCTAATTAGCCTTAGATGTAACAATTATTATGTTCAATATTTATAATTTGTACAACATTTATGATATCCAATATAAAATATACGATTTAATTACCACTAATTTCAAATACCAATTATATCAAAATAAAATATATTATATTAAAATAAAAACAATAAAAAGATTCCACTAAAATAAACTAATAAAATAAAATACCTACAGTGCAATTAAGGGCCCTCTCTCCCTAAATTAGCAGGTCGATTGTCTATCAGTGCGAATATCGACGTAAATGACATTAAAATAACATTCATAACAGCGCGCCTTGTACGGTGGCGGTTACGACGCTCGCCGCGTCCATGATAGGGCGAAATAGGAGAAAAAACCTTTTTAAGGCTTAATATAATACATATTTCAAAAAAGTAAAAAAAAACAAATGATTAACTTATGTATTGCAAAGCAGTAGATATTTTTTATAAATTCTTTTGATAAATAATGAAGGAGTAAAGTGGTTTCATTCAACGATTTGGAGGTGATTTGGTTTTTTATTTCTTTATTACGTGATACCGATAGAAAAAATATGGCAAAACCAAATTACGTATCATATCATGTAGATTACTAATTATTTTTTTCAGATATAATTTCTCTGTTAATGCCGATAAAAAGTTGTTTCATCTGCACGCTTTTTTCGAAAGAGCAGCCTTTTAAGGCTGCTCTTTTGCCTTAACAGACAAAACGAGCGACTTTTAACGAGCTTTTGCCCGCGGCTTCGCTCGCGTTAAGAAGTATTTTTATATACAAACTTTCATCCCCTATTTTAACCCCTTGGGGTTGGAATTTATCAAAATCCTTTCTTAGCGGATGCCTACGTCATAACATCTAGCTGCATGTCAAATTTCAGCCCGATCCGTCCAGTGGTTTGGGCTGTGCGTTGATAGATCAACATGTCAGTCAGTCACCTTTGAGTTTTATATATATAAATAAAATAAAATAAATAAATTTTTATTTCAACCCCACAACAGGTCATATCTTTAAATTACAAATAAAATTAACTATTACTTAACAAATTAAAATTAGAATAATTTAGATATTTTACATTACAAATAAAATTATCTACTACTAATCATTAAATTAAATTTAGAATTATTAATTATTATCAAAAGTAGACCTTGTGCAATACGAATAGATATAGATTTTATTTAAGTACTTTCAATATTTAATTAATTTAATATACTTAGCTAATACTTTGTACGAACTGGCACTTCTTCATGTCCATAAAAACGTACCCATTGAAGTAGATGAAGTAATAACGCGTTTCGGGAGAAGAAGTAAAAGAAAAATTGATTTTGTTATTTAAATATACTTGTATCTATTATAATCAATATCTATACTATCTATACTATATACTATATTAATATTATAATTGGGAAGAGTTTGTTTGTTTGTTTGTTTGAACGCGCTTATCTTAGGAACTACTGGTCCGATTTGAAAAATTATTTCAGTGTTAGATAGCCCATTTATTGAGGAAGGCTATAGGCTATACTTTATTACGCTTATACTAATAGGAGCGAAGAAATAGAGGGAAGTGTGGAAATAACGGGGGGAAGTTATTTGAAAGCTTATTTTAACGCGTTTATCTCAGGAACTACTGGTCCGATTTGAAAAATTCTTTCAGTGTTAGATAGCTTATTTATTGAGAAAGGCTATAAGCTATATTTTATCACTCTGAAACTAATAGGACCGAATAAATAGAGGAAAGTGTAGAAAAAACGGGAGAAATTATTTGAAATGGCTTATTTCAACACGCTAATCACAGGAACTACTAGTCCGATTTGGAAAATTCTTTCAGTGTTAGATAGCCTATTTATCTAGAAAGGCTATAGGCTATATTTTATCGCGATAAAACCAATAAGAGCGTAGGAATAGAGGAAAGTGTAAAAAAACGGGAGAAAATATTTGAAATAGCTTATTTGAACGCGCTAATCTCAGGAACAACTGATCCGATTTGAAAAATTCTTTTAGTGTTATATAGACTTTTTATTGAGGAAGGCTATAGGCTATATTTTATCACGCTCAGACTAATAGGAGCGAAGAAATAGAGGAAAATGTGGAAAAAACGGAGGAAATTATTTATTTATATTAAGAAACTACTGGAACATTTTTATGTTATTTTTCACACATGAAGAATAGACCACGTGAAAGGACACATGTTTTTTTTGCGGAAAAATGTACGGTTTCCGTGATATTCCTAAATTACGTGGGCGAAGCCGCGCGGAACATCTAGTATTATAATATTATAAAGGGGAAGAGTTTGTTAGTTTGTTTGTTTGAACGCCCTAATCTAAGGAACTACTGGTTCGATTTGAAAAAATATTTCAGTGTTAGATAGCCCATTTATTGAGGAAGGCTATAGGCTTTAACGTTGTTCGTGGCGGCCAAAGGAAGATCTTCCGACCGAGCGAGATAGCATGCTCGGTCAGGCCGAAGCCCACTGACGTCATTTCAGACGTTGTATATATCTTGCCGTTCTCCGAAACTTCGATAGCGCGATGTAGGATTGTTAGGCGAATTGTGGGTACCGCCACATCACTCCCCCCCGAAGACCGGTGGTCTACTTCAATGCGCTTGTGTTGTCAGGTGTGGGCCGAAGCTACGCGTGCAATGACCAGGAGAGGGACCCCGTGCTCTGCTTGCTGACCGGTCGTTGTAGCCTATGGCTTCCCCGTTCAAGCCGGACACGGGTTCGACCGGCGCGGACGCCCAACGCGGCTTATGGTCGAGGCGACCCGGTTGTGCTTGATGTCTGCTGACGTGGTGTGGATGGGCGGAGAGTGTTGATGATGATTGATGTCCATGATGAAGGATGCGTGTTCTTGTCGGTGGTCACCAATTTAACGTAGTTCGTGGCGGCCAAAGGAAGATCTTCCGACCGAGCGAGATAGCATGCTCGGTCAGGCCGAAGCCCACTGATGTCATTTCAGACGTTGTATATATCTTGCCGTTCTCCGAAACTTCGATAGCGCGATGTATGATTGTTAGGCGAATTGTGGGTACCGCCACAAGGCTATATTATTTAATTACGTTAATACTAATAAGTGCGAAGCAATAGAGGAAAGTGTGGAAAAAACGGGGGAAATTATTTCAAAGGGCTTATTTGAACGCACTAATCTCAGGAACTACTGATCCGATTTAAAAATTTATTTCGGTGTTAGATAGCCCATTTATCGAGGAAGGCTATGAGCTATATTTTATCACGCTAAGACTAATAGGAGCTAAGAAATAGAGGAAAGTGTGGAAAAAACGGGGGAAATTATTTGAAAGGGCTTATTTGAACGCGCTAATCTCAAGAACTACCGGTCCGATTTGAAAAATTATTTCAGTGTTATATAGGCTTTTTATTGAGAAAGGCTTTAGGCTATATTTTGTCACGCTCAGACTAATAAGAGCGAAGAAATAGAGGAAAATGTGGAAAAAACGGAGGAAATTATTTATTTATATTAAGAAAGTTTCTATTTAAGAAACTTAAACAATATCCTCCAAGTCGGTTGGTCACCGCGGAGGATTACGACCAAAACCCTCCAGAAGCAAAAAATATATCAATTAAAAAGTCTAAAGAGCAAAACCACGAACTCTACATTGTCACCTACAACGCCAGAACACTTTCAACTAACGAAAGATTTATAGAGCTACAAAATGCGATAAAGACAATAAAATGCGACATAATAGGGCTGTCAGAAGTCAGACGCTTGGGAAACTTACTGTATTTAAAAACAATATGATAACATAATCAGCGCAATTCTCCAAAGCCTAAAAGAAACTAATGCATCAATCTCCACTGATAAAACTCACAATATACTATCACCTCGCACAATACAGTTAATGGACAGAAGAAGAACACTGCACAGAATGAAAAATAAATCTCGATGCGAAAAAAATGAACTTACAGCACTTTATAAACTAATAAACAAATATATCAACAAAGACTACGCCAGCTATAGACAAAATATAATAAAAAAATACATAGAGCTTACAGGAAGCTATAGAAAAGCCTACAAAGACTTAAAAACAAAAAAAACATGGATAGAAGGACTGAACTCAACAGGGAAAGTCTTACTCAATCGCAGAGACATTATAGAGCATGCGACTAGTTTCTACAAAAACCTTTACAGCGGTAACCTAACTCCAGAAAGCATAAAGCCAACGCAAACTGTCCGGAAAGAGATGATCAAGGAAATAAATGAACTGGATATATCTGAAACAATAGCCAAATTAAAAAAAGACAAGAGCCCGGGTTCGGATAGCGTGACCAACGAAGCTTTAATTGCAGGCCTTAAAGTTCTTGCTCTACCTCTAGCAAAGTTGTTTAACCAAATCCTAATAACTGCAGAAATACCTTCCCAGTGGGCTGAGTCAAATATAGTCCTGCTGTACAAGAAAGGAGACCCCAAAGAGATATCAAACTATAGACTAATAAGTCTTTTGCCGGCCATATACAAATTTTTCTCAATAATTATTTATGCGAGAATTGGGCCAACTCTAGAACTTCACCAACCTGTGGAACAAGCAGGATTTAGGAAAGGTTTTTCAACCATAGACCATATCCACACACTTGAACTAATTATTGAGAAATATGAAGAAATGCGCAGACCACTTTACATAGCCTTTATAGACTATCAGAAGGCATTCGACACAGTTTCGCAGGAGAGCATATGGGGGACCCTCGAAAGCCAAGGAGTACAGATACAATACATAGAGGTCCTAAAAAGCCTCTACAAAAACTGCACGGGTAGAGTGAAACTCGAATCCCTTGGCCCGAGCTTCACTATTAGAAGAGGCGTGAGACAAGGAGATCCTCTGTCTCCAAAAATATTTATAGCTATCCTGGAGTCAATTATTAGACAGATCGACTGGAAAAATCAAGGCATCAACATAAAAGGCAAACAACTAACACACTTGCGCTTTGCAGACGACATTGTCTTATTATCTGAAACATGTTCGCAATTACAAGGCAAACAACTAACACACTTGCGCTTTGCAGACGACATTGTCTTATTATCTGAAACATGTTCGCAATTACAACGCATGATAGAATCTCTACATAGAGCCAGCATCCAAGTAGGACTTGAAATGAATTTCTCCAAGACAATGGTAATGACCAACAGTTTAGAGAGAACAGTGATGGTAACAAATACCCGACTAAAATACACCAAACAATACAGATACCTCGGCAAACATATAAGTTTTGATAAGAAAAATAACGAATTGGAAATTGCAAGACGAGCCGCTAACACCTGGAACAAATACTGGCAACTAAAAGAAATATTTAAAAGCAATATGCCTATAAACATAAAATCTAAGGTAATGAACTCATGCCTACTGCCATCCTTGACATATGGGTGCCAAACGTGGAAGTATAATAGCAAAGCTAAGGCAATGATTGTAACTTGCCAACGCGGAATGGAGCGCAGCATGGCAGGTATCAAAAAACTACAAAAAATAAGGCATACTACTATAAGAGACCGAACCAAAGTTATAGATGCCCTCCGCTTCGCAAAACAACTAAAGTGGAAATGGGCAGGACATGTTGCGAGATTAAACGACCAGCGCTGGACCTCAATAGTAACATCGTGGAAAGGACCTGAAGGGCAAGAGACGTATAGGAAGGCCTGTTACACGCTGGGATGACGAAATTAGAAAGATCGCCGGTCCAGACTACATTAAAGTAGCCCAAAATCGAGACAGTCTGGAGGAGGCCTTCATCTCTGAAGAGGGGGTTTTTGTAAGTTAATATAATAATAAGGTTAATATCCTCACAATTTATTTTTGAAAAATATTGTATACTTACTAACTCATTGTACTTAGGATAATATCAAACTAACAATAACCACCTACCATGTAATTTTAATTTACAACAAATATAAGGCTTTTATTTTATTTTATATATTATTTTATTATTAAGAAAGTACTTGAGCAATTTTTATGTTATTTTTCACACATGAAGAATAGACCACGTGACCGCACCGACCACAGGTTTTTTTGCGGAAAAATGTACGGTTTCCGTGATATTCCTAAATTACGCGGGCGAAGCCGCGCGGAACATCTAGTTAAATTATAAGCTCTTGTGTCTTGACCCCCCCCCCCCCCCCCTGGCGCCAAAGCTGGATCCGCCCTTGCTCCTCAACTCCTGGCTGACACATGCAAAACGGATCCTCCTTCAGCTTGAATCTGTTCAAGTAGAAGGCGAATCCGCCGTGACCGGTCAGAATCTGTGTGGTGTGGTGTGTGATGTCTATTTTCTGAACTATTTTGTATGCAGCGTGCGTTTCGGAAAAAGTGCTTCGTGACTCCGGCCGTCTCTCCCACTTCGTATCTCCTGTTCCATTCCTCAATCGTATCCTCTCTCAAGATACCCTTGACGAATGAAACAGGACACAGATCGTAGTCAGGTTTCCTTTTTAATTTCAGCGCGGCCTCCTTGGCTAGTTCTTCTACTACAGGGTGTTAGGTTTAACACCGTTATCCTACTCGTATCAAAATATGAGCCCGTCAAAATGAACAACTTTTTCTATGAGAACAATGCCGGGAACTCAAAAACTGCCATACCTGATACCCTTACACATGCCACACCCATGCAAATTGCCGATCCGGGCAATTGAAATATTTCTTTGACCTTTTTTTAATTGTTTATATTTATCAGATTAATAAAGATTCTGTCACAGCGGTTAAATCACTACGTAGATATTATATGCAACGAAAAAATCTTGCGCGTTACCGCTCGCTTGTGAGTAGTGATTTGCCCCTAGTCCCGGGGGTACTTACAGTTCGATACCATTACCTGCACGCGCGAGTGGGATAGGCGACAGGCCCATAAAGTTAATGTACCTATCGTCCATAAAGGTAATATACCTTATATTACCTTTATGGACAGGCCTGATATGGGTATGAAGACGGCATTTTTTTGAGTTCCCAGCATTGTTCTCATAGAAAAAGTTGTTCATTTTGACATCCCGTCAAAATGAACATTTGATGGTTTTATAAGGATAACGGTGTTACACCTTACAACCTGTATATTATTAATGAAGCCTACTTCCATTCAAACAGTTACAATTTTTGTGTTATTGTATAGAGAGGATTATTCGAATTAGGAGCCATATTCATAAAATATGCGATGACTCGATGATAAGATCCATGAGTAATCGAGGGAACTCCTCAATTTTAAAACTTAATATTATTACTATGGTGATTAGTGGGCGTCCACAAATTACGTGAGGTGTTTTTTATGAAATGAAAATCGATTTTTTAAAAATCGATTTTCATAAAAAATGGGTTAAAATTTTAATCGATTGTAAGGGTTTCGATTTATTTAAAAAAAACGATTTTTTAATAATCGATTTTCATAAAAAATGGGTTAAAAAAATGCACAACGTTAATAATTAAGTTTTCCCGGAGTGCAACCCGTCTTTTTTCCTAGCAAATTTATTTTCAGTCTTTAGTCTCCATGCTTCTTTTGCCTCTTCTTTTTTCTTCTTTCTTTTCTCAGCTCTCCTTTTTCTTTTTTTTTTTTACTGCTAAAAAACTAAAGCAATCGATTTTTAGATCATTACATGGTCTAATATTAGACACGTCCATTTTTAGGTGCAGTAGTTCTAAGTTCTTAGATTGTTAATAGAATTATATTTTCAGAGAATAGTGATGATTTTTGCAGTAGAAGTACAAAATAACTTGAGTATGTATTGCAAAACTCAAAGATGAGATCCATGTCATCTATTAGGCTTTTTACATTTTCAAGAACTAATAGTAGACACCCTTTATATTGTTAGGGAAAATGGATAAAAAATCTTAAATAATCATTAATTAGTGTATACAACATAACCATTAATCCAATGAAATCAATAGAAATTACAAAAAATCCAATAAATGTATTCAAAACTTACGTGCAAAATTTCGCCTTCCTTAACCTATTTGCTAAGAAATTGCCGAGCATGTGTTGATGCGGTCATATTATTTACGAAAACTGATCCCATTTTAAAGTTTTGTTCCCGAAGGCGTCTCTAATATATTTTTTCAATTCAACAGATAACTTGAGAAGCTTATAAAATTTACAGTGGTGAGAAATAATTACAATAATTCTTATTTTTATGCTATTTTTGTCATAAGTGTCATCTATTAGTTCAGTTACTCCGAAATGATCGTGTGGGTAAGGCCGGAGGCGGTGTTGCTATAATATACCTAAGGTCAGATCTAGCTCATTCACTCGTAAGTTCGTCTGGGAAGAACAAGTATACAAGAATTGCTCGTTTAAAGATATAAGATAAATGCATTTGTTGGTTAAATAATAGTAAATTATTACAACTCGAGAAAAACGACGACCATGATAGCGATGGACGTTGCCATGGTGACATATTTATTTAGTCACTTCCAATGATATTATATAAAAAAGTCACTTCAATAAAATAGTACGGGCGATATACTTACTTTATAATATGGCAAACATAAGAAACGTTTGCCGGGACAGCTAGTACCATATAATATAATAAACCACAACCACAGAATATATATTAGTTGTACCAACCACAAACCAATCATCTGAAATGCAGTCGTACAGTGTAATAATTATAATTATATAATACAACCCGCCCCGGCTTCGCACGGGTATAAAATATAGGGAACTAATTTTTTGAGCAGTAATTTAAATATTTGAGATGTTATTATGATCAGCTGTTGAAAAAAATATTGAGCAGTTATTTAATTTTTATAGTGGTTGATTATTTATTGTGACTGTAAAACATGGAAAGTAATAAAAAAACAATCAAGCGGTAAAAATAATGGAATGAGCGGTTCGATAAATGAATGAGCGGTAAAAATGATGGAATGAGCGACTTAACAGAAGGCCTACTTGACCACGGATACGGAAGAGGGGGACGGGGGGGCGCAGCTCCCTATGAAAGGGGGCTTGGGGGGCGCAGCCCCCCGCCAAAACAAAAACAAACACAATCCCGAAAGTCCAAGAGTGAGTTAGGTTAGGTTAGAACTTAGACCACAACACAGAGGGAGCCGAGCGAGCGCAGCGAGCGTGCTGCGGTAGCAGCTGGCGACCGTCTTATACTTTCGCTTTATAACTGTACGGAACCCTTTATGGGTGAGTTCGACTCGCACTTGGCCGATTTTATTATATTTTACCGCCTCATTGTTTAAAAAACTGCTTAGAATGAGATTTCTTGCTGACAAATTCAGATTTGTTACTGTCCACACGTAACCGCTCATTCATTAATTTTTACCGCTCATTTAAGTATTTTACTGTTCAATAATGTTTTCAATTTTGCATTTGATTATTTTTTACAACTCATTTTTGTTTATTTTACTGCTTAGTTTTAACTGCTAAACTAGTTGTTAAACATGAGTCATTTATAATTTTTAACTTACCAAAACTGCAATTTACAACTGCCCCTTTAAATCAGTGCCTAAAATATACAGCCTGTGTCACTCACTGAATAAATTATTAAAATCGATTCAGTAGTTTTTAATCTATACTGATATTATAAAGAGGTAAACTTTGTTTGTTTGTTTACACATAGATCTACTACTAAGTTACTACTCAATACTCATCTCATAGATCTAAATTCTAAACGTTTCCCTCCCGCGAGCGCACCCCCACCTTGGCAGCGCCCACTTCGCACGCACGTTTCGCAATAATTATTTAAATTTCGCCATAACTTCTAAACCAAACGTCCAATTTTGGTATAGTGTGTCGCAGACATTTTTGTAGATAGTAATAAGATCTACATTGACTCAGAACATTGTATGGTTCTATTTTTTATAGCTTAGGCAGTGTACGCAAAATAAGTAAAAAAAAATATAGGGTTCCCAAAAAACGGAAATATCTTACGGAACCCTATATTTTCCAAAATAAAAGTAGCCTATGTTACTCGTAAATAATGTAGCTTTCGAATGAAGAAAGAATTTTAAAAATCGGTCTATATACATATGTAGTAGTTTTTGAGACTATTCCAGTGGTTTCCAACCTGGGGGTAAGTACCCCCGCGGGGGTAAAATAGCTATTCTAAAGGGGTAACAGAGGTGGTACCTAAAATAAATGAATTGGCAGAAAAAAATATAAACTCTGTACATTTTGGAGAAAAACAGCTACAGAATACAGCTCTTAAAAGGTTGGGAACCACTGGTCTATTCATTAGGTACAATTAAACAAACAAACAAAGTTTACCTCTTAATAATATATGTAAGTACCTATAGATAAAACACGCCATTATTTTCCTGTTTGAACAATAAAGTCATATTTTTTGTCCTGTCGTGGTCGTTTTATGTATAAGACTGGGACGTTTTATTTTTATCAAAAATATTTTACTTTGGTTTCATGATATAAAATCTTTACGTTACAAACACGACCATTATATAATTTATATCAGTGATTTTTGGTCATTTAATTAAAAAACATAACAAAATTATAAAGTTTCTTACAAAAAAAAAACACGGAAAGAGAGAAAACGAGGATATTGGTTCATATATTTTGTGATAAGCAATATAATATTACTCCATAATATTAATTATAATTCTCTTGTGATTGAAGTTACAGTTTCGTTTTGAGCAACATACGTAACACAGTTCTAATTCATGCAATGTGGTTAATTTTATTGCTATCAAGTGTTTTCAGTGCTCAAATTGTTGCACGCCTCGATACAAATTCGTACTGCGCAGCTTTGGATGAGTACTACAAAGAGAAGACCAAAACTGTATTTCCTTTACACGGTAAGAAACAATTCATTGTTCGAATTATTGAAAGTAGAACAAAGTTTAAATCTATACATCTACATAATATACATATTAATACCTAATCTATACATATGTATAATATCTATTATATATAAATCTCCTGTCACGATGTTTGTCCGCGATGCATTCCTAATCTACTTAACGTACGTTACGTTTTTTCTTTTTAAATGTGTGCCTTTTTCCAACTTGAGAGATAGGATAGCTTAGATCTTTAATTATAGTCGCAATTTTATTTTATTGCAAATTATTTGTCTATAAAGAGCGACCATTGTTTATTCGACGCGGGTCACGGAATAGCGATGAACGTTGCCATGGTGACATACTTCAATAATTCAAAAATTCAAAAAGTCACTAATTCAATAAAATAATACGGGCGATGTACTTTATATTATAATATGGCAAAAAACGTTTGCCGGGACAGCTAGTATAATGTATAAATCTCCTGTCACGATGCAATGTTTGTCCGCGATGGATTCCTTAACTACTTAACCGATTTGAATGTTTATTTTTTTTAAATCTGTGCTTTTCCAACTTGAGAGATAGGATAGCTTAGATCTTTAATTATAGTCGCAATTTTATTTTGTTGCAAATTATAATTTGTCTATAATTAATTATTGACAGTAGCAATTATCTGTTAACTCCAAAAGATTCCAACAGATGTCGATACTTCTCGACTGGATTGAGTAAGTAACGGCTACTGGGTACTTTATATATTAATAAATGCATATTTTGTTGAATAAATAATAGTAAATTATTACAACCTGAGACTGACGGCGACCATTGTTTACGTGCGACAGGATAGCGATCGACGTTGCCATGGTAACATACATATTTAGTTACTTCAATAAAATAATATTATGGCAAATACATAATATATTATGGCAAAGCAACGTTTGCCGGGACAGTTAGTAATATCTATACTAATATTATAAATGCGAAAGTATCTCTGTCTGTCTGTCTGTCTCGCTTTCACGCCAAAACTACTGAACCGCTTGTAATGAAATTTTGTACACAGATAGTCTAAAGCCTGAGAAAGGACATAGGCTACTTTTTAACTGGGAAAAGGGGTTGTTAGGGGGTTTAAATGCGTAAATTTGTTCAAATTAAGTTAGTTCAAAAAAGTCATAACAGATGGCGCTAAGAGTCGCCTACATCTCGCTATCGCTTGCCCATAAGTATTTCTATAAGAGGTGGCACCATATAGGGTTAAGTTTTTTCGATTCTTTCACGATATTCACGTTATTAAATAACTCACTACTCAGTAGTGAGTTATTTAATCTATGCAGTGACGTAACCTTAAACCTACCAATGATAGATAGTTTATGGGTAAAGCTAAAGTTGTGTAATGGTAAATGTATGGGTAAAGCTAAACAAGCTTTGAATTTGGTATTAATAAAGTCTACTTAATTTAATAAATGAAATATCATGTGCGCTCTGCACAGCTGTTTTTGGGTATTTTGATTTAAGGGGTACCAGGGTTTTAAAAAGCTTTTAAATTTGACACTGACAACTGAAGTCCACGCAGACGAAGTCGCGGGCAACAGCTAGTAATATAATAAAACTGTAGAACGGAAAATTCGATATTCAAAAAATAATGGGGGGTGTCACGACATTGCTATGAAAGACAAAACTGTGGTTAGTTTTTTGTCTGTCTGTCTGTCTGTATGTTTATTCCAGCATCACACAAAAACTACCTGATCCCATTGCGGTTTTCGCAGACATAATAAACACACCGGCAAAATTAGAGGAACATAACAAAATTTTATTTTTTTGAAAATTATTCGCTGTTTTTTATATATTTATTTATTTATTAAATAATTGACGATTAAAAAATAAAACTAATATAAATTTAGGACATAAAAACGTGTAAAATAGAAAAAATCTGCAAAAATCAAAAATTAAGAAAAATCTTTGAAATTTCAGTAGTAAGTTTTTAAGTTAAATTCTTCATTTTTACTTAAGAAATGCCATGTTTAAAGCGCGTAATGCCTTCTATGGATCTCAAAAGGGTCTGGATACGCCATTCCCATGCTTGCATTTTGATTGTCGATCATTTCCTGTGGGATATTCTTCTACTCCTCCAGTAGCGCCAACTCGAGCTTCTGAACACATTTTGGAGCTGGAGTTTTAACTCGTATCGTTCACCCATTGATGTGCCACACGTCCTCAATCGGATCCACATTCGTAGACCGTGCTGACCTCTCCACCTGGGCCAGCATCATTTAGGTAATAATACCCGATTTTTTTACTCTATGGACGCGCATAAAATTGAAGTTACTGCCTAAAACTGTGTAAAAGGCACAACATGCAGTTCTAGGATGTTTGTGCTATAGCCCTGTACTGTCAAAGTACTATCATTAACAATCATCATCTCCGTGCGGGCTCCAAATCATATGCCACCCAAAACCATTACGAAGCCTGCATGATAGGCCACTGTGTCCGTTAACTTCGATGGCCTATAGCGTTCCTTACAATTTATCCACATTCTTTATCGCCTGTCAACAAAATTTACACAGAGTTTGCTCCCATCACTGTACAGCACACGATTTCACTCACTTGTTTAATTTTGATGTTCACGCGCAAATCTTAGCCTGGCTCTTTGCGGTCCTGTCTCAAGTTTTGGTGCCCTTGCTGGCACTTTTGAGTTTAATTTAACATCTTTGATTCTTCTTCTTACTGTACAATCACTTACACGTGCATCTCGGACCTGTTCCGACAGGTTTCGTCACTGCAAAGCAGTTTGAGGTCGATTTTTTAAGGCTTGTACCCTTACAAAACGGTCATCCTGAACCATTGCCACCCGAAATCTGCCTTGTTCTCGTCTCCAAACGTAAGATCCAGTCTTTCTGTAGCGTTGAAAGTTACGATGGACCACGAAAGCCGACACACCTAAGGCCTGACTGACCGAACGGTAGGTGCGACCTTTCTCTATCGTGGTTACAGCTCTAGCAGTCGTAGATGCTGGAAAATCACTTATTTTGTATCTAAGCAATGTGTTCTTCCAAAAACCAAACAATCAAATGAGCTGGCATACCTTGTACCTCGCTAAAAACGCCATTCTTATCAGAAACACTTAAGGGCACTTAGTAGGGCATAATTGCAATAAAAATCTGTTAGCTTCCCAGTTGTGTTCAATATTTTATTTCTTAAATCAGCTTAGAAACTATAAAAAAGGATTTCACACAGCCCGACCCACTTGAATTCAAGTTGTGGCCCTTTTTACCTATGTTCCGCTAATTTTGCCGGTGTGTGTATTTGTCTTCTTCCAGCACTTATGACCCCCCCATTACTATCAATCTTACTAGTCCAATCGACAATATAATAGTATGTACCGCACCGATTTTAATCGGCGAGGTAGGTACATGTATTTTTTCTATTTAAAGTATAATATAATATGTATTTATTATTATACTGTGGAGCTTGTCCATAGGCAGAGTAGGTAGGTATCGCGATGCGTTTGTGGTTCGTCGCAGGGGCGCGGGAAAATGTTTAGTTTTAGCCACACTTTCAGTGTCCACTGAAAGATCTTTCTCTATCTTAAAGAGCCTAAAAACTTATTAAAGAAATATAAAAATATAAAAACAAGTGCGAATCGAACTCGCGTACGAAGGGTTCCGTACCGTTATAGAGCAAAAAGAGCCAAAATTTTTGTTTTTTAACCCCCGACAAAAAGACCCAAGTAACAAAATCTGGTCTTGTAGTGGTTCCGGGGCCAGGACTATAACAGGCTCGTAAACGTTTATAACCACGGAAAAGGGCCCATTTTATATGCGTACTTTTGCTAATAAAGCACTCATAGTAGACTTGCCTAGCACTACTTAGAAAAATAATACACTTATTGTTGGACTACGCAGAACTATCTGCTCCCACGAAGCACGAGCATCTTATAGAACCCCAGGCAGGCCTGTTACGTACTCCGCACTTCTATTACTAGCTACTTCAAACATTAATTTTCTGAATTGTGTTGTGAGGTGGACGAAAAAAATAAAATAATAAGAAAAGGTAAGTTAATCTACTCACTCGCGGAGGTCAACTTGGAGGGTTAATTAATAATACGAAATTAATTAACTCTCACTAAATTTCTGTTCCGACAAGGACAAACATCTGTTACAACTATATAAATGGCATTCCTGCAAGAGATAGCGCGATGTAGAAGCAGCGCAGCAACATCTAGTGAAAACAACATGAAACTATTTTTCTTATACAATTTAAATTGGCACTATAAATTACTATTACTGCCGTGTGACCTTACAGCGGATTTATAATTACTTCTTGTAGTATATTACAAATGTAACTTTCTGGAGCAAGTTTTCTCAAGTATATTTACACCTTTGAAACACTCGTATAGGCCATCTTAGCCTTTACTGCGCCTAAAATCTCGTTGTATACACGACTATAAGTCTTACTTATAAGATCATGTTTACTACAAACCCAAACAAACTCCGTGTAACCTGTTATATGCTTGGTAGTAGCACCTGGAACCACTAAGCGAGAGTTACTAGTGCTGCAAGCCTTTAAACTGTAATATATATACTATATAAGAGAATTTTGTTATTTGGGGAAGGGTATTATAAGTTTGACGTGCTTGTCTGTCTGTGTGTCTGTCTGTGGCATCGTATCATCCAAACGGATGGACCGATTTTGATGTAGTTTTTTTTTTGTTTGAAAGCGGACATGATCGAGAGTGTTCACTGTTCTTAGCTAAAGTTGATCATCATCAGCCAGCTCAGTGCTGGAAAATCGCGGTTTATCTGGTCCGTGAAGGGCAATAAGCAACTTGCAGTCGTTTGGTGGGCTTCATATTTTACTTTCTAGTTCGTGATATTTATATACACAACTAGCTGTTGCCCGCGATTTCGTCCGCGTTAAAAATGGATAGTTTTCCCCTTTTTGTGGTTCCTTATACAAAGAGTAAAAACGGGACCCTATTTTAGCAAACGTCCATAAACTTTTGTTTCTAACTCAAAAAATGAAGGACTTTCATTGAAACTTTCAACCCCAATTTCATCCCCTTTAAGGGGTAGAATTACCAGAAACGCTTAAATACCTATCCATTCATTTTTAATCAGCAGACCAAAAATAAAGTTTTATGTTTGTAGCTTAAGAAATGATGGATTTTCATTTAAACTTTCAACCTCTATTTCACCCCCTTGGGGGTAGAATTTCCAAAAACGCTTAAACACGCATCCATTCATTTTTAATCAGTAACCCAAAAAAAAAGTTTCATGTTTCTAACTCAAGAAATGACCGTGGAAATGAAGGACTTTCATCCAAACTTTCAACCCCTATTTCACCCCCTTGGGGGTAGAATTTTCAAAAACGCTTAAACACGCATCCATTTATTTTGAATCAGTAACCCAAAAATAAAGTTTCATGTTTCTAACTCAAGAAATGACAGTGGAAATGAAGGACTTTCATTCAAACTTTCAACCCCTATTTCACCCCCTTCGGCGTAATCATAATCATAATCATAATCATAATCATAATCATAATCATAATATCTTTATTTGCTCGAAATGTGGTTACAAAAAAAGATGACAAAACTAAGGTACAGTTCCGCACAATTCGCTTATAATTTCTTAGCATGCAAATTTTCATTTCTCATATTTCAAATTAATAAAATAGTATTAAATATAAGTTACAGTAAGAGAAAATTAACAGTAGTAACAAGAATAAAATAATTAAGTAAAATAACATAAAATGATATCTAATTTAAATGGTTTAGTGCTAAGTGTCATATAATTCATCTTATGATACATAATAATTAATAATAAAATATTTTAATATTTTTTCATTATCATCATCTAAATTGTCCTCAGATACAACAGTCAACAGGTTGAATTAGTTATGTAATAAAAAATAATGTCATAAGATATAAAATTGATCATTGATTAATAAATAATAATAATGTTTTTAATAAAAGTATAATAAAATGTCAATCAGTCGAAATTAAATAAAACAATTAAATAATAATAATATGTGATGTCAATAAATAAATTCGTTGTAATAAAATTTCAGTCAATAGATTCAATTGATTAATAAAAACAATGTCATTTAAGGTACTAAATAAGTCATTGATAAATAAATACTAATAATGTTATTAATAAAATAAAACAAAATGTTAATTATTAATAGTCGAAATCAAAATAAATTAAAAAATCGTAGAATTTTCAAAATTCCTTCCTTAGTGTGTGTCTACTTAATAAAATAACCCTACTCACCAAATTTCGTGGCTGTAGCTTTAACAGTTTTTGCTCAGCGATGATGAATCAGTCAGTCAGTCAGGACATGTAATTTTATAAGTATAGATAATCGAAAGTTGACCTGGGGTCGTAGACAAAGTCCCTTTCGTTAAAAACGATGACGAAATTCGTTATCTAAAATGTATGGGATGTGACATTTCACATTAGTCTTCGCAAGCGAAATGTCATTTAGCGATGTCTTATGTCAAACCGCATACATTTTGATAACGAATTTCGTCATCGTTTTTAACTAAAGATACTTTGTCTAAGGGGGCTGGTGCTGCTGCAGCACCTGGTATACAATACGATACCCAACTCCTCACCAACTTAGAGCTGCGGTTTCGTGTTTGGGCTCATTTTAATTGTGACAACTAGTAAGACGTAGATAAACAGTTAAATATTTGCATGCTGCTGCTCCTCCTCATCCTGAATCACCTGGATACTGTAGGAGCCGAAGTCCGAACTCCAGATGAGCCGAAAGTGGAGGATACATGTTTGGACTCATATTGACGGCCTCATCCAAGAGGACTTTCATCGATGGTATTCATTGCCCATTGGGATATGATCCTGTTGATAGGAATTATTCTGCACTCTAACCCATATAAGTTTAAAAAGCATGAATTAAAACTAAATTAAGAAATTAAAAAAAAAACTCGCCAAACAACTTTAAAAGGTAAGAAAATAATATTTACTGACTTTAAGTTTAAATAATTCCTAAGTGTAAAGTGATATCTTAGTCCATAATTGTTGTTGTCGGGGGACCACTTATGTAGATATTTGATTTCACATAACAATAACATTATAGTTTAAGGGTCAGTTCACAACGAACCGAATCGAGACAATCAGTGACTTCAGTCACTTGGCGATACAAAATGCAAAAATCGCTGTTGGCGGTCCCCCGACACACCGTGACAATAATTAATTATGGACTAAAATATCACTATTCAGTATTCACTTTACACTTAGGAATTATTTAAACTTAAAGTCAGTAAATATTATTTTCTTAACTTTTAAAGTTGTTTGGCGGGGTATTTTTAAAATTTCTTAATTTAATTTTATTATATGGGATTAATTTGATTTAATATTTTATTATTAATCATTAAAGTACACGTATTATTGAATATTTTGTGAAATTTTGAAGTGCATGTCTATTGCCATTATCGATATAAAGCAAAAAAGGGCAAAAAAATCATGTTTGTTGTATGGAAGCCCCCTTTAATATAAATTTTATTCTGTTTTTAGTATTTGTTTGTTATAGCGGCAAGATATACACAATTTGTGAAAATTTCAGAAGTCTAGCTATAGTGGTTCTTGAGATAGAGCCTGGAGACAGACAGACAGACACACAGCTTAAAACCTTTGTTGCTTTTTATTATTTTCAACATTTCGATATTAAAATTTAAAAAAAAAGTCTTATAATTAACTGATCACCAGAAATAGTAACATTTCACAGACAAAAATAGTAAACAATCACCAAAATACAGACCATCATTTTAATGTAAAATGATAACCAAAGATTTAACATCTTAAAACCAAAAATAGTAAATGATCATCAAAATAATTAGTAAATGATCACCAACATAATAATAGAATTTTAATGTAAAATGATCACCAAAATTAGTAAACGATCACCAAAGATTTATTCAAAGACTCCAAATTAATCATTATTAAACCAAAAGTAGTAAACGATCACCAAAATTAGTAAAGATTACCAGCATTATACGTTAGCATTTTAATGTAAAATAATTATAACCAAATCTATTTTTACTTAGCAATCCTACGAGTATTAAAGAGAAGAAGACAGATATACGGACAGACAGACATCGAAGTCTTAGTGAAAGGATCCCGTTTGTACCCTTTGGGTACGGAACCCTAAAAACGGGACTCTATAATATGTCCGTCTGTCCGTCCGTCTGTCTGTCTTTCTCTAGGCTGTATCTCAAGAACCACTCCAGCTAGACTTCTGATTTCACAGATTGTGTACGAGTATATCTGAGTGTCATTTCAAAAAGACATAATTCCACCTTATCCGATTTTTCAATAAATGCACAAAACATCCTACGTGATTTATTGTGCAATAAACACAATTTTTAACCGACTTCCAAAAAACGAGGAGGTTATATGTTCGGCTGTGGATATTTTTTTTGTATGTTCAATGATTACTCCGCCGTTTGTGAACCGATTTTCGAAATTTTTGCTTTGTTGTATTAGGTTTCATTCCAATTTGTTACCATGTTCATAAAAGTGGTGACCTGATGATGGGATCCATGAGTAATCGATGGAACTCCTCGAAATTTATATGGTACCAAAACCACCATTGTTTATGCGACGCGGGTCACGGGATAGCGATGGACGTTGCCATGATGACATACTTATTTAGTCACTAATTCAATAAAATAATACGGACGATATACTTTATATAATATGGCAAAGAGACGTTTGCCGGGACAGCTAGTCTTTCTATAGAATTCAAAATAATTGTATTTTTCTACTATAAAAATGTATGAAATACAAATAAATCTTTTTAGTAGACTATAGCTGTCCCGGCAAACATTGTTTTGCCATTTAAAGTAAGTATTTCTACTTCATCAGTTGATACAAAATCTTACCCCCTCTTTGGTCCCGTTAGAGGGGTGGGGGGAGGTGTCTTTTATACACCAGATGTTGAGTTGGAAGAAGACAAATATATCTGTGAAAACCGCATTCAAATCAGATCAGTAGTTTTCGTGTGATAGTGGAACAAACATGCAGACAGACAGAGAGACAGACAGACAGATAAAAACCTAACTACATTTTTGGCTTCTATAGCGATGTACTGACAACCCTCGCTTATTATTTTTTTATATCTTTAGTGTACAGAATTTTCCTTTCTACAGTTTTATTATATGTATAGACACTATAAAAATGTATGAAATAGAAATAAATCTCTTTCTTCTCTACAAACCGACTTATTTCCAATACAAATACATAGGTGTAGTGGAAATAGGCGTATTTGTTTTGAATACGCAAATTGAAAGTCAAATTTAGGAGCGTTTTCTGGAAACGATACATCGTAAAATGTAATTTTTTTGAGTAGACGATTTTATATGTTTGTTTGGGTTTTGGTAAAGAATTTAAATGATATAACAATCAATTTTGTAGATACTTTACTGAGCTGTTATTTACTGTAACAAAAAAGAAAAACCAACTTAAACTTATGTAAATAATCACGTCTGAAAATCACGAGTTTTTCAATATTGATACATCTACTGTTGATGTCTCGTTTTGATGGAGTCCCCATACTCTGGCTTAATTTTATAGTATTTTAAATGACAGATTCCTCATCATCAAAGTTACGGCGAATATTGTCATCACCAGGAGCAGAACCTTGAAGCACGTCTGCATAAAAAGCTTGTGCGTCATGGTCGTCAGAAATATCACAAAATTTAAGTAGATTTTCGGCATCTACTTTTTTTTTTATAACAACGTATTAGTCAATCAAACTAATGCAAATAATTACACCACAATGACGCGAGTTTGATAGAAAAGAATAAATATAATAATTAAATTTTGATTGCGTTCGATGTATCGTTTTGAGAAAATTTGGTCATCGTAGATGTATCACTTTGAAAAATTTCTTGAACTTTACAATACTTTTGGAGTGCTTTATGTATCACTTACAGAAAATTCGTTAGTGCCATTGTATTTAGCTCTGAGTAAGGAGTAAGAAATAGCAAAAAAACAAAAATTGACATTTTGTTTGATGTATCGCTTTGTCGAAACACTCCTCAATTTACAAAGGAAATAAGGTGTTTTTGTAGTAAACAAATTAGTATAGAGGTGCAAGCGTATGTAGAGAATGGATTCCCATCATTACTTCAATTTTTTCCAAAAGTGGAAATAAGTCCTTTTGAAATGACACTTCTCGTCTGTTGCCGCTATAGCAACAATTAGTGTACTAAAACAAAATAAAATTATTATTTAAGGGGGGCTCTCATACAACAACGTTTCGCAAAGGCTTTGATTATAATATTATGTTTACTTCAAAAATTAATAATAAGTAATATAAAAAAAATAAAGGGGGCTCCCATACAAAACACAATTTTAGGTCTAATTTAGCTCTATTACGGTACGGAACCATTCATGTCCGACTCACACTTGGCCAATTATTTTGTTAATTATATTATGCTTACATTTTTTGTCAATCGTAGTGATTTATTTGGACAGTAATATCGCATTGATTTGCTCACAAGGATTTGGCGATCATTTAAGTATATTTGGTGATCATTTACTATATTTGGTGATCACTTACTTACTTACTATATTTGGTGGTCATTTAGTATATTTGGTGATGATTTACTTTATTTGGTGATCATTTACTATATTTGGTGGTGATTTACTATATTTGGTGATCATTTACTATATTTGGTGTTCGATTACAATTTTAAGTGTTATCATGACTAAAATAGCTGGTAGCATTGCAATTTTAGACTTTATTTTTTTGGTGTTAAGTATCTTTTTTTGATAAACAAGTTTAGGGTGTCAGTGCATTTAATATAATATAATGACCACCAAGTCATTATATTTGTTCCCTTTAAAAAATACTTTTGATTTCCTAAACACGTTACCTATTTGCTGCTGCGGAACCCTTCATGGGCGAGTCCAACTCGCACTTGGCCGCTTTTTTTATGTTAGGGACCCCCCCTTATCAAAGCAATATATACGCCCGTGCAAAAGTTTAAAAAAAGTTATTCTTTCAGAGTGCTACTTTCACAGCGAACTAGAATAGGGGTCTTATACAATAACACACCCTCCAGTATAATCACTTTTAGTAGGAGAGGTGATGCTATTTATTGCAAAGTCATTTTATAATTTATACCGACCAAATTTTTGTCCAATAGTAGATTAATATTAATTTATCAATCAACAAAGGTCGTATATCCTCGTTTCGAGGGCAAATGTTTAACCATCCCCCCTAGCATTGAGATATTTGGCGTCAACATATCGAGCGAAGTCCAGTTCCGATATCATCTAGAGGGTAAGGCCAAATTAGCCTCGAAGAAGCTTGGTGTTCTTAACAGAGTGAGACAGTACTTCAGTCCGGACCAACGCCTACAACTCTACAAGGCGCAGGTTCGGCCTCATATGGAATATTGTTCTCATCTCTGGGCAGGGGCGCCAAAATACCAACTGCTCCCTCTGGATTGTATCCAACGAAGGGCCGCTCGAATTGTTGACTGCCATAGTGTTTCAAACAGCTTGGACCCCTTGGAATTACGCCGAGAAGTAGCTTACTCTGCATCCTTTATCGGTTGTATCACGGGGAGCGCTCTGAGGAATTGTTCGGAATCATACCACCTGCATCTTTTCGCCATCGTCCCACGCGAAAAACATACCATCCTCATCACCTTGATGAGTGGCAGTCTTCCACAGTGCGTTTTTCGCGTAACTTTCTGCCGCGCACTGTAAAACTCTGGAACGAACTGTCACCAGCAGTTTTTCCGGACCTATACGACCTGCAAACCTTCAAGAAAAGAGCGTATTCCCTCTTAAAAGGCCGGCAACGCACCTGCAGCTCTTCTGATTGCGAGTGTCCATGGGCGACGGTAGTTGCTTACCATCAGGTGACCCGTTTGCTCTCTTGCCCCCTTATTCAATAATAAAAGAAAAACATAATGAGCGTCAGTCGCCGCACCCGTGGTGGGTTGAATATTGTCTCAAAGTTCTCAAAGTTGTCGATTTTTTTTTGTGAAAAGTAATTTTATACCGTATGAAAGTTTTATGGATGATTATTGAGGTCATGTTTAACCAAAAAATCACCGTCAGCCGTATTGCAGACGGGGGATTCAACGTCAGTCGCTTTACTGAATATGTAAAAAAATTTTCAATATAAAGTCATTTTGTACCGTACAAAATTTATACAGGTGAATGTTTCTACTTTGTAAATAATAAAGAAAACCGTCACTCGTTAATATGACGGTGGAAAAACCGTCAGCCAGCGATATAAGTTACAATTATAACCAATATAACCATACTTCGCGCTCAATGTATCCTAGGGCGTCGCGTAGACGACATTTCCACCTACAAACATTTAGCTGACGCCGATTTTCCTTTGTATTAACAATAAAATTGTCTCACGTAGCAATTTTAAGTTATTAGTTCGATAGTAAATATTCGCAAAGAAGAATTATATAGATTTTACGTATAAAGCGCCATCTGTTGTTAAATACTAAGACTAAAATAGCACTTACCTTACTGAACCTAAATGTGTATAATCTAGATATGAACCTTTATTGGGTGCGGATCGGGATCTTTTTAATGTCAATTCAATACGATTCCCAACAACAACTTTGAGATACTCTTAATTTCTATTCCACCCATGCAGAGTGACGATTAAAACTCATATATTATGTATTAATATAATACTATTATTGTTACGATTTTCGCTCGGTATGAAATGACTTTTTAATATGAGCACGGTCTCCTCTACTATTTGTTTGGTTACACTCTGTGTAGAAATAATATTTTTTGCCAGGTCGGTTGCGTTCTGTGTTTGCGGGCGGCATACCTCAGGAGGTGGAGGTATGGGGCGGGCAAGGCGCGGCGCGGGCCAGCGCGGCTCTCCTCTACACCATAATACGCTACGGACTCCGGTACAACGCCACACTAGTAACAGAAGATGCCGACTTCTGTGAAATTATCAGCCGTCGCTGGTAAGGTTTAAGTTACAGCCATGCCACACGACGCGGTGCCGAACCGGTGGCCATCTCGCCGGACTACCGGCCACACGGTGAGTACGGCACCGCAACGTTTTGAAGTTTGAGCGCACCGGACGGCGCCGTGTGCCATACTATCTATTTTTATTAACCGACTTCCAAAAAACGAGGAAGTTATATGTTCGGCTGTGGATATATTTTTTTTTTTTTATATGTAGGAAACCGGTTCTATTTTTTCAAATAAAATTAACTGTATTCACAGGTATCGTTCAATGGTAGTGGCACCGGTGGCATATGTACCACCGACTGGATGCAATCTACTTTATACACAAGTTAATCGATTTTCAAAACTAAGAACATCAAAGTCTGATCTACTACTGTACATGTACTTAGCCCCGGCATACCGTGAAGCCTGCAAACATTTGAAAAATGGGACATCTTTTGTCGATTCAAAGGCAAATTGCAGTTTTGCTACTCCGACAAGAATATTTGAATAGTAAGTATTAATTAATATTTTTTTTTAATTTAAACTTGCACTTCTTTCACAGTATAGAGTGAAATAAATGAATTCGAACACACTGAAATAAGATAAATAATAATCTTTTTAGCATTAAGTACATTAATAATTTATGATTAGTAGGTACTTACACACACACAACCACTTATTATTGGTCCATGATACAACTATTTATAAATTATTACAATTTCAGTACATCGGATGCCAAATCTTCACCATCAGTATGTGATGATTGTGTCGCTATTCTTGCAAAAGAGTTTCATAAAAATGGCACTAAAATGGTTGAACATTTTGAAAACCAGATCCGAGGTCTGCATCTTAAAGTTATTTTCTTCGAAAGCGATTTTAGATTACGACAAATTATAAAAAATCTCAAAAAAAATAATACATCTTTCTTATTTATTTACGATTACCTTTGGTTAAACGATAATGGTATTTATAGTATAGCCCTATATAATGAGAAACCCGAAGATATAGAAAACACTAAGACTTCTTACATTGTGGGTGATGGAGAAGCGACGTCATTTTATGCACCTGATATATACAATGTAGTAACTGACTATAACTCATCTGCACCAGATGCTGATATACTCCGCCAAATTTTGAACTTAGAAGACAATAATCTCAGCTTAAAAGAAGCTTCCTGTTCTTGGGCAAACGGATCTCAGGGTATATTCGAAAGCTTAGCTAAAATAAATGATAGCAATATTGAAGTATACAAAATATTTCTGTTAATATGCGATACAGAACTTTTAAAGAATATTAATAAAATTAACATTAAAAAGTACACAGATACTATGAAACCAAATATACATTTTCGTATTAATCGGGAAATATGTAAATCACTAAGAAGTTGTACTAATATTACTCAACTAGTGGATTGCATGCAAGCTGTGATATCAATGCATAATGATATACCCGCAGTTATAGTGAGTAATTGGACCGAAAAAATAGCTCCTGTGGTGGATGCTGCTGCTCTTCATAACATATTTTTAACATTTGCAAGTCCAGTACCAAATAAATCATACCTTAATCATACGACAAGTCGCAGTGTTGCTGGAGATCTATTTGAATTAGCACAAGCGTATCACAAGTTCTTTGCAATGGCGAACTGGTATCGGGTGGCTGTAATATCTGAAGCTACAGAGAGTGCGTATAGTTTTATTGAAGAATTGAAAACATCAAATGATATTTTATGGAAAGACGTTATTACGTCTTCTGACAAGAACATGATCAATGCGACATTGAAACAATTTAAAAATATGGATGCAAGAATTTTCGTGTTAAATTCTGAGTGGAGTCTGAGTAAACAAATATTATGCGCTGCTATTGAACTAGACATGACAACAAATGAATATGTTTGGGTAACAAGAACCAGAGATGTCTTGGTATGTGACGGAAAATTAGTTGACGATTTTAAACACATTTCGATCGGTTTAGAATGGCGCGGTGGATCGTCGCCGATTAATGTTACGCATTTAAGTAGGGAACAATGGACACAACCATTTGATACAATAAAGTATAAGAATCAAACATACGACTCTAAGTGGGATGACTTTATATTACCATCAAATCTTTTTTATGTTGTTGAGGCAATCATACGAATATCACAAGCTTTTGTACAGTTCAGGAGTGGCCATTATGAACTTATTTATGATTTACACGGGAAAATAAGCGCAACGTAAGTATTCTTAAATATATCTTTTAATAGCTGGAGCGGATGGATGAAAACATATTTTCTTTTATAACGGTACGGAACACTTTACCTATGCGTGCGGCCGATTTTTTACTATATATTATAGTCCTTAACATACATAAAATATAGTAATTATTATTATAAGCTAAAATAATAATAACAATAATAATTTGTTCTATGATAAAATATAGCTAACCATCTCCATTTATTATTTTTGCATTATAATTTCATAAAATTTAGTTTGTTATCATTATTTTAGCTTATAATAATAATTACTATATTTTATGTATGTTAAGGACTATAAAATATAATATTCCGCGAAATAAACTTCCACCTTTAAGTAAATGAGTGATTGCACGCATAGGCATGCGTACAGCACCTCCCTCCTCCCACACTGCCTATGCGTACACTCGCATGTAAGAACTTGCAAACACCACCACCACACAAGCAATAATGTTGGGAAATCCGTGCAAGGCCCCTCACCACCATGCAGGTTGAAAACCTCGACGCGCGTTTCGCTCCAACACCGGAGCATCCTCAGGATGTGGACTCTACGAACAACGTCCGTCAAGTGCCGCCGCCGGCCAAAACACCGCCTTTTATACCCTATCAAGCCCCGCTACTATCCCCACTACCCCGACTACCCTCACCAGTACCCCCGAACATATTAATAAGCGGTGACGTAGTCAAGCAAGTTTGGTCATTCAACAATGCAAAGCTGTTATTTTTCTTTTCTTTTATGATCTCTAATTGTTCCAACACGCTCAGCCGAAAGCCTTTATCGCATTTATGTAAAACTTTATAGGAATGACCATCGGGCACGGTATGATAACTATCTAAAAGATGTTTAGCAAAGTGTGACTTATCAGGATGACCATTCCTATAAGCCGCGATATGTTCTTTATACCGAGTCTCAAATCCGCGTCCACATATACACTATCGCATTCAGGACAATCGATCTTATAGACATCGGACTGATATTTTTCATCAATCCGGTCTTTGTTATGACACAAATGATGTTTGAAAGTATTATTTGTCCTGAATGCGACATGCATATCGTTGTTTTTTATTATTTTTAACCGACTTCCAAAAAACGAGGAGGTTATATGTTCGGCTGTGGATATTTTTTTTTTTTGTATGTTCAACGATTACTCCGCCGTTTGTGAACCGATTTTCGAAATTTTTGTTTTGTTGTATTAGGTTTTACTCCAATTTGGTACCATGTTCACAAAAGTGGTGACCTGATGATGGGATCCATGAGTCATCGAGGGAACTCCTCGAAATTTATATGGAAACATTTGGTGATTTTGGTTTTATGTGAAGTGTACTAAGAATATGCTCCCAAAAAGTCAAATATTGGGTCAAGGTATACCATGGTTTCGAAGATGCTGAGAGAACTCCTGACTCCTTATAGATACACGTTTGGGAGTTTCGGCATTGTTTTAAGAACAGAAAGCATATGCTACTATGCAATTAATATTCATAATCATAATCATCATCATCGTCATCATCATCATTACCACGTCACATTTCCGGTCACCAATGTCTCATGGCACAGAATAGATAGTAGTACAAGGCATAGGTATGGATATACTAATAATAATAATTATGTATTGTTACATAACAACACCTGTTTGTTTAATACACGGCGGTCGGCGCTGCAGAGGCAACGGTGTCGCGCGGGCGGCGCGTGGCGGCAGACGACAGATCGAATATTTTACTACTTTATATTATACAGATCGAATACTTTATTAACTACTGTTCACTTCACTGATAATATATTATTTTGTGAGTGTGAGTTGTGACTCTTAATGTAAAGAAAAATCGTCATACGCCTAAAACTGGTCTTTTGGTTCTGTAGGGTTACCCTGGGACGTTAATCCTTCTGGCGTAATATCAATTAAGACAACCAGTGAGTGTGAGCGAGAAGAAAAAATTTATTGTAGCGAATTAGTTATATATCAAATGCTGTCGAGTAAGCGATACCGCGATGCAGATGCTTAACAGCGACATCTGTTGTTGAATTGCGGAACTAAATTTTCTTAGAAAATATAAAGTTTACAAATCTCAACACTTAACAAATTGTAATAAAATACGTAAAATATACGCGAAGGTTTACGTACTAGTGTAACTAAAAAGAGTGAAATTATTATTATTTTTAACAAAAAATTAAAACCGACTTCCAAGGTAAAAACAATAATAACATTAATATGAACTAAAAAGTATTAAATAATTTTTACTATCTAATAGTGCCTTTTTCCGAATTCGGCTAAACCTCAACTATGTCTGTACTCAATCTTCATAATTTTGAAGTCGGTGCCAGTTCCAAAAGTTTCAAATATTCTGTCAGAGGACTGAAGATTCAGCTATCTGGTACCGACTTCAAAATAATGAAGATTGAGTACAGAAATAGTTGAGGTTTAGCCGAATTCGGAAAAAGGCACTATTAGATAGTAAAAATTATTTAATACTTTTTAGTTCATATTAATGCTATTATTGTTTTTACCTTGGAAGTCGGTTTTAATTTTTTGTTAAAAATTATAATAATGGATAAGCGTGCAGATATCTCTCCCATGTAGGTCAAACTGGACTTATATCTGACTACCTCCTTATCAATAGGACCTGCGTACAAAAACTTAACCAGTTCTTTCTTGTTTTTATTTTTCAAAATATTATTAATAATTTTTGGACTATATCCGTTGGATATCGCAATTTGGAAAATGATATTAAGCTCCTTTTGATAATTATCTTTACTAAGAGGGATCGATAATAATCTATGAATGTAACTATGAAAGGCCGCGAGTTTGTGTTGCCAAGGATGACATGACAAAGCATGAATAGTAGTATTAGTGTATGTTGGCTTGCGAAAGATTTCAAAACTGTGTTTAGTATTAACTCTAGAAATAGACAAATCGAGAAAATTTACGGTGTTATCTTCACATTCTAATTTGAATTTAATTTTAATATGTTTTTTATTTAGTTCTTTAACAAATACGTCCAGTTGTCTCTGTGTACCCGTCCAACAAAGAAAACAATCATCTACGTATTTAGATACGTAGATAGTAATATAAAATACTTTTATTAACGACAATATTTCTTTGTTCAAAATCGTCCATAAATATTTCGGCCATCAAAGGACTTAAAGGTGAACCCATAGCTAGACCGTCGTCTTGAACAAAGAGTTCACCGTTAAATCGAAAGTAGGTTTGTTCCATGCAGGTTTTAGTAAGAGTAAGCAATTCATTACTTTCACCAGGAGGTAAACGTTTTTCTAATGCATTCCTTAAAATACCCAATGTTTCCTTACGTGGAACATTAGTGAATAAACTATCAACATAAAGTGAAACTAATTTGCAACGAGGTGGCAAAGCCACATCTTTAATTTTGTTGACTAATTGTAGACTATTTTTATGGCATAAGGTGGCCGAAATGAGAGCTTTTCTTTTATTATGAAATTAAGTGACTTTGCCAACTCGTATGCTGGTGCACCTATGTATGAGACAACTGGACGCATGGGAATATCAGTTTTGTGAATCTTTGGCAAGCCGTCCAGTGATGGTGCGCGAGGATTCATTGGGATGAGTCATCCTTGGCAACACAAACTCGCGGCCTTTCATAGTTACATTCATAGATTATCGAGTATCGATCCCTCTTAGTAAAGATAATTATCAAAAGGAGCTTAATATCATTTTCCAAATTGCGATATCCAACGGATATAGTCCAAAAATTATTAATAATATTTTTAAAAATAAAAACAAGAAAGAACTGGTTAAGTTTTTGTACGCAGGTCCTATTGATAAGGAGGTAGTTAGATATAAGTCCAGTTTGACCTACATGGGAGAGGCATCTGCACGCTTATCCAAAATAATGAAAAACAACGATATGCATGTCGCATTCAAGACAAATAATACTTTAAAACATAATTTGTGTCATAACAATGACCGGATTGATGAAAAATATCAGTCCGGTGTCTATAAGATCGATTGTCCTGAATGCGATAGTGTATATGTGGGTCAAACTGGACGCAGATTTGAGACTCGGTCGGTATAAAGAACATATCGCGGCTTATAGGAATGGTCATCCTGATAAGTCACATTTTGCTAAACATCTTTTAGATAGTAATCATACCGTGCCCGATGGCCATTCCTATAAAGTTTTACATAAATGCGATAAAGGCTTTCGGCTGAGCGTGTTGGAACAATTAGAGATCATAAAAAAAAGAAAAATAACACGTTTGCATTGTTGAATGACCAAACTTGCTTGACTACATCACCGCTTATGATTATGTTCGGGGGTACTGGTGAGGGTAGTGGGGGTAGTGGGGATAGTAGCGGGGCTTGATAGGGTATAAAAGGCGGTGTTTTGGCCGGCGGCGGCACTTGACGGACGTTGTTCGTAGAGTCCACATCCTGAGGATGCTCCGGTGTTGGAGCGAAACGCGCGTCGAGGTTTTCAACCTGCATGGTGGTGAGGGGCCTTGCACGGATTTGCCAATATTATTGCTTGTGTGGTGGTGGTGTTTGCAAGTTCTTGCATGCGAGTGTATGCATAGGCAGTATGGGAGGAGGGAGGTGCTGTACGCATGCCTATGCGTGCACTCACTCATTTACTTAAAGGTGGGAGTTTATTTCGCGGAATATTGCTAAAAATAATAACAAACAAGATTATAAGCTATGGATTTCCGCAAAGTAACGCCTGATTCCATTAATTATAATTTCATGTTTAATCTTAATTTATTTTCTCAATATTTTTTCAGGTACATTGCTTCGAATTTTGATAACACAACATCTGTTAATGGCTCAAGGATTTTTATTGACGAATGGTGGGGAAATAAAATCCACTCGATAGCTGTTTGGGTAGCTCATCATAAAAACATTTCAATTAAATGGCATCATAATGAAAATATTTTTGAGGGTTTCCAGCAAATAAGCGATAGAAAAAAATGTTTTATTAAGTCCGGAGATGCTTTTGCTCCAAGGTGTCATGATATAGCAGTTGTTTTGTCGATCATAATAATTTTACTACTCACAATAAGTCTGGTGATCGTGAGACGCTTGCGGTTGGCACGTATGGCCCAAAAAGATTTATTTCTTCTCAACGCTGTTATAAACCACCGCAAGCATGTGGCTTCTTCTCTAGAAGCATACTTAGTCGAAAGACATTTAGTTAGAGTACTACATGAAATCGGAAGTGGTTATTTTGGTCGCGTTCATTTCGCTGAACTGACGCGCCCAGGAAGTGACGCAGTGGTCGTCGCCGCCAAAGAACCTCACGATGAAATTACGCTCGAAGAAGAACACGAATTTTTACATGAAGCGTCCATTTTAGCTCTTCTAACCCATAACCACATCGTGCGGCTGATAGGGATATGCATCAAAGATGGTCCTCCTATGGTGCTGATGGAACATGCACTCTATTTAGACTTGAGAAGATATCTTATTGAACGTCGTCATTTAGCGCTCAAAGTTTCATGCTCGACGTCGAGCAGTAAATCGTATGATGATATATCGGACGAATCTCTAACACGGTTTGTAAAGCAAGCGGCTGCTGCCCTGAAATACCTGGCGTCGAGGCGTCTCGTGCATAGGGACGTGAGGGCTGCTAACTGCCTCATCGACAAGGAACGATCGTTGAAACTCGCCGATTTTGGAATGGCCCGTCGTTTAAATGGAAGTGATTGCGAATATGCTTCCAACCGCCGCGCTCTATTCCCAGTGCTTTACATGGCACCGGAAAGCTTAGACATGGGCGTTTTCTCTCCGGCTTCGGACGTTTGGGCTATGGGTGTACTCATCTTGGAAGTGGTGACGTTGGGCGCTCGACCGTTTGGGAGCTGGCCCGCTACGCGAGTGTTACGTCACGTGTCTATGGGAGGCCACGCGCCATTGCCACCAGATGTTTCAATACACACGTAAGTCCTTTTATTTGTTATCAGTTATCACACCAAATCGAATTCTTATGAATTTGTAAAAGAAATACTTTAAGTGGCTTACTTTCTTTACAGGCGCAACTTAGTAATGTCTTGTTGGAAGCGCGACCCAGAAGATCGGCCCTCTGCAGCGAAGATTGAAGACTATCTCACTACAAATCCTCAAGCACTATCAGCTGCTCTATTATCGCCCAATCCATTGACTGAAAACTAACAATACGTTAGTAATGGCTGCACTAAGAGACATTTAATGATAACTTAACTTTAATTTTATAACGAGTTTTAGAGAAATGTATGAAGCTAAATATCAAAATAGTCATTAGTTACTACGGTTCCGTATCCAAAGGTTGATGTAAGAAAAAGTATTTGTTCCTTGCGAATCGACTTCTGATCTTAACAGTTTACGAGTAAGCTTAAAAACTTTACTACTACTACTTATTTTTAATTATTATTTTTAACAAAAAATTAAAACCGACTTCCATAGTAAAAACAATAATAACATCCTTATAATATGAACTAAAAAGTATTAAATAATTATTCCTATCAAATAGTGCCTTTTTCCGAATTCGGCTAAAACTCAACTATTTCTGTACTCAATCTTCATCATTTTGAAGTCGGTACCAGATGAATCTTCAGTTCTCTGACAGAATATTAATTGAAACTTTTGGAACTGGCACCGACTTCAAAATTATGAAGATTGAGTACAGAAATAGCTGAGTTTTAGCCGAATTCGGAAAAAGGCACTATTAGATAGGAATAATTATTTAATACTTTTTAGTTCATATTATAAGGATGTTATTATTGTTTTTACTTTGGAAGTCGGTTTTAATTTTTTGTTAAAAATAATAATTTCACTCTTTTTAGTTTTTAGTTACCTAGTACTAAACTATCGCGTACTATGTACGTAAATAATACACCTGTATAATATTATTCTACGTATCTTGTTACAAGCTTACCGGTGAGCAAGACACAATAGAATAACAATAGATTTCCAAGAATCCACGATCGAAGGATACAAACTAGGTATTAGCAACAAATTATAAGTATCGTGCTGAAACCGGTCTCGAACGCTTCAACTCCCAAGCGGCTCTTTTTAGTTACCTAGTAAGCCAACGCGTACTATACGTAGAAAAATACACCTGTATATTATTATTCTACGTATTTTATTACAGTCACACTTACAAAATATAATATCAGCTGCAGCCTGCAGATAATTTTAAACAATACATTTAAAAAAATCGAAGTGAACACGTGTGACGTGCTAAGTAACCGGTCACCGGACTAGTTTCACTCGCTCGACTTGTCGCACCGCGCACGTGACGCATCGCTGATCGCACATAGTACCCGGCCCGCGCCGCCCGCGCCGCGCCGCTCGCGCTCGCTTGACAGCCCAGGCAATTATAATATTGTACTATGAACGCTAAACGCAATGCAAAAGGTTGAAATTAGGTTGTTTTCCAGAGTATCTCATCGAAGTTTCTGGCCCCACAGGACAGGCTATGCCTAGTGTGGGGATTTGTCTTAATCTTAAGTTGTATTAATATTGTATTTTTCTGGAAATAAATAATTTGTAATTTGTAAGTGTGACGTTTAATGTCACGTTTAATCGAAGCAACTTTAAATTCTCAGAAGTAATGTCAAATGTGTGCCTTATGCTCTGGAGATAAGGTTGAATTTGGTGACATTGGTGACCCTGACGTGGTAATGAATTAATAATGATGATGATGATGAATGTAATTTGCATAGTAGCATAATATGCTTTCAGTTCTTAAAACAGCGCCTAAACTCCCAAACTTATAGCTATAAGGAATCCGGAGTTCTCTTAGTATCTTCGGAACCATAGTATACCTCGGTGAAAAATCATGCGTTTTGGTAGCATATGCTTAGGATGCTTCTCATAAAACCAAAATCACCATATGTTTCCATATAAATTTCGAGGAGTTCCCTCGATTACTCATGGATCCCATCATCAGGTCACCACTTTTGTGAACATGGTACCAAATTGGAGTGAAACCTAATACAACAAAACAAAAATTTTGAAAATCGGTTTACAAACGGCGGAGTAATCGTTGAACATACAAAAATAAAAAATAAAAAAATAAAAAAAATATCCACAGCCGAACATATAACCTCCTCGTTTTTTGGAAGTCGGTTAAAAACTTATAAATAGCTTGTACTTGCATTTACAATCTAGTTAACCCTAGAGTACTAATATAAAATTTCCACCGCTTAATACTAACGATCGCCTGGGAGGCTACTTTTGTAATAAAACTTGTTTATTGTATTATTTATTTACTACATTTTTACAAATACAGCATAAATTAAAAGGCCAAGCCCTAACCTTTAAAAAACTTAAACCCAAATTATTCCTAATGAATAGCATTAGTCTTAAAATTAGACATAACTTAAACTTACCATTCATTTTTCTTGTAACAGTAGGTCTTTTGCAAATCTTGTAGAATAAAAAATGCTCTTAAATTTTTGCTTTTTTGGTATCAATATTACTATTCAATATGCATACTTTATAAAACACATTATTTAACTTTTAGTAACATGATAATATTATTATCTACACACTAATTTGAAGTTAGCCTTAAAATTCTTACTATTTGGAGATCA
The DNA here is from genome assembly GCA_937595015.1 of Polyommatus icarus. Taxonomy (NCBI): domain Eukaryota; kingdom Metazoa; phylum Arthropoda; class Insecta; order Lepidoptera; family Lycaenidae; genus Polyommatus; species Polyommatus icarus. Next base: position 18,941,406 of record OW569321.1, read on the forward strand.
ACAGATCGATCTAAACTGGTGAACTAGACGAATTACTTGTGGTTTGATGTGGTACTGAAATATTCGAGAGTTCAAAGACATCTACTATTTAATTTGGTAGGTCTGCTTTCAACCATAATGGAACAGAAGAAGGATCTGCCGCGCCATCGTCATAGTCATACAGATACACACCAGTAATTGGTCCTTAGTTCGCTGTCCGAATTCCCATTGAGAAAATATCTACGATTTGGTGCTCATTAAGAATTGTATAAAAATAAAATAAGCATTTGGCAGATTAAAATATGCTACAAGCTGTAAAAAATCGCAAAAAAAACATGTTACGAGCGAAAAAAATTAACGATTAATACTAATGATCGCCTCCCAGGCGATCGAGTAGGTTATATTTTGAAAACAGGGAGTCTGGGCCGAAGCCTGTTTGATCTCAGGTCTGCAGCAACGTGTATGCGGAATTGGCGCGAAAGCACAATTTGACTCGTGTACGTGTTTTTGAAATAATCGAAAAAACTGTCCGCACGCGGCCTGTCAGGCGATGATTAGTACTCTAGGGTTAAGCTAATTTGTAATAATAGCAGTAAGTTTTTCAAAACAAAATAAATTAAACCTTAAGGGTTCGCTTTCACTATATTAAACCATACGGGCTGCAGTGTTGTAAAATTTATTCGTAAAATGTTGCCGAGTTACAAGCATTCAAACTTTGACATTGACAGCTCGGCAACTGTCAAACGTCGAACAAAAGTGGCCATAACTCAGATTCCAATAGGCCTAGAGGAACGGGGTTTCTTCTAACATCAAAGGCAATACCTCGGCTACCCCCTCCCTGAATTTGAACTAAATCAGAGACATCAATTTTTTTTTCTCAATTCTAAAGCCAGAATCAAATAGAGGAGAAAAATCCAGAAAGATCAAGCCGAAGAAACCCGTATCGAGGACAAATAGTTGCCGAGTTCCAAGCATTCAAACTTTAACATTGACAGCTCGGCAACTGTCAAACGTCTTACTAAAGTAGCCATAACTCCGCTCCCAATAGGCATAGAGGAACGGGGTTTCTTCTAACATCAAAGGCAACACCTCGGCTACCCCCTCCCCGAATTTGAACTAATCTACTACTCTACTACTTTTTTATCTGAATAATGTGTACATTCTATATGTATACCTAATGTTTACCCGGGAATACCCACTCTTTAAGCTTTAAAGGATTGTGCTTTCAAATCTTGTTAAAACAAATTAGAAAGTTGCGCACTAAAGGTGCGCACCAAAAACGTGACACGATTTTTCGTTACTTGTTAGTAGGTTTTACCCCTCGGATTTTTCTCATACCGGGCGCCTTAAATATGAAAATCGATTCTTAAGGAGTAAACTCCAAAAATTACGTTTGTTGTATGGGAGCCACCCATAATTATTAATTTTATTTTGTTTTCAGTATTTGTTGTCATAGCGGCAGTTATAGATATACACATTCTGTGAAAATTTCAGGAGTCTAGCTATAGCCGTTCTTGAGATACAGCCTGGTGACAGACAGACATCGAAGTCTTAGTAATAGGGTCCCGTTTTTACCCTAATAATCGGCAGAGAATTTTGTTTTTCTTTGTGTGTTACGTACTTAAATCCTTTATTTTACTCGAACACCGAAACATACTTCAGTTTTTGTTTAGCCATGTCAGCAACAGGACCTTTTGCGTCTGAAACTTTATTTTCTATTTCTTTATTAATCCTTCGATCGCGGAATCTTGGAAATGCTATTATGGGCTTGAATCCTGAAGGAATAATCTTCTTTGGAAACAATAAATACGACGATAAAACGCGAGAGGAATGAAATACGCAGCCGCATGGTGGCGGGAACGTATTTTTTTTTTGTATTTTTGTGAAAATATGGACGATTGTGACATTTTCTTGCAAAATATGGACTTATCTTTGAAAAACCTTAAAATATGGAAAATATGGAAAATAAAACTTGGTTTTTCACGATCTAAACATGATAATTCGTGTAAAAAAAAAAGAAAAATATCCACAGCCGAACATATAACCTCCTCGTTTTTTGGAAGTCGGTTAAAAAACACATTCTAGGCCGAAAATCACGCAAAACAAAAATATGTATTTACATAATATAAATTCGGGCCCTACTGATGAGTGATGACTGATGACACTACCTATTAATTCTACAAACATAATAAATATTTTGATGACTATAACATTTCGATCTAAAAATATACAGAATTTGCGGATTTCAATTGCGTGAGACATCTTGCAAATCTGTAAAATTCATACATTACAATTATTAATCCATCTAAGCGTCGCGTTGTGGTCTAAATTGTCCCTAATATTATAATAAAGGTTCAAAACCTAACACTATTAGAAGACTTTCTAGAGAACACAGATTATTAATTGTCTGTCTCTTGGTTGCCACCAAGAGATAGAGTAATCTGTCTAAAGACTGTCGTGTCTCAACGTGAGCGCTCTCTCTGTCTAATACTCTATAGTATAGCGGTATTCCGCGTTCCATTCTCGATCGCGACTAGTGCTGACGTCATCGGAACTCCGCTGCGCCCGCGCATCGCCCGCGCGTCTTCGCGGTACAAACAACAGTTAAGTTAGTTGAACGACTCAGCGTATACGTATCACTTCACGCGAGCTATATTTTCTAACGCTCTTTTGCTGTTGAAGCGAAAATCGGTGTGTCATTACTCATTACAAAGGTATGTTCTATTAATGATAACTGCAAAGAATTTGTAAGACTATTAAATTAACTATGATGTTCAAATAACTTATAGCGTTTAAGAATTCCCCAAGCAGTACCAAATATAGATTCAGATAAGACAGCGTTTTAATATATTATTACTCCTTTGTTAGTTAATGATTTACGATTTTAATGTTTGGTTTAATGGTGTATTTTTCACAATAAAATTTATGCATATGTCACGCGTGTTTAGCATTCTTTTAACCCTCTTATGAAACAATTTTGTACTTAAAACTATGTATGTAATTAAGGTAGGTAGTAGGTACAACTGAACATATAATAATCGGCCAAGTGCGAGTTTGACTCGCGCACTAAGGGTTCCGTGCCATTATAGGACAAAATTAGCCCAAATGTGTTTTTTGTATGGGAGCCCCCCTTAATTTTTTATTTTATTTTAATATTATTATTAAATATTAAAGTGCACATAAAACTAAGGACCTTGAGTAAAATTCAAGTACCTACCTGTTGCCATTATTGATATATGTAGAGCCAAAAAGGCCAAAAAAGTCACATTTGTTGTATGGGAGCCCCCCTTAAATATGAATTTTATTTCGTTTCAGATATACACAATCTGTGAAAATTTCAACTTTCTAGCTATTACCGTTCTTGAGTTACAGCCTGGAGACAGACAGACAGACGGACAGACAGACGGACAGACAGCCGGACAGATAGACGGACAGACATCGAAGTCTCAGTAATAGAGTCCCGTTTTTACCCTTCGGGTACGGAACCCTAAAAACGACCTCTGTGGCTCAAAGTATGTGGCAACTGGCAGCTCAAGCCGGGGGTCGCGGGTTCGAAATTCGAATCCCGCCGACGGAACAAAAAGTTTTCAATGTTCCTGGGTTATGGGTGTGTATTAAATTATGTGTATGATATACTTAATAAAAATCTATACTCTGTCTGTCTGTCTGTCTGTCTGTCTGTCTGTCTCTCTGTCTGTCTGTGTGTCTGTCTGTAACACGCGAACTACTGATCCGATTTGCATACGGTTTTCGCAGATATATTTGTCTTCTTCCAACTCAAAATCTGGTGTATAAAATTCACCCTCCCCCCCTCTAAGGAGAGCAAAGAGGGGTCTGATTTTGTATCAAACTTTTTTGACGTGATAACGTCTTATAATTCGATATGGGCTGCGCGCACGAAAAAACATGACGCAATATGCGGCGTTACCTCGCTCTGAGGCGGTCCATTTAAGGCTATGACGTTGTCACGTTCAACTATCGTCAGTAAACCGACTTTACAGACAACCGAGTCCGAGTCGAGTTCGAGTCGAGTTCGAGTAGAGTTCGAGTCGAGTTCGAGTTGAGTTCTGAGTGTCTTGCCATCGAGAGAAATGCGTGGCTTGATTTTTATTCGGCGGTGTCCGCTTTTCTGACGTTTCGCTAGATTTAGTTTAGTGAAATGACATATTATCACTATATTTTTTAGTAAGAAGACGTAACAAACAAGAATATTCGGCATCTACCGGGAGTTCGCGATATCCATAGGGATATCGTGGAATCCCTGATATCCTCTTTTCCCTGCGATATATTATTATATGTACAGAAAAAACAGTTTTACGGCTAACAAGTAGTGCTAGTAAATTATTGTCTTTTCCTCACGCCTGGTCACAGCATACAGAACCGCGAAAAGCGAGAAGAGCGAGGAAAAGCCGGCTGTCCCTTATGACAGGCCGTCTTCTTCTCCTTCTTTCTTTGTCGTGCATAGCACGCCACAACATGTAGTATAAAATTACCTATTAGTCCGGTTAACGAATGACCCAAAGTGCGTGAGCGGGAACCTAAGCGATTTCTGCTGGAACTTATTCAGGGTGATTAGGGACAAAACATACTAAAAGTCCTGACGCCTAGGAGGTGAGCCGGCTGGAGGGGGAGGGGGGGGCGGCGGCCACAAAGGTCTAAATTTTTGGTTTTTCGTCGATGACTAAAAAACTATGCGTTGTCGCAAAAAATATTCGATGATGACATAAAAGCTTATTAAATACTCTATAAATTAGATTCTATACAGTTTTTCCAAATTCTCATCCGTTTTCGAACTACACGCTCAGGAATGAGCTGACCCCTCAAGAGTGAGGGTGGAAAAATGAAGGTAATATCTTCACGCCAAGAACAATAGACGACTTACCAGCATCTGAGGCTTTACTAAGAACAATATTTTGTCGCTGCAAACAGAATTAGAAAGGAATACGTACATATTTAAAATAAAGGTTTTTTAAATTTTTACTTTTCCTGAGCGTGTAGTTCGAAAACGGATGAGAATTTGGAAAAACTCTATAGAATCTAATTTATAGAGAATTTAACAAGCTTTAATGTCATCATAGAATATTTTTTGCTATAACGCATAGTTTTTTAGTTATTGACGAAAAACCAAAAATTTAGACCTTTGTCGCCCCCCACCCCCCCCTCCCGCCGGCTCACCTCTTAGACGTCAGGACTTTTAGTATGTTTTGTCCTTAACCACCCTGAATAAGTTCCAGCAGAAATAGGACATAAGATACATTTTGTCCCGGAAATATGTACGGTTACGCTCAATATACTTTTATGATTTGCGCGTAAACTATTCAATCGATTTTGATGAATTTTAGTAGGGAGATACTTTGAGTCTCGGAAAAGGACAAGGAATACTTTTGGTCCCGGAAAAATGTACGGTTACAGCACAATATACTTTTATGATTTGCGCGTAAACTATTCAATCGATTTTGATGAAATTTGGTATGGAGATACTTTGAGTCTCGGGAAAGGACAGGGGACACTTTTTGTCCCAGAAAATGTACGGTTCCCGCACATTAAGCTTTTATGATTTTTCACCTAAACTATTCAGTCTATTTTTATGAAGTTTGGTATGGAGATACTTTGAGTCTCGGGAAAGGACAAGGGGTACTTTTTGTCCCGGAAAATATACGGTTCCTGCACAATAAACTTTTATCATTTTTAACCGACTTCCAAAAAACGAGGAGGTTATATGTTCGGCTGTGGATATTTTTTTTTTTTTTTTTTTTTTTTTTTAATTTTTTTTTTTTTTTTTTTGTATGTTCAACGATTACTCCGCCGTTTGTGAACCGATTTTCGAAATTTTTGCTTTGTTGTATTTGGTTTTACTCCAATTTGGTACCATGTTCACAAAGTGGTGACCTGATGATGGGATCCAGGAGTAATCGAGGGAACTCCTCGAAATTTATATGGAAACATATGGTGATTTTGGTTTTATGTGAAGTGTACTAAGAATATGCTACCAAAAAGTCAAATATTGGGTCAAGGTATACCATGGTTTCGAAGATGCTGAGAGAACTCCTGACTCCTTATAGATACACGTTTGGGAGTTTCGGCGTTGTTTTAAGAACAGAAAGCATATGCTACTATGCAACTCATATTCATCATCATAATCATCATCATCATCATCGTCTTCATCATTACCACGTCGTGTTAAGGTCACCAATGTCTCATGGCACAGAATAGATAATAGTACAAGGCATAGGTGTGGATATACTAATAATAATAATAATTTTATACTGTATAACAACACTTTGTTTAAATATAGACGGAGGTCAGCACCGCGGAGGCGACGGTATCGCGGCGCCGCCGCGCGGCGAGTGGCGGAAGATCGAATATACTTTACTACTTTATATACAGATCGAATACTTTACTAACTACTTTATAAAATTTTAATAGACAAAATATAGAATTAAAATAAAGTTATTTTAAAAAGAGCATTTAAACAAAACAAAGTCAATAAGTGTCTTTTTAATTAGTTATACTTATTAATCGATAGATGGCGCACTAAGTATCGATTTGAATGGATTTGAAATTGAATTCTTGATTACAAGAACAGCTGTCAATAATTATGATAATATTATATTACTAGCTGTCCCGGCAAACGTTGTTTTGCCAAATAAATAATTTTTGGTATTAGATGAGTAGCTACGCTACATCCAATGCAAGTTTATACAGTTTTTTATCTGATAGATCCTTCGATCGTGGAAAAACGAGACACAATAGCCTTTCTATTGTTATCGCAATCGCCGGTGACCGCTTGGGGTTTGAAGTATTAAAATTGTTAAATTACTTAGCACAATATGTTCACTTCACTGATAATATATTATTTTGTGAGTGTGAACTGTGACTCTTAACAAATTGTAATAAGATACGTAAAATATACGCGAAGGTTTACCTACCAGTGTAACTAAAAAGAGTGAAATTATTATTATTTTTAACAAAAAATTAAAACCGACTTCCAAGGTAAAAACAATATTAACATATGAACTAAAAAGTATTAAATAATTTTTGCTATCTAATAGTGCCTTTTTCCGAATTCGGCTAAACCTCAACTATTTCTGTACTCAATCTTCATAATTTTGAAGTCGGTGCCAGTTCCAAAAGTTTCAAATATTCTGTCAGAGGACTGAAGATTCAGCTATCTGGTATGGTATGGAGATACTTTGAGTCTCGGGAAAGGACAAGGGGTACTTTTTGTCCCGGAAAATATACGGTTCCTGCACAATAAACTTTTATCATTTTTGAGTAAACTATTCAATCTATTTTGATGTAATTTTGTAAGGAAATACTTTGGGTCTCGGGAAAGGACAAGGGATACTTTTGTCCCGGAAAAAGTACGGTTCCCGCACAATAAATAAACTTTTATGATTTTTCGCCTAAACTAAACTATTACTTAGAGATACTTTGAGTCTCGGTAAAGGACAAGGGATACTTTTTGTCCCGGAAAATGTACGGTTCCTGCACAATAAACTTTTATGATTTTCGCTTTAAAAACTATTTAATCTATTTTGATGAAATTTGGCATGAAGATACTAATCTATTGTTTTCTTAATTATACCAATTCGAATTAAATAATCATCGTTAAGACAGGACAACGTCTGTCGGGTAAGCTAGTAATATATAAACGAAAGTTGTGTAAGTTACGTCACTTATAACTCAAGAACGGATGAACCGATTTGGCTGAAAATTGGTGGAGAGGTAGCTTAGAACCAGGAATAGGACATAGGATACATTTTGTCCCGGATATATGTACGGTTACTGCACAATATACTTTTATGATTTGCGCGTAAACTATTCAATCGATTTTGATTAATTTTGGTATGAAGATACTTTGAGTCTCGGGAAAGGACACGGGATACTTTTGGTCCCAGAAAATGTACGGTTCCCGCATAATAAACTTTTATGATTTTCGCCTAAACTATTCAGTCTATTTTTATGAAATTTGGTATGGAGATACTTTGAGTCTCGGGAAAGGACAAGAGATACTTTTTATCCTGGAAAGTGTACGGTTCCTGCACAATAAACTTATGATTTTCGCTTAAGCTTTTTAATCTATTTTGATGAAATTTGGCATGAAAATACAAATTTTAATCTATTGCTTTCTTAATTATACCAATTCGAATTAAATAATCACCGTTAAGACAGGACAAGGCCTGTCGGGTCAGCTAGTAAGTGATATTTTCCGTTGTCTGGTAGTCCCCGTACCACAAACTTGTCCTTCAGCGTGAAGCGTCCATAGATATTGTAATATTATTAAAAATAAAAGAAATAACTGGTATTAGGTAGTAGGCAGTTAGGTATTAATACTTAATCTATATCTATACTTATTATAAAATCGTAGAGTAAAATTTTTGTACATTGTAAATAAACTTGAAAAAACAAGTCAGGGGCATGTTAGAGGAGTAATAGAATACATTTTAACTGTTTTTGAAATTTTTGTTTCTCTGTCTGTTTGTCTGTTTGAACAGGCTAATCTCAGAATCCGCTGGACCGATTTCAATGAAATTTGGCATGCTGATACCTTACATCCCTGGTCAACATCTTAGATACTTTTTTTTAACCGACTTCCAAAAAAGGAGGAATTAATGTTTACTTTGCTGTTTGTGGTCAGATTTTCAAAATTCTTTTTTTGTTGTATAGGTTGTTAACCCGAATTTGATACCATGCTTACAAAAATGGTGACTTGATAATAATTTTCTCGGGATCGGGAGGTATCGAAGGAACTCCTATACAACAAAAAATATACAGTAATTTTCACTTTTTAGTGTTTCGTAGTCAACAAGGAACCCTTATAGTTTCGGTCTGTCCGTCCATTTGTCTGTCCGTCTGTCTGTCTGTCTGCCTGTCCGCGGTTTTGCTCAGAGACTATAGGACCTACAAAGCTGTTATTTGGCATGAATACACAATATTATATTAAAGATGCCGACAAAATGGTACATGAAATCATAAAAAAAATATATTTTTTTAATGGTACCTGAAGCGGGTATGAATTTTTTTCGCATCCACCCCATCGTGTGGGTTGTCGTTGAATAGGTATTTTAAAAAAATGTGAGTATTCATAGATCATTTTCCGATTTACGGATCCGTTTGTGAAATATTAAGTTTTAAATTGTAAGAAAATCGTTAGAGTCCAGTGTCCTCCCCTTCTACCAGCTAAACGGTTGCTTCTGGAAATGTGAAAAAATTTACACGGGTAGGAAATATGCTGAATTTAAAAGGAAAACTATCACAGCTAAGAACACTTCATAAGTTATTGAGTAATAGTCGATAAACTAAAAAAAATGTATTCGACGAAGTATAAAGGAACTTTTCGTTCAAATTCCTTTGAAAGTAACTGAAATGATGTTGTTAGTAGTGTAAAACACGTTATACATGTACAATGTACATTCATTGACCATACAAATTTTTTTTTAAAAACTAGCGGTGCTACGGAACCCTATATTGCGCGTGGCTCAACACGCACTTGGCCAGTTTTTTAAGTAAAATTAGCACAACATGCCACCAAAAAGTAAGATTTGCACCAAGGCATATCCCAGGGTATAGGGCTTCCGCAGGTTCCGTTGCTGAACGGAACTCCTGACTTGGATTGAGCATCAGTCGAGCACAATAGGTAGAATATTATGTGCTCGACTGAAGGTAGTATGTTTGAATAAACTACTCATCATGTTCTCTGGGAGAGTTTTTTCTGCCAAGACTACAGTGTAAATCTGATGTCGCATACTAAGGTGATATCGTGGACAGCGCTGTAGGAACTTCCGTGCCTTCAAACGTTTTTGTCACAATTATTATAGGCAACAGTCTAACACAACAAATTCCAATATTAATAATATAGCTATAGATTAGTAGGTAGTAACAATTATCATCATAGTTTATTTTCGTAGTGGGAAGTACTACGAAAATAAACTATGATGATAATTTATTTGACATTCGGTCACTGCAAACATTTTGCTGTCTCCGCTTTGAATAGAAAGAGGAATTACAATAATTCTTCATACTTCTATTTTCTTCTGATTAATTTCGTTGCGGGTCCCAAACCGGTTTGAGCATATTCTTCGGGCTCCCTGAGATCATATCAAAAGGTTTTCGTGGTTTGATACCGCAGTCGATCCTGGTGACACTGGAGATACAGTGGTCGAAATGTGTGGTGGCCGGTGGGCCAACGCCCATAAAGAAATTATTCTGGTTTAATTGTAAGTTGGGAATTTGAGAGTAAGAGGTAGGCTAAAGAGGGATAGACTTCTACATTAAATCCGGTCTTCTGTAGTCTATCCTTTATCTCCGTCACATGTTCCTTTCCCCTGTCCTGTGGCCCCCATCCCCTGTCCACGCCAAGCGGTCTTCAAAGAAAGGATTTTTCAAAACGATAAGTTTCTCATGTAAATTAAAAATTTCGTGTGTAATATAGATCTAAATAAAATAGTCGTAGATGGGTGTTCAATTTTCTAAATCTCTATTATAATAACATACATTCACTCGGACGAAGTTGCGGGCAACAGCCAGTTAATTTATTAAAATAATATATTATGCACTTGACATTATTAAGTATATTAATTTTAGAAACTCTACCTTCTATCTTGCTACTATAACATAATAATGGGGATTGTCCATTTTTTTTAAATTTTGCTCATTACAAAAACATTTCGAGGAATAAGGTCAGTGATCGCTTTTCTGTATATAAACGAAAAAAATACCCATTAGTTACTTATATTTTTGAACAAATATGTTTAACCTTAGTTTGACCTTCAATGGCGTTAAATTAGCAATAAATTCGACCAACATTACGTTTCGAACTTTTGGTAAGCTTCTCGTATCAGCTTTTCACATAATTATAACTTGCATTTAACGAACCAGCCATTATAAATAGGATTGAAAGGAAAAAAAAACATACTGCAGAGGTCAATTGGCCGCCGATGATGACGTCAGAGCGAAACTTTAAAAATTTATTGAGAAAAAACTAGCCAATGAATTTCAAAATTATTTAATTTATATTCTTAAAATACCCTATTTTAACGAAAAAAAATATAAAAAGTACATGTGATTTTTTTTGGACAATGCCCATTATGTTGCCTTTACATACTACCTTAAACTAGGATAGTAACTATGTACTATTTGAATAAATCATTATATTATCTCATATTACTATGCGCATTTATTATTAATTACTATTATCATAACAATTTTAACCAAGAATTGCGCAAGATGAGAGAAAATAGAGCAATAGTACTTTGTATTTTAGCTCAGTGAATAATACTTATAAAATCTTAAGATTTTGATCGTGTGGAAAACTTGTTGAAAGACTCACTCCTCGGTCCTCGCACTCTCTCGATAGTCTAGAACTCAACTAAGTAGTTACTTCTACTAATTATCAAGCCCTACATAACAGTAGCCATTCTCAAAAGTCAAAGTGTGCAGCGGAACCCTGGAGCTCCGCGAAGGATGTCCCCTTCACGAGCGATACATAAATTATTATTATTTTTTAGGAGTAGTCATCGCACACCAGCATGGCTGCATGGAATCAATTCTTTCAAAGAGTAAATTTACATTCCTTTTTTGGGGCCCGTCAAAAATGGCTCCGCCACCAATAAAATTTTGAGAACCCATGAGAGTCAAGATAATATGAATAATCATATTATCATTCTAGTTTATAAAAACACCTCGCTGGCAACCCATTACGAGCACCGGTGATCGCGACAACAATAGAATACAATAGCATTTCCAAGAATCCCCGATCGAAGGGTTAAATTTCTTATTGTAGTTATGGGTATATCAAACTTCTTTCGAGTCCGAACCAAAATGTGCACGAAATTAGTGCTCACTGCTCGCTCGCCATGCGCTACACTTGTTAAAGGGGTGACATACGTACGAACGTAGAGATCAACTACGATATCATGGCGCGCCCCTCCAAATGACTGTTTCAATGTGTGTAGTCATATCTTTATGAAAGAGTTTGTATGTAGTAAGTATTCAACCAATCACAGTACACGTAATATTTTATTTCTGATAATGTCACTTATTTCCAAGATTTGTTGGTCAACTAATCATAACTAGCCTACCGCGCAAGACAACGCACTTCAAACGATTTGACAACGCACTTCAAACGTTTTGAATTTTGGAGGGGCGCGCAATGTTATCGTAGTTGATCTCTACGCGGGTTTGTTCGCGAACTTACCACCCCCTTTATGCTTAGCACAAACCTACAAATGTGTGTTTTGTATTGACGCTCCCGCTTCGCAGTCGCGTGGTCGCGTAGGTTTGTGCTAAGCATTAGTATTCCAAAATTCAAAATCTTAAAAATAACGCGATTGCCCTGGGATATTATGCGTGGCACATCTAAACCGATTAACTATAATAATAAACTATAATAATATTAATAATGTTATCTACCATACTAATGACATGATATCATTTTAATATTTTTCAGATTATGTGATATCGAACTTTTCGATTCCAGTAGCGGCAAAATGTCTACCAGCCCTGACCATCAGTCTCCACCAGGTATGGCTAGGTGATGAAAATAAGTGCAGCGGTATACCATATACAGATAGACAAACAGACACACTTTCGCATAAGGATCCCGAGCCATGTAAGGCCAATCTAACGGGAAAATGCTTGTTATTCGTTTATTAACTAAATAAATTAAGAAAAGAAATTATCAAGTAATGCTCTGTTTCATAAGGTATCATATTATAAATCTCTTTTTAACCTAGCTTTAATAGCCATTCAATAAACTTAAGTTTTGCTAAGCTCTACCAAATGGCCTTGCAAGGAACACAGCTCCAAACAAGGCCAATCAATGATATTATATAAAAAAACTCAAAGCAGATATGTTACTACCGCGTGCGTTGTGAAGCCATTAAATACGGGCCAATTGACCCGTCTTTTGTATAGTCTGTCTCTTTTATGTAAATGTCATTTCGTATCTTTTGTTTCACTTATCTGTCAAATTTGACAATTGAATTTGAAAATTGTTCGGAAGCAATTTAAGCCGGCAAATAGTATGAACGTAACATATCTGTATTTAGTTGAATATCATTGAGGCCAATGTTATACATCAGTCGTTTAACTTGAAAATAGAGTTACAATTATTTATTTGCTTTTACTAAAATTAAAATTAAAGCAACACATTAAATGCTCAATATTATATTTATATCATCTAAAAAAACTATAACGAACATTGCTTGAACATTATCTTATAAGTTATAACTAAGAATCTATATATATAAAAGAAAGTGGTGTTAGTTACACTACTTATAACTCAAGAACGGATAAACCGATTTGGCTGAAAATTGGTGGACAGGTAGCTTAGAACCAGGAAAAGGACATAGGATACATTTTGTCTCGGAAAAATGTACGGTTACTGCACAATATACATTTATGATTTGCGCGTAAAATATTCAATCGATTTTTATGAATTTTGGTATGGAGATACTTTGACTCTCGGGAAAGGACATGGGATACTTTTGGTCCCGGAAAAATGTACGGTTACCGCACAATAAACTTTTCTATTTCAGTCTATTTTTATGAAATTCGGTATGGAGATACTTTGAGTCTCGGGAAAGGACAAGGGATACTTTTAGTCCCGGAAAATGTACGGTTCCTGCACAATAAACTTTTATGATTTTCGCTTAAACTATTTATATCTATTTTGATTAAATTTGGCATGAAGATACTAATTTTAATCTATTGTTTTCTTAATTATACCAATTATTATTCGAATTAATTAATCTTCGTTAAGACAGGACAACGTCTGTCGGGTCAGCCAGTATAATATAAATGGAAATTCTTTAAAAATAGTAGCAATGAGTAGGTATCTCATTGACACCTTAGGGATGATGACAAGGTCAAAGATTGGCGAATTTTGTTAATAAAATAAAGAAATCACGGTAAAAAATAAGTGTTTCCAAAATTTCAGATTGATAGCATTTGTATTTTTTTTTTTGTTATGCGCCTTCAAAGTTGGATAATCAAGTCGATTTTTTTTTCAATTAAATTTCTTAATATTTGTATACCATTCGATAACTTATACAATTAAAAGCATCTTTTGTTATCAATCCACTTTCATAAACGCAATATTTAATATAGCTATCGAACAAAGTTCTCTCCCGATCCGTACAAACTACGAAAGAGTTACGTCAGTCTTTCGTAGCACTTTGTATGGAGCGTTTCGGGCAGGTCTATTTTGTGAGATGTTTGAAATATATCTTGGTGAATTTTTAAGTTATCAGAGTCCTAACCTAAAATGGCCTTCTTTGGGCCCGTTCTTTATAAGGCCAAAATGTTCAATATGCGTGAATAAGTTTAATAATCTTAATAAGTAAAGATGTTATAAAAAACAACATTATTTTAATTGTTACGGTACGCATAACGCACTTATAACTAAAAATAACTGTTTATATTATGTTAATAATGTTTAGATGTTCCTTGTAAAGTTTATGTTCCCTAGCAAGGCCAACTATCAAATCTTTGGTTGGGCCTTATAAGGAACCACCGGCCTTCTTAGAAACATGGCCTTCAAAGGAACGTGGCCTTACATGGCTCAGGGTCCTTATTATACTATGTACCTATAATGTTTGTATGGGGTATGGATGTGAAGAGGTCCTTATTTTTTTGAATTGGACGTTTTTTATTTTTAGTAAACGAAGATTTATAAAACTAAAACATAGTTGAATAAGTAGATAAGTTGATACTTTGCAGGGTAGGTACACCTTACATGTCTTACTTAATAATATTTTAAGTCAATTTGTGTAATATAATTATCGAGAGAGATTAACGGATTAGAGACTTCATTCACATTGCTTCCAGGCTTCTTTACATGCTGCCCTTCAGGTAGGTAAATATTGTTTTATGCGTGAAATTCAAAATGGTTTAACTTCATGCGGGCCACTATTATTAAGTCCCGGCCGCGGCCGCGGCGGGCTGCATGCGGCGGGCTGCATGCGGCCTACAGGCCGCAGGTTGTGTATGTCGCAGCCAACTGGTTTATATAGCCGTTCAATCAAACAGCTAGCCCTTTGACTGAACAACGCCATTCAATCTTACGCCTAGCTTTTTAATTGAATATTTCAGTCGTTCAAAACGTTCAACACTACAGCTGATTCAAAAGCAGCCGTTTGATTGAATTAGTTCAGCGCTCACCACCGCGGCTCTGGGTGCGTTTTGTTTGCAATATTTTAACTCACCGCTCAACTTCAACTAGCCGGTATTTTGTGATTGTTTTAAGATATTTTTCGTAAATACAAGTGTTATGAAAGTGACAGATATTATGGGAGCACATACGAGTGAATCAAAATTGAAACAAATATTCGAGGAGTAATTACGGGATTATGAATTGCATCACCAAGATAGTTTTTGCAATTTTGTTTAAAATGAGTCAGAACATAGAATACAATAATTAATTCTACTTGTTATCATTACATTTGTGTAATAATACTCGTAACACTAAACCAATGGTCACCTGAGTAATGATTTGCCATTTAACCAGTGAGGTAAGCGTCGTCTAGCTGTAGTGTTGAACGTTGCAGTCAACAAGTCGGCTAAACGACGTATAGCCGTGTGATTGAATGGCGTTGTTCAGTCAAAGAACTAGCTGTTTGATTGAACGGCGTTTATTTATGGCGGTATCGGCATTTAGAACTGCCCCGGGGCAAAGCGAATCGAATGGATACGAAAATAGCCGAAGTGTAACAATTTAAACTTCGGCTATTTTCGTATCCATTCCATTCGCTTTGCCCCGGGGCAGTTCTAAATGCCGATAACGCTATAATATTATGCTAGTACAATGATTTATGAATTATGATAGTATTAATTATTATTATAACTGTATTTTAAAAATAATATAATAAAACCGACTTCAAAATTGTACGTAATAATTGAGAATTAAAATTCCCTATCTCAAAAACTACTGAACCGAGTTTGATGAAACTTGTAGTAAGTACTTATTCCCTAAGTTGAACAATACCTAGTACAATAAAAAAAGAATAATTTAAATCGGACTTGTAGTTCTGGAGATATGCGTGCACAAACATAAAAACACACATACATACATGATACATAACATACGCATATTACATACATACCTACACTTGAAATTTGGCACATTTGTTCAGAAGCTGTTATAGATTAAACATATTCAAAAACTGGGCAGTTCAGGAAATATTACATACTTACATACGCTTCGAATTGATAACCTCCTTTTTTTAAGTCGGTTAGTAAAATGATTTCTATTTTTTATAATATTTTACCAGGTGTGGTGGAACTTCGTGAGGATGTGCCGTTAAAGTCGAGTGGAACTGCTCCTCGGACCTGTGCTAATGGTCCACGGTTTATTATCGCGGCTTTCGCAGCACTATCAGCTGCGATCACCATTGCTTTGCTTACACAAATCTATTACGGAGATTATGAGGTATGTAAGCGGTGGTGGTTGATTTTTTACTACGTGTAGTGTAGAGTATTGTTTCAATAACTATCAAATTCATTGATAAAATTATTATTAGTCAGTCGGGACCATAAAGTTAATATACCTATCGGAATAGAGCAACAATCTCGAGCTGTCAAACGTAACCAAAATTGGTTTTCATCTGTGTGAAAAATATGTGTACGTATACACTTACACAAACATGATTGAACATGAATTCTATGAGATTATATTGACAACGTGCGGCACGTGCCGACTGGACGTCAAAAAAAGAGTGCTGCTGTCATGTATCACACGTCTCTTTTTACCACGCGGTGTTACTGATATTGTCATCTCGCTTGCTCAGGCCTTTGTTTCTCTATTCCGCTAGGTATATTAACTTTATGGTCGGGACTCGGGGTAGTATCTGGCAAATTACTAGTTCGAGAAAATAAATTAACGAAGAAGACATTGCAGCGACTAACGTCAATGTCATTATAAAATGTCAATGTCATAAAGAGACAAGACATCTGTGGACAAGACTCAAGAGTTTACATCTATCTACGGTTTACATCAAAGAATATACTTTTACTCTATCTACGGTTTACATCCTAAATCTGTGGTTTACACTTTACTGCAGGTGGACGAAAGTTCCGAACAAAAAAAAATTGGGTTTCAAATTTAAACGTAGCAACTGGACCCAATCACATAATCTGTGCTTGATCTGTGCAAGGTCGACTGTGATTGGCTGATAAAAAAGACCATAAAGAATATTTATTAAACTACATGAGAAAAAAGACGAAGAAGGAGTTTAAAACTCAAAGTTCGATTTTCATTTTGTGAAAATTATTTGTAGCAACTCATACAAAAATTGTAAATTAAGTGGATTAATTATTGAAAAACGAAAGGTAAGCCATTGTAAAATGTATATAATATAACCGTAAATTGATAAATTGAAGCAAAACATAACTATGACATACCATGTTTTAATACAAAGTAGGTATGTCGTAGTATTATTTGCATATTTGTACATTAATTTACAACTTAAACTATATAATAATTATGAAAAAGATAGATTATTATTTCATAGAAAATATTATAATGTATATCAGTATGCAGTTAATTTGGAAAATGTTGAAATGTGTATAATATTGTTTTATTGTAATAATACATGAGGTCATATTATTAACTATACTTTAATAATTTATGTGAGCTGTATGGAAATGTAGTAAATGAAAAATGTTTAATTAATTTCAGATTTCTAGGTCCCTATACTAGTTTGCAACATTTTAGTCTGCAAACAATAGCTGTTAAGGAGATTTTAGGATGAGAAGGAAGGTATGGGATTATGAGTGGTACGCCGTACGGCCACCCAGGAAAAATCCTCTGATCAAGTGAGGTGGTATGCAGCTGGCCTGAGCCGCGTGATAGATTTCAGATGTCGTATACAGGGTGTAACAGAACAACGTATTGATACTTAAGTGTGTATATTATATAAAGGTGCGCGTCCACTGGATCGGAATCGGAGCGTAGGTACGCAGCGGACGGATTTGTTGCTTTGTATGTATGGTACTGACTACTGTGAACTGTACTAGAAGTACTGGAACGTCATTCTGCGCCTGACAAATATATTATGACGACACGACGCGCTGTCCGCACCGTCGCGTGCGTCCCGATTCCGACCTGGTGGACGCGCAGCTTTATAAATCCCCTCCCTATATAGAGTTTACTGTATAAGCCAATCAAGTAGTTAGTAGAGTAGCATAGACAGCTATTCTATTATATTTATAATTAAAACTCATAAAACTGTACTGTAATATTATAATACTGAATAATAGAAATCAACAAAAGCTTGTGGATTAAATCTGTTTTATTGTTTAATTTACCTTATTAGCCTATTTATTTAGCTATGTACAATAATTTTTAATGAAATAAAATTGAGCTCATTTCTTTTTTATTTTTTTTTTTAATTTTTGGTATGTTTTTCGTGAAAGGTTTTGCACTTAAAAATTTTAACTTCAGTTTCAAATTAAAAAAATAACGGATTCTTTTCTCTTCTAAGTCCGACCTCTTGTTACGTAGGTAGTAAACAGTTTACATCCTCTTTGCTTTACTGATTACAGTTCTCTTTCTGTTTTTAAAATAGAAGTTTTTACAGAAAACAGATACAGCATTTCTGTTTCTACTTTCTACTGTGGTTTCCTGATGTTGTTATCATGAGTAAATCAATTTATATGAGCTTTATAAATATTTAAGACCTGACATCTGTAAAGGTGACTCAAATCTCAATACTAAATGACGCCCGCAACTCTGTTGTGCCAAAATTCGTTTATCGCGCGGGAACTGTACATTTTTCTGTGATAAAAAGTATTGTATGTCCTTTCCGGGGACTCAAAGTATATCCATGCCAAATTTCAGCAAAATCAGTTCAGCGGCTTGGGCGTGAAGAGGTAAATATTAAAGTATATAATATAATATAATTATTTATTACTTGTTACAAAAAATAAGATTACAAAAAGACAGAATGTTTTAGATTATATTTTTTTATATAATACTAGCTGTCCCGGTAAACATTGCTTTGCCATAATATGAAGTATTTCGCCCATATTATTTTATTGAAGTGTCTAAATAAGTATGTCGCCATGGCAACGTCGATCGCTATCTCGTCGCACAAACATTGGTCGACGTCAGTCTCAGGTTGTAATAATTTACTATTATTTATTCAACAAATGCACTTATCAATATATAAAGTACCCAGTAGCCGATTCTCAGACCTACTGAATATGCATATAAAATTTGGTAAAAATCAGTAAAGCCGTTTCGGAGGAGTTCGTGGACTAACATTGTGACACGAGAATTTTATATATAAGATGTACTCAATGAAAGCTGGTTTACACGTATTAAGTAGATAAGTAGTTACCCAAATTTTAACTTAATTTTAAGTTACTTATTACATGTAAACACAAAATTTAGTAGCAAGTAGTAAGTTAAAATTTAGTTAAGTACTAAACAAGGAAATTAGAATTTTGACTATTTTCTGTAAGGTTGGCAGGTGGGGCTTGTCACTTGATACATTTCCGGCAGGCACTTCAAATTTAGTTAAAATTTAGTTACTACTTATCTACTTAATATGTGTAAACCAGCCCTAAGTCCCATGTACTTTCAGTTAATTTTAAGTTACACATTTTAATGCTAATTTATTTACTCATATACTTAAGTACAGAAAACAATTATAAATCTAAATTATTTAGTACATAGAAGTTAGAACATTAAAAAGAACAGTAATGAATGCAGTTTGACGTAAATAATTTAAATTTTAACCACATTATATAAAAAATCCTGAAAAATATCTCATAAACTATGCAATTTTAATAATTTGTTTTTCAGGTCGTGCCACACGGGTCAGTTTCGTCATCAGCCGCAGAATGTTCACGGTCAGGTGCACTTGTGCTGCGCCATGGAGGTGCGGCCATAGACGCCACAGCCACCGCAGCCCTCTGCCTCGCTATACTGGCTCCACACCGAACTTCTCTAGATGCGTAAGTATGATTATTCATTATTCCATTCGATTATTTTACTTGAAATATACTGTTATTTTATTACACTTACTAATGTCGTTTGGGTGGCATAAGTCCAATTGTAATACCTTTTTGCCATACAGGTCTAAGGATTGACAGAAAAATTTAATATTAACCCATCAATGAAATGATGACAAAAAAAGTCCTACAAAAGAAATTAATAACGAGTGTGAGAACTGCAACACTGTGTGATATGGTCACATCAGCTAAATGCTACTAGATCATTAACAATAAATAAATAAATAAAAAATAAATCAAACCCCATAAGGACACCGGTGACTGCGACAATAATAGAATAACAATAGATTTCCAAAAATCTGCGGTTGAAGGATTAACATTATATACCTAAGCTTTAATCAGTTATCTTTAATATTAATAATAATGTATCGATACTTATAAGTTATAACATGCAATATTATAATTGCAGGAGATAATAATAATTGTTGTAAAACAATAAAACTAAACATAGCCTACAACTTGTTTTAATGCAAGAGAGCCATGCAATTCTCAGGATTACTATTTTAATTTTTTATTCTCAGGATCCATACCAATTTTTGTCAAAATCCCTTTAGCAATTTTAGGCCCGTATTTTTGGTCAGTACTTAAGATGCGACCTGGTCTCAAGACGCGATTCGGCTCTGTGATTGGTCCAAATTTTTACAGCCAACCAATCACAGAGCCTGAACGATGTCTTGAGACTGAGATACATCTTGAGTACTGACCAAAAGTATGGGCCTAAGTGTGTAACAATTAACAACAGACAGAAAGAAATACAGTTATTCTTTCTCAATTTGATTGATTGTTTAATTACTCAATAATTTATTAATTTTAATAATTTCTTTAACAGGAGTGGAGCACTTGTTTATTGGCAGTATCGCTTATCACAGACACAGTTGCCAACAATTATAGAATGGGGCGGCCCTACAACACCAGTTGTGAATACCACAGGACCGAGTATCCCGAGGCCACCGCGCCTGCTTGTGGCCTTAGCAGCACTCCATGCGCGGTATGGTGTCTTGCCGTGGGCTGATGTTCTACAGCCAGCTATTGATATAGCAAGGTAAGTTTCAATTCAACAGTTGTCTAGAGTTTAGAGTCTAGACCAGCAGTCGGCAACACGCGGCCCGCGAACGTCTTACTTGCGGCCCGTGAATGTTTTGTGAATAAATTATATCATATGTGTACTTCGATCACAAAAATTATTTCCTTTCAATATGTAGGTAAATTGAGCTTCTAGGGTTAAAACGAGTATGAGGTCTGCGGCCCGCCTTTAGTTTGTTTTGCCACCTTGTGGCCCTTGCCTGCCAAAAGGGTGCGGAAACAAAGTAAGTCTTAACCCCTTGACTCAAAGGGTGTGGGTTAAATTTAAACCGCAAGTGAACAACAATAATCATGCAGGCTGATTTCTGAACGGATGGTGCCTTATTTCTTTTTCTTTACTCTAGGTGACTAGAGTAAAGAAAAAGAAGTGAAAATGCAGCCAGACAATTTTGTTTTTCTTGCGCCTTTTATTACTTCTAAAATTATATGATTTTTTTTAATAGGCATACATTTTAATTTTTAACTCAATTGTTATTTAATTTTCAAGAAAAACATTAGTATAATGTTGGAACATTTGGAACTAATAGGATGTCAGACAATTACAACAACAAATGTTTTGTCTTTTTTTTTTTGGTATTGATATAAATTGATTCTCATAATAAATCTTATACTAATATTATGGTCTGGTCAATTTCAGGACTGGAATCACTATCCCTGAAGCGCCGCTGTTACCAGATGGCACGCACGCAGGTGGAAACTCGCTGGCTATAGCTGACTACTTGGAGACATTTAAACATAACACTAGTGCTGGTATGTGGTAATGTCAAATTTTATAGACTAGTCAGCGATTTTCATTATAATGTTACGAGGCCGGGTGCCAACGAAATTCTCATACATGCATACCTAATACCAAAATCACTTTTTTTTTTTTTTTTTTTTTTTTTTGTGCTGGCAACATTTGTAACTGCACGTACATTTGTCACCTCCCGACTATTTTAATAAAATTAAATAAGTATAATGATATATTTTGTTCTGTAAATCGCTAAAAGTAAAAATCAAAGTGTTAGAAACTATTGTAACTCTTCAACCCTTAGCAGTATTTGTGTAAAACTGTGTAATTTTGGAAACAAAAGTTCAAGCCAAGTGCAACTGTCAACGACTGGACGAGTTCAAATTGGAGCTGGATTATTCTCGAGGACTGCCTAATCCCGGGGAGTATTGCTTTTAATTTTCAAATCAATTAGTCACCTTTTACAATTTCAGCAACTACAAATCCACTTTACACCGCTCACACCCGTGAGCTACGTCCAAAATCACACTTGGCATAGTTTATTTCTCTCTTGGCTTGACGAGTAGTGGAAGCGAAGTTGTAGATAAAAACAACAAGCCCAGACAAAACCAAAACTAATATACTAATACACACATTATACAAGCAAAGGACATCCTCAATTATATTCAAAAAAAAAGTTTTCAAACCTTGATTTGTACAGTTATATTCAGGTTCAATAACTACTATTTAATCTGTCTATACTGTCTTCCATACTTTGTTCTTTGCTTATTCTTTATTATTAATCTTAAATCTTGCCTTTCTAATCTTTTGCTAACCTTTTCCCCTCTAAAATTGACTGTACATGAGTTAAACTGAAATATTGAGGCTGGCTTTTGCATTGAAAGTAAAAGGTGACTTACAATATTTACATTAAAGCCGGTAAAGCCCTAACATATTATATAACTCATTTCAGTGCTCGGGAATGGATAGTAAAATGATGACTCGCTCGGCCGTGGCCCGTCGCAACGAGGAGCAACTTCGAGTCACCCTCATAGAATTAAAGCAATATAAAGAACAATGCCAAATGCTGTTAAGGGAAAGAGATGATAACGAAAAAGAAATAGAATCAGTAATACAAAAAAATCAGGATCTAAAGTTAGAACTCAATAAGTTAAGTCTTGACTACGAGGACATTCTTAAGAAAAACATTGAGTTACAGAATATTGTTGACGGCTTTGACCAATGCAGAGAGGAATATGAAGACTTTCTCAAGACCTCTGCTAACCTCAAAATCAAGCTGAGTAGTGCCGAAGACTACATCTTAAAACTAGAAGAACAAATCCATGCTCAAAATTCCACCCAAACCCAAATCTTATATAATGAGCTTATTTGTGATAAAAGCAACTTGGTTTCTAACACAAAATCTTGTCAAAACATTTCTACGATTGATTTAACTAGTGATGATACTTTACCAATATGTACCTTGAATAGTAAGAGGAAATTAAAGAAATATATTAAAATCAAAAAGTGTATTAAAAATTATTGTAAACTTTCAAAGAAAAATAAAAAATGTTTAATTAATTTATCAAAAGTTATAAACGAAAATAAACTCTTGAATAATAACTTACTAAACTGTAATTTTGACATAGAGCAAATAAAATGTAACTATGAGGCCGATGTATGTAACCTACAGCAAGAAATTTCGATACTTCTTGATTCTTTGGATAATTTAAACAGAAAATATGCTTTGTCACAACAAGAAACACAGAGGCATATATCAGCGAGGAATGATTTACTTGAAGTGACTCGTTATAATGAGGAACGGGTTTACTCTTTATTGAGAGTCAATGGTTCCTCAGATCAAGTAAATCATTCTGTTTTGAATAGTATAACTGATATATGTTCCAGTCAGAAGGTACATACTGAATGCCCACAAATTGCTTTGTTCAGTGATGAATTAGGTAAGGACTTAGGTATTTATTTAAGTAGGATGTGTATTGGACAATCAGTTTCCAATTTCTGTATGCCTGGAGCTACTTATAGTGAAATAATGTGCAGGGCTTTAGCTATGACTTATTGTCCGAACACAACAATAATACTTTTAGTTGGGAGGAAGGGAAAATTAAACAAAAAACAAATGACCGAATTCCTAGATAAATTATTTAGTATGGAAAATATTAATAATGTTATCTTGTTTACTTTTCCTTATATACAAATGTTGCCAAAGATATATAATAATGAAAACTTTTATAGGTATCAACTGAACAGCCTAATGTATACCGCTGTAAATAATAATTGTATCATTTTAGATGACTCACATAAGCAATGTCAGGTTGTAGACATAAATAATTTAGATTTTAAGTTATTTACCATGACAAGAGATAAGTACTTCTTATCTAATTTTTATAAAAGACGAATAGCCAGGTTGCTATTTAACTTTTTAAATTTTAAACCAGCCAAGTGTTTGGCTTTAGAGACTACTGCTTCTATTGAGCAGAATTATACTAGTCATAATATTAACGAATTGGAATATGTTCCAAATATTTATTTAAATTAGATAATAAGACAATGGAGGACATCTCTTGCGAAAATAAATTAAGTATTGAAAATCCTACCAATAATTCGTTAGACTCAAATATATTAAGAAAGAATAAATGTAATTTGATTTATCTGGTGCATCAAAATTTACAAGGTATGGTAGGTAAAGAACTTGAAATTGAGTTATTTTTAAAGGAATTTAACATTGATATTATTTGTATATCTGAACACTGGTTCAGACAATATGAACTCACTTTCAATTTCAATAACCACCAGATAGCTAGTTCGTTCAGTAGAGAAAATGCCATTAGAGGCGGCTCTTTAATATTAATTAGAAATAATTTGAAATTTAAGGAACGTAAAGATATTGTGAGTCTCTCTATTGAACGAACAATTGAAGTAGCCTGCATTGAGCTAAGTCATCTTATTATTGTGGGTGTATACAGGCCTCCGTCGGGGTTATTTGATACCTTTGAACAAACTATGGAGCAAATATTGTCAAAAATATGTGCATCTAACAAAAGGGTTATTATATGTGGAGACTTTAATGTTAATTTATTGGATTTAAATTCCACAACTGTTAGATTCACATCTTTATTTAAATCATATAACCTTTGCAATTTGTTTCATGAACCTACAAGAGTCTGCGAGACTACAGCTACTTGTATTGATAACATATTTACAAATCTCATTCCCGATAAAAAGGAAATAATTAATAAGTTAAGCTCTGATCACTGTGGACAGTTAGCATCATTTAATGTCAATTGCGATAATAACGTAAAGGACAATCTTGTGTTTGTTCCTGTGACTACAAAACGTATTGAGCAATTTAGAAGTAAATTAAATTCAAATATTCAGTCATTGGGTAGATCAAATAGCTCAGATGAAGCTTTTAATAATTTGTTTAAGGTAATAAGAACACAATTTAATACAGTATTTACTTCTAAAACAGTTAGAAACGATAATAAAAAAAACAGATTTATTGAATGGGCAACTAAAGGAATTAAAATAAGTAGGCAAAGATTATATGAATTATATGATGAAAGGTGTAATAACAGCAGTGAATCATTTAAAACATATGTTAAAAATTATTCTAAAACCTTCAGAAAAGTTTGTAAAGCTGCTAAGGCTCTATATATCAAAAATAAAATTAAAAATTCTAAAAACAAAATTAAAACTACATGGAAGGTTATATCTGGTGAGACTGGAAACGTCACCTGTCGTAACACTGATTTTGAATTATACTTTGAAAATAAAAAGATTACAAATAATCTTGAAGTTGCGACGGTCTTTGAAAAGTTTTTTGCTGACATTCCGGTCTCAACTACAAAAAATCTAAATTCCTCACCAGAAGCTGCTGAAAAGCTACTCAGAGACAATGTAAAGGAATGTGATGTCAATTTTAAGTTTAGGGAAATTAGCCCTAGAGATATTATTGATACCTTTAAATTGTTGAATATTAAAAATACTACTGATCTCTGGGGCATGTCTACAAAAATTATTAAATCGATAGTTGACATCATAGCTCCTCATCTAGCAATAATTTTCAATGACTGCATTAGGAGTGGTGTTTTTCCTGACTTAATGAAGCACAGTAAGGTCGTACCTTTATTCAAAGCGGGAATTAAATCAGATCCGACTAATTACCGGCCTATTTCGATTTTACCGACTCTTAGTAAAATATTTGAAAAAATAATTTTACAACAATTACTGTTACATTTCAATTTAAATAATTTATTACACAATAACCAATACGGTTTTACTAAGGGCCGTTCCACAACGGATGCTGGTATAGGTCTTCTTTGTAACATATTTGAAGCTTGGGAGGAGTCACAAGATGCCTTAGGTATTTTTTGTGACCTCTCTAAGGCATTTGACTGTGTCGAGCATGCTACTTTAGTCAGAAAATTGCACCACTATGGCATAAGGGACTCAGAACTCAGCCTTTTGACTTCTTACCTCAAAAATAGGACTCAAAGGGTTGAAGTTAATAGTAAAAGATCCAATGGGACCAAAATAGAATTAGGTGTACCACAGGGATCTATTTTAGGACCATTTCTTTTTCTCATCTACATTAATGACTTACCTTATCTAGTTAAGGATAATGAGATAGTACTTTTTGCTGATGACACTTCACTTATTTTTAAAGTGAAGCGACGGCAGTCAAATTACGACGAGGTAAATAGTACTCTCTCAAAAATAGTACATTGGTTTAATGTTAATAACTTACTTTTAAACTCTAACGGTCTTATTAATAAAAATGGCCTACACCCAGCACAATCCGTCCTTACACTCGGAGTTGTTAATCCAGGAGTAAGGCCGACTTAGCTCTGGTATTAAATTCTTATTTATAAACGTGGAGTAAGCTTGGAGTAACAATACATTCCTTACATCGAGATTAAAGAGTGCATTATGGCAACCCTTCCAATTTAAAAGAAAAAAGTGTCACTGAGGGAATGAACTTACGTCAGAAATGACATTTATGACACTGACAGTCAACATACTTTGCCTGTTATTATTTCAAAATTCAAAATATGTGCGGGTTTTGCTGTGGTGCGTGCCGTGCATGGGGTGCTAAGGTGTTTAGTTTGTTTTGTTCTTTGGTTTTGTTAGTAAGTACTGTTATTTTGTGCAAGTTTGCAACGTTACCTCTTTGAAGTTTTGTACTTCGAATATGTGTTGAAAACAAATAAAATATATAAATTATCGAATACAATGAGCAAACAAACAGCGTATTCGTTACAGTAATTGGGATAAACTTTTTTTTGTTCGCTCATTGTATTTGATAATTTATAATAATAAATATCTATATATATATAAAAGAAAGTGGTGTTAGTTACACTACTTATAACTCAAGAACGGATAAACCGATTTGGCTGAAAATTGGTGGACAGGTAGCTTAGAACCAGGAAAAGGACATAGGATTTTTGTCCCGGAAAAATGTACGGTTACTGCACAATATACATTTATGATTTGCGCGTAAAATATTCAATCGATTTTTATGAATTTTGGTATGGAGATACTTTGAGTCTCGGGAAAGGACATGGGATACTTTTGGTCCCGGAAAATGTACTGTTCCCGCACAATAAACTTTTCTATTTCAGTCTATTTTTATGAAATTTGGTATGGGGATACTTTGAGTCTCGGGAAAGGACAAGGGATACTTTTAGTCCCGGAAAATGTACGGTTCCTGCACAATAAACTTTTATGATTTTCGCTTAAACTATTTATATCTATTTTGATGAAATTTGGCATGAAGATACTAATTTTAATCTATTGTTTTCTTAATTATACCAATTATTATTCGAATTAATTAATCATCGTTAAGCTGGACAACGTCTGTCGGGTCAGCTAGTTATTATATATTTATTTAATAATTTATAATTAAATATTATTATATTTATTTGATAATTTACAACAATAAATATTATCATATTTTAAATATAATAATATTTATTATTACAAAATATTAAATACAATGAGCGAATAAACAAAATGTATTAGTTCCAGTAATTGGGATGAAGATGAAAAAGTCTGGTAAAACATCTGGTACCTATAAAATGTTGGGTCGATTTTTTGTTCCAATGTTTTTTTTCAAATGTCAAAATACACCTTTGTTCTATACTTAAGGCCCAGTAGTCCCGAAAATTAGCAGGTCGATGTCTGTCAGTACGAATATCGACCTAAAGGACATTATAATAACATTCATATCAGCGCGCCTTGTACAGTGGCGGTTACGCGCTCGCCGCGTGCCTTGATAATAGAAAATAGGAGAAAAAACCTTTTGTTTTTAGTATTACACAAATCAAATATATCAAATCGTTTAGGTTAGGTTATGACAAATGTACTACAATTTTTGTTTTCTCTAGAAAGTGTGTAATTTAGCCATAAAATGATTTAATTATGAAAAACAGCGTTATAATAGTCATCTTTGAGATTTTTTTCTATCGAGCAGAATTTTTCAAATTGTGTACTGATATACCTTTGCGTATAGGAAATTTTCTCAATTTTAACAGGGTACTTTTTTATACTTAAATAATGACATTTACTTTACAAAAAACGTTATTTAAAAAACCCATTTTACGTAGTTGCAACAACCACTGCACCTTAATCTCTCCTTAAACTAGGTAGTGTGAAGGACTAACTTTTATTCCGAGAGTAGATTCGGATTAGTTTACTCCTTCCTTATTCCATGTTTATTAATACTGAATTTTATTACTCTTACCTTAAGCCTAGGAGTAAAGTTATTCTTGCTCTAGTCTGTATTTATTAATAAGGCTGTAAGAAAACCAAATGTTTAAAATTTACTTTGCCCAATGTTAGGCAAGTTCAAACCAATTTACTATTAAATGATGAGAAAATGAATTTGGTGGACTCCACTATATTCTTAGGCATTACATTAGATAGTAAATTACAGTGGGGTCCTCATATTGCTAACCTTGCAGGTAAGCTCAGTTCTGCAGCATATGCAGTCAGAAAAATTAGGGAAATTTCTGATGAAGACACGGCAAGACTAGTTTATTTTAGTTATTTTCACAGTAGAATGTCTTACGGTATCATTTTATGGGGAAACGCTGCCGACATCAATACAATTTTTGTGCTGCAGAAGCGAGCTATACGCTCAATTTATAAAATGTCAGCTTTTGAATCTCTGAGAGAAAAGTTTAAAGAAATTGGTATTCTAACTGTTGCTTCTCAATACATTTTGGATAATGTGTTGTATGTTAGAAATAATCTAACTAAATTTAAAACTAAAGGTGATAGTCACGGTAGAAACACTAGAAATATGCACAAGCTGGAAATGCCAGTGATCAGACTTAGCAAAATAAGTAAATCTTTTAAAGGTCAATGTATACGCCTTTACAATAAAATCCCGAAAAACGTTCAAAATCTATCAATTAATAAATTTAAAAAAGTAATTAAAGAACGTTTGTGTGCCAAAGCCTACTATACGGTCAATGATTTCCTAAACGATGGCACATCTTGGGAGTAGGATGGCTGCTTGCTGCTGCTTCTACATTTATTATATGTGACTTACAATTCATGTTGACTTTCTATAAATTATTAGATTAAGTTATTTACATTGTAAATTTTATTTTTTTAAAAGACTAATTTTCCACTTTTTTAGTAAAAAGTGGCCCCGTGCGAGTTTCTTACGCCGGTTCTTCTCGCCGGGTTAGTTCCCGAACCGGTGGTAGGCAACATGTAGCTCAACGTTCTGAAAACATTTGATTCAAATTTATTCAGAAATAAAACGATTTTTATTTTATTTTATTTTATTTATTTTCCCATACGAAAATATATTTAAAATGCTCGAGTTATTTTTCAGCTTAAAATAGTAATTACCTAGGTTCCTGCACAAAAATTTACTACAAAATATTTAAAGTCTAAAAAATATTTTAAGTAAGTATTTAAATATTTTGTAGTAAATTTACTACAAAATATTTAAACACTAAAAAATATTGTAAAACACTAAAAATATATTAAAAAATATAATAAATAGTAAATTTAGTACAAAATATTTAAATACTAAAAAATATTTTGTTGTAAATGTTTGTGCAGGAACCTAGGTAATTACCACAATTACTATTTTAAGCTGAAAAATAACTCAAACATGTTAAATATTTTTGTATGAGAAAATGTTTTTGGTATTATGAGAATTTCGATGGCACCCGGCCTCTTAAACTCGCCACTTATGAAAACAATTTTTTCGCACTGTAAAACTCTGGAATGAACTGTCACCACTCACCACCAGTATTTCTGGACCAATACGACCTGCCAAGTGCCAACCTTTAAGAAGAGAGCGTATTTCCTCTTAAAACGCCGGCAACGCACCTGCAGTTCTTCTAATATTGCGAGTGTCCATAGGCGATGGTATTTGCTTTTCATCAGGTGATCCGTTTGTTCGTTTGTCCCCTTATTTTATAAAGTTTTTGATAATTAGTAGATAACGCGATGATTTAGAGAGAAGGAAGGTTCAAGGTCGCAATCGCAAAAATCTGCAACAAAACTCATATTAAAAATGACATTGTGATTCGAAGGTAATTCGCAGTTTTGTGTGGGAGCCCTAAGAGCCAGTCCACATGGCGTTGCGTCGATGCAGCGCTGCCGTTGCGTTGCTTTACATACAAACACGGCGCGCTGCGACGTCGCAACGCACATGTCATGACGGACAGCAGCCCCGAGACGAAGCGGGACGTTAAGACTGCTTCGTAATATCGCTGCGATGACGCAGCGCCCGTGTGGCCAGCTATGCGTCAGCACTGCGTCGACGCAACGCGCCACGGGACTGGCTCTAGTCATCCATATTAGTTTGTTTGATGTAGGATCTTTAGAGATCTATTTATCCGACAGCGCTGTGTGGGCTATGGCATTGTGACGTCACGTCGCGGCCGGGCGTCGGCGAGCGCGCAGGGCCGTGGCGCGTGTACGCCGGCGGTGCGGGCGGAGCGATCGCGGCGCGCGCGCTTACAGCACTTGGCGTTAACGACAGCGTTGCGGACGCTACCAAGAGGTAACATTTTTAGAAATGCATCTCTCAGCGTTTACACGTCATGTTGCAGTAGAAACTAAGGCTGGCCATAGACGGACCGTATCTTGTAGTTGAGACCGACTGCAAGACGCGGTTGCCGTTTCTATACAGAATTCATATCCGCAATACACGTACTGCTCGAGCAGTTCTTGAGCGGTCGGAGCAATTTTTCTGCGATCAAGTTTTGCCGTGCGGTCGAATAACAAGGTAATTTATCAACGACTGCATGATGCGGCCGTGTTGCAGTCGTGTGCGACTTCAACGCGACCGCTCTAGAGCAGTCGGTCCCAACTGCAACTTGCCGTCCGTCTATGGCCAGCTTAACCATTTAATGAGTAAACGCTCCTGTGGAATAAACTTTGAGATATGAACACATAATAACATTATTGATTTATATTTCCAGCGTGGTGAGCTCACTGCAAGTAGCAGCAGCGGGGGCGGGGCAAGCGGGTGCGGGGGCGTGGCCCGGCGGCGTCGCCAGCGGGCTCGCCGTCGTCGACCCATCGGACACATACGTCGCGCTCGTCACGTAAGTACGAGTACAAAGCCGCCAGTCCACCGCAGCGCATGATGAGACTATGCACGTGCGTCAAGCTTCGCTTTGCAAGAAAATATGTGTGACTGTGTCCACTGCAACCCACGGACACGCTACGCACGAATTGACATAGTCAAAATAACGGCTTAAGACTGCGTTTTCACCAGAGATGTGTCGCGAGGAATGCGTTTTTGAGATCCAATAGTATCGCCGCGCTGAGCGATGTCATTGCAAGCTCACGTCAATTGAAGCGATTCTATTGGTTCTCAAAAACACATTCCTCGCACTTCGCAACACATCTCTGGTGGAAACGCAGCCTTAGACTAGGATTACACGATCAGTTTGGCATCAGTTCAGTCCATCGGTATAGTCAGAATGGCGGGAGAGTTATATTCTAAAGGGAGATCGCACACGTCACACTTTTTGTGTGATCGAGTCTGCGGCTTACATACAATCTGCATGGCGCGCGCTATCAGACTGTATGGAAGCCGCAGACTCTTTTTTTTTTCAATTTTATCTGCAATCAGTTTGTAAAACCTTAAGCAGGTGAGTTGTAGGTTTTGGCAGGTAGAGTGCTTCCACCACCGTGGACAGCTTACTCAATATTCGTATTAAGGAACATTAAAGAATGTCCTTCCTTTTCAGGCGTTTAGTATAATTTCGACTAGACAGAGAGGATGCCAGGATATTCGGGTGGGCCTCCAGTCGTTTTTTGTACTTCTCTGTGTTTGCGTGAATTTCTTCCTTTATTGTAGGTGTATTTAGATTGTTATGAATCTCAGTGTTTGTGACAAGCCATGGGGATTTGGCGATTGTTCTGAGTATCATGTTTTGCATTCTTTGGAGTGTTAAGATGTTTGAGTTACTTGTACTCCTCCATAGTTGTATGCCGTACATCCATATTGGTTTCAGAATTGATTTATAGATTATCAGTTTATTTTCCATTGACAATTTACTGTTACGGCCCAAGGCCCAGAGAAGGTTTTTGAATTTAATGTTCAGTTCGTCCCTCTTGCTTTTTAAATTTTTTTGCCATGTTAGGCGTCTGTCTAGGTGTATGCCCAAGTATTTAACGCTGTTTTGGTGGGGGAGAACAGTGTTCTCTAGGGAGACGGGGGGACAGTCTTCTCTGCGCAGCGTGAAGGTGCACAGATTTTGTAGTGCTGGCTTTTATCCTCCACTTTTGGAGCCATTTGGTTACTGAATTTAGTCCATTTTGTAGTTTTTCAGATGCCGTGACGGGGTTTTCGTTCGTCGCTAGAATTGCTGTGTCATCAGCGTAAGTAGTAGTCTCGGCTTCATGGGATGTTGGGAGGTCATAGGTGTATATATTGTAGAGTATAGGACCAAGCACAGAGCCTTGAGGTACTCCTGCGTTTATTTTGTAGAATTTGGAGGTAGAAGCCGACTCTACGACTTGAAAAATTCGTTCTATAATATATGATTCTAGTAAAACGTAATAGCTATTGGGGAGGCACTGCTTAATTTTAAAAAGTAAGCCATCGTGCCATACCTTGTCGAAGGCCTGTTTAATGTCTAAAAACAATGAAGACACATATTCCTTATTTTCTAGCGATTTTCTAATTATCTGAGCTACCCGGTGGACTTGTTCAATTGTTGAGTGCTTCTGTCGGAAACCGAATTGATGATTTGGGATGGTGTTGTTATTTTCTAATAAAGCTAAGATCCGTTTTGAGAGTAATTTTTCAAAAACCTTAGATAGGATGGGCAGAAGACTTATTGGTCTATAGGACGTCACCTCGTTTGCTGGTTTTCCGGCCTTTGTATTATAAGTATCCGGGAGACCTTCCAGTAGGATGGGAAGTGTTGCACTCTGAGGATACCATTGAATAATGAGGTCAGGAACACAATAGCTTTTCTTGGCAGTTCCTTTAGGACTTCAGCTGTGATAAGATCATAGCCAGGTGCCTTTTTAGTTGTCAGTCCTTTAATAGTGCTCCATACCTCTCGCACTGATATAGGTCTAGGAGGTAGTGACATTTGGAGAGGCTGTGCCAGGTAAGATTCTACATCAGCTACATTTTCTGTATCAGTAACCTCATTTGGGTAGAATACCTTCTCGAGATGTTCAGTAAATAGGTCCGCTTTTTCTTGAGAAGAGCGGGCCCACCCATTAGGTGTTCGTAAGAGGGGTTTAGCCATCTTAGGTCTGTTGTAAGATTTTGTAACTTTCCATAAGGAATAGTCCGTTTTCGCTGTAGTGGTTAGGGATTCTAGTTGGTCTTCTAGAGTTTTATCTTGCCATTCCTTCAGGATGTATTTTAATCGCGAGGCTTGCCTGTTAAACGCTGTTTTATCTGCAGCAAGTCTGCTCAACTGCCAAACACGTCTCAGCCGTCGCCTTTCCTGAATTTCCTTTATTATTTTAAGAGGAAAGTCATATGTCGTCTTATTAGTTCCTCGGGATGGTGTGTTCTTCCAACAAGCTTCCTGTATCAGTTGGGTAATATACTTTGTTGCGTTCTCTACGTCGTACACAGTTTTCAGTGGAATGTTAAGCATTACATTCTCGTCAATGTAATCTCTGAAGCTTTCCCAGTCAGTACTCTTATTATATAGTTTTTCCGGATCTTTATTTTCAATTATATTATTGCTTAAGGTTAGTATGACTGGAGTGTGGTCTGAGGAGCTGTCTTGGCAAGATTCGCATTTTATGTAGTGACTGGAGAAGCCCTTCGTAACGAAAAAATCCAGCAGGTCAGGAATCTTGCACGTGCCCGTAGGCCAGTTTGTAGGTTCACATGTGGAGATAGCTGTTAATTTGTTTCTGTCTATAGATATTTTAAGTTGTCGTCCCCGAGTAGTAGACAATCTGGAGCCCCAATATGTGTTTTTGCATTCCAGTCTCCCCCCGCTAGAAATCTCGTACCCAACGTTTTGAAAAAGTCATTAAACATGTCTTCTGATATTTTATGTTTCGGAGGGCAATACACAGAAGAAATGTTTATTATATATATCCCTTGTTATCTTGAACCGCGATTGTAGTAGCTTGGAGGTGTGATGTTTTATATTCCGGCATGATGTGGTGTTTAAGTTATTTTCTCACTATGATTGCTGTGCCTGCATGACCTGTTCCGTCAGGATGCAGAATTATATAGCATTCAAAGTTATTGAATTTCATGCTAGTGGATGCGGTGCAATGAGCTTCGGATATAAGTAGCACATCTAGCTTTTGTTGGGTGAGTAGCAGTTCAGCGTCTTGTTTGTTTGGAGTCAGTCCATTTATGTTCCAAGTTCCTACTCGAATAGCAGTCATTTGGTTAGCCTGTCAACTAGTTTTGTAATGAGCATCATCAAAGTACTCATTTGTTGTAATATTGTTTCAAAATTTTCTGTTTGTTTTAGTAAAATTTGCTCTAGCTTCATGTCAGTTAGTGAGGAAGTTTTTGAATCTGGTTGTCTGTCTCTTTTTGTAACATTTGCATAGCTCGTAGACTTGTTGGTATCTTTTGGGGGGTCCAATTTATTAGGCATGTGTGCTTCTAGGTTTTCTATTACTGTGGGTGTTATGTGTTTTTTTGGTATAGACTTGGTCCGTCTTAGTAGAATTTGCCTATATACGTCGCATCCTTTGTAGTTGGCTGGGTGTGGGCCATTGCATAGGGCGCAGTGTGCGGGGGTTGAACGATCCTGTTTCTTGCATTCAGACGTTTTGTGTGATTGACCGCATTTGACGCAGCGATAGGGTCTCATACAATAGTTTTTCGAGTGTCCGTACTGTTGACACCTTTGGCATTGAACAATAGTTGTCCTCCTTCTTGGTTCCTCTATTATAGTAGGGAGGTAGTGCTATCGTTTGCTAAGTGATTTCATGCCGACCAATTTTTTGTCCAGCGGTAGCTTAATATTTATCAATCAATATAATCAGCGTCAGTCGCCGCACCCGTGGTGGAATGTTAACTGAGAGTATTTCAAAGTTGTAAAAAAAATAGTTGCGAAAAGTGATTTTATACCGAATGAAACTTTTGATGGATGATTATTGAGGTCATGTTTAACCAAAAAATCACCGTCAGCCGTATTGCAGACGGGGGATTCAACGTCAGTCGCGTTACTGAACTATGTTAAAAAACTTAAAATATAAAGTTATTTCATACCGTACAAAATTTATACAGGTGAATGTTGATGCCTTTTTAATAATAAAGACCACCGTCAGTCGTTAATACGCGGGTGGAAAGCCCGTCAGCCAGCAATATAAGCTATAACCAATATAGCCCTACTTTGCGCTCAATGTATCCTAGGGCGTCGCGTAGACGACATTTCCACCTGCAAATATTCAGCTGACGGCGATTTTCGTTTGTATTAACTATAAAATTGTCTCACATAGCAATTAAGTAAATAATTCGATAGTCAATATTTATGAAGAAGAATTATAATATACATTTTACTTTAAAAGCGCCATCTGTTGTTATATACTAAAACTAAAATAATACCTACCGCACCTAAACGTGAATAATCTAGATATGAACCTTTATTGGGTGCGAATTGGGATCTTTTTAATGTCAATTCAATACGATTCCCAACAACAACTTTGAGATGCTCTCAATTTTTATTCCACCCATTATGAAGTGGCTGACGATCAAAGCTGTTATGTATTAGTGGAATACTATCATTGTACCGATTTTCGCTCGGTATGAAATTACTTTTTAAACTGAGCGCGACCTCCCCTACCATTACTATAATTGATTGATGGTAAATGTATTTAATTTGTTTAGCGGCCTTGTTATTGGGACTGGGTGCAATATTAACCCTTCTGTATGTGCCAAAATTTTTGCAAAGAAGTAATGTAGGTAATGTGCAAAAAAAAAATGGCGCCCGGCCTACCCTTTTTGTACAAATAATGTAATAACTTTACATACTAACTATATTTTATGTTTCTGTGAGAAATATTATAATATATGTTAAATTTTCTATCAATCAAGCCATCATAATATAGTATTTAGTCTGATTTAATATTCTTTTCAGAAGTATATATTTTGAAATATATTTTTTCTGACTGTTTCACAAGAAATAAGTTAATATTTTGTTTTATTCTACTCGAAGGAACCCTGATTTTTAACTGTTACATAAATTGTTTATTGTTACTACTCGAGATGTTTATAAAAACAGGTCATAAATCTAACCCAAAAAAATGGGTTTCGTATTACCCACAAGCAAACTTCGTCATTAGGGCTTTACAAATAAAGTTCAAAATGGCCGTGGCCGGCAGAATATGGCCGTTACCTGCGGACTTTGAACTCTTTGTTTTAGAATTGTAAGAAATACTATCGTAATTCAAAATCTTGTAGACCTTTTGGCTCCTGCTCGCCACTGTCGCCCACATTTCATTGGGTTTGGGTTTGGTGTCACTTTGTAGAAGTTACCCCGCCATGAATAACCCCAACACCCCTCCATATGGACTGCCCGATTGTCCGCGGCTGCACAAGGCAGCTAGCCCCCATTTCTGGGGACCGTTTCGCTATGCGCAACCTGCGACGCGGGGGGTGGCATAGGGCCATACCTCTGGGATGTGTTCACCCAGAACCCCCGCAGACTCGATCACACAAAAAGTGTGACGTGTGCGATCTCCCAAAATCTAACCTGTTCATTGATAATTTTTTGATTATGCTCATATAGGTACTTTTCAGCCACTATTCTGGCGTCAGTAACACTGATGGACTAAAGTCTAAACTGATGCCAGACCAACGTGTAACCCTAGTCTAAGGATTCACATTGCAACGACTTGACTTACGCAAAATATAGACGATTTTTAGTAGAAAGCGATTATTTAGAAGCGGTGAGACTTAGCATTCTGATTTTTTAGTATGTTGCTACAATACACTCTCACACACACACACACACACACACACACACACACACACACACACACACACACACACACACACACACACACACACACACACACACATTTAAAAATTTAAGTCCTACCACTTCTCAGTTATACAATTTAACAACTTTTTGAAAGAAAGAAAGACTTTGTTCTACAGCTCATGTCATCATAATAATATTGTGTCGACTTTATAATATATGTATACCTAGGGGAATAGAGTAACAAAGGCCTGAGAAAGCGAGATGTCACTATCAGTAACACTGCGTGGTAAAAAGAGACGTGTGATACATGATAGCAGAACTCTTTTTTTGACGTCCAGTCGGCACGTTAATAATCTCATAGAAAGATGCTTGTGTAAGTGTACACGTACACATATTTTTACACACAGACGTAAATCAATTTCGGTTTCGTTTGACAGCTCGAGATTGTTCTCTATTCCGCTAGGTATATTAACTTTAGGGTGTGTTTCCACTGAAGCTGAGTGGAGCTTAGCGGTGCCCGAATTGACCAATCGTGCTATTCCAACGGAATGACAGCGAAGCGGAGCGAAGCGGAGCGAAGCGGAGCGAAGCGGAGCGAAGATTTCGAGCATGGTGATTGGTTAATTGGGCACCACTAAGCTCCGCTCCGCTCCGCGTCAGTGGAAACACTGCCTTATGGTCGACATATTAATCATCTTTGTTGTACAGTGGGCTGTCTCAGCCGTTCGGCTCGGGCGCGTCAGCGGGTGGTGCTGGCGGTGCGGGCGCGTGGACCCCGGACGAGCCCACCGCGCCGCTCGACCTCGCGCCCGCCATCATCGTACAGCCTGATGTGTGCGGTGAGGCTTTGAGTTTTCATATTAACCTATCAACTCTCGTAAGGCCCAAGTGGGCCGCGATAAATGATTTCCAAGAATCGGCGATCGAAGGATTAAAGACATAACGATGGAACCACGGAGCTAAAAATAGATACCTTAATTGATTTTCTGGTTTTCAAAATTCTTTCTTTGTTGTATAAGTACGGCTCTTTTTGAAATTTTCCATTCGCTTTAACATATTTTGGTAAATTGTAATAGAAGTTATAACCCATAAGGAATCAAGTAAACTCCTCGAAATAAATACAACGCGATGTATTCTTACTTAAACGCAACCAAAAAAAAAGGCCTGTTTCACAATTTTCTGATAAAGTGCCGATTAGGCTATTCACAGCTTTTTTGACTGATTCTCCATATTACGTCTTCATCTGTCAAGTTAAATGGTGTATAGCCTATTTCTTATCAGAAAGTGATGAAACAAGCCCATGGGTCTTTCCACACGACTTATTTTTGCGCACTGACAACTCGCATTTCTGATGCGCTCGTCTTCTGCGTGTTTTCATCGCGTTTTGGCAGATATAAAGTATAAAAATTGTCGGCTTCCTTCCGTTTGCTGAGCGTTCAACTTGCGTTTGTATCGCTACAAACGAGCGTAAAAAAACGTTGTGTGGAAGCGTCATAAGCTTAACTAAAACCTCTCACATACAGTAGAACCTCATACTTAACACACACTTTTCAGGTACAAGATACATACTGGGTGCGGAGTCTGCATCAGCGTTAGCGCAGGTGGCGGCTGCGGCGCTGACAGGCGCGGGCCCCGTGCGGGCGGTGGAGGGTCCCCGGGTCGAGGTGCTGCCGGGCGGGGCCCTGCTGCCCGACCCTGCTGCCCCCGCCGCCCCCGCGCCCGCTGTCAACCTCATACAGCAGCAGGGGGACGCGCTGCTGTCGCATGCTGACTCGCGCGGCGGTGGACTGGCTGAAAGGTTTTAGGGGACTTTTGTCACTTGTCGGTTATAAAGCACAAAAATAGATGGTAATTCAGTATTACGTGCTGCCAAGCACGCATGATCGTTTATTGACTATTGTATTGATTGATGTGAATGACATGCAAACTACGTGCTGTACATTGACAAGTTCTTTAATTTTTCGTCCTGCAATATGTGCATTACATGCACGCATGATCGTTTCGCGATCGGCATAAGTACTGTCACGTAGATGCATGTCATGCTGAATTATCGTCTAGGGAGCACTTAAGGTTATATTATTGTAAAGTATGTTAGAGCTCTCGCTCACTTTAGGCTTCAGTCTCGAAATCAGCGTGCAGCGGGACGGGAGCGGCGGTGGCGTGGGAACGACGCGAATCAATGTATAGATTTATATGGAACTGGCCTCGAAAGCTCCCGTCCCGCTGTCCGCTGATTTCGAGAAGCCTGAGAGTTTAAGACGCGACATTCTTTAGACGGCTACTGCAAACTATACAGTATACTAATATATAATATTATAAATGCGAAAATATCTCTGTCTGTCTCGCTTTCACGCCAAAACTACTGAACCGATTGTAATGAAATTTTGTACACGGATACTCTAATGACTGAGAAAGGACATAAGCTACTTTTTAACTGGAAAAAGGAGTTGTAAGGAGGTGTTTATGCGTAAATTTGTTCAAATTATGTTAGATCATAAAGTGATAGCAAACAGGTTTGACTTTGAGTATATGAAATGATTCATATACTCAAAGTCAAACCTGTTCGATGATTCATATGCGGAAAGTCACTACCTTGCGCATGTGAGTCGTTGGGCAGTGGTTCGTATGCTCAAGGTCTACTTTTGATAATAATTAATAATTCTAAAATTTAATTTAATGATTAGTAATAGATAATTTTATTTGTAATGTAAAATATCTAAATTATTCTAAATTTAATTTGTTAAGTAATAGTTAATTTTATTTGTAATTTAAAGATATGACCTGTTGTGGGGTTGAAATAAAAATTTATTTATTTATTTATTTAGATCCAAAAATTCATAACAGATGGCGCTAAGAGTCGCCTACATCTCGCTATTGCTTGCTCATACGTCTTTCTATAAGAGGTGGTACCATATTAAATTGCGTTTTACGATTCTTTCGATTGTTATACACGTTAGTAAATAACTCACTACTCAAGTCTCAGTACTTTATCTATGACTATTCAGTGACGTGACCTTAAACCTACCAATGATAAATAGTTTATGGGTAAAGCTAAAGTTGTGTAATGGGGGGCTAAATAAGCTTTAAAATTTAAAAAAATGAAATATTATGTGCACACTGCACAGCTGTTTTTGGGTATTTTGATTTAAGGGGTACCAGGGGTTTCAAAGCTTTTAAAGACACCAATAATGTTGACACCGCGCGCTATAAACTGAAGTCCACGCGGACGAAGTCGCGGGCAACAGCTAGTGAGCATTTTCACAAAATGTTGTACCCCCTTTGTTTGGTGTGTCCCCAGACTTTAGACATTGATTTAAGCTACAAATTTTTATTTTTCGGAATTTTATACTCTTCTGAGTAATTATGTGATTTTAATATTCAACTATATATTAAAGTATTTCGTAAATTTATGAATATATACTGCATTTGCACCAAAATACTTCTGAGGGACCTCATTATTTCGACTGTCCCCACCCCGAAATCCCGATGAAACGTGTTATTTTAACGTAATTGGCTTATACAGCTTCAAATATATTATATTTTTTATTATGCCAAGAATTTACTTACTTGGAATATGCAAATTAAGTCTTTTTTACCATTCAAATAAATTTACAAATCCAATTTGAATTCGGTCCCCAGATTTTGAATATGCCTGACATGTCAATTATGTTACCAAAAATCTGAGAGAAAATAATCAAATATGGATAAATGGCAACAAATTAGCTTGATTTATGTGTCAGCTATTTTACAATCATTCGGCGATTTGCACCGGGATCGCAACAAGAGTTGGAAGTGTCCACACAGTGTTTCGTGAAAAAAAAGTCAGGACAGTTACCACTATTTTAATCACTTTTTCGCCTACACTACACAAAAACTATTTTTATGTTTATAAAGTGTTTCGTAAGGATAGCGTTACAGTAAATATAAAATATTTTGGTTTAGAAATGAATTAAAAGTGAATTTATAAAACTGGGCGAGGATGATAATGTTACCTCCATTATGTTACCAATTTGGATGGTAACTATAACATGACTGGCAAAGTAACATAATTAACAGGATAAAGTTGTGTTCACATGGTCATACATAAATTTTAAATCACTCTAATATTCTGAATGCGAAAATTTGTGTGTGTGTATGTTTATTTATATATTATAATTTTAGTAAAATTTAGTTTAGAGATAGGAATAACACATGGACTAGTTTTTACTGCGGGTAAATACTTCATTCTCATGTAAAAATCTTTAGCCCGTGGGTGAAATCGTTTAATATAATTCACAAAATATGCATTCGTTTCCATTTTGAGCTAAACTTTCTTTAGTAATACGTTTAAGATTTCAGAATACATAATATTACGAATTACGATGCGATTTTTCTTTGACAATTTCGTCTAGGTTTCAGATTCAATCTTTAGAATATAATTTGATTTTTAAAATGTATATGTTGTATCTTGGTGCTATCATCAGTCTTTACATTTTCTTATCCACCCATCGTCACACCTAAAACTATAACCATGTAAATTTACCTTTATGACTATGTTACTGTCAGTTATGTTACCCTTTTCTCAATCAATCCATTATATTTGTTATTTGTGCAGAAATATTGAGGTTTTGAGGGTTTCAAATATTAATAAAATAGTTTATTTTGCTAAATAAATAAATTTAAAGCCAATTCTTAAGGCATTCCCTTTAGAATTGGCTTTAAATTTATTTATTACCACGAAACAAATAAAAAAATATGATGTCTCAAGATACTTGGTAACAAAACTGACATTAAATCAGGGTTTGTGAAAAAAAGGAATACTTGTTGAATTTTCTGTTTTTTTTTAAAATAGCAGTTAAAATTAATAAAATCAGTCATTTATTTCCTAACTTACTGCTAAAATACCCTATAAAATGTGGTAACATAATTGACAAGCCTTTTGTGACTATCTCTCATATTTTCTTCAATATTTTCGTAATTAAGAAGTATTTTAAAGTGTTTTTCATATAAAATGATAGTTAATTGCACACAGAACATTATTACCACATTTAATCCAAAAAATATCACACTTTAAAAAACCGCCCTCAAATC
Organism: Polyommatus icarus; assembly: GCA_937595015.1. NCBI lineage: Eukaryota > Metazoa > Arthropoda > Insecta > Lepidoptera > Lycaenidae > Polyommatus > Polyommatus icarus. The sequence continues at coordinate 18,983,700 of OW569321.1, forward strand.
TGGCCAGGTACAACATTTTGTGAAAACGCTCTAGTACAAAATATATTTTGTTTGTGAATGTGCATCTCCATTTGATTGTGAGCAACAGCTGTAGTGCGACTTAAGATTGTAGAGCAAGAGCTAGATGCGAAAAATTATGATACTGTCAGCTAAAATGTATTAATACCATCAAACTTGTTATTGTCTCTTTGGATGTCTTGAGCACCCTCTCATATTGCGCTTATTAAAGGTGAACGCAGATTTGGCCGCACCGCACGCACCATTTCGAATTCTTTATATGAAGTTATAGGCAAGCTCGCATACCTACCCGCGCCGCAGTCTTCGCAACTTCTACATTCTTTATATGAAGAATTCGAAATGCGGCGACTGCGGTGCGTGCGGTGCGGCCAAATCTGCGTTCACCTTAACGTTGACCGCGTTAACTTTTGTATTTAAGTTATTACTTTAGGACAATGCATTAAATTAGTGACTAATACAGTAATTATAACAGGTGAGATTATTATTATTTAAAATAATATAGTTACTACGTAATGAATGTTTATTAATTTTTAATGACCTTAAGAGTCCGTATACGAAATTTTTTCGAATTTTCCGACATTGCAAAGGTTCGCTACAGAAATATTATTAGGTTTTAGCCCCTTAATAGACTTTAAAAAATATATATTAATTATTAGATTTAAAATATATTTAAGCGCGGAAAGCAGACTCGAACTTGTGGCGAGTAGCATAATGTGAGATTAAGGTTGTTTTGAATCGTGTTTTTTTTTGGCACAATTTGTTTTTTTTTTCTTTTTTCTCGAATTGGATAGAATTTTATCTATAGATTATTTCTGTCGTTTTCTTTTTATAAATTACAGCTCAAAGTTGCCGAAATTTACTTTCTTTGCCCATTTTCTCTAAAATTTTGCCGAGTTACATATTTTTTTACTCAACTATTTCATATTAAAGTGGTAAAAAGTAATTCCAACATTTTATAGACGACTTTTTCAACAGTAGATTATATTTTTTTCATACCGTTAAGACGTCAATACAATCCATAAACAGGTAATATTCTAAACCTTTAACAGCAAAAATCACAAAACTGTCGCGGGTTTGAGTTGGATTATTTAAAAATATTTTAAAAAATAAAAAATCTAGCTCCAACATTAGATTATAATTGAAATGATCTTACATGTTGTGCATTAAAACTTATAGAAATACTGTATTTTAACTGTTAAATCACGTCTGTAAAATCAGCAAAATCGGCAAATTTCGTATACGGACTCTTAATGATATCCATTAAAAACTTTCGACAAAATTAGCTTCGAAATGGAATTTAGCATGATGTCGCACCAGTATGCTTTCCATTTCGAAGCTAATTTTGTCGAAAGTTTTCGACGGTCAGTCAGTCGGACGAAGTCGTGGGCAACAGCTAGCTGTTGCCCACGACTTCGTACGCGTTATCATAGCATATCTATATGGACTTTAATTTAAACTTTCAACCCCTATTTCACCCCCTTGGGGTAGAATTTTCAAACACGCTTAAACGTGTATCCAATCATTTTTAATCTGTAGCCCAAACATAAAATTTCATGCTTCTAACTCAAGAAATAACGGACTTCCATTGAAACTTCCAACCCCAATTTCACCCCCTTGGGGGAAGAATTTCCAAAAACGCTTAAATACGTATCCATTCATTTTTAATCAGTAACTCAAAGATAAAGTTTTATGTTCCTAACTTAAGAAATGACGGACTTTCATTCAGACTTTCAACCCCTATTTCACCCCCTTCGGGGTAACATTTTCAAAATTCCTTCCTTAGTGGGTGTCTACTTAATAAAACAACCCTACTCACCAAATTTCGTGACTGTAAATTTAACAGTTTTTGCTCAGCGATGATGAATCAGTCAGTCAGTCAGGACATGTAATTTTATAAGTATAAATTAGTGCTAGTGTTGAAAACGATAGACGACGGTTACACGCTCAGTCTGGCACAGTTCAGTCCACAATCTGAGACTGATGCCAGAATAATCGCTGAAAAGTACATAATAAAGAAATGATTACTTGGACAATCAACTGGTTAGGCCAGTGTTCCGCAAACTTTGTGTTCAAGATACATCTAGAAAGATGAAAACTTTTGGAGGTACACCTTAAATTAATCAGTTGTTCTTATAAACTAGGAATAAGCCTGTACGATGACATTTTTGAGGCATACTACTATCTACGGTACACCAATGTGTCGCGGGCCGCGCCACACCCTTTGTGGAACACTGGTTTAAATGATCGTTCTCCCGTCAATCTTACTGACGGACTGAACTGATGCTATACTGAGGCCTGAGCGTGTAACCGTTGTCATAAACATGACTGACGAATGTGTCACGAGTTACATCACTAGTCACTACGCCGTCAGCGATGAGTTGGCGTCGATCGACACGTGATTTATGATTATTTACCATTGTTTCATTTCATCGTTATTTATTGTCATTTGTTAATTAAACATCAATTGTTATAAATTGTTTTATTTTTTCTAGTAATAATTATTAACCGACTTCTTTTATATTGTTGCTTATTACTGGAGATGTGCCGATCATGACTTTGGCCGACTAGCCGACTAGTCGGCTGCAAAAAAGCCGACTAATCGGCCGACTAGTCGGCCAAGCCGATCATGGTTTCGGAAGTTTCCGAAATGCTTTTTTACTGCTGTTAGCGCACATATTATGCCGCCTGCAAACGTGTCAAATCGTGTTTAGTAGGTATTTTTACTTCGCGTACATTACTTTATTTTGTTTCTAAGATACAGTTGATATGGCTTTCATTAAATACTTCATGTACTTACATGAAATCTCGATTTAATCTATATTGAGTCTCGGGAAAGGACAAGGGATACTTTTTGTCCCGGAAAATGTACGGTTCCCGCACAATAAACTTAAGATTTTCGGGATAGTTTGGGATGAGTGCATGATGGCACTCAAAAATATACACACTTTTTTATTAATTATACCAATTCGAATTAAAAATCATCGTTAAGTCAGGACAACTATGTCGGGTCAGCTAGTATTATATAAAAGAAAGTTGTGTTAGTTACGACACTTATAACTCAAGAACGGATGAACCGATTTGGCTAAAAATTGGTGGAGAGGTAGCTTAGAACCAGGAGACAGACATAGGATACTTTTTATCTTGTTCGACCGCGTTTCCGTGAAGTCAGTATAAAATCTTATATATAAAATTCTCGTGTCACAATGTTAGTTACCGTACTCCTGTCTCCTCCGAAACCTTTACCTATAATTATGCGTATTCAGTAGGTCTGAGAATTGGCTACTGGCTACTTTTTATATTGAAAAGTGCATTTTGTTGAATAAATAATTTGTAATCTATTACAACTCGAGACTGACGGCGACCATATGTTAAAATTATATTAATTACAAAAATAATTTCTTTACTAGCAAGTAATTTCAGAAACACTTCATTTAATTTTAAAATGTGTGTTATGTACCTACACATTATAAATATTAATCAAGGTTTTTCTTTAATGTACTTAATTTCAATAATAGTAAAAAAGTAAAAAGCCGACTAGTCGGCGCTTTTTGCCGACTATTCGCCGACTAGTCGCCGACTACAAAAGTGGCCGGATAGTCGGCTTTACCGACTAGTCGGCGACTAGTCGGCACATCTCTACTTATTACCTTTAATAATTTGAAACTCCTAATAATATTTGTATTCATTAAGGCGTATAACTATTAACTATTCAATGTCCCTCGTCCCTGTCTTTGTTTGTCAAGTGATATTTCCAATGTAAAAAGACAAGCAGAGATTATAAATATGTCTAACATTAAAAGATTAACCAAATAACAAACACCGGAATTCTTGTCTTGTGTGTGGCAAAAAGACACCAATTTATTTATTATAAAGGCATCACCGCTTATGCAAGATTAGTTAATAATGTTAGTTCTAAGGTTAGTTAATAATGTTTTTTTTTCCACCCCCTAACATTAATAGGGCTTGTTATTATTATTTTCTTTATTTCTTTTTCTTTTTTTCTATTCCTTTTCTTTTAATATTTTCTTTTATTCTTTTTTAATGATTTCATACATACTTAGTTGATTCTTGTCATTCTTATACAATTTCCAATTTTCTATTTCGTATTATTATTTACATATTTTTCAGTTTTTCTATTTAATATAATATGTAATTGATTGTACTGTCGGTTCTTGGTGGAAATTCATTTTATACACAAATGAAACACAATATTACTTGCACTTTTTCCACTATATTCATAAATTACAATTTAAAGACTTTAAACACGACCGGTTTCGAACAAAATCATCATCAGGCATGGGCGTATATAAGGGGGGGTCCTGGGGGTCCGGACCCCCCCCATTACTATTCATCTTACTTGTCCAATCGACAATATAATATTACTAGACGTTCCGCGCGGCTTCGCCCGCGTAAATTAGATATTTCATAGACAAATTAGTCCACAAAAAATAGCCTGTGATCCTGCACGTAGTCTACTTCTTATATGTGGCAAATAACATAAAAATTGCGCCAGTAGTCGCGAGATAAGTCCTTTCAAATAATTTCCCCCGTTTTTTACACATTTTCCTCTATTTCTTCTCTCCTATTAGTCTAAGAGTGATAAAATATAGCTTATAGCCTTCCTCGATAAATGGGCTATCTAACACTGAAATAATTTTTCAAATCGGACCAGCAGTTTCTGAGATTCGCGCGTTCAAATTAGCCCTTTCAAATAATTTCCCCCGTGTTTTTCACATTTTCCTCTATTTCTTCGCTCCTATTAGTCTAAGCGTGATAAAAAATAGCATATAGCCTACCCCGATAAATGGGCTATCAAACAATAAAATAATTTTTCAAATCGGACCAATAGTTCCTGAGATTAGCGCGTTCAAATAAGCCCTTTCAAATAATTTCCCCCCGTTTTTTTCACACTTTCCTCTATTTCTTTGCTCCTATTAGTATTAGCATGATAAAATATAGACTTATAGCCTTCCTCGATAAATGGGCTATCTAACACTGAAATATTTTTTTAAATTGGACCAGTAGTTCCTGAGATGAGCGCGTTCAAACAAACAAACAAATTCTTCCGCTTTATAATATTATAAGTATAGACTAGACGTTCCGTGCGGCTTCGCCTGCGTAAATTAGATATTTCACATATAAATTAATCCACAAAAAATAGCCTATGATCCTTCACGTGGTCTACTTCTTATCTGTGCCAAATAGCAGAAAAATTGCTCCAGTAGTTTGTGAGATAAAAGAAAGTGATTTTAAATAATTTCCCCCGTTTTTTACACATTTTCTTCCATTTCTTCGCTCCTATTAGTCTTACCGTAATAAAATATAGTTTATAGTCTTCCTCGATAAATGGGCTCTCTAACAATGTAAGAATTTTTCAAATCGGACCAGTAGTTCCTGAGATTAGCGCGTTCAAATAAGCCTTTTTAAATAATTTCCCCCGTTTTTTCAACACTTTCCTCTGTTTTTTCGCTCCTAAAAGTCACAGCGTGATGTTATATAGCCTATGCCCTATAGCTTTCCTCGATAGATGGGCTATCTAACACTGAAAGAATTTTTCAAATCGGACCAGTAGTTTCTGAGATTAGCGCGTTCAAACAAACAAACAAGTTTTTAGTATTTGTCGTTATAGCGGCAACAGAAATACACAATCTGTGAAAATTTTAGATGTCTAGCTAACTAGCTGTATCTCAAGAACCGCTGTTCTTGAGATACAGCTTGGAGACAGGCGGACAGACATCTAAGTCTTAGTAATAGGGTTCCGTTTTTACCCTTTGGGTACGAAACCCTAAAAATACTTTTGTTTTCCTAAACACATTACCTATTTGCTGCTGCGGAACCCTTCATGGGCGGAGCCAACTCGCACTTGGCCGCTTTTTTACATTAGGGACCCCCCCCTTATCAGAGCTATATATACGCCCGTGTCATCAGGTGCTGAACACCTGATGATGAACACCTGAACAAAATCATCATCAGGTGATGAACACTTGATGATGATTTTGTTCGAAACCGGTCGTGTTTAAGGTCTTTAAATTGTAATTTATGAATATAGTGGAAAAAGTGCAAGTAATATTGTGTTTCATTTGTGTAGTATGATATGTATTTACAGTAGCTATACTATAATAGTTAATAATGTTAGTTCTGCAGGCTTACTATCAACGCTTAATACGATTTAATTTAGGACCTAAACTGAATGGCATTTGATATTTCGTACCATCAACTTCGTTTTACGAACCAATTTAGGTCGACACCTAAACTGAGCCGCATTCCAATATCATTCACTCTTTTTCGTACGTAAATTCGTACCATCACCTTACTTTATCTGACGTTCGAGCCTAAACAAAATCGCTCAACTGTCAAAACTTGCGATTCAAAACAAGTTAGTAAATTTGATGCTGATTTTGATTCTTTTGTTGTTAGTTTTTAATTTTATTTGTTTAAAGTCAGAAAAAAGCAGTGAAAAGCAGTGTCGCGAGGTAAAAACATAAATTGGTATCAAATAGCATTGATTTCGGTGCTTCTACAAAAAGTTTAAAGTGCAGTTTTATTCGTAGGATGTGTGACGACGAATTGATGCTTTTTGAGTTCTTGGAAGCCGATAGTGAGGAAAACTCTATGAGGAGAAGGAGACTCGACGCTCGAGCACAATTCGACCCATTCGATTTGGAAGATAATGAATTTATAAAACGTTATCGTCTTTCCAAAGAATTGGTAGTCGGACTGTGCGACGAGATAAGACCGGCAATGAAAGCGCCAAGGAGGTCCACAGATATATCTGTAGAAACAAAGGTAAGGACTAAAATATGCAATATATTACGTATACTCGCATTTTATGAATAACTATAACTTACGCCATTATTATTTCAATCTTTTACACAAACAACCACAACTTTTAATAAACTTATTGTTGTATTCTCACTATTCTATAGGTAATTTGTTTACAAAATTTTGAAGTCGCCGCCACTGTATTGTTCAGCATCTGTGGCCGCCACACTCACGTCCATGGTTGCCAGGTCATTTTCAAATAAATACCGAACAAACAAAAATAATTTTATTTTGTTTTTAGTATTTGTTGTTGTAGCGGCAACAGATATACACAATCTGTGAAAATTTCAGAAGTCTAGCTATATAGTGGTTCTTGAGATATAGCTTGGAGACAGACAGACGGACAGACAACGAAGTCTTGGTGATACGTCTAGGCTAAAATTACCCTTTGGGTCCGTACCCATGGAATGGAACCCTAAAAAAGAGTTATAATAATAAAAAATAAAATGATTATTATTAACTTATAATACAAAAATACCGAAACGTTCGGTAGAATACCAAATAATAATATAATATATAATAATATCTATGGACGCTTCACACCACGTCAATCTGGCCCCGTGCTAAGTGCCTGTAGGACTGACAACCCCGCTTACGTCACGAACTGTCACACAACATACGTTCGAAAACTTGATAAAATTTTGTGTCCGATACAAGAACTATAAATAAAATATTTTTTTTTCATAATAATTATATCATTAGAAAATTTGTGTCACTTTTAAACTAGAATTTATAAAATAATACCAACTGGATACAGTATTATGAAAATGATACAAAGTTTTAGAACGCGGCATTCGAATCAAGAGAAACAGCATAATATTCATTATTCGTATAGCGTTGTCTCTTTCCCACTTCAACCTAGGGATTGCGGTTCAGAGACAAATTTACGACTTCATTCGTTCTTTTCGGCTCCGTAACGTTTCAATTGGGGCGCGGTTTTAATAAGGTGATGGTACGAATGTTAGCGATTTTGTTTAGGAACCCAAATTAAACTGCTCGGAATTTGAGTCGTCTTTTAAAAGTTGATAGTAGGCCTGCAGTAGCTGTGAAAGTAACAGCGCTAAAAGAGTAACTTTTTAATAACTTTTGTATGGGAAAATTCCTGACGCAGGGGCGCTTGCCCATACAAATAACAAAAAATTGATCTTTCAGCGCTGCCACTTTCACAGTGCACTCTATATAAATTATAAGGACACGTCATATTATACACCTTAAAGTATTATCACTATGGAGTAAAAACAAAAATTACCTGGACTACACCTGATGATGATTTTATCGAAACCGGTCGTGTAAAACAAAATTGCAATAAAATAAATAAATAAAAGTGGAAAAAGTGTATAAAAAGTGTAAGTTATTACTGTGAAAAACAAAGATTATCATAATTTATCACTTAAGTGGTTTTTTGTTAAATACATAATATAATATTAATAATTTTTAGCAGTAAATTGATATTATGTTGTATTACTTCTGTTTGGTTTATTTTGTGTATAAAACGGTATTATTTTTATTTTTTTGGCGCCAGTGGCAGACAATAAAAATCAGCAAAGTGCGAGTGGGACTCGCGCACAAAGCTGGGGTACCGGTATAAAGCGAAAGTAGGCAAGAAATTGTGTTTTTCGTATGGGAGCCCCCCTTCAATACTTTATTTTAATTTTATTATTAATTATTAAATTTTATAAGTAAGTAATTAAAAATTATTTGAAAATTTCAAGCGCCTGGCTGTTACCATTATTGGTTACGAGTAAAAAAGGCCAAAAAATCACGTTTCTTGTATGAAAATTCCCCCTTAAATATTAACTTTATTTTGTTTTGAGGGCTCGCAACTTTTAGGGCTAGTACAACAAAAAAAGACTCAATTTAACTTATTTAAGTGAGTTTTTTTTTTTTTGTATACTACTTACTAAATACTTACTAGGTATTGTTCAACTTATGGAACACTTCATCAAAATCGGTTCTGTAGTTTTTGAGACGGAATTTTAATTCTCAATTAAGTACGTACAATTCTGAAATCGGTTTTATCTTTTAAAAATACTATTAATATCCTGAGTCCTGGCGGTATCACAGTAGGTATTACAATTGTATTACAATAATAATATTAAGTATAATATTTTAAGTGACGGTATGCTGTATGCACCCAGTGCACATGGAAGTTATTACTTATTAGCTCCAGTGGCGGATTTACCCTAAGGCCCAGTAGGCCCGGGCTTAGAGCGGCCAGATATAAAGGGCGGCAAATCGTGCAAAAAAATTGTAATGGGTGCTTCAGCTGCAGTCATGTGAAGCTAGTGGCAATAGGCGCGACTCTGGACAGACGCTATAATTATTGTGATAGTGAATAAAGCTGGGTTGCCACGGCCCGCTAGGCGACAGGCCTCGCCGCCCCGCCTGTGTAGGCCTGTCTCGGCCTGTACTGAGCGTTTCCCACGGCCTGTTAAGGCGACAGGCCTCGCCAGGCGCCGCCCCGCCTGTGTACGCCTGTCTCGGCCAGTACTGAGCGTACAATTCCAACGAACAATTCCAAATCGCTGTTTCATTTTCATAAAGAGTTAAAAATTCGAATATCAGCTCGTTCAACCACTCCAATGTATGCGTGTACGCTCAGGCGCGGCCGCAGGTGAATTATTAATGAACGATAAACGATTACAACCGACCCTGACCTGGCCGTGGGAACCCAGCTTAATATGTCTCAATGTCTGAATCTTCATATTACGTAAATAAATAATTATTATTTTTAACAAAAAATTAAAACCGAATTCCAAGGTAAAAACAATAATAACATTAATATGAACTAAAAAGTATTAAATAATTTTTAATATGTAATAGTGCCTTTTTCCGAATTCGGCTAAACCTCAACTATTTCTGTACTCAATCTTCATTATTTTGAAGTCGGTACCAGATATCTGAATCTTCAGTCCTCTCACAGAATATTTGAAACTTTTGGAACTGGCACCGACTTCAAAATTATGAAGATTGAGTACAGAAATAGTTGAGTTTTAGCCGAATTCGGAAAAAGGCACTATTAGATAGTAAAAATTATTTAATACTTTTTAGTTCATATTAATGTTATTATTGTAAAAACAATAAGTTGACCTTGGAAGTCGGTTTTAATTTTTTGTTAAAAATAATAATTAAATATTGTTCTTGTAAGTGGCCAGTTTCGGATACATAAATAGCAGCCCTCGTAATATAACTAGTATTTAGTCCGATGTGATATTAGTTTCTCAATTATAAACTTTCGAAACTATAATTAGTGACTTGTTCAGAAGAAATAAACGAATAAATTACTATTCGCAATACAAAACGCTACATACATTCGTAAAATCCAGTAAAATCTTCGAACAAAGCACAAGTCATACCTTGACACGTAGGAAATAGAGCACAATTTTGAATAGCCGTAATAATACTAATAGCTCACAGATTGTTTATATTTTATTTTTCATTCAGAGTGTGGTCAATGTATCAAAGGTCATAACTAACCAAACTTCTTCATACAAAAGTATTCTCTAAGTCATCGAAATACGCAATATAATCGAAACAAAGAGCGCGGCCCAGGTGGGCCTTACGGTTGTTGAGAGACTTGAGAGTGTAAATGGAACGCCTCAGAGCGAGGTAACGCCGCATGAACTGTCATGTTTTTCGTGTGCGCAGCCCACATCGAATTATAAAACGTTATCACGTCAAAAATATTTAATGTCAAATGTACAAAAACGCAGACAAACTTCAGTGGAAACACTGAGCACTTTTCACCGCTCCTCTCCGCTCCGCTTCAGTGGAAACACAGCTTTAGGCTGCGTTTCCACTGAAGCGGAGCGGAGCTTAGCGGTGCCAAATTGGCCAATCACCATGCTCGAAATATTTGCTCCGCTTCGCTGTCATTCAATTGATTGGTCAATTCGGACTCCGCTAAGCTCCGCTCCGCTTCAGTGGAAACGCAGCCTAAAGCCGGGCCCAAGTGTAATGTGTAATGTAAAATTACGTGTAATTTAGCGTCAACAGTGTGGACGGCACACGAACTCAAAGCGAATTGTCCAAACGAGCCTTTGTGCTCGCGCGAAAACCGACAGCCGATGGATAAACAGCGAGCGTTACATGTAATGCTCGTAGTGCCGTCCACACGTAGAATTCGTGTTACATTACATGGTGAATTACATTACACGTTACACTCGTCTGGACCCGGCTTTACGGTTGTTGAGAGACTTGAAAGTGTAAATGGAACGCCTCAAAGCTGTCAGCGAGGTAACGCCGCATGAACTGTCATGTTTTTCGGGCGCGCAGCCCATATCGAATTATAAGACGTTATCACGTTAAAAAGTTTATTTGCGTTTTAAGGTTACTCCGTTTGGTTACATTGGCTCGTTTTGTTGTATTAAATATGTTTTTAAAATATAGCTAGAATCGATGATTGTGTCGACGCATCACAACCGACAACGTCGACGTCACATCACACGCACACATGCAGCAGGGCGTACGTAGGCCTGCGCCCGGGCCGCGGCGTGCGGCGCGCCCCCCGCTCACTCGATACTGGACCACCGCCGGTGTGCGCATGTTTTTCATTCATCACCATCAATCATCATCAAGAGTCAAGGCACCTTCCAGCAGACGGCTCCATGCTCCAGCCCCAACATTGATCCTTCTCCCGGACGTGCAGTGAACCAGCAGGGACGGTTTGGATTCGAATGCAGGATAGTGCCATAAACAAATTATTCCCGGATTACAGTATTGCGAACAGGCAAGTGGCGAACTGGTCAGAGAATCTCAAGTAAGCCAATTTTCCTTACTTATTAACCATTCCAATTCTGCTGCGTCATTTGTGTCAGTGCTGTATTAAATTATCAATATCAATATATTTTTAGCTACCTATTGCTATAAACAAAGGCTACCCATTGCCGTTAAAACATTTCCACAAATATAATTTTTATCTATTGAATACCAATAAATATTTGATAGATTTATGCAAATTTCTATTCTATTCTACAAGAAATCTAATCAAGTACCACAAAAATATTTGATAGATTTTATAAGTGCAATTGTTATCCTACAATTATTTATCGAGTACCTATAAATATTCGGTAAATGTTCGAAAATTACATATTTTATTAAAGTAATTAACCAATTAATTACCCATTATTTACAATCATTTACAAGTTTACATCAAACAAACTTAAATCTATTTATTAACTATTTAGTATTTACTTACATACTACCTATATGTATTAAGTATTTACTATTTACATAATCAAATTATCCAGTTTATTAACCTAGAAAGTGCAAAAATATCATCATATTTTATTTTTTGCGCAAACGTTAAAATCGGGTATTCATACAAAAGTGTCATACGATCGGCCGCTCGAGAGCCGGTTCTAGCAAGTTATACAGGACGCATCCTAAACAACGGTGCGCGCTTTTACAGTAAATTCTCGTCGTTACTATCTTCAGTTTATTTTCGTATTTTGGTGAATTTCGATCACTATGGCCGATGAACAGGCTTTAATTAAAAAAAGAGGAACCTTAAAAGGTCGATTAACGTTATTCTCTAATTATATTAATAGTTTGCCTGCTCATTTGAGTAACGAAATTAAGTTAGAAATCGAAGTACGAATGTTAAAATTGGAACCATTATTCGATAGTTACAATGAGGTTCAGGAACAAATAGAAAGTATTACTACTAATGTTGCCGAGCAGCAAAAAGAGCGCGACCTGTTTGAGGGCATATACTTTAAGACCATGGCGCTAGCTAAGTCGAAGTTAGGTGTAGTGGCGGAGCAACATAACTGTAGCTGCGATACCGATGGCACCCACAAGGCGCACGGAGCTACTGTCAAGCTACCTATCATTCAGTTAGCCAAGTTCGACGGTGCTTACAATTCATGGCTTGAGTTTCGAGACACATACCTATCTTTAATTCACGATAATCCTGATTTAAGTGCAATTAATAAATTCCATTATTTACGCTCGTCGTTAGAAGGCAGCGCATTATTAGTGATAAAATCAATTGAATTCTCTTCGACCAACTACGAAGTAGCTTGGAAACTTATTTGTGAGCGATTCGATAACAAAAAAATGCTTATCGCTAATCACGTCAAGTCGTTGTTTACCATTTATTCCATGCAGAGGGATACTTCATTTAATTTAAAGCGCTTGGTTGATACCTTTGTTAAGAATTTGCGATCGTTAGCTACACTCGGTGAGCCTACCGATAAATGGGACACCCTGTTGATACACATGTTATCCAGCAAATTTGATACGCAAACTTTTGTCGAATGGGAAAAATATAAAGCTTTACATGAGAAACAAGATTTAACATTCGATGATTTAGTAAAATTCGCGAGAAGTCGATCGGAATTATTAGAAACATTAGAAAATAATAATAAAACAAAATTTATACAAAAACAATCAAATACCAACTTATTAACTACTTATCAAATTAACAATAACAAAAATAAAAAATGTCCCATTTGTAAGTCATCAGATCATTTTATTTACTACTGTAAAACATTTTTAAGTTTAAACAACAAAGATCGCGAAGCAAAGGCTAGTTCATTAAATTTATGTTTAAATTGTTTAAAAACAGGGCACCCTACGAAAAAGTGTCAACTAAGGGCTTGCAAACATTGCAATAAAAAGCACAATAGTTTAATTTGTCCCGATATACCGAGCGGCGAGGGATCGAACCCGCGCCACCCCGGCGAAGTAGCTTTATCGTGCGGTGTTGCATCGGCCCAAGCGCTGTTATCTACGGCTCGTGTTAATGTGCGCGCTGCGACGGGGAGCAGCCGGCGTGTGCGCCTTATCCTAGACTCGGGAAGTACCGGACATTTCTGTACACAGCGATTATGTAAACAACTCCAGTTGCCTACTAGAAGTGTAACGACAACAATTAACGGGTTGAATAAAAGCGTATCTGTGGCGAGGGAATGTTGCGACGTTACTATTCAATCGCTTCATTCTAATTACAGTAAAACGATTACGTGTGTTATTATTTCAGAGATTACGAACCCTTGGCCGAGTTCTCCCATAGATAAAAACGCGATTAAAATTCCGAGTGACATAACTTTAGCAGATCCGCAGTTTTATTTACCGTCGAACATCGACATTTTAATAGGCAACGGAATATTATGGGAATTCATTGAGTCGGAACAGATTAAATTAAATAATCAAAATATTATTTTACAAAAATCAAAGCTAGGTTGGTTTTTAACTGGATCAATACAACATAGTTCATCAATATATTGCAATTTTTCAGATTCTCAAATTCTTAACGATCAATTAGCTAAGTTTTGGGAATTAGATTCAATCATGACAAATAAACAATTACAGTGGTCTCCTGAGGAGATCGAATGTGAAAATTCGTTCGTGCAACATACGTCTCGCCTACCTAATGGCAGATTTTTAGTCACGATCCCATTAAAGCATAGTCCAGATGTTTTAGGCGATTCATACAAAATGGCTAAAACTAGATTTTTACAGTTAGAAAAAAGATTACAAACTAACTTACAGTTAAAAAATCAGTATAAAAATTTTATCCAAGAATACATTCATCTGGGTCACATGAGACTATCAAAACATGTGAACAGTGATCAAATCAAATATTTTGCTCCACACCACGGTGTAGAACGCCCTACTAGTTCTACTACGTCATTAAGAGTAGTTTTCGATTGTTCTATGAAATCATCTTCCGGTTATTCATTTAACGAGTTGCAAATGGTCGGTCCGACGATACAAGATGATCTTTTTTCAATATTATTGCGCTTTCGTCAACATAATATCGTTATTACGGCTGACGTCACTAAAATGTATAGGCAGATTGAAGTTAATGAGTCACAAAGACCCCTTCAACAAATACTGTGGCGCGACGAGCCGAGCGAACCTCTGCGGGCCTACGAGCTAAATACGGTAACGTACGGCACTGCCTCGGCTCCGTTCTTAGCGATACGGTGTCTCAAACAGTTAGCAGACGAATGTACCGACCCGTTGATTCAAGAAGTCATCTCTAAAGACTTCTATGTCGATGACGTCATCACGGGCGCTAGTAACACCTCTCAGGCTCTTCACATTTATACAGGAGTGACCAAGCAACTTGCTAGTGGGTGTTTTCCGTTACGTAAGTGGTGTTCGAACGATAAAGATGTGCTATCACAGATTAAAAAACTTTCAAACGACAACATAACAATTGATCGCTTAGATTTATGTCCGAATGATGTTTCAAAAACATTAGGTATAAATTGGGATCATAAGTCAGACAAGATTTGTTTTAATATAAATTTAAAAACTTGTAACAAAATAACCAAAAGAAATATTTTGTCTACTATATCTCAACTTTTTGACCCACTGGGCCTGGTCACCCCTTCTATATTAGAAGCAAAAATAACCCTACAAAAATTATGGTTATGCAAGTTGTCGTGGGACGATCCAGTACCCGAAGCTACACGAACAGCTTGGTATAAGTTCATTTCGTCATTATCAGAATTAAATAATTTAAAAATCCCCAGACACGCTCTTTGTTCGAATTACAGTAACCTACAATTGCATATATTTACGGACGCTTCCGAAGACGCATACGGAGCGTGCGCATATTTACGGTCTGTTGACAATTGTGGCCAGGCAAACGTGACGCTCTTATGCTCAAAAAATAAAGTTTCGCCTCTGAAACCGCAAACACTTCCGCGTCTAGAACTTTGCGGCGCATTACTAGGAGCGAGACTCGCTATCAAGATCGTTGAATCATTGCGACTCACGATAGATAATATTTTTTATTGGTGCGACTCCACCATTGTTTTAGGCTGGCTTAACACTACTACCAATAGGCTGCAGACATTTGTACGTAACAGAATAGGAGAAATACAGTCCATTTCAAACATTAGCTCGTGGAATTATGTTCCGACATATTTAAATTCAGCTGACTATCTAACGCGTAAAACCAGCCCTGATGTGTTAATCAGCTGTGAGCAATGGTGGAGGGGCCCGCATTTTTTGCAGTCCAACGAGTCATCGTGGCCTACATTCGATTTAAAAAATAATAATTTAATTTTACCAGAATTAAAACAAGAAGTAACATTAACAATAGCTCAATCAGAAGAATCGGTATTTCCATTTAATAAATTTTCTAGTTATTCCCGAATGCAAAGAACTATGGCTTATATCCTACGTTTTATTTACAATTTAAAAAATAGTAAAAATAAAATAACAGGCCCTTTACAAGTATCTGAAATTAAAAACGCTATTTACAAATTAATTAGTATATCACAGAAACAATCATTTCCTACAGAGTACGAACAATTAAAATCAAATAAAACTTTAAAAAGTACTTGCTCAATTTTATCTCTTAATCCATTTTTTGATCATAAATTAGACGTAATAAGAGTCGGTGGACGACTTCTAAATTCACAGTACGATTATAATAAAAAACATCCGTTTCTCATTCATAAAAATCATATATTTTCTAAACTTTTATTTCAAAATGAACATAAAATTTTAATGCATACCGGGCCGCAACAATTACTTTACTCCACTCGTCAAAACTATTGGACGATTGGTGGACGAGATCTAGCTAGGCATGTGTATCGAAACTGCGGCATTTGTAGGCGATTTCGTGCTGACAGTACTATACCTATAATGGGAAATATTCCAAAAGAACGATTTAGTGCAGGCGACGTCGGTTATCCCTTCCAATATACCGCAACCGATTATTGTGGTCCTATTATGATTGCTAATAAAGAAGGGCGAGGATGTCGCTTAATTAAGTCATATATTTGTGTCTTTGTATGCTTTACCACTAAAGCCATACACTTGGAATTAGTAAGCGACATGTCCACTACAAAATTTATTTTAGCCTTAAAAAGGTTCATATCGCGTAGAGGCAAACCATCATACATGTATTGCGATAATGGTTCGAATTTTGTTGGAGCTAATAACGAGATTAAAAAAATGATATCTACAGACGGTGACAAAATAGTTGATATTTTTGCACAAGAATCCATAAAATTTAGTTTCTCTCCTCCCCGGTCTCCCCATTTTGGTGGACTTCATGAATCAAGCGTAAAATCTACTAAAAATCATTTAAAACGGGCAATCGGTAACTTAAATTTAACATACGAGCAACTGTACACAGCCCTGACGCAAATTGAGGCAATACTTAACTCGCGTCCTCTTACCCCAATGTCATCGAATCCCGAAGACCTACTTCCCCTTACCCCAGGCCATTTCCTAATTGGCAGACAAATCACGTCACTACCAGAGCCAGACTTAGCCGAAATTCCATTGCATCGCCTCGATCGTTACCAAAAAATCGAAAGAGTGCGTCAACAATTCTGGTCAAGATGGCACAAAGAATATATCTCGGAGCTCCAACTTCGCACCAAATGGAAACAATCTCATGGGTCGCTCTGCAAAGGTGATCTCGTACTTATCAAAGATGACCACCTGCCTCCGATGAAATGGCACCTGGGACGAATCATAACAGTTTATCCGGGATCTGATGGAGTAACACGAGTGGCTGACATCAAGACATCGTCAGGGACTGTCCGACGCTCATTCTCAAAAATTTGTCCTCTTCCAAAACCTGACCAAGATTGAAGCGAGGCTTCAATGAGGGCCGGCATGTCGACGCATCACAACCGACAACGTCGACGTCACATCACACGCACACATGCAGCAGGGCGTACGTAGGCCTGCGCCCGGGCCGCGGCGTGCGGCGCGCCCCCCGCTCACTCGATACTGGACCACCGCCGGTGTGCGCATGTTTTTCATTCATCACCATCAATCATCATCAAGAGTCAAGGCACCTTCCAGCAGACGGCTCCATGCTCCAGCCCCAACAGATTGCGCCATCTATAAATAGCTTGCTTTTCTCGTACACGCAATTTTGTATGGGTCTCAACAGTCTATCTGGTCTGTTTTTAATGTTTTATTTAAATGTCCATAAATATTCTAAACTACTTTGATAAGCTAATACTTTTTGTTAAACAATTTTCGGAATCAATTAAAAATGGGATGGGTGCTGAGAAAGGAGCGGCACATGGCCTGGGGCCTACAGCGGCCAGGACTGAAAATCCGCCACTGATTAGCACTGTGTAATAAATCACACAGATAGCAGTGAACTGCGCGCGTGCATCAACTGAAACGTGTTTGTGTGTCAGTGTAGTTATTTCTGTTCGGTCAATGTCAAGAACTATGCATCGTCAGACGTCAGTTGAATAACTGGAGGGAATAAAACTGGCGCATTGTCATTGGTCGTGGCATGCGTTTCAGAAATCTCCCGCACCCCGCATGCGGGCCCATCGACCAGTGAAAATGCGGCTTAAAGGGTGTAACAATCTATAGTCTATACTAATATTATAATTGAGAAGAGTTTGTTTGTTTGTTTGTTTGAACGCGCTAATCTCAGGAACTATTGGTCCGATTTGAAAAATTCTTTCAGTTTTAGATAGCCTATTTATCGAGGAAGGCTATAGACTATATATTATTGCGCTAAGACTAATAGGAGCGAAGAAATAGAGGAAAGTGTGAAAAAAACGGGAGAAATTATTTGTAATGGCTTATTTGAATGCGCTTATCTCGGGAACTACTGGTCCAATTTGAAAAATTATTTCAATGTAAGATAGCCCATTTATCGAGGAAGGCTATAAGCTATATCTTATCACGCTAAAACTGATAGGAGCGAAGAAATAGAGGAACGTGTGGAAAAAACGGGGGAAATTATTTGAAAGGGCTTATCTGAAAGTACTGGAGCAATTTTTATGTTATTTGGCACACATGAAGAATAAACCACGTGAAAGGACATAGGTTTCTTTTTTTGCGGAAAAATGTACGGTTTCCGTGACATTCCTAAATTACGCGGGCGAAGCCGCGCGGAACATCTAGTAAGTGATAATACTTTAGGGTGTGTATGTGTTCTCCGCTCTGCCGCTCCGCCGGCGTAGGACGGGAGTGCGGAGGCGACGCTATGCGAACCTCCTAACCCTCGTCTAACGGGGCTCCGGGAGAGGATGGGAACCTCCCCGGCTTAGCCAGTCCCGGCACCGAGGGGAACGCTTTAGTTTGCCTAAGCGTTCCCTTACTTTTGGTGGAAGTCCGGTCCCAGGTAGACCGGCTGGTCGTGGAGGGAGTCCCGTGTATATATATATGTATATATACAATTTCAAGGTGGCCGACTATCGTACAAACGAAATTGCGTAGTGTCACAATTTAATTGGACAACTTCATCGTGTACGCTGCCAGCCGCAGACTTTTATAATATATTTAGTTGGGACGTGAAATGCGTAAAAAGCACGCTTTTATTGTGGCACTAATAAAACGAAGGCGAAAAGAAAGGAGAATATTTTGGGTGCATTTAATATTAAGTGACAGATTAGAATTAGGAAAACATTGATCATAGATAGTCGGCCAACTTGAAATTGTATATGTGCGGCGGCCCTTATCTAGTCTGTGGTATCGTGTCGTGTCGTTATCGTCGCAGTGTGAAAACGCCCATACTTACTTTAATTTAAAAAAGTAGGTACCTAACAACAAACAAGACATAACTTTTACAATACATGATACACAATAAACAATTACACACCCAAAAAAACATTAAGGGCCTGTTTCACCGCTTCCTGATAAGGTTATCCACCACTTAACTTGACACATAGAGTATGGAGAATCTGTTAAATAAGCCTATTGGACACCTTCAATCAGGAAGCGGTGAAACAGGCCCTAAGTATCACTCATTTATAGAAAGTACTTACCTATAATAAAAATGTATCCATTATAATATTATAGGTAGATTTTTACAATTTTCATTCCAAAATAAGTATGTTAAAGGCAAAAGAATACTTTACGTCATAATAAGGAAGTATTACAGCGAGATGCTCTAAATTTAAACTGGGCGTCGGTGATAAGCTGTCAAACTACTGACGAAAAAATTTATTCATTTAATAAAATTATTTTAAAACTGTTTGACCGACACGCTCCACTAAAAATGATAAAAATAAAACATGACCCTGCTCCCTGGCTTTCAGATTCCATCAAGGAGGCAATGGCTGCTAGAGATAAGGCTAAAAGGAAATGTAAGCGCCAGCCTAATGATGCGAATATTACAAACTACAAAACCTTGCGAAACCAGTGCAATAGTTTATGTCGTGCGGCGAAGCGTCGTTACTTTTATTCACGCCTTGAAAATCGTACATGTGCTGACGCCTGGAAGTTTCTTAGGTCAGTCGGTATAGGGAAAGTTTCCGCTGCTCTACCTAATGATCTAGATCTGGACTCACTCAATAACTTTTTCTCTAAGCCACCTGTTTCTCTGTGTCCGACTGTCAAAAATAACACCTTGAAACAAATATCTAAACTACCAAAAACAGCCCCGTCTTTCTCTTTTTCCAGTGCTTCTGAATCTGACGTTAAAGCTGCAGTCATGGCAATTTCATCTCAAGCCGTTGGTTGTGATAAGTTGTGCTCTAAAATGATAAAAATGATACTTCCCTCTATATTACCAATCCTTACACACATATTTAACTTCTCCTTATCCTCAAATTCTTTTCCCTGTGCATGGAAGCAGGCCAACATTATTCCTTTGCCTAAGATCTCAAATCCTACATCCTTATCCTCTTTTCGCCCAATTTCAATTTTACCCTTCCTTTCTAAAGTTCTGGAGCACATTGTTCATAAGCAATTATCCGCATTTCTGAACAAAAATAAATTAATAAGTCCTTTACAATCAGGTTTTCGTCCAGGACACAGCACATGTTCAGCACTATTAAAAGTTACTGACGACATACGTTACGCCATGGAGAATAAATCCCTGACTATCCTCATTCTGCTTGATTTCAGCAATGCTTTTAATTCTATTGATTTTGATATCCTTCTTGCTATCCTAGAATCTCTTAATTTATCTGCTGCGGCATTAGCCTGGTTTGATTCCTACCTTCGTGGCCGATCGCAGCGCGTACAAACAAATGATATGTTTTCAAACTGGTGCAATCTTCTAGCTGGCGTGCCACAAGGAGGAGTGCTGTCCCCTCTCCTTTTCTCCATTTTTATTAATGAAATAACTAAAGTAATTACATCTAAATACCATCTTTATGCTGACGACCTGCAAATTTATCAACATTTTTCTTTGGCTGACGCGATGTCTGCAGTAAC
This sequence comes from Polyommatus icarus, assembly GCA_937595015.1. Lineage (NCBI taxonomy): Eukaryota > Metazoa > Arthropoda > Insecta > Lepidoptera > Lycaenidae > Polyommatus > Polyommatus icarus. Next base: position 19,004,658 of record OW569321.1, read on the forward strand.
TTTTATTAATAATAACTTATGTCAAATAAGCGAGTGGGCGAAATCATTTGGTATCCTTGTTAATCCTGAGAAATCTAAGGCGCTCATCATAGGTAGTAGACGAATGCGTGCGAATCTAGACATACAATCACTACCACCTATCACACTAAATGGTGTACGCATTCCTTTCTCTGAGTCCGCTAAATACTTGGGATTCAACGCTATCCTGGAATGTTAACATTAACAACATCAGTCGAAAGGTCAACTGTGCTATTCATTATCTTAAAGCTCTGCAAAACTTTTTACCCATCTCTACCAAAATTACACTCATGCAGAGCATTGTAATGCCTATTATTGACTATGCCGACGTCTGTTACCCTGACGCTACTGAGGAAAATTTAAATAAATTAGAACGCTTACAAAACCTCTGCATTCGGTTCATATTTGGGCTAAAGAAATTCGATCACATCTCGGACTATCGCAATAAACTACAGTGGCTTCCTATTCGCCAGCGTCGAAACTATAGGACTCTTAGTCTGCTGTTTAAAGTACTTTTCTGTCCTTTTTCCCCCTCCTATCTGCACGACCTTTTTTCTTTTCCTCATCTCCAGGACGAGTCTTGTAGAACTTTTAGACGTACTCTTCTCCAGATTCCTTCTCACCATACCGACTTCCTTTCCTATTCTTTCACAGTTCACTCTGCCAGGCTTTGGAACTCCCTACCACCAGAGATTCGTGAAAGTAAAACTTTGGCACTATTTAAAAAGAGAGTCAGGTTGCATTATCTGCAACAGAACACGTAAAATATACTATAATACTACTGTTATTCCATGTTAAGTTCATTTATAAGTCATTTTTATTATAAGTATATTATAAATATTTATTATATTCAATATATAGGTATTATATATATTTATATTTATATATATACATCAATATATATATCATATTCTTATATATTGTATTTGTATATATTTACTTACTACTTATTATACTTTACTATATTACTACATAGCTGTAGGTACTAAGTTTATCTTTAATATTAATTAACGCGTGCACACTAATTTTTGCATATGTTTTATAATCACACATTCCTATTTTCACTTAGGTCTTCTGGAAGACATTCCATCTTTGGAATAAGATGTACCTTTGTACAATACATATTTTTAGTTTTAAGCTGGTTTGTTAACTTCATATTGTGTGTACATAAATTGTAAATAAAATAAAATAATATTATAATAATAATTATAAGAATGCAACGACCGCTCGTCGACATAATTGGGAGGAATGATGTACCTACTTGCTTAGTTTATTTTTAAACTCAACATTCAACAAAACAAAATCATTAACTTGATGATTTAAATGCATGCTGGTTACTCAGAGTCAACAATGCTGGAAAAAACATACTATACTGTACTCGGCGAATCATGGCGGTAGCGGTTATTGACTCCCTGTCAAAAACTTGTCATTTTCTATACATAACCGCGATTGACAACATCTGACACTTCATTGTCAGTCGCGGTTTACACGCTACCGCCTTGTTTCGCCGAGATACAGTATCATAGAGCTTGTCTAATTTGAAATGTCGCGCCCCACCACTTCAAAGTTCATATAAATGAAACATTTTTGTACTGTGAATACGAGGGAGGGGCGCGTCATTTCTAATTGGTTTATGTCTACTGACGTATGACTGAATATGACACACAATTAAAACCGACTTCCAAGGTAAAAACTATAATAACATTCTTATAATATGAACTAAAAACTAAAAAGTATTAAATAATTTTCCTCTCTAAGTGTGCCTGCCTTTTTTCGAATTCAGCTAAACCTTAACTATTTCTGTACTCAACCTTCATCATTTTGAAGTCGGTACCAGATATAGCTGAATCTTTATATTTTCTTTGACAGAAAATTTGAAACTTATGGAACTGGCACCGACTTCAAAATTATGAAGGTTGAGTACAGAAATAGTTGAGAGGTTTAGCTGAATTCGGAAAAATGCAGAGAGGAAAATTATTTAATACTTTTTAGTTTTTAGTTCATATTATAAGAATGTTATTATAGTTTTTACCTTGGAAGTCGGTTTTAATTTTTTGTTAAAAATAATGATTTCACTCTTTTTAGTTACCTAGTAGATAAACTATAATTAGTGCCAATTTAAATTGTATAAAAAATAGTTTTATATTGTCTTCACTATATGTCATTGAGGCGCTCTGTCGGCGCTATCGCTTGTCCGAACTCCGATTGTTGTTCATACTTCATATAGTTATAGTTTTAGTATGTATTCAATAGATTTCGCTGAGGTGCTCCTGAATCGCAGTATCGCTTGTACGTAGGAGTTTTATAAAGTTGTATTGGCTGTGTGAAATCAGAAATGTGTCACCATTGGTGTGAGCAGTGAGCATTGAAATTTGAATTGTCAACAGATTGATCTCGTATTGTTATTAGAAATATTAATTAACCCTCCAAGATGACCTCCGTCATAGTCCGCGAGTTTATAAGTGGTCGTCGGTGGTAGTGAATCTCGGATGGTCGGAGTGAGTAGTGACTTAGTGACCATACCACCCTATGCGTCGAATTACTGCGTTTATTCTATGTATCTTATTACAATTTGTTAAGACTGTTAAGAGTCATACCCCAAGGCCCAAATATCAGGTTGATAAATTTAAACAATACATTAAAAAAAATCTAAGTGAACACAACCCTATATGCGTGCTAGGTAATTTAACAATTTAACGCTTCAACTGGAAAACCATTGTTCGCTGGAAAACCATTGTTCTGGCGGCCGCTTGGGGCCGCCAGAACAATGGTTTTCCAAGAATCCGCGATCGAAGGATGAGCCGAATCACACCTAGCGGCGCGGCGAGTATATTTTCAGAGTCATAATAATATTATGATATTAATCTTGACCTTCATTATTGTAATACATAGTACTATCGCATGAGAAACTTGGAAAGCCGGCCTCGCGGGCGCCTGCGCCTTTCTCAAGCGATACTATATTGTACTACATTAATGAAGATAAAGTTTAAAATCATATTATGACACTCAAAATGCTCGCAGCGCGGCATGCCCTGACATTAGAACTTGAATAGGTACGAGTTACGACGCAATGCCGCGATGTTTACGCACACGCCGCGCGGCGCGCGGCGGCGTGCGGCGACGCCGCACCGACCGCCGTGTATAATCAGCCTATATTAATAATTGGTGTTGTTATGTACATAATTATTATTATTGTATCCATACCTATGCCTTGTAAGTTGTACTATTATCTATTTTGTGCCATGAGACATTGGTGACCTTAACACGACGTGGTAATGATTAGGGATTGCAATCCGGATACTTCGAAATCCGAAAAATCCGGATAATCCGGATTTTATGGGCCTATGAAAAATCCGGATTTTTAGTTTTCAAAATCCGGATTTTCGGTTTTTTCGAATAGTTGATAAAATTATGAAAAATAAGCTTTTACGTAATATAAAATTAATTTAAATGTATCGTGTAATATCTGACATACAAATTCACATTTGTTTAAAGGCGCTATCACAACTTTGCGTGGTCTACACGTACCAAATTGGAATTACGTATGTAGTTATTTGGTGGTTGTTATTTCATTTCTTTACAGATTTTTGTATTGAAATGAAATAATTTCTTTATAGAATTAATATTAAATTAGCTAAAACCTAGCTCTTATTTTACTATATAATTATGTTTTTTGTGATAATATAAATGCAACGATGATAAATTTACAATTATTTTCAGTATTTAATACAATGTTTTTTTCTACAAAATATAGTTTTTCTTTACATTGAGGTTATAATTATAAATCATAATTGTTTACGTAACCAATGCTGATTTGCGATTCTGTCTATTTAAATAAAGGAATAAAGTAAGTTTATAACATGAGAAATGTTTATTTAAAGTTTAAATACTTATTTTAAGTAATTATTCTGTACAATTAAGTGTGCCTAAGCCGGTGGTAGGCATCGTAGATTCTACGTTCTTCTGACTGTAAAAAAGAGTATTTATGATACCTATTTTAAAGAAAAAGATATTTTATTTATTTGTTTATATAAACATACTTTCGAACTGCTTAGCAAAGGCGCCATCAGAAATCTTTCACTTATCTTGCTCCAGCGTCACTGTTTGGCAGCCCAGCTAATATGCCTCCAGTGGGGAGTTTATAACCGTGTTCTAGGCTAAAGTCTTCGCAATTGTTGGTTCCTCGGAGTTGGCTAGTAAAAAAAAATATAAGAATCCTTGCCAGAAATGTAACTGGACAATGTAAGCTCGACAAGCACTTTTACAGAATATGTGTTAATAGCATTACGACTTGCAGATTCTATGACACACCTATTCACCTTCTATTTTACTCTACTGCTTTACTAAGAAGAGCGAAAACTTTCCTAATTTACTAAAAATGAAATGAGTGGCACCAATCCCAATCACATCGTTAAATTTATGAGCAGCACTGTGGTGGGGACGGTACTCTAATACGAAGGAGTCACAATAAATCCTCAAGGATCGTCGTAACGTCAGGATTACAGTGATCTGCCTTCGGAGGAAAATAAAAACACCTCAAGAGCATAGCGCTATCTTTTCTTAGGCATAGATACTCAGTCGAAATCCAGCCTAGATGTATGCGGACAACGTGACCAGCCCAATGCCACTTTAGCTTGGGCGTCTTGATTCCTACGTCTCTGATTCTAGTTTGGGAGCACATTATGTTTGTTTTGTTGAGATTTGAGTTCTATTGCTCTTCGGCAGACGCTGAGTTGGATTTTTTTTAAATTCTAAGTCGGTCAATGATCGAATTTGCGCATTATAACGAGCGAAATACACATGTAAACGAGTCTGAGCTTCAGTGAGAGTCATCATTCTTTATGGACCAGTTTTTCTGCCTTTCTGTAGTCATAAGAAAATATTTGGTCCAAGTATAGGTACTCATTGACATCGTCAATTCCTTACTCGTCTACTTCGACCCTATGTTTTGATCAATGTTTGTGTCTTTGACCTATTTTTTGTAAGTTCCACCTCTAGGCTTGTAGATCTTGGAGCATAATTTGATGATGTGCCTTCGATCAAATATTCTGATCAGATATATTTGATCGAAGTGATGTGTGGCTGACGGCTGTAGGCGCAAAAATGACGAAGTCGTCGATAAAGTGGAGATTGCTTAGGATTTTCTCGTTAACTAAAATTTCACATTTTTAAATAGTAAAAAAATCAAGGTACATATATTTTTAAATTGTTAATAATATTTAAAGTACCAGATACTGTCATTTTAATCTCGTCCTTTTTACACCCATGTGAAAATTGCCAACTTAAGAAAAATGTTAAGTTTTAAGACGTTTTATTTTGCACTTTTAAAATGAATGTTAAATAAAGAAATATACAAGAAAATAACTCACATTTAAAGCTGTTTGTCAAAAATATTTAAAAAATTACAAAAAATCCGGATTATCCGGATAATCCGGATTTGAGGATGAAAAAATCCGAAAATCCGGATTTTTTTAAAAATCCGTTTTTTGCAATCCCTAGTAATGATGATGATGACGATGATGATGATGATGAATTTTAATTGCGTGATAGCATAATATGCTTTCTGTTCTTAAAACAACGCCGAAACTCTCAAACGTGTATCTATAAGAAGTCACTCCTGACTCTTCTCTCTCTATTCTCTCAGCATCTTCGAAACCATGGTATACCTTGACCCAATATTTGACTTTTTGGTAGCATATAAATTTCGAGGAGTTCCCTCGATTACTCCTGGATCCCATCATCAGGTCACCACTTTTGTGAACATGGTACAAAATTGGAGTGAAACCTAATACAACAAAACAAAAATTTTGAAAATCGGTTGACAAACGGCGGAGTAATCGTTGAACATACAAAAATAAAAAAAAAATATCCACAGCCGAACATATAACCTCCTCGTTTTTTGGAAGTCGGTTAAAAAGTGTGACGTGTGCGATCTCCCTTATGGGCGTTCCTTACGGAGATACCGTAATTTACCGTATTTCAAGCCCTATAAACTCATAATTTGAAAGCTACAAAGTTATCAGTACTTCGACATTCCTTTCCCCGTTTTAAATTTTCTATTTTTGTTTATTATACTCATGATATCAGCTTTAAAAGTAAAACCAATTTATGAAAATTCAAGCATATATTCAGCATCTCCTTAGGATTTACAAATTACTTTTATTTGAAACACACGCCAATAGATCAGCAATATCATAAACTACATATTCCCCGTTTTAAATTTTTTTAGGTCAATTTTGAACTAAGATAAGTAAAAAATAGGGTTTTGGTGCGCTCTCGGCAACGCGGCAAATGTATGGCCAAGGTCGTTTGCTCGGGGGACGGCCTTAAGGCGTATAGAGTCGTGAAATGGTCATTTTGTTTTTGTAACTACTCATTCATTTCTGGCAGGAAAAAGTTGAAAAAAATATATGTGAAAGATCAGTTCCACAACTAATATATCAACATTTTTTTCTGCTTTATGTCTTACCCTTGCTTCAATAAAAAAATAATACGTGACATCGATTTTCGATTTGAAATCGGGACTCCTCCTAAACGGCTGTGATATACGGTATTTTTTTTTTGCGTAGATATATTTAGAATCTGTTTTTCTTGAATATCAGCATTTTTTATAAAAATCAAACAATATTTTCTTTGGAAAGATATCGAAAAACAGTATTTCCGAACGATTTGGTTCAAAGGTGGTCTGCGCGGGCGCGGGCGGCAGTCGTCCGCTAGCATTCAGACGGGGAGGCTGTGTCACTCGTTGCTAAATCTTGCGCCTGTGTGTGTGCTATCGAGCGTCTGTTTGTGTGCATTAGATCACTACAATATTGGCATGAGTGTTTATGTAGAGTAGTTAGACTTAGAGTACAATCAACGTAAAAAGGTTGTAATGTGGTTCGCGCATGGACGCTCTTATGAAGAGTACCTAAATTGTTATTTACTTCATGATTATTTTTAGTTAAATAATATAATATCTATTATATAATATCTATGTACGCTCACACCACGTCAGTATGGCCCCGTGCTAAGTACCTGAAGGACTTGTGTTACGGGTACCAGACAACGGAAAAATATTTAATACTTTTATACTATACATAATATATTTAAGATTTTTATTATATCATACACATATTTAATACACATCCATGACCCAGGAACATTGGAAAACTTTTTGTTCCGTCGGCGGGATTCGAACCTGCGACCCCCGGCTTGAGTTGCCACACACTCTAACCATTGAGCCACGGAGGTCGTCAAAGTTATAAGTCGATTGTTCCACGCGTATAGACGTTATAGTATTAATATTTTAAGTATTTAAATAAAACAAGTGTATAGGTGTATGGACGCTCTTATGAACATTGAACAGTACCTAAATTGTTATTTACTTCATGATTTTTGCAATTCGCGTTTTTAAGATTCAAACTGTTACTGTAGATTATCATTAAACATGAACACAGTTATTGGTTGATTTGTAAAGCCTAATGTAAATTTAAAATTGTGTTATATCATCCAAACGGCCTACCGTTTGGATGATATAACACAATTTTAAATATTTTCAATATTTTCGCCAAAATTACAAGATGACCGTTTTTACGCTCTGTCAATTCAAGACTCTGTTAATTCTAGACGAGTCTTGAATTGTCAGCGTAAAAACGAGTAAGTCGTACGTGTCCGTTTTTACGTTGTAAGAATAAAAATATTATATTAGGTCCTAAATTAATTCAACACTTTATAAAATTAATCTTATTGTCATAGTTTATAATATTTATGTAATAGAAATGTTGGCTCTTCAGTAAGAAAAACTAAAAACACAGACATATCTTTCTATACGCTGCTAATTTAAGAAATTTTTTCTTAATGAACAAATAAAAAGTCATCAATAACTATAGGTCCATAGTGAAAAATTCTAATAAAATGTGATTGTTTGATAAGTTAAACTGTATAGTTTTCAAAAGTCTACAAATTTTAGTATAAAATATGTATTCACTAATTATTCTGTTTTCACTAAAGGGTAAAACTAAACATCATAATGTTGAAGTTGCCTTTTTCTTCTTATTGGTCTTTTCGGATACGTCTTGAGCAAGGTAAATTTTTACTGACTCTTAAGAATTTATGAAGGAATTATTTTAACCGACTTCCAAAAAACGAGAAGATTATATTATGTTTGGCTGTGGATATTTTTTTTATTTTTTATTGTTGTATGTTCAACGATTACTCCGCCGTTTGTGAACCGATTTTCGAAATTTTCGAACTCGACTCGATCGAAACCTTATGTGAATAATAGAAAATATTGATTTCGAGTCGACAACTTATATCCGCAAAATTCGTATTATGGAGTATTTCGTTAAATTCTAATGGCACTGACAAACAAACTTCACGCGCCATCTTGCTGTAAAGTGACACATGCCGCATCATGTGTCATTGACGTAAAGACAGAGTTGCCAGAATAATAAAAGGCGCACCCTTTTGTTGTAGTTCCCAGTATTACATGCTTATGTCGTTATAAAAAATAGAAGTATAAAGTTTTAGCTGATGAATTCTGATGTATTTATTTTGTATTTCCATTGGCTCATAAATCATAATACGTATGCAAAGTTTAGAATAATTATTAATTCATCATGCAAAGAAGCCTTAGGCCTCAGCCTCCGTCGCAGCTATTATATCACGTCGCAGATTATTTATAACACTTAAATATTCATATTAGTCCAAATTTGATTGAATGTGTGGCACTAGTCCCACTAAAAACGAACAAAAATCTTATAATAACAGAACGTAAATGATAACAAGTCTATAAATAATTCTCTACCTTAGAGGTAGAAACGGACAAGTACGACATGACGCGGAACGGCGCAAAATTTCCAAAGCGGTACAAGACGGTAAGTATAGATGTCCGCATCTACCACAGTAAAATCTAATAAAACTCCCAACTTGTCGTCGTTTACGTCTTTTTATCTTCGGAATTACTTGTGATAGAAAAAAAAAGTAGGAATATGCGTCTCATTATAATATTATGGAAGTGCATGATGCAATAAAAAATTGCTATTATGGACATGACCTTTTATACGTAGGGACCGTCGATAGAAATACGTCGTTACATACGTCTTTAAAAAAACGCGATTGCCTAGCAAATAAACAAAGGACTACCTGTTTAATTAATATATCGAAGAATGAAGCGAAGAAATATAATTAATGTTAAAAAAGAAAAAAAAATCGGGTACCTAGTTTTCAATCAACAAAAACCCGAAAACCCGGGTTTTAAAAATTGGGCCCGGGTTGCGATGCCCTAGCTTAGGCAAGACAAGCACGGACCTAACTAAGACAGCCAAGACTTGAAAAATTATCTAGATACCTACTGATTATTATTTATTTATTTTTTGTCAGTGCCTCTTAATAAATTAGACATAAATATCATACTTGATACTAAGCGTAAATCGTAATTCGTGTAGCATTAAACGTATTAAAGTCATTCGTCAAACATCTATTTATTCACAATAGTAATTCATTTTCATATAAATTGCACATTTTTAAAGCAAGTAGTAGGTAGGTAGTGGATTCGAGTAAAATAGGCAGTGATAAGTCAGGAGTGCTTCTGTTCGTCATACGCGCGCTTAATCTATGTACGATGTTTTCGTGCGGGGAGTGCAGAGCAGGGGGACCTAAGCCACGCCCAAACGTCCAAGGTTATCGACGACTCTATGCGCCTTAAGGCCGTCCCCCGAGCAAACGACCTTGGCCATACATTTGCCGCGTTGCCGAGATCGCGCCAAAACCATATTATTTTTACTTATCTTGTTCAAAATTGTCCTAAAAAAAATTTAAAACGGCGAATATGTAGTTTATGATATTGTCGATCTATTGGCGTGAGTTTCAAATAAAAGTAATTTGTAAATCCTAAGGAGATGCTGAATGTATACTTGAATTTTAACAAATTGGTATTACTTTGGAAGCTGATATCATGAGTATAAGAAACAAAAATAGAAAATTTAAAACGACAAAAGGAATGTTGATATACTGAAGATTATTACTGTATTTTTATTACAACTTTGTAGCTTTCAGATTATGAGTTTATAAGGTTTTAAATACGGTCAATTACGGAATCTCCGGACGGAACGCCCTTAAGAACACCAAGCTTCTTCGAGGCGCCTTAATACCCTCTAGATCAGAGGTTCCCATACTTACTTTTTTTCTCATACACCATTTTGAACATTTTGCTGGATCCGCGGAAAACCCACAAAGTTATTTTGGCGCTAATATACCTAATTAATGAGATTTTGTCTCTTTTGACTTTAGCAACCTTGGAGGTCGTTATATTAGGTTTAAAGTATATTATAATAGATACAAATCAGTAATTACAATATTATGATAACCGTGAATCATAATTCATAAAGCAGAAAAATGGTTAAATAATGCATATTAGACAGTCTACTCTACTGACGCAAATGCAGTATCATCATGATACTGCATTTGCGTCAGTATATCATGTTATTAGATAAAACTTAATGTTTTTTGTTTATCTGATATACTTACTTACACTAACAAATAACAACATAATATTATGTAACATGTGGAATACTCTGTATCAAGAATACTTTCCATAATATTTCTGAATAGGTAACATAATATTATACTTAGTTAATATTTGAATAGGTAGGTAGTAGGTACAAAGTATGAGTAAGTCATGTCTATTATAATTGCTAGATTCCATTCTTGTATTGGAGAAGTTTTTATTTAGGCACAGAATATACAGGGTGCAATTAAACCTTCCTGCCAAATTTCGATATATTGATCGTTGATAAAAATAAAAATACACGTATTTTTTCTTTTATAATCGCTCGCATAGCTATTCTGAAATAGTCACAAGCGAAGTCGCCTGTGAATTCGCAGCGGAATTAGCGCTACATGAACAATCGGTATTCAGAAACAACGTGAAATCGACACTAGCGCTGCCCGGGCGGAAACGCAGGTGAAGTGAACTAGATAAAGTGAGAACTTGACAGTTGTTAAGAGGGTTTGGTATTCAGAAACAAATTCCGCCGCTATTTCAGCAGTCGCTTCGAATCCACTTACGAATTCATCTGTCAGATTTTAGGTTACTAAATTTCTAGTGAAATCTTGTATTGGTTGGTGCTTGTGTTTGGATTTTTATCGTTTAATAAACGTAAGTGACGACTTCTTACTGTACTAAAATGTTGAGAAATAGCCTCCGAAAGTTATCCTAAAAACACTACAATTAATGGACACTACGTGTCGCCCGCGCGTGACCTGCCCCCGCGCGCGCGCCTCGCCTCGCGTCACCTCATTGTCGATCATACTCACCGCCGCGAGTGAGCATTCTGCAACGATTTTAATTGGGATAAAATATGTCATTAACAAAAAAATAACACCCAATTTTTTTTGGTTTAATGGGTTCTCCTACTGATACATAAGCCCTGAAAAAAATTTGGCAGGAAGGTTTGCACCCTGTATATTAGCTGTACATTTAGGTAGCTACCATCGAGGAAATTGATTCCTATGCATTTGAGAGACCTACGTCAGTTGGTCGATCATGTCAATTTAATGTTAATTGTGATCTGTCGGCTGGGTTTGACGTAATGCGACCAACGGGGCTCCGGGTCAGGATGGGAACCTACCCGGCTTTGTCAGTCCCGGCGCCGAGGGGAACGCTTTAGTTCGCCTAAGCGTTCCCTTACTTTGGTGGAAGTCCGGTCCGAGGTAGACCGGCCAGTCGTGGAAGGAGTCCCGTGTTTGTTAGATCCGGGATATCCCTCCGTTATACGGCTGAAGGCGACCCACAGGTGGTTTTAGTGAGTAAGAGTCTCACATACCCGCGGGGTACCCAACCCGGGGCACCCATGATGGGTTTCCCCTGCGACATAAAAAAAAATGCGACCAAACTACGTAGGTAGGTCCCCCATGCATAGGAATTAAAACGTAGTGATTATATTCTCTTTGATAGGAAATAGAAATCAACTTCTCTGATAGTACTTACTAAAAACAATGGAATTTTGCATAAAACATACGAATAAATAGATAATTATTATTAGTAGCCGTTAGCCGTAAGTATAATTATTTTATTAACATTATAATTAAGTAATAATTTCCTCTTTTTTAAGTATGTTGTCGGCGCCATCTATGCGGGCTCCTGCGCAACTACAGGCTGCGAGCTCCGCGACTGCAGCGCCAGCAGAGCCACGGCACAACACCGACGCGACACCGCATCGTGAACATCGCGCGGGAGGGCAATCTCTGCAACTTCACGGCACCGTCCCCGCACCCCTGTCACAACGAACATTTTATTTCAATACACGCCAATTCATCGCCTGGACCAGTCGTTTTCATTTCCTCTCCGAATAGTTTCGGAGGAAATGAAATTTTGCAAGTCATCACCATAAAACTGGTCCTTCGAGCCGGATTCCAACCAAGGAAGCAGTGATTGGAGCGGAATATACGCAAGAAAACGACGAGAAAAGGCTACATTCGCAACAAAAAAGGAAGAACTGTCAGGTCTGGCTTCCATCGTTCCAAATCCCATCTCCTCAATCTTTTTATTAATACCGTGCTGTTTTTTTATAGATTCGCGACCGCTGCAAGCAGTGCAGAAGCAGTGCAGTTTAACTGTGAGTACCCTTGTTTTTTTATAGAAATTCAAAATGGTGGGTGATGGAATAGTTCAGGGTGAATCTAGCATGATTAAGAGCCCCCGAGTACCGAAAAACACAGACTTAATAAGGAAAAGGGGTGCGCTAAAGACTAGGCTTAGAAATTTCGAAAAATTTGTTACTAAATTTGAAAATTTGTCGTTAAACTCGCAACAAAAATGTGAAATTAAGTTACGCGTGCAGGCCATATCTAATATGTTTAATGATATTGAGATTTTGCAAACTCAAATCGAGGAATTAAGTACCGATCAGGATGAAAATAGGCAATTTCAAGAGAGGGAATCTTTTGAAGATCAATATTACCGCGTGTTAGCATTCGCACATAGCTTAACACAAGATGGCGACGGTTTGAAAACGTACAAACAAAATAATTTAAAAAATTTTTCTTCCGTGAAATTACCTGATATTAAGCTACCATCCTTTGATGGTGCAAACGATCAATGGTTAGAATTCAAAAATTCGTACGTTACCATGATCCACTCTCGCACAGATTTAGATCCAGTTCAAAAGTTTCAGGATTTAAAATCATCCCTTTCGGGCAGTGCATTGCAGGTAATTGGAGCTTTAGAATTTACCGCCGAAAATTATACCCATGCGTGGGAATTATTAGATACTAGATTTAATAATACTCGTTTCCTAATACATAACCACGTAAAGGCGTTATTTTCTATTCAATCTATACAAAAGGAGTCTGCATCGCAATTGAGAAAATTAATAGATAGTATCTCTAGGAACTTAAGAGCGTTAAAATAGGTGAACCAACGGAGTCATGGGATAGGTTAGTGATTCATTTAATGGTTTCAAAACTAGACCCCTCCACGGAACGCGAATGGGAGGAACACAAAGGCTCTTCTAGATTTAATTCACAAAACAATACAACTGTGATTAAATAAGATCATTTTTTGTCATTTTTAAAAGATCGCGCAGATGTATTAGAAATGATAAAGGCTAGCGGTACTAAAAACCCGGCTGAACCGAAATTTAGTTCATACAATTCTAATAAAAAGCCTACTAGCTCTCAACAAATTCGTAGTTTTACCAGCACCGGATAATAATTTATACAGTATCTGTACACATGATACTGTATAAATTATTATCCCTAATCTTTTAGTTATACTGTACAAAAATTATATTAAAAATAACTTTCTAATCAATCAATTAGATCACTGTGTCTACCTCAGCATCGCTAGATGAACTGTCAGTATCAGAAGTTGCCGATTTATAGGGCCTTAATACCTCACCCCTTACTACAGCTGAAAACTTCTTATTTTTCAATTTTTGGGTCTCTTTGGCATTGGGGTTCGCCATTTCCACAACACTAGATCACCGACTGAATTTTTCCTACATTTGTGAGTTTTGTCAAATCTATTTTTCATAACAGTTACATAATTTCTATCAATTAGAAGTTATGCTGTTGCCCTTCTTTCAGTTAATGCCTGTCGTTGTGAAGTACGGTCCCTAGGACCACTGAATGGAATAGCTGGTAATTTAGAGTTATCATGGCTAAACATAAGTTTAAATGAAAGGAAGGAAGCAGTAGAATTATGTGTATTATTTATACCCCATACTATATCCATTAATTTATCATCCAAAACAGTTTCATTTTCAGGCAGTGTTCAGTCCATCAATATTAGTACGAGTACCATTTATTTTTCACTGGGCCATTTGATCTGGGACTAGCTATAGCATTAAGGACATGTTTTAATTGCATGTCTTCTGTAAATTAGTTAAGGTATCGGCTAGGAAATGCTTTGCCTCTATGCTATTATGCGGACTGCATTTGTAAACTGGAACTTATGGTTTTTATGGAGCTAGAGTTTTTTTTTTTTGTCGGGCTTAGCAAAAACAAATTGTGCCAAGTTATCGGCATGAAGGGTTTGCATAGATACAGGTACTTTTCTATAAGATGTAATTTTTTCTTCTTCAGATTTTCCATAATTACCCTTACCGAAAACATATTGAAGGCAAGAATTGATGAATTTCCATATTATATCGGGTCATTTTAGGAAACCAAAACTGTTGTCAAAGCCAGGGTGTCAATCATGTCAGCTAGGGGTCATGATAACATTTAGCTGCATTAAGTTATATTTTGCCAAATTGGGAACAGTAAATCGTTCTCCATTTAGAGTTTTTTTTGGAACAGTTTATCCTTTAGTTTAGTTTTTGTATTAATCCTTCAGGCCCCGCGCGAGCACCGGTGATCGCGAGAACAAAAAAATACATTGGGAATTCCTAGGACCTCCGATCGAAGGATTATTATACCCCTTAAACCTAGTTTACTAGCATCCGTATTAACCTGGAGATCACAGCCACACAATTTTGATACTTGGTCCTCAATATGAGGCAAAGGGTACGGATCTTTGAGTGTCTGTGAATTTAAATTTCGGTAATCAATGCACAGCCTGTAATCTCCACCCTTCTTCAAAATCACCGGACTAGCATATTCAGACATAGAGTGACAAATGATACCAGCTTCCGAAAGATCGTTAACCTTTTCATCAGCTATTGCATTATATTTTCATTTGTAATAAATCTGTGTACCCTAAATCTTTTTTATTCTTAGTGAATAAACTAATATCATCTTTTTTTTTTATCTTAACTTTCAGCAATATCTACCTTACCTAAACCCTCTAATTCCCGATTCATGTATTTTATGCACCAAGTGTAATGTGACAACTCACAACAAACAATCTTTAAAAGGAATGACATAATAATATCCTCATGTAAAGTTTGTAATCTGGATGCTGAAATATAATAATATGCAAAGGTTATAGGAATAGGCTATTTTTAATATAGGAATAGGCTATTTTTAATTCTCAATTTGACATTGTTTGTTTATTTTTTAAATTTTTTTCGTGTTTAATGCCTATGACTCTTATATTTAATTAATTCTTAATAATTGACACAAACTGGATTTGTTCCATTGAATTTTTCCCATTGGGATCGATATCTACAAATACATCTATATTACAGCAACTATTTTTAGGTAAAATTGTATCACGCTTCAGCAAAACATCATACTTATACCTATCACTTATATTTGTCAGCTGTTTGTAACTGTCAAACAAATTAAAGTCTCAGTAAAAGTGGCAGAATTAGCTGTAGTAACTAATACCAGGCTGGTTGATCATTTATTGTCCAATAATTAAGTCTATGTCGCTTGATAGTTGTTTTACAGTCTCTATAATATGGCTTAAACCATTTTATCTCCAAAACCTTTCAATATAGTATTAGAAGGTAAAAACTTTAGATTTCATTTTCATTATTCTTGTTCATTGGCTCCCTACCCACACAATTTTTTTGTAAATATTATTTACTAAGATATTACTTGAAGTATAAAAAGTGTTACTTGTTGAATTCTGCGGTTGCCGAGTTGTTCCTGCTGTATTCGCGAAACCAGCAGTTAACCGTCGTATGACCGAGGCATTGAAAAGCTTCAAGGCAGTTTTTGCGTAGCGGACCCACGTAACCGCAGTTGCACGATGAATATTGAATTGTCAATCGGTTATACTGTTCCATCCGTAAACCTCCTAGCTGGTTGATTTTATGCAGCCATGTAGCTTACATTACAAGCGTCGTCTTCTGGTTCAAACTTTGGTATCACTTCTGCATCAGCTTGAGTAATTCTGCGTCGTTTTGTCACTGGTTCACTATCACAATCACTGTTGTTTATGTTTGAAAAGAAAAAAAATCAGTTTCTTCGCTGTCAATCGTCGAGAGTCAGGACAAGTCTCAGGGCGTTCTTCTCCTTTTGCCAAGTCCCGCAGCATAAGGACCGGACATTTTTGAAATGATCCCACTTCTGAAATATTAGGAGTAGTAAAAGTCTTGAATAATTATACATTGAGTGGTATTTATTCGAGCAGAGTTTCACCTTACTCGTTTCAAAGTTATTTACAGAATGCCTCCATCAATGCAATATGGCTGGCTTTTATACCATTTTACACAAAAGAAACTAACTTCCGTTGACAATTCAAATATAGTAAAATCATTAAAGAAAGAAGAAAGTAAAATCGAAAAAGAATGGCTAAGAATAAGTAGGTAGGTATATAATTCTAAATATTAATTAATGTACTTCTCATAATATTTAAGATAATTATTTACTTAAATATGAGAAGAGGAAGTTATAACGGAAGTAAATAATCCTCCTGTTCATTTATAACTAACTATTTGTCAAAATCAATTACCTTACTTATTACTATTCAAAATATAATAATCACTAATTAAACTTATATATAGTGACTAACATAATATACAGATTTAAATAAAATAAATATAATACTATGTAGCTTGTCCATTGACATCCGCTAACAAACAAGATGAAAAGAGCGAGGCAGTCTAATGTAAATTGTAACCACTTTTTCATGTCGTCACAATATGTCGTCATTCGTCACATGTCGTCACTCGTTTTTATGCCCTTTCGGTATTTCCAATATATTATTGTTCAATTTGTTTGTTATTTTTAATAAATATATATTATATTTAAAAATGGTTACTTGTTCTCTAAGTGATTACATACAGAGTGTAAATCATAAGAATAATCCTGAAAAATATACATTTCACTGGTAATTTAATCTTCATGTCCTAATTGTTACGATGTGTTTATTTTTGCTATATTCTGTCTTTAGTTCTCTATTTTAAATAAAATATTGTGATTCCTCCCTTTTACTTTCATATTTTGCGTAACTAAAGGTACAATTATTGTTCTTATATTATTATACACATTTTGAAGAAAATTTTTTCATCAAAATTTTTTACATGTACGCTACTACATCGATATGCTTATCGATATTTTACAATAACATAAAACTAAAATAAAAATGTAATGGGGGGGTAAGGGTATTATGATATGTAAGGGAAAGGCGCTAATGGTAGACACTGAACTAATAGAAGACACTTACGACAAAAATGCCATAAAAATAAGAATTATTCTAATTATTTCTCAACACTGTAAATTTTATAAGCTTCGTATGCTATCTGTTGATGTGAAAAAATATATTAGGGATGCCTTCGGGAACAAAATTTTAAAATGGGATCAGTTTTCGTAAATGATGTGACCGCGTCAACACGCACCCGGCAATTTCGTAGCAAATAGGTTAAGGAAGGCGAAATTTTGCACGTCAGTTTTGAATACATTTATTAGATTTTTTGTAATTTCTATTGATTTCATTGGATTAATGGTCATGTTGTATACACTAATTAATGTTTATTTAAGATTTTTTATCAATTTTCCCTAACAATATAAAGGGTGTCTACTATTAGTTCTTGAAAATGTAAAAAACCTAATAGATGACATGTATCTCATCTTTGAGTTTTGCAATACAAACTAAAGTTATTTTGTGCTTTATTCTACTGCAAAAATCATCACAATTCTCTGAAAATATAATTCTATTAACAATCTGTCTGTCAAGAACTTAGAACTACTGTACCTAAAAATGGACATGGTATCTAATATTAGACCTTGTACTGATCTAAAAATCGATTGCTTTAGTTTTTTAGCAGTAAAAAAAAGAAAAAGGAGGAAAAGAAAGAAGAAAAAAGAAGAGGCAAAAGAAGCATGGAGACTAAAGACTGAAAATAAATTTGCTAGGAAAAAAAAGTCGGGTTGCACTCCGGGAGTGCCGGCAGAAGTGAAACCTTGATTATTAACGTTGTGCAATTTTTTAACCCAATTTTTATGAAAATCGATTATTAAAAAATCGATTTTTTAAATTATTCGAAACCCTTACAATCGATTAAATTTTTAACCCATTTTTATGAAAGTCGATTATTAAAAAAACGATTTTTTTAATTAATCGAAACCCTTACAATCGATTAAATTTTTAACCCATTTTTTATGAAAATTGATTTTTAAAAAATCGATTTTTTTAATTTATCGAAACCCTTACAATCAATTCGAGTTCGAGTTCAAGTTCGAATTCGAGTTCGAATTCGAGCTCGAGTTCGAGTTCGACACAAAACACTACTCTCCATCTCCAACCGTCTTACGGTTTTTCCAAGGATTTTCGATCAGCACGAGAATCTGACGCGAGTTTCACAGTTTTTACCCATCCCACAAATTAAGTGCTCAACGCCGCTAAAGAAGTTTTCACTTTAAAAATATGAAAAATAAAAGGAAAGATAGTTTCAGCATGGAAGAATAATGAATATAATCTGGAGACAACGTGGATAATATTTCTGATGCATGTAGTTACTATGATGAAGTAAATGAAATCTTTTGAAAAATGGCAAATAAAGACCAAATAATAGGAAAAATGTAAAATGTAATGTAAAGTTCTATGTCTACTATTAGTTCATATTGGTGTCTACTATTAGTGATGTTCGTTTTTTGTGATGTCATCTATTAGTACTTATGACTAAGTTTACAAAAAGACAAATAATATATTTTTTAATTGATTTGTCAGAGAATAATTATAATAGTTTTATTTTGTAAGAGTTACTGAAGACATGGAAGAAGTTATCAATCCTTTATATTCATAAATATATATTTTATAACATTTAAATGTTTCATGTTTCCTTATAGTGTCTGCCATTAGATCCCTTCCCTTATTTAGTTTAAGAATAAATAATATACTAATGTGTGTCGTTTACTTTCAACTTTATATTTGCATTTCTATTAATGTAAGGGCTGATTTGTCAGATATTACCTGAGTAATAAATAAGTAACTTTATAATGTGTATATTATTTAACCCTTATAAGAACCTAAATAATGTCATAAGTTCATAATCATAACATATCCGACGATGAAAAATAACCCCAAACGAAAATGTGTATCTACTTTTCAATCGTCACCTTTTTTCTGCCAAATAAAATATATGATACCTAATTTGAATTACGAAATTCAAAGTTGCATATTATTTATTTCTCATAGAAACGCAGGTAAAATAACTCGAACGGACTATTATACTCGATAGTAAAAGATACATCACTAGCACACGCACACATTGACAGATCAATATATATATATATATAGATGTTACCTTAACCCGTCATCGCGTGGCCATTTTGTGATTATTTTCATACAAGAGGTGTGCGTTTATTTTTTTGAATATTTCTATTTGTCGATCATTTCGAAGCACATTAATATACAGAAAAGAAAGTCATTTAGTTCATGATATCGTTAAACTATAGTTCAATCCGTAAACATACGTAAAAAGCTATGCAATTTTTGTAGACAAATTATTAATTGATGTGACATTTTTAGCACTAATGCCTTATATAGCACGAATAAGGGATTATTTAACTTATAAATTATCTTTTTATCTTACAAAATACCGATTGAAAAGTCCAAAAAACGTTGTTCAAAACTTACGTATTTAATGTTGAATCCAAGTGTTTGAGGCATTCTTTGGCCATTCTTATGGTTTATTATTTAGCGGAACCACAAAACTCAACAATATCTAACATAAAATGTTCACTAAAAACCTTTATTAACACTTCTATTACATGAAATATGCAGACCGACTCCTTTGTTATGTCCGAGTAAGTAGGACATAACATTACACGCTTTTGACGCTTATAAACCGATATAAGGCCCTCTCCAGTGTATATTAACTCAATGGCCACGCCTTTTCGGGTTGTCAGATGGTCTATACGACAGTAAATTATTATTTAAAGTCTATGGGTGAAACAGGCCCTTATATTATTGTTAATAAAATACTATATTGTCAACTCAAAACATTAATTATTTAAGATGCACCAGCGGTCATTGACGTTTATAGTCTAGGAGCTGTGAAAAAATGCTCGCTCACAAAAACTATTAACTGAAAAAAAAATTGAACTCTTATCTTTACTTACAAAATTACATGTCCTGACTGACTGACTGACTGACTGATTCATCATCGCTGAGCAAAAACTGTTAAAGTTACAGCCACGAAATTTGGTGAGCAGAGTTGTTTTATTAAGTAGATACCCACCAAGGAAGGAATTTTGAAAATTTTACCCGAAGGGGGTGAAATAGGAGTTGAATGAAAGTCCGTCATTTCTTGAGTTAGAAACATGAAACTTTATTTTTGGGCTACTGATTAAAAATGAATAGATACGTATTTAAGCGTTTTTGGAAATTCTACCTCCAAGGAGGTGAAATTGGGGTTGACAGATTTAATAAAAGTCCGTTATTTCTTGAGTTAGAAACATGAAATTTTATATTTGGGCTACTGACTCATGAACATACATCGCTGTACACAATTTCTCCAGGTTGTGTTGGACCTCGGGTCGAAAGGGGCGTCTTGCTTGCTTTCCATATTGGCATGCTTCAAGCCCGTCACAGACTTAGCTATAATATATATTAATATATTTATAGCAAGGCATATTATTCTATACTAAATTCACATGTCACAGAATATTATAGCTGAGTGTGTGGTCACGCGAAAATTAGTATAGAAAATATATATTAATATGCCTAGCTATAAACATATTAATATATATTATAGCTAGGTCTGTGACGGGCTTTACAAATAAATTCCTGATTTCCGCTCAATTTGACATTCTTACTCATATTTTGAAGCTCTTTAATATTTATATGTCCTAATCTTTCGTGCCAAACTTTAATATCAGTTTGCACAATATTACAAACTTCTTGTTTTACTGTTTTGACATCTACTTCGTATTGGTTATTTTCAGTTAAATGTCCGCTCATAACAACAATATCATTTTTTAATATTGCAGCTTTTTCACAACTTTTCATAATCGGGTATCCTTTTCTTGTGGCAGCGCCTTCGGAAAACAAATTTCTTCGTAAATCGGGTACATATAGTACGTTCCCTAATTTACATCTCTCCCATGTACCATTTACTTTTTTATCTAACAGTATGGTTCCTTCACCACATACTGTGATACTCTGTCTGTTACCTAATTTAACAAAATTGTTGTGTTGAGACTTGTTGAACTCGCAGAAGTAGTAACGCTTGAAAGTCATGTGCATTGAGGCTCTTCATCATATTCATTCAAGGCAGCGCTGAACGCTAACATATTGTCAGGTTTCTTACTATCATGCTTTTTCTTCGGCATTCTACATTCCTTCGCAAAGTGACCTCTCTTGTCACAGTTGTAGCAAACAAATCTATGACTTGACACCTTTTTCCGATCATTTAAAGAGTTCTGTCTATTTCCATTTCTTGGTTTGAAATTTCCTTTGGAAGTTACTAGTGCTGTCTCTCTGTTGCTTACATCGTTGGCAAGGCTGGCCTCTTCGTCTACTAGACGAGAAGTGAGATTTTGAATTGTCTGACTTTCTGAATCTAGTGAGAGCCAAGCTTGTCTAAGTGATCGGTATGTTGACGGTAATGTACTCAGAATTTTAGTCATTACTGCCGTGTCGCTGATTTTCTCACCAGTCTCTCGTAGCTGCTTTGCTAAGCTTTCCACCTTCGACACATGCTGTGCCATGGTATCACTTGCATTGTATGAATATTGGTAGAATTTTTCATGAATTAACATTTTGTTATATTCTGATTTCTGTTCATAGATGGCTTCTAATTTTGACATGACTTGTTTATTAGTCTCGCAGTTTTCTATAATGGATATTTGATTTAAATCCATGGATGATGTCAAAATGAACATGGCCATGCCGTCATCTTTATCCCACTGCACGCGAGCTGGTTTCCTCTGGTCTTGCCTTTTCTATGTTTAATCCGCGTGCTCTCAACGCGCATTTCACTTGGAATTTCCACTGTTTAAAGTTTCTTACATCAAAATTCTCAATTTTCATGGCATTTGTAACCTCCATTGTAGGTTAGTTTTTATATCGGTTGTAATCTTGCTCTGAACTTGAAATTTTTATTGAAATATGTAATTATCGTGTGACTGGGCCCATAACCTATTCAGATTAGGCAGTATTTTCAATAAAAAATTCACGTAGATTTCTTGATAACACAAACACTTTATTTTCATGAGGTTTCAACCACAGATTAAGGATATATATAGTTACAACCATTACAAGAAAATTGCATGAGAGCGATGCACATTGACAGCTCATCATAGAGAACATTTTTCATAGACTAAAGAGTTATTTTCTTAAACTAATAACGCTATAGTAGCAGAGAACTTAAATTATACTTTTACTAAGATACATCTACATTATAAATTTATTTATCCAATAATATTCCCCGTTTTAATTTTTTTAAGGTCAATTTTGAACGAAGATAAGTGAAAAAATAGGATTTATGTGCGATCTCGGCAACGCGTCAAATGTATGGTCAAGGTCGTTTGCTCGGGGGATGGCCTTAAATGAAGCAGTTAAATAATTAGTATAACATTAAAACGTCTACAGGTCATCAACTCCAAGTTTTATGTCGCAGTCTTATTTTAGTATCAGACATAACATCAGAAAAATTAGGTCGCCTTTTAATACACTTTTAATCTGCCAAGCACGTAAATCGCGACAATAAAATAAAACTACTTTTACTTTAATTTAATCACAGTACAGAATTTATAATATTTAAATTATACTTAAAATTAACTGGCAAGACAATGCGTGTCGTTTGCTGAGTTTGAAATATACCTGCCCAAAAATAATGCATAAGGTCACTTTTAGACTACAGGCCCATGTCGAAAATGGATGGGTCATATGAACCACCTGGTGACGTACATAGGACGATATTAGAGCATAAAATAATAAGATTTAGCACTATGTCGTCACTTGTGCTGATGAGAATTCAAAAGTGCATGTAGGGTGAGTACATTTTGTTCATATGATTCTGTACGGCATACCATCGATATACACATGAAAAATAATAAGAAAGCCCGCAGTGCCGTTCAAAAATTCGATATATTTCGTTGTATGGACTTTTCTTACATTTCGTTCTATGGATATTTGCTTGAGTTTTTTTTTTTCTCCTACAAACCTTACAGTGTTGTATTACAATGTGGTAATAAGGTCCCGTTTATACCCCTAAAAAGAGTTTTGCATTATACCTAGCGTCCCAAGGAGTGCCGCAGGGTTATGTTGGACACTCCATGCTTAGCACTGGGTCCATAAACTATAAAACCGATTATATGTAGAATTCCGACTATGGGACCCTGCAGGGCAAACGCGTTATTTTTAAACGTTTCAATTCAGGTTCCCGTCTGCTTTGGTTGTGGTTCAGTTACGGTTTGGTTCCGCTGCGTCTGAACAAATTTCAGTATCGTACTAACGTTTCAACTGTAACTCAACCTTAGATGGAACTCGAACGAAGCGCAACGTTTGAACTTTAGACAGACATTACAGCGGACCAATCAGCGCGCTTCTGATTTTGTTTTGATTGGCTTAAATATAAACAATTTTTTCCCGATGCGTTAATTGCTCCATTGACAAATAGTTTTTTTACATGTGGATGAATATGACACGAGTGAAGTTGTTTTGGTAGTTATGAATGCTAATGATTATAACTTGGATGTTTTAATTATTTACGTAGTTAAATTCATATTGTTTTACTATATTTTACAAACGCCAAAACTTTTGAGTAGTGACTAGTGGCTTGTGACAAAAGTTTTATGTGGCGCAGAAAACATTTACGTAAAGAAGTAATGTCAAAATTCAATTCACTTTTTAACAAACTCAAATAGTCCGTAGTGTTATTTTACAGCTTTGAAGTAAAACATAAGCTTATATTATAATTTAATTAAAGCTAATATATTATTTTTTCCATCGATTTTCGTCAATTTAATACACCAAAATAAGAAACGTTTCAGAAACGTGCGAGTAGAAGTAGCATTGCATCAACTTTTTGTTTTGACAGCGTTTGCGCTCGGGCTGAAGGTTCAGTAAAGTCTCAACTAGCTGTCAAAACGTTAGCGCGATACCGAATCGTTCCAAAACTCGATCAACGTCTGAGTTTCATTTGCGGTTCAGTTGAAAAAATTTAGCGCGATTGCCCTGCAGGGTAAATGTTGTGACTTCCACTACCTGCTTACGTATTCTTCATGTATTATCGCATAAACTAGCTAAAAGCCGAGCTTTGTGAAAGCTCGCGTCGTCACACCTTGACTGACTGATGATAACACGACATATCTCAGTACATGCAAATAAAAATTACTATGTTAAAGCTAATGAAGACTGTAACACAGACAGAAATAGTTGAGATTTAGACGAATTCTGAAAAAGGCACAATTAAAGAGTAATGCCCGGGACACACGAGGCTAGTTTTTCAAGCTAGGATAGCAAGCTAGTGTTAGTAAGCTAGCAAGCTAGTGCTTCTGGCTTCGTTTGGACAAAACTGTCTTCATTGTAAGCTATATGTATTGTAAGCTATATAAGCTACATATATGTAAGCTATAATGTAAGCATGCTCCAAGCTAGGTCAGCAAGCCAGGACAGTTTGGTGAAAAACTAGCTTGCTATCCTGGCTTGAAAAACTAGCCTCGTGTGTCCCGGGCTTAAGAGACTTTATTTAATACTTTTTAGTTCATATTATTATCTTATATATAAAATTCTCGTGCCACAATGTTAGTCCACGAACTCCTCCGAAACGGCTTTACTGATTTTTACCAAATTTTGTATGCATATTCAGTAGGTCTGAGAATCGGCTACTGGGTACTTTATATATTGATAAGTGCATTTGTTGAATAAATAATAGTAAATTATTACAACTCGAGACTGAGGGCGACCATTGTTTGTGCGACGACGATCGACGTTGCCATGGCGACATACTTATTTAGTCACTTCAATAAAATAATATGGGCGAAATACTTTATATTATGGCAAAGCAACGTTTGCCGGGACAGCTAGTCTTATATATAAAATTCTCGTGTCACAATGTTAGTCCACGAACTCTTCCGAAACTGCTTTACTGATTTTTACCAAATTTTATATGAATATTCAGTAGGTCTGAGAATCGGCTACTGGGTACTTTATAATATATTAGTTGCATTTGTGGAATAAATAATAGTCAATTATTACAACCTGAGACTGACGGCGACCATTGTTTGTGCGACGAGATAGCGATCGACGTTGCCATGGCGACATACTTATTTAGTCACTTCAATAAAATAATATGGGCGAAATGCTTAATAATTATTATGGCAGAGTAGCGTTTGCCGGGACAGCTAGTAAAATATAAATTAATTTGTTTTTACCTTGGAAGTCGGCTTAAATTTTTTGTTAAAAATAATAATAGAATTACCCATGCTCCAAAAATACTGTGGTTGTTGTTTGCCTTAAAATATTAAGAATATAAAGAGCCTTACAAATTAATGTAGAAAGTAGACATTTGATATAAATGTCAAGGCGAATTCAATTAAACTTAATGCTTGATTTATTAAAGCCCGTCACAGACCTAGCTATAATATATATTAATATGTTTATAGCTAGGCATATTAATATATATTTTCTATACTAATTTTCGCGTGACCACACACTCAGCTATAATATATATTTCTGTGACATGTGGATTTAGTATAGATTAATATGCCTTGCTATAGATATATTTGTCGGCGCGAAGGTAAAACCGCCGATTATTCCTAGCGGGCGGCTTATTAGTCTTACTATAATTGCGAATTTGTTTATGTTATCCTGAAGCAAAGGTGTACCGCCATCGATTCTGTGAACGGAGGTGACATCACTCCTTTGGTGTTGCCGAACGTGGCCGCGGGTCGGCTAACAAGAGGCCTATTGTTTTAATGTTTACATTGACTGGTGTACCGGGCGGGAGACGGTATCAGGGGTGGACGTGCTGCGTGCAGACGATCCCGAGCCGAGGAGAGAGCGCGACCCGCGGACTAGTTATGAGGGCATCGAAACCCGGACCCAATTTTCAAAAACCGGGTTTTCGGGTTTTTTTAAATGAAAGCCCGGGTTTTTCGGGTTTTCTTAAAATTCAATTATTTACGATGCGAAAATACTGTAAATATGATTTTCAGCGATTGCCAGCACCTTTCCAGTAAAATACTATTTAAATACCATAATGTGCGGTCACGGCAGTGCCCAACCAAGTCTCGAGTGAACGGGCACGGCCGTATCATACTTTTTGGTAGGATTTTTAAAATATGTATTATTAATTATTATTAATAAATATTTTTATGACAATTAGTCTTTAATGCTCTTAATGCAAAACTTTTCCTTTAAAATATTATATTTTGTTTAATTATGACCAATATAAATAATTAAACCTATACAATATGTTATAAAAATAAATAATTTGTATGTTAGTTTGTTATAAATACCTTTTGTCAGGTCTGGCCTCCCTTCAATTTGCGTGCGGCCGGATCCGGCCGCCACAGATTATACTACAGCAATTCCGTCTAAAAGCAGGCGGCCGTATGTGGCCGCGCTCTTTCATTCGATTGAGTTACGTATTTCGTCGACTTAGAGACTACTTTTGTATGAAGAAGTTTGGTTAGTTATGATCTATGGTAAATTTGACACATTCTGAATGCAAAATATTATACAATCTGTGGTCGACGAGTATTTTTCAGTCATTAGAAAATCGTGAATTTTTTCGTGTGTGTTCTGACATTTTGTGTGTTTTTTGTGAAATTATTGATGGATTTAACGAATGTAAGTAGTAAAATAAGTTACTTTAATAATAAAAATCAGTTTTAGATAATCATTTGCAAGAAATACTTCGTAAAAATTTGTGAAAGTTCAGAAAAAAGTTGTGTGTGTTATAAGTATTTTGAACGTAATTTGCTTCATATATTGGTAAATTAATTACGTAAAACGCTTAAAGAAGTTATAACAAAAGGTCTACAAGATTTTGAATTACGATAGTATTTCTTACAATTCTAAAACAAAGAGTTCAAAGTCCGCAGGTAACGGCCATATTCTGCCGGCCACGGCCATTTTGAACTTTATTTGTAAAGCCCTAATGACGAAGTTTGCTTGTGGGTAATACGAAACCCATTTTTTTGGGTTAGATTTATGACCTGTTTTTATAAACATCTCGAGTAGTAATGATAAACAATTTATGTAAGAGTTAAAAATCAGGGTTCCCTCGAGTAGAATAAAACAAAATATTAACTTATTTCATGTGAAACAGTCAGAAAAAATATATTTCAAAATATATACTTCTGAAAAGAATATTAAATCAGACTAAATACTATATTATGATGGCTTTATTGATAGAAAATTTAACATATATTATAATATTTCTCACAGAAACATAAAATATAGTTAGTATGTAAAGTTATTACATTATTTGTACAAAAAGGGTAGGCCGGGCGCCATTTTTTTTTGCACATTACCTACATTACTTCTTTGCAAAAATTTTGGCACATACAGAAGGGTTAATAATTATCAAAAAAACGAAAAACCCGAAAAGCTCGAAAAACCCGCGTTCCATTTTTGAAACCCGGGTTTTTTAGCTGGTATGGAGACTGCGCGGTGGCAGGGAGGATGTTGATGGTTTGGTGGACCATAAAATATGTGGAGACACTGGGTGTGACATGTGGATGGTGATCCTGTAGTCAACCTGAGGTTGTGGCACGATGAGCAATGGATGTTTTGGAGAAATAAATAAATCACGTTGTTAAGAGAGTATATGTGCCTACATAGTAGAGTTTACTTTGTTGTTGGAATATTGCACTTGTTGAAACTATGGTGATAACTCGGTGATAATGGAAGTGAACTTGTTCCTTGAAAACAAGTTGGATGATAACAATTACTTCTATGGAAACCTTTCACTCGTGGCATTATTATTACTTATAGCAGGACGGCCGAACGGTCCTTAGATAGAAGCACAGATGACGACTAATGTCTCAATTCTCGATACACACGAGGACGTGTGTCAATCAGGATCGTCGTGTCGGCGCAAAGGTAAAACCGCCGCTAATTCCTAGCGGGCGGCTTATTAGTCTTAACTCTTACTATAATTGCGAATTTGTTTATGTTATCCTGAAGCAAAGGTGTACCGCCATCGATTCTGTGAACGGAGGTGACATCACTCCTTTGGTGTTGCCGAACGTGGCCGCGGGTCGGCTAACAAGAGGCCTATTGTTTTAATGTTTACATTGACTGGTGTGCCGGGAGACGGTATCAGGGGTGGACGTGCCTGCAGACGATCCCGAGCCGAGGAGAGAGCGCGACGCGACGACGAACGTGCAAAATTATTACTTTGCTTGATTGAGTATTGATGAGTTTAAACGATTAGTCTTTGCAACTCGGACGTTTTACCCAACGCCTACAAAGTGACGATCTAGTATCTTATTATCTCTTGATGAAAAAACCATTCTGATGTCGTTCTTGAGCTGTTCGCCTCCGCTCCGACATATTAATATATTATGTATACATATTATAGCTAAGTCTGTGACGGGCTTAATTATTATAATATAATATGTTAATATTTTAAAGTGATTGCTTTGTATGTTCAAATACCTCTATTTAGTGCCACCCGAAATTGAGTTAGCGCATCACACACGGTGAAGGTAATATAATATTTTATCTTAAGATGCCCAAATATAAAATATTATAGTATCTTACGCTATCACACACGGCTAAGATACGATAATATTAAAAATATGTTCATTTCTTTACGAGTCTGCGTTGGTGCCACACGTATTCCTTGTTAGAGTTCTATATACAGGGTGATTATATATAGATATAGATTGGTTATTAATAATAATAATAAAGCAATAAATTATAAGTCAATTTTATTTAAAATTATCCGAAATGTTACTTTTTCCATCAAAATGTTACTTTTCGAATGAGAGTAGGTATGTAACTTTCTAACATACAGCACTGGCAACACTGCATCTACTAGTGCGTCCGATCACCGATGAGCCCGCTGCTCGACACAAAAACACCCTGTACCTATTCATAAAGATATATTTCGCATCTTAAGATAACATACTAAGATACGAAATATATATTTCGTATCTTAAGATAAAATATTAAGGTACGAAATATATGTTTCCATATCTTAAGATACAAAATATAAAATATAAATTAACTTCGTCGTGTGTGATGGTTCATAGGATTTGTATGGTGAGCGATATTCTAAAATATGCTCTAAGATAATATGTATTTTATATTATCTTCACCGTCTGTGATGCGCTAATACGTGTTCTATATCTTATAGGTCTCTACATTTTTCAAATGTGTGGGATCTACCCACTAAAATTCTGTGGCTGTGATGCTCCACTCCCTGCGGGAACGTTAATCCCAGGAAATCTAAGTATCTACCTAGCCTAGATGATAGAGGATGCATAGTAAGTATGTATATTTTTTACGGTATTACTTGGTAATTTTGTACTTAGATGTCCATATAAGTATATAGGCGATAGGGTCCGCTAAGGATCATATTTCATTATAATGAAATCTAATATTTTATGAATAGCCCTATCGCACGCAAGCTTGCAACCTGCGCAATGTGCATATTAAAGGTCATGACGTGCTCTGCACATCTGCTCTCACTAATATCCATGATAAATGTGTATTTGATAGAGCTCTACCATAAGTAGTATTTCTGTTATTTATACTACGACTAAAAAGTGCACTTTTGCATCTGCCTACTAGATAATATATTATTTTTCCTTTACAATAATGTTTTTTAACGGACGGTGGCCCCCTGCACATTCCCACCACAGTATCTCCTGTGTCGCCAGGATCAACAGCAGTAACCAACCACGAAAACCCTTTGATATGAAGCCCGAGGCACATGCTAAATCTGTCTTGGGTCCCGCATCGAAATTAATCATAAGACGCCTATTTAGTAATAAATTCTTCTTATAGTTACAATTCGTTATTGTTACAATGAGGCTATAAACTATAAAGTAGCAGGCCATAAACGCAAGGGTGAACCTGAAAAGTTTGCCTTTGCAGTTACGCCTATCAGGCAAAACTGAGGCAAGACCTGCACAGTTCTGTAACATACGCGCTGCGGTTTGCCTGAGCGGTTTACCTGTTCAGGCAAACCTGTCCGGTAGGCGGTACACCTGTCCTGCTTCAGTCAGAACAATCCGTTCCAACCACCCTCTCACATCCGGGTCAATACTTTCACGCAACGAAGGTCGTTGGTTACGTCCCAGACGAATTCTGGTCCAATTGTACGCAACCGGCCCGAATTGCACCAAAATTTACATAATATACACATTACAGCTGCTATTAAAATGACAAAAATAACCACGCGTGGTCCGATTGCCACTAAGTTGTTCTCAATTTTACATTCACACGTATTGAAATTGGGATGGCGAGTGTAATCCAGTTTGTAGTAGTTAGTTGTAGGCTATAGCAAGCCAAGGGATAACATCAAGAATGTCTGGTCTCTGATCAGACCATAGATCAAAGAAAGAAAAATAGTTTTTAACGTTAATTTAGTATTGGTAAGTATGTTGCTTCTCAAGAGTTGTATATATTTTGCTTTTCGCGAAGCTATAAAAATAGTCGTTGAATTATATGCAGGATTCTAATTCCTGTCTAATCTTAGGCCTTAAATATTAATTATCACTGAACTTTTCATGTTATAATTATTGTGGATGGTGATTTGCAGCACCTTTACACCATGGCGGCTGTTTATAAATGTTAATTGCTCACTATCTAAGTATCTAATCATTGAAAGCATTATATGGACAACTTGCAGACTGCAGTATTAACTAATAGATAATAATACAATTGTATTTTGTATAATAATAATTATTTATAACCACATCAGCTGCTAATAAGACTGTATTGCAGCTTTGCACGAACCTCATTGGTTTTAAATGCTGTTTAAATTAAGTTGAATAATTAATATTTAATAATGTAATTACTAATTACTATGTTTTATTTGGTAAATAAATTTAAAAAAAAAAACATACTTATACGTGTGGCACCTGGGGGGACTGCCGTGGTAAAGCTATTGCAAAGCATTTTTAATCAACTTATACAATTATAATTCGCATACGTCTACAGTCGGGGCATTTTAATAGGCCACATTTGACATCTGTCAGATTAATTTCCATAGTGAGGAAGCTGCGTAAAAACATCGACCAAAACGAATAAATCGACATGGACTTGAAATAAAATATTTGATTTTCATACGTTATTTGTAAAACCAAAAACCAATTCCTGTCCTATTATTACTTTAATTCAAAGAGCAAAATAAGACAAGTACATAATTTACAAAAAAATGCATTTATTCCTTTGAATTATAAAAAATGTTAAATTTAGTATTATCATTATTCATTTCACATAAATACGTGTTACTTTTCACAACGTGGTTATTAATTTATGGAGATGTTTCGTTACAAGTAATCAATGCATCGATACTATTTATTTGCTTTCGATTTTTAGAGTAACATCCCTAAAGTTTAAAAAGAAAAAAGGTCAGCTGACGTAACATTGTAACGACGTGCAATTGTTAAGATCAGAGTTTGTTTATTACGTTTAGAATTGTTTATCAGTAAAAGCAAATCGTTAAATAATTCGTATCGGTCACATTTACAATAAATATGTAATCGTAATTGAAAAAAGTTAATCAATTGTGCAGTTATAACAAAAGGAAAATATTTATTTTTTATGCACGTCGCTACAAGGTTACGTTGTGCAATTTTGATGAACTGTCAAATGTGGCCTATTAAAATGCCTCGACTATAGTCGCATGCACACAAACACCGTGCCGAAGTCTGCCGAACTGAGACGACGTGACGTTAGACGATGCACGGTAACACCGGTCGGAGTGGGGGTGTGTTAGGTTTATTTTCGTTGCGGATTTTCTTGCTTCGGTCATTAATCATTAATAATTATATAATTCAGACCGCAACGAGGCGAGACGAGGCGCGGCGCGGCATTTTTATGGATTTGACAGATTTCAATTACGTGAGCGGTGAGACGTCTTGCGAATCTGTCAAATCGACACCGTCGCGTTGCGGTCTGATGTCTGAGTGTCTGAATCAACCCTGTGTCAAAACACACTAGGCCGAAAAAACGCGGCCGAAGTTCTGCATGATTACGATTGCAATGTATTTTAAATAACCGATGGCACACCATGCCGAAATTACGTCGCTTTATATTGTTGTATGTGTTTGACATTGCTGACATAATCATGCGGAACTTCGGCCGCGTAACTTCGGCATGGTGTGTTTAGACTGAGCAAAGGTCTTTGGTTTAGAGACACTTAGACCCGTATTTTTGGTCAGTAGGTACTCGAGATGCATCTCGGTCTCAAGACACGATTCAGGCTGTGTGATTGGTTGGCTGTCAAAATTTGGACCAATCACAGAGCCGAACCGCGTCTTGAGACCGGTCGCATCTTATAAGTACTGACCAAAAATACGGGCCTTAGACGTCCTCTGTCTGTAGTTTCCAAGGGTGACAACTGACAGCTTGTCCCCTATGGCGAGAATAGTGCTGAAAAGGGCTATAATAAGCTTCGATCAAATATTTATTTCTTATTTAATCGAAGGCTATTATATAGTTTTCATTGTGCTCTATGCGGTATGCCACTACAAAGCAGCGGCGGCACGGGTCGCTAGTGGCTAGAGTCCAGCCTTTCCCAAAGTGGGCGATAACGCCCCCTTGTGGGCGCTGAAGGTCTGAAGGGGGCGGTGTGGGACCCAGAAAAAAATGGGGGTGTTGTGTAGAGGCTTACGTTGGGTGATTTATTTCCTCAGAATACATTTTAAATTGAAACAATGGGGGTGCTAAATTTGTTCTTAAAGGGGGCGGTAGACAAAATCGGTTTGGGAACCCCTGGGCTAGACCAATGTCGGTAGAAATTAGAAAATGAAACCTATAGCACAGCCTATAGCCGAGTTCATAAAATGGCGTTGTATTTTAATTTTTGACGGCGACGTCCCGGTGACGGTAGCGGTGGACAAAAGGCCGTCTACACTC
Organism: Polyommatus icarus; assembly: GCA_937595015.1. NCBI lineage: Eukaryota > Metazoa > Arthropoda > Insecta > Lepidoptera > Lycaenidae > Polyommatus > Polyommatus icarus. The sequence continues at coordinate 19,038,046 of OW569321.1, forward strand.
TAGCGGTTAGCCCAGGGGTTCCCAATCTTTTTCAGCCTGCGGCGCACTTACAAGTCGATGTTTTGTCACGGCGCCCTACTTTACCTAACTATTATAAAAACATACATAAAAAATTGGTCAAAAATTAAATCGATTTTTTATGAAAATCGATTTTTTTAATTAAGTATTCGAAATCCGATAAAAATCGAAATCGATTAAAAACTATCGACAATCGAAAAAAACAATCGATTGTTCAATAAATCGATTTCCATGTTACAACACTGTCTTACGGTTTTTCGATAAGCACGAGCATCTGACGCGAGTTTCACAGCTTTTACCCATCCCACAAAAGTGCTCAACGCCGCTAAAGAAGTTTTCACTTCAAAAACGAAAGATTACTGTAACAATTACAGAACATGAAAATAATAGTGTTATCGTATCGTTGAAATCAACGGTTTTCTGCGATGCATAATATCCGGGAAAAATTTGTCACGATACAAAAATATTCGAAATATTATGTTTACATTATAAAAACAGCACATAAATACCCGCCTAATGCCGCTATTAGTGACGTAGAGCCTAGAGGTGGCCACACGAAAATAAAATATTTACTCACTTTAAATTGTTATCACGTTCAGCGGTCACGCTATTTTTAGAGTGATTTATTTTATTATTTTTATCGTCAAACTGCTTTATAAGAATTTACAATACCGATTTTGAGCATTGGGGCAGGTACATGACTTTTGCGAGCAAGAGGCGAGCCCTCCGCTTTCACTTTACAAGCCCAGCCAAATAACCCGATTACAAACTTGTGTTTGTCAAAGCGTACAACGTATAAACATAGTAAAATACTATGGTATAAACTATAAAGTTTATTCGATATCTAACGTTAACGGTACGTTTATACTATAAACGTACCGTTAGAATAGGACCTCTCAACCAGTAGGACACTCCCCCCTCCCTGCATAAAGAGTTGATAAGAATTTTTAACTGATTAGAAAGAGCATCTTGGGGTTAAAACTAACCAAGGTTAGTTTTAACCCCTACCATAGAGGTAGGTGGTTGGGGCGGCTTCAACTTACAAATTATTTAATAATTATAATGTCAGGGGATGTTATAAAGAAGGTTGGGAAACTATGGGCCTGATTACACCCAAGGGCCAAGACCAAGTGCTCGGTATGTTTATTATGGTTGTGCTCGGCCGAGGGCACTATCTTGCCTGCCACTCTACTCGGCATGACGTACGTAAAAAACTAACTCGTGTGCAATGCGCCTACGCACGCCACTTAGCTAGACCTCACTTGACACTTCTATGGAGTGCGCTATTTGTTGACGTTTCAAACGAAACGGCCTTTAAAGTTAATTGAAGTTGTCTTGCATCGCATCTGTCTTGTCGGCGAGTGCAGTATCTTCTTTAATGTTCTTCGCAACTATGTAATGTAATTTAAACTGAGGAAACCGACGCATTATGCTTCCTACGTCCAATCCTTTACCGAGAATGTAAAGTAATGACAAAATTACTGTTCTAAGAAGAATTTAAAGTATGTGTATTATTAAAAAGTACCTACATGACAGTTATCGATTCTTACTCATATTAACTCCAACAGCTCGAAGATATGCGATTAATATTAAATAACTGAGGCATTTATCGTTTAGAATATAAATCCGTGTTTACACGCAATATGTTATAAGCGCTATAATGCCCCACTTGACATGAACTTGAAATATGAATGTATTGACCAAATTCTGCATTGTCAACCAGTAAAGATACAAAATACAATACAAATAATTTATTTCCAGAAAATACAATATACAACTTCAGATTAAGACCCACACTAGGCATAGCCTATCCTGTGGAGCAGTATAGGAACATTCTCGTTACTGTCGGCAGACGAGAGTTGGTTATCAATACCGGCAGCAAGAGTAAAAATATTATTAATGATAAAAATTAAGACTTCTAAATTAATAGAAAATAGTCTTACTACTTTAAAAAATTCTACCAAATGGTATGAACTTCTATGAAGCTGTTAACCCTAATATTTGTTTTGATGATATTTATTAATTTAAAACTACCGATAAATATAAAAATAGACACACAATTAATAATAAAACTTGTGAATGAACCCGGAGATCAACATTCAGGTTAGATTGCTCAATTTTAAGGTTATTGCAGATGCTATTGGAGCATAATTATATATATTATGGCGTATAATGTATATTGTATTATCTATGATTGAAGCTACCAATTTGGGTAACTACCAAGTCCAATAGTGTCCGTTAAAAACCAAGTTGCAAATCAGGACAAAAGGTCAATGGCCTATATTATGCCCATTGTAGTTTGGGATCTTACGATTCTTTTGATAAACAATTGAAATGTTGCGGAAAGCGACATTGTTAAAAACTGGTACAAAATTTACTTGGCCAGGATATTACAATAAAAATAGAAGTATTGAGATTAGAATTCCATGAAAATAAATTCGAAGGTAATTTTCCTAAATATATCCCCATTAAATAAATGAGTTAATAGAATTGGATGGGGGGAATTAGAATCTGTGTAGATATAAGGCGAGCTAATCAAGCCAATATCAGACAAAACACCCGTTACCAATTATAGAAAAACTTCTTCTAAAATTAATAAATGCAAGAAGTTTCTCGAAACTTGACCTAAAAATTGTTTTCGATAGCTTAAATTGGGAAAAATAGTGAGAAAAAATAATATTGTTGGTGTGAAGGTAACTAACAATGGAGTAGCACAAAAATTAAATTCACCCAAAATAAAGTTTAGTAGCATAGTAGTTGGCATAATATTAAATAAGAACTTTTATTTATTTTGTAATCAAGGTTACAAATTTTTTGGTACAACTTCCAAAAGACTAATATATCTATAAAGTTCCGAGTTTAGAATTTCCTAAATATAATTTAGCACATGAAGACATTTGGATAAATATAAAAACTTGAACTTGTCAAGGGACACCCGAATGAAACGAAGTTATTCCTTATGTTCAAAAACCTGTATACATATTATACACAAAAATAATACTTTATATTAAAACGCCATCTAGTTGACGCACAGGAATAGTATCAATCTAGTATATCTGTTGACGTCCAAGTCTACTTACAACGAAGGTGACGCATAGGAAAACTGTAAACGCCCATGCAGGTACTAATAAAAAGTGTCGAGATCAAATATCGTTCTGTCTAGCTCCCTTTACGCCGTAAGCGCCATGAGGAGATTCGCTTCAATTTATGAATTTTCGATAAATAAATTAATAAAACTACGGGGAATTTTTGGGAGCTGTTAACGTTTGAAGAGCTTTTGGGACTGGTGAACTATGTAGGTGAATGAATCACTAGCTTAGCAACATGGATTGAATTGATAAAACTAAAGCCCAGCAAAACTTCATGTACCTATATATTAGCTCGTCTGTCAAGCGCCCAAAATGGGCGTCTTAGTTCTTACTCTGGAACTATTCAAAAATCAAAAGTAGCTATTTCTACTTTGACCACCAATTTAGTATTTTGTTTCAAATATCAAACTATAATATGTGTTTGCGCCACTAATGCTTAAACTTATTTATTGAAAATTCTAATTTTATAAAGTTGTATATGGCCTTCATGGTAGTTTGTTGAGATCAGTGGTCCCCAACCTTTTTTCACGCGGGCCACAAACATGTTTTGGTCTTGGTGCCGCGGGCCGCGGGTTGGCGATAGCGGGTTTAGATAATAAATTCAGTTTAATGAGAGTAATTGAAAATTGAAAAATTTCGGAAATGATTTGACAGTTCGTGACAGATGAACGGATATAAGTACACATAAGTCCATGCTTTTGGCGTAAAGATCAAACTGACGCATTGTGTCTTAATACGTACTGGTATTCAAAATAAGAAATTACTTAAACGCGCTAAAAGAAATGTTTTCTATAATTAGGGATAACAGTAAGTATAACAGCTGACAATGGTCCATTTAAAGGTGTTTAAGGTTTGTAAATTTTTGTAAAGATTTTAGTATTCAGTTATTCCATAAGCCTTGTGGGCCTCAACAAAATGGCAAGGTTGAAATACAAAATTGCTAAATTTAAAAACTTTGTATCAGTCAAACTGAGAAATTTTATTGGCAAAATGATTTGTTAAATGAAATAGTGCATCTCTTTTAGTTACACGAAAATCTCCAGCAGAATTGTTTTACAGATGTCAGCTGTTTAGACTTTAGAGATAAATTATTGTCATCAATATATTAATACATTATAATAATTGATATTATAGAACTTGGTGAAATGGAGTCTGAAATAAAAGATACATACATAATTAAATAAGAGAGGAAGGATGGTTTAGAAGCTGTTAACTTGTAATTGATTGCAAATTGCAATGCATATTTTCGGTTTTGATATTTTAGCTCATTTAATTTAATTTGTATACGCCTATACAATAAAATCCAAGAAAACGTTTGTGTGCTAAATTTTCTCAATGATAGCACATCTTGGAAAAAATAAGCTGACAAACCATAGGCCGCTTCTATATAATTGTACCACATTTCTACATACTATGTGTAATGTAGCTGAAGCTATAATTGTAATTTTCCACCTTTTTGGTAAAAGGTGGCCCGTGCGAGTTTCTTACGCCGGTTCTTCTCTCCGGGTTAGTTTCCGAACCGGTGGTAAGCCTCATATAGACTTTGTGAAAAAACAAAATAATAAATAGTAGTAATTGTGTAATTTAAAAAAAAAATATTTTTGTGAAAGGTAGAAGGTAACACAAGTCTCGTGCGCACGCGCTCAGCGTACGGCCGCGTAGTACCTACCTACCGTACCTAGCGTAGTTAATGTGATATTACGAACATTCTTTTTGCGATTTATTTGGTGTACATACAAAATGATACAGTGCAAAAAATGCAAATTCTTTTTGTCTCTTACTAAAGATAAAACTGTTAAGTGCAAAGGTGGATGTGAAGCTGTGTTTCATAAAAAGTGTGTGCAAAATAATAAACAGTTTCTGCGGACATCGTGCTGCGATGACTGTCATATAAAACGAAAAATAGCCACATGCAAGAATCACAGCAACCTATAACACAAAGCCCTTGTGAATCATCGGTTGAGCGGGTCCTAGCAGAAGTTAATAAGAAGTTGGAGGTACTATACAATATGGAGAAAAAAATTGAAGACCTAACTTCTGCCTTGGAGTTCTATGGTGATATGTACCAATCCCTATATAAATATGACACAACGAAAAATTACAGCACTTGAACAAAGAAACATATATCTTGAGAAATGTAATAAAGCCTTGGAGGAGAGAATACAGGAGTTGGAGATTAAAGGAAAAGAAAAGTATATTGAAATACATGGATTGGAGATGCAAACTAACGAGGATACGAAATCTACTATAATAAATATGGCTAAAAAGTTAAACCTGAATCCTAACGAAATAGAAGATGCAAAGAGAGTAGGGAAGGAGAAATCAGACGAAAAAAAACCTCGAATCGTAATTGTTACACTGCGAAACAAAAATGGAAGAAACAAGTGGCTGTCGGTCACGAAAGAAATTAAATTAACAAACAATATTGTATACAAAAATGGCAGCGACAGACAAATATATATTAACGAGAACCTACCTAAGTATAAACGACAGCTATTATGGGAGACACGAATTAAACTTAAACCTAAAGGATTTCAATATATTTGGGTGCAAAATATCAACATACTAGTGAAAAAGAACGCCGAAGAAAAAAAGATATTTAATATTCGGTCGGAAGAGGATCTGAAAAAAATTGAATAAAAGTTAAAGACAAGATTAGAAGACAAGAAGTATAAAACTGGTTAAAGATTATAGAAATACGGTTTGAAGTTTATTATGTAATAGTTTTAGTGATAAAGATTAGTTAAGGTATTAACCATAACTAATCTTTATCACTAACAATAACGCGTACCCGCCAATAAACTTTATCAAACTAAAAAGTTTATTGGCGGGTACGCGCTCTTTACATAATTATATGTAAAGAGCGCGTAACCGCCAATAAACTTTTTAGTTTGGCGGGAAACTAGTTTAAGCCAATTTTGTATTTTTATTTGGAATAAACGATTTAAAAAAAAAATTAAGATGGCCGCACTACCTAGGAGTGGGTACTTGTAGAATATGTCCGCCAGACGGAGGTCTGTCGTCCACTTATTCTTACCGAGCCCCCGCCGAGACTAGAGCGTCCAGTAATACAGTATTCTGTGTTTAATTTACTCCTTCAACGATAATGTACCAATGGTACACTTACTAATAATAATTAGAAGCAACACTATTTAGGTATTCTGTTCTATTCTGCCTGAGACTTACACAGTAATAATTCATGAACTCTGCGAGTGAGATTGGCTAAATCAAAAACTTTTTTTGATTTAGCCAATCTCACTTCCACTGGCAGTGCATTCCAGAGATAGCTTGGATATGGAAGGAGGAATGGACGAGTGATGTTTTATGGGGTAGACAAAGAAGGAGCATGTTATTTGTGGACCGGAGATTTTTATCGTGATTAGTGCATCTTTCCTCTGGCGCCTCATCAAAAACACAAATGAATAGTCAATTAGATAAACTACACAATAAAACTCCACTGCTTCTATACCTATAGTCTGGAGTCTGGATAATTATTTAAGGTCATTGACCTTTCTAGTCTAGGCGCTATGTGAAAAATACTCGCACTGCATTCTGTTAACTAAAGAATAAAATTGAATTCTTGTAAAGAAACAGGCTGTTATATTTTCATCGCGAAATTCATGTGACGAATTTCGCCAACGGATTAGTGAACACAAGGTCATGGAATAATAATATAAATTGGTCCAAAATTTTTGGAGTTTACTCCTTAAGAATCGATTTTAATATATAAGGCGCCCGGTATGAGAAAAATCCGAGGGGTAAAACCTACTACTACTAACAAGTAACGAAAATGTGTCACGTTTTTGGTGCGCACCTTTAGTGCGCAACTTTCTAATTTGGCTGTGAGTGTATTAAGACCATAAAGGTAACATACCTATCGGAATATTATATTATATGATTATATAATTAATTATTATATTATTATATAATATTATTATATTATTCCGATAGGTATATATTAACTTTATGATTAAGACGAATATATGGTATGCTGTATATAGGGTTACCAACTTTTTTTTCAAGAAATAAAGTATATTTAGGTTTACGAAGAAAATTAAACAGTATTTCAGACATATGAACAGTATTTTTATTTATTTTAAACATATATTTTTAGTACTCCTCGCACAGCTCAATAATTTATCATCATTTTTAAAAATATCATACGCTTCACCACAACTATAGCTTAAATTAAAGTAAATTTGTAGCTCATTCTTAATTAAATTCATCGATAATAATTGTCCATTATACGGGAAAGGCAAAGGGATCTAAGCCCATGCTGCCAAGTCGTCTGTTTTGTAAAGGCGTTATATTACTAATGTGTTTGCATGTTGATGCTGAAAACAGTATATTGTATACTTTATTTTTGTTCAACAGTTAAAAGTATAATTGAGTGAAAAACAGTATAATACTGTTTAAAACAGTATAGTTGGTAACCCTAGCTGTATAGGCGACTATACCTATATACTATATGTTATTGGGCTTGTTTGTTTCTATCAGTGTCGATGTATTTATATAGCTATTTTTGTTATAAATATCAATAATTAATATTGTTAAGTATGGTGAAGTTATAATTTTTATCATTATACTGGCTAAAGTGAACTAAAAGTATTTTGAAATAACTATGGCAGAAAGGGGTGTAGATAATATTGCCGGAACATCTGATTTCATATGATATTAATCTTTTTTCAGTTGAATAAACTCTTTTTGCGTATGGTTACTCTTACTAATATAATGGATACTCGTACTTAAGGAGTAAACTCCAGTTGTGCGTCGGAGCTGACACACTTTTTTGCCCTCTCTTCTCTTTTATGTAAAGTGAATGTATCGAGTACATGATATTATAACGCTATTTTAATTTAGTTGTTTCCGTAAATTTTCTTTCCATTAACTCAAATATAAAATAAAAATAAGTACCTATGCCATATTTTGCCTATATTCCTTGATGTCAATAAACGATACAGACAGTGGCGTAGCTACTAAGGGGCTAGGCGGGGCAGTGCCCCGGGGCCCTCAAGCTCAGGATCTGCCTTGTTCTCGTCTCCGAACGTAAGATCCAGTCTCTCTGTAGCGTTGAAAGTTACGATGGACCACGAAAGCCGGCACACCTAAGGCCTGACTGACCAAACGGTAGGTGTGACCTTTCTCTATCGTGGTTACAGCTCTAGCTCTCGTAGATGCTGGAAAATTACTAATTTTGTATCTAAGCAATGTGTTCTTCTAAAAACAAAACAATCAAATGAGCTGGCATACCTTGCACCCCGCTAAAAACGCCATTCTTATCAGAAACACTTACAACGTGAATCATCGAAAAACACTTAGTAGGGCATAATTGCAATAAAAATCTGTCTACTTGCCAGATTTCTTTAATATTTTATTTTTTAAATGAGCTAAGAAACTATAAAAAAGGATTTTACACAACCCGACCCACTTGAATTCAAGTTGTGGCCCTTTTTATCTATGTTCCGCTATTTTGCCGGTGTGTGTACTTACATATTTTTAACTAAGTTTTATTGCAGTTATTGATTATTGACATAGGGTCAAAACGATATCTGCAATAATACTTCGTTATTTTGATAATACATGTTATCAAATCATTATCAGAAATAGCTCCAAAGAGTCCTAATAAAGATGAGTGTAGTGAAGCAAAAAGTAAACTAAATTTCGTGTTTCTTTGCGAATTCATACACAGTGTATTGAAATGCATTCAAAACTTTACAAAAATTAAACATCAATTTGTGATTTTAAGTTTATATTATTTTCTAAAATAATATTTAGGCGAGGCAAGTAAAGTTTGTAAAGTTTAAGTGGCGCTCATTGAGAGAGGCTTATGTCCAGCAGTGGACGAATATAGGCTGATATGATGATGATGATGAAGTAAAGATTTAGAAGAGACCAAAGCAAAGTTGCAAAATAGAAAATATGATTTCGAATTATTCAAATGCAAAGCCAGTGAAACTAAATATAAGAAAATATGATATTGATACCCATTTTCAAGAAAAAAGAAAAAGCAAAGAAAAGTTTAAAAAAAACATTTAATGAATTATAACTGCTGATCATCGATTTCCAAACCGAGAAAAACATTTAAAATTTAACACACAACACACACAGTAATATATCAATTTTTAAATTATATTTTGTATATTTCATCATTTTATTAAGTAAATAAAACAATCAGTTTACATAGCAGTGGGGCCCCATTTTTAATTTGCCCCAGGGCCCTTGCCTAGCTACGTCACTGGATACAGAACGTTCGCCCAACGAAAAAAATTGTCAAGTGAAGTTTTTAAAAGATCAACCACTTTCCAACAAATATTTATGTAAACTGTATATTATAAGTATATTATAAATTCTCGTGACACAGTATTTGTGGGCGAACTCCTCCAAAACGGCTCAACCGATAAAAAAATACTTAGTTATGCCTGGGAATAGGTTCTTAGCTACTTTTATATTGATACTTAAATAATTTATATGGCAAAACAACAATTGTCGGGTCAGCTAGTAAAACTATAAAATTTAATTTCGTGTCGAATTTAGTATAATATAAATTCTTTATTGTCTTTGCAGGACTAAATCTATACTAATATTATAAATGCGAAAGTATCTCGGTCTGTCTGTCCGTCTCGCTTTCACGCTACCGAACCGATTGTAACGAAATTTTGTAGGTACACAGATAGTCTAAAGCCTGAGAAAGCACATAGGCTACTTTTGAACTGGAAAAAAGGGTAGTAAGGGGGTGAAAATGAGTAATTGTTCAATTTAAGTTAGTTCCAAAAATTCATAATAGATGGCGCCGTGCCGCCTCCTACACCGCGCTATCGCTTGCTCAAACGTGTTACACTTACTATAAGAGGTTGCAAGGATGAAAATTCCCTTTACGTTTTTTTTTTGGAAGTATTTATTAAGAAGAGTTGATCATTGATGTTCGACTTCGACCCCACTCCCCAGTTTTAACCCCCTACGCAAAAATAGGGGCGTTTTATGTGTGATGTGTCTGTCTGTCTGTAAAGTGTAAACATTGAAGTTTGAAGTACCTAAGCGTACTGCGGAAGCACCTCTGTCGTGCAAATTTTGCAATTTGCAGTAATATAGCCTACAATCTACATGGTTCAACGGGGACTACCTACCTACTACAATATAAGTTACTCTAATACGGGAGTCGGGAACTCTAGTACCGCGCGCTATAAGCTGAGATCCACGCGGACGGAGTCGCGGGCAACAGCTATTAGTTATTTACGTTAACAATAGCAAACATCGCAGTCGGCAGTGCTATAAATTATAATCATATCACGGCCTTAATAACAGGACGTCAATCTACTACGAGTTCCCAGAAATTGACGGATAAGTATGGTTTGTACTAGGAATGATGAATACTATAGAAGAGTAACTGAGTCAAAACAAAATTCTAGGTTGCGTAGGTTCTGTAGTCTGTAGATACACTATGTTCCATGTCAATATAGAGCAAAAAATTGCGTTTTTTGGAAAGAGTCTCCAATAAATACTTAATTAAAACCTAAAAAAATTAAAAAAAAAAGCTTTTTTATTTCTTTTTTTCATAAAAACAAATAATTGCATATTAAACTAGTTGGTGCTTCAAGCGAAGACTCGTTGACATATTGTGCATTCAGTCCGTCCTAACCTACGGTGCGCAAACATGGTCATTGACCGATTTGCAAAGCTCTCAACTCGGGGTATGCCAAAAAGCAATTTAGCGCAGTATGCTAGGAGTAAAGAAAGCTTCTCGATATTATTATTTTTTAACAAAAAATTAAAACCGACTTCCAAGGTAAAAACAAAAGTAATACTTATTCTTAATCTAAAAAGAATCAAATTATTATAGTGGCGTCTTCAGACTTCGCCTAAGACTCAACTATTTCTGCACTTAATCTTCGTACTTTTGAAGTCGGTACCAGCCCGGAAAAGTTCTGAGATCCTTGACATAGCAATTGCGCTAAGGTAAGCTGGTACCGACTTCAAAAGCATGAAGATTGAGTACAGAAATAGTTGAGGTTTAGGCGAAGTCTGAAGACGCCACTATAATAAGGAATAAGAATTATTTGATTCTTTTTAGATTAAGAATAAGTATTACTTTTGTTTTTACCTTGGAAGTCGGTTTTAATTTTTTGTTAAAAAATAATAATTTTACCCTTTTTAGTTACATAATATGAGATGACAAGGCTATAATACTCGTATTATAGCTTGTTGTCTTAGAGTTGTACATATTACTAGCGGTCGCCTGCGGCTCTGCCCGCGTGGATGTCGGTTACGGCTGCAAAAAGCCTACCCAGGAAAGACTCGGTCAGCAAAATGATTCCCAGGTCTATTCACAGACCCCGACACTAACATCGACGACGCGGACGCAGTCATTATCAGTGTACAGTGCACACTGCACAGATTGTCTTCCTACCGCAAGCGCATCCCGCTTGGTGACGCCTACTATCGTAATATTTTAATTTCGCCATAATTTCAAAACCAAACGTCCAATTTTAATCATTCAAAGACCAAATTTTATCTACATAAACTGTACTTAGTGATAAAATAATTTATTTTGATAAGGATTAATGGCATGAGTAAAATAAACGCATTTAAATGTTGTCCAAAAAAATTCAAGATTTTTTAATAAAAATAATATGGTTATTGTGCCTCACTCGACATAGATAAGTATAGTGTGTCGCGGACTTTTTTGTAGATATTTATAAGATCTACAATACTTAGAACATTTTATGGTTCTATCTTTATCAGGGTACATCCTGATGCAAAATCTTACTTTTTGGTAGTGTATGCCTGAAATACTTCAGAAAAAATCAAAATCACCATATGTTCCCATATAAATATCAAGGAGTCCCCTTGATTCCTCATGGATCCCATCATCAGATCACCACTTTTGTGAACACAGTACCAACTTCGGATTCAACCCTATACAACAACAAAAGAATCATGAAAATCGGTCCATAAACGGCGAAGTTATGGTTGAACATACAAAAAAAAATATATAAACAGACGAACGTATAACCTCCTCCTTTTTGGAAGTCGGTTAAAAATAAGAAACACCATACTGCGCTCCCAAACGGGCATCAAGGACGTAGGTGTCAAGGCGGCCAAGCTGAAGTGGGAGTGGGAGGATCACGTTAGCCGCATGCATCCCGACCGCTGGGCAAGGGTCTCAACAGAGTGGGCACCCGAAGATGGACGCCACCGCCATAGCCGGCCTAGAAAAAGGTGGCGTGACGAGCTGGAGGCATACCAGCCAGGCTGGCTTCTGGTTCTCGCTCTTGCGCCACCGATGTGGCGCAGGAGCGAGAACAGTGGAAGATCCTAGGGGAGGCCTTTGCTCAGCAGTGGGACACTATAGGCCAGCGGTCACCAAATGGCGGACCGCGGTCCGCATCCGGATCGCCGACCCGTTGGGAGTTTTCACACTGCGACGGTAACGACACGACACGATACGATACCACAGAATAGATAAGGGCCACCGCACATATAATACAATTTCAAGTTGGCCGACTATCGTACAAACTAAATTGCGTAGTGTCACAATTTAATTGAACAACTTCATCGTGTACGCTGCCAGCCGCAGACTTTTAGATTTAGTAGGTAACGGTGTTGCTAGCCTAGCGACGTGCGTGTTAAAATGCGTAAAAAGCACGCTTATATTGTGGCACTAATAAATGAAGGAAGGAAGGAAAAGAAAGGAGAATATTTTGGGTGCATTCAATATTAAGTGACAGAATATTAGAATTAGTACGATAGTCAGTACTTTGTACGATAGCCGGCACGATAACGACACGACACGATACCTCAGAATAGAAGGCCACCGCACATATTATACAATTTCAAGTTGGCCGACTATCGTACAAACTGACTATCGTACTAATTCTAATATTCTGTTACTTAATATTGAATGCACCCAAAATATTCTCCTTTCTTTTCCTTCCTTCCTTCGTTTTATTAGTGCCACAATAAAAGTTTGCTTTTTACGCATTTTAACACGCACGTCGCTAGGCTAGCAATACCGTTACCAACTAAATCTAAAAGTCTGCGGCTGGCAGCGTACACGATGAAGTTGTCCAATTAAATTGTGACACTACGCAATTTAGTTTGTACGATAGTCGGCCAACTTGAAATTGTATTATACGTGCGGTGGCCCTTATCTATTCTGTAGTATCGTGTCGTGTCGTTACCGTCGCAGTGTGAAAACGCCCATTGTGTGCGGACCAAGCATGTTCGAATTCGAAGATAAACTTCGTTAAAAATTAATTAATTTCGGTCTCGACATACTGATGAACAGTAGCAACAAAAATTGATACTTTTCTCATTGATACAAATAAATGCCTTCGTAATTTCCGTAATTATGTATGTATCTTTGTTTAATAAATATTTTTTGTAATGTGTGGAAAAAACGGACCCCGAGCGAAACTAATTGGTGACCCCTGCTATAGCCTAATAAAAAAATAACAAATAAAGTTGGTGCTCTCCGTTACGCCAAAATTCGTTTATCGTGCGAGAACCGTAGTCCGTACATTTGTCCGTGATGAAAAGTTTCCTTTCCCAGGGCTCATAATATACTATCCATACCAAATTTCAGCCAAAGACGCGTGAAGTGAACACATATATAGCGTGAAGAGGTACACATGGACAGACCGACACACATACCGAGTAAACCTTCCATGCTGCATTATATTTCAATGCGGGTAAGACGTATGTTTTGTATCGATATTCATGCTTCCACTCACTTCCAGTAATAGGCCCTTGTTTGAATTCCGTTGGCCAGTAGGCCGTGTAAATAATAGCATGCTGGCTAAGCAGTGGAGCATTGTAGTGACTTCCGGCATGGTGACAGTCACAACATCTGATGACATGTAGACACGCCTTAAGCCGAACAGTAGAGAGAATATTAAAATAAGCAGAGAAAGGTATAGTGCGTTTCATCAAATAGTTCCTTTGCCGTCATGTTGGCACTAATGCAAATTAATTTTGCCACATTACCCTTACTGTGCTACCATAAATTAGGGGAGATAATATGTTATCACAAAATGCACTTAAAGAAAATTGTACATAATTTTAACAGCTTTCGAGCGCGGCTCTGCCTACGTTAATGTCTATCCCTTGGGGACCGTTCTTTTTCCCGGGATAAAAGGTACCCTTTGTCCTTCTCCATACTAGAGCTCTAGACAACGTGTACCTATGAAAGTTTTATGATGATCCGCTTAGTACTTTATGTGTGAAGGCGTAACCAGCAAAGTCACTTTCGCATTTACTAGCTAAAAGCCGAGCTTTGTGAGGGCTCGCGTCATCACACCTTCACTGAATGATGATAACACATTTACATGTTAAAGCTCAAATCAATAGGCGTGATAGTTTGTCCGTAAAGTGTACCACAAAATGTACAGGTTGTGAGAAGTACTAGGGCTCGCTTCGCTCGCCCTGTTAATATTATTGTACTAGCTTTTACCCGCGCCTTCGTTCGCGTGTATGTAGTTTTCGTTACTAGAAGTGCGTTTCATCAAATAGTTCCTTTGCCAGCATGTTGGCATTCTCTGTTAATAACGTAAACACGGTAGACACGCTCTGCATGTATTCATAAGTTTTACTGTGTTTAAGGGTGATTAAACTGACGCTGGTAACCCTATTTCACTAAGCCGTAATGGCGGCAACCCGAGCTTAATGGAATTATTGGGGCCTAGTTACGTTTTTCACGATCACAAAACTCTTTCACTCTTAGCACCATCATTCTTTCCCCACTCTTTAATGTTTTCGGTATGATTTTCTCACAAAATCACAGTAAAATCATGTAAAATTATGAAAACTTGCAGAGCATGTCAACCTTGTTTACATTATTGACAGACAGGAATGCCAACATGACGGCAAAGGAACTATTCGATGAAACGCACTCTAGATATTATGAGAACTTAAAAAGTATATAGACAAAAACTCCGGAGTTGGACACTTCAAACTACTTACTACATGAACAACTTCTGTATAAAATAGCGAAGCAAAATACGAAATTGACCAAATGGACGTTGGGTTGGTACTACTAATATACTTATTACTATTAGGTTTATTCTGTGCTCTGGGGTTGTTTGAGAGTTGCGACCATTTTGATTTAATGTTTCACAACATAACATTGACCAACAAACTACAAAGGTGTTGATTAAATAAACTGCCACAAATACATTAGAAATCGGACATAAAATGGATTCGCTATAATATTATTTTTTACTTAGATTAGGTTAGTTAATTATTTCATAAGTAAGTAATTATTTCCCAAAAAAAATTTTTTTACTGGTCAAAAATTTTTCGTCCAATCGTTCAGTTTTGTTGCTCTATGGGCTATCGGCCTATGGAGTCATCGGACCGCATAATATCAGGTAGCTTGAAGTTTGAAAATTGTGTCAATTTCCCCCTTGGAGAGCTCATGCTATTATGGTAACGACCTGACAATCGTTGAGCGGAGTCAAGAGTTCCTTTGTATTCCGCGGAAACCGCCGCGCCGTGCCTGCATTTTGCCAGGTCAAAAAACCCTGAAGAAGTGACAGGTGCGTAGTACTTATTACCTCAGTGGTGACAGGCAGATAGAGATCAACTACGATAACATGGCGCGCCCCTCCAAATGACTGTTTCAATGTGTGTTGTCACATCCTTATGAAAGAGTTTGTATGTAGTAAGTATTCAACCAATCACAGTACACGTGATATTTCACTTAATGTCACTTATTACCAAGATTTGTTGGTCAACTAATCATAACTAGCCGACCGCGCAAGACAACGCACTTCAAACGTTTTGAATTTTGGAGGGGCGCGCCATGTTATCGTAGGTAGTTGATCTCTACGCTTAATAGGAGGTAGGTATAAGAATGTTACATGATTGTAGACTAAAATTTAAATTGTTTTTTCTTGTAGACGTCCGCCCCGCGAGACACCCTGCCGAGAGACTTCATAAGAATAATAATATTATGACATTCTCGACACAAAATCACAACAACAATAATTACTTACTAATAAATTATATTATGCAGGGAGTAACAAAGTAACAGGGAGTCTATAATATAGAGTTTACGGTAAAAGTATCAACGCTGATAGAGTCACTGTAATTGGTCTCTACTTTCTATGTTTTTACTTCTTATGAGCAATGCTCCAACGATAAAATTATGAATTTTATTTAGCAATATTGCCATAAAAGTCATGATAAATATTATAAACATAACCTACCTCATTGTTGCTTTTTAATGCCTTTTTTATTCGATTACCAAAAAGAAAAACTATATGTTGTTCGTATCGGGAATGTAGATTTTACCTAGATGGAGCACAATTTTAGTAATTACCATATTAACAACGTACATTTTTAATAAAATTAACATAATTAAAAATAATTTTAAGCAAATGAATCCGGTTTCACATAGTTCTTGGTAGTCTGAGTTTTAAGTTATTAACAATATTTGAATGTCTGGTCTTCCTTATGCTGTGCTAACTGCTAACTGTGCTTAATGGTTGGAAAGTTAGGTGCTATTGACGTTTGTAATTAGTAGTTAATTCTCTCATAGGTAATAAGTTCTTTAATTCTCTTTGAATACATGTATTACATTATTTGCCACAGATAGGCCGTATTCCAGACACGATTTTTTAACGATTATAATACCTATTATAGTCTATGTAACAAGTAATAATAATATTATCAATATAAAAGTTTTTTTATATCCATACAAATATTATAAATACGAAAGTGTCTGTCTGTTACTTCTTCACACCCATACTGCTGTACCAATTTTGCTGCAATTTTGTATAGAGATACTTTGAGTCCCGGCAGGACCCCCGTAAGGGCTACGGGCACACAGGTGTGTGCAAAAAAAAAGAACTTTGGCGCCCCTTTAAGCAATTTTTTTGCGTCCTTGGTTTTGGCGCCCCTAAAGATGATGATTAAGCGCCCCTAGAGGATGGCGCCCGTGTGCATTGCACACATTGCACATATGGTAACGGGGCCCTGAGGCCCGGAAGAGGACATAGAATACTTTTTATCCCGGAAAAATGTACGATTACTGCGCGATAAATGAATTTTGGCACAAAGTAGTCGCTCGTTAACACGTCTTAATTCGTGTTGAATCAAAAGTGAACAGAAAAACTCCTGTTAAAAAGCCTGAAATCGGGCGTTAGTAGGTTGATCTGTTCGGCAGATAGAGGCAGATTAAGCTCTAACCCTGAACGATAAAATGTAATTAATCCTTTATTTTGTAATACCATACAATTTATGAAACAAAGGAATATGATGATAATAAGAAATAAATTTATCTTCTATTATGTATCGTTATTAACATTTAACATCACTGTTGTTTGCTGCGCAATTTGTTGGATCGTGGGACAAATATTATTTTAATTACTAGTTTAGAGCTAGCGCGCACTACGACTTTTTGCCGCGCGATTATTTGATTATTTTACAAAAATTCAAATAAAATGACTCTTTAGCTATGTCCACATTATGCAATTTCATCTTCAATTTTCGTCATCGTCTTTTTATTCAACTTTCGTTTGGCATATTCAATAATTGAATGCGTCAAAATCCACCCGCGTCACAGAACATATAAGATTAGTTATACCAAGTCGCGTTGAAACTTGAAAGAAAAGTGTCATAGCGATCGCTCACTGGCATGCCTCACGTTCGCTGTTGACTGCGCTATAACGCATGCCCTTGATGAACAAAAAAAGGCCCAGTGTGGACAATGCTTTTATGACAGGCTGGTTTCAATTTCTACCAACATTGGTCTAGCGATCCTTGCCGCCGAAGCTTTTGTGATTTTTAGTGGCGTAAAGCAAAATGAAACCTTATAAGCGTACGTCATAAAGTGACATTTTATTTTAATTTTTTATTATTAATTAGAATATTGAAAAAGTCGAAGTGCGCGCTAGCTCTTATAGTACGGGAGCCCTAGAGCAATTTTTTTTGATGACGAAGTCAACCAAGTTTTGTTGATAACAGAACCCTAAAACGGAACCCTAGCCAGCTGATTTTTTGTATACGGTATTGGTAGGTTAATAGTTATATAATTTAAAAGTAACATTGTCCTACAAATAGAATATTTAGGACCATCAAATCAAAGTATGAAATCCTTTCTATCTTTGTTAGCTACCACTTTCAAGATTTTTTGCACACAAAAAAGTTATTTGTCTTATCAAAATGAAGCTACTCACAAAAAATTAGCTTGTTAGTACTTACTCAAAAAAAAATCGGCCAAGTGCGAGAGAGTTGGACTCGCGCACGAAGGTTTCGGTACCGTTATAGAGCAAAAATTGGCCAAAAATTGTATTTTTTGTATGGGAGGCCCCCTTAAATTTTTATTTTATTTAAATATTATTATTAAATATTAAAAAACACATACTATATTTAAGGCCTTTGTGAAAATTTCAAGTGCCTACCTGTTGCCATTATTGATATCGAGCAAAAAAGGCTAAAAAATCATGTTTGTTGTATGGGAGCCCCCCTTAAATATTAATATTATTTTGTTTTTAGTATTTGTTGTTATAGCGGCAACAGATATACACAATCTGTGAAAATTTAAATAAGAAGAAGTCTAGCTATAGCGGTACTTGAGATACAGCCTGGCGACAGACAGACAGACAGACAGACAGACAGACGGACAGACAACGAAGTCTTAGTAATAGAGATCCGTTTTTACCCTTTGGGTACGGAATCCTAAAAATTGTCTCACTATTATAATATCAAGATCTGTAGTAATACAGAATGAAAAAGTAGTATTAGATTCACTTTTAAGATTATTTAAAAACTGCATGAAGTATAATGTTTTATTACCCAAGTTTTTGTTTAGGTATACTAAACTTAGGTACTTCCTTGTATATTAACTTTTTTCAGCAGCAACTTAAGAAGTCAAGCAATAAAAATACAATAAAATATCTATTTTGTATGTAATTTTAAGAAATAATCTAAAAACGTAGGTACTTACATATGTAAAATAATCATAATATACATATTATTTTACATAATATATACAGAATAATATTTAAAAAAACATGTAAATTATAACTTTTTGCAAAACTTTGAAAAAAGGTAGGAAGTTTTTAATTTGGCTGTGGATATTTTTTTGTACTACGTCTTTGCTGTTTACTATTTATTTTTAATTGGCCACCGATTTCATGTTTCTTGCTAACTTTCTGTTTATATGCGAAAAGTTTTAATTGGCCATCATATTGTGTGCTTACTTATGTTCATTCTCTATGAAGTCGTAAGTTTTATAAAATAAAATAACTTGTACAAAATATTGAAATAAATTACGAAGAGAGGAAAATGACCAGACACCTTCCCACACGATACACTTAGCAGTTTTATGGATTCACTTAATGTTAGGTTTATTTAAATTATCAACATATCTGTCAAAACATATAAATCAACATTCAACATAGAAATAACTAATAAGACACAACGGGCCTTAATTAATATGCCATAACTAAACCTGTTTAACTTTAAAATTAAGACCTTCATATTTTTCCGCCTTTTATCGCCATCTAAAGACTTTACGATGTATTAAAAAAATTATAAACATAAATTATACAATCGTATGTGCCTGTCAAAAACAACGTTGGTAGCGATCTTAAACTTTTGCGCGACATAAATACCTAATATCAATCTCAAATCTGTTTCACATTAAAATCCTAAGAATAGACGCAACGAAAATCCAAAAAATCGACTTTTGAAAGTTGTTTGACCCGGATGTTATTCATAACTCATCATTATGTGCATACGTAAATCTAATAAAGTCCATACATTAATTTTACTTGGCAATCTAGTCTCTAGACTCTAGAACAGTTTAGTGTGGGGAGGGGCCAGAGCTAGATCAACACACCCACTCGGCCATTATGGCGTCACAGGCCACATCTTAAAATTAGAATCATGAATAATTTAGAATATTATTGTTGTTATAAATATAATAAGTATAGTCATTAGTCAGACAGCGCAACCGCATCATGGGCAAGTTTAAGGTTGTTTCTACATCAAACTGGCTGAGTTGCCAGTCAAGTGTCAGCCGCTGACTCTGAGCAAACTCACTAGCTCTATCGGGAACGTCTTATCTGTTAAGTGTGCACGAAAAACTGAAAAGTATGGAAATAACATAAACTTCGTGCAATGCCAGGGTTACACGGTGTGAGCTGGCCTAGTCAGTTACAGAAAACGTCTGAAGTACAGCTACTTGCACCGTGTCACCGCATCATGCGAGTTACTTTCATGTGCGAATGGGTCAGTTGCTAGGGTGCGAATTACTACAACATTTTTTGTTTTCACTCGCTATTGGCCTTCCCTCACCACAGATAGAACTTGACTAGGTTATGTCATATGGGCATTTTCTATCTAAATACGATGTCAACAGTATATTGTATGGTAGGTATGAACAAGGGACTAGCGAGGCAAGTCGAGCTGCTCTCGTGCGAGTAGGTACACACTTACACACTACACTGTCACAGTTATAGCTGCCTACTGTCACTTCAGCTGTTCGCACTGTGTAGAAATATGATTATTTTCCCAGAAACATTTTAAAAAGTAGTAACGAGATTATTTTTTAATTTTTTTATGCCTATTTTTCAGTCTTCCAGTTTATTTAATTTCCAGAAGAATATTTTTCTAAATTCTGAACAATTCACTCAGGACCTAAAATCATAGGGGAATTGTGCTTAAGATGACATACTTTTTGTTTGAAGGTAAAAATTTGAAATAAAATAAGTCACATGAGATCAGTAACTCACTTTTATAAATAAATGGTTCATAAACAACAAAATTAAACAGTTTTAGAAAAATCAACTTAATATAACAGTGAAAAAAAAAACATGAATTGCACGCCAGGTCGACGAGTGTGAGATGACATATCGATATGGTAAGACGACATACCATGATTCCTTAGACTTTGATGGTATGTCGTCTTATACAATACGTAAATCCAGGCTGCATCATCATCCCTCTAGTTGTCAGTGGTGTAAGGATTCATAAGTTCTTCATCATCGACAAAAAATATACAATGCTTCTGTTACCGACTGAGCGGAAACATAAGTAACTATAGTATGTCATCTTAAGCCAACGTCTAGTATGTCATCTTACCAAATGAGTATTAGTGGATACATTTAAATTTTGTAAAAAAACACTTAACGAGAGAACACGCTTTTATTAATATTTGTGGCCTTTAAGAATCCATGTCCTTAATAACAATTTGTTATAAGAAAATATTCTGACCTTATATGTTTTTTCACCACAAAACAAAAACGCAAGAAAAATTTTCTCTCATCAAAATTAGGAAAACCTTTATTACTTTGTAAAGTACGGTCCCTGTCCGGCATGCTAAGTTGGGCTACTAGGGGCACATTAAGGTGCTCCATAAAACTTCACAAGTTCACAGAAAGCACAACTATTTCAACGAATTTTGCCGATGTGTCGTCTTACCTGGCTGTGTCATCTTAAACACAATTCCCCTACTTGATTTTGATCAGAGAAGAAAATTATTATATCGCTGCATGATAAAAAAGTTGCCTTGAAACAAAAGTCTGAACACTTTTCAAAATGCCAATCGGAGTTCGGACGCTCCTCGGACCGAAAGTAGAGTTTTGTCCGAAACTAGCACAAATCCGGAAAATCTGGACGGATCTCAGCTCTAATCCCAAAAAATAATACTATTTTCAAAGAAAATTACAGAACCTTATTAATTAGCTTTGAATAGGCTACTTGACATATATTTAATTTCATTGAAAAAATGCATATTTCTAGTAGAACTTGGCCTAGGAAACCGTATTTCACCCTTAATATCAAATAAAAGCTTATGATTGATAAATAAAGTTGATTTGAAAATATGATTTTATGGAAATAGGAATTGTACTGACGAAAACGCTTTTGCGGTACTTCCGATTTGGATGTGACGTCATCCCATTTGTAATTTAATATCTTTTATTTATCGCGCTCGTTATATGTAAGTTTATTTGTACTTAAATAATATGAATAAGCCTAAAAAGATTTATAAAATATATTTTCTTGAATAATTCAAATAAAACATCAGTTTTATATATTATCTCCATTTATTGTAGTTGAGAAATGAAATGGCCAAAACTTTTCTACAAAAGTGTTCAATATTACAAATGATTTCTAAATTCTTTTCTAATTTTTTTGCACTGTTAGACTCGTACGCTTAGCACATAAAACTTTTTTCAATAAAGAAAGTATAAAATACAAAAAACATGACGTCACACTATGGCGGTACAATGGCGGACAGTGTTTTTGGCGCCATATAAAAGGCATATTTTTCAATCAACATTTTTATGTGTTTCTACTGTTCAAAATATTAAAATATTAGTTTTTTTGGTGAAAATGAATGATTAAGAAGCGATTAGAATGAAGAAAAAAAATAGGTCAAGTAGCCTAGGTAATTGATACCATGAATCATAGTTGAGGCTACGTTAAATCATAGTTTTCTTTACAGCCTAAATAAATATAAATGAGATTGTATAGATATTTAGTATAGATTTCACAATCGGCGAAATAATTGGAGTATAGCCTCTGTTGCTCCGGTATACAACAAGTGGTGATGTTTCCCGTTTCCGGATAGGTTATTCGAAGACAATTGAAACCCACGCGATTCATTTATAACAGCCGTTTATATTGTTCTCAGCTGGGTACATTGACCCAAATTTTCAACAACAAACCGTGTCATCAATTCGTTTGCTTCATGTACCTATATCAATTTAGTTATATGATGCAATTGGCAGCTTCTTGGTGGTTAGATGGTGGTGATTTGGTGAGCGCCGCAAATAAAAAAATCGGCCAAGTGCGAGTTGGATGCCCATGAATTTTATACAATTATAGATAGGGTGTAGTGTAGTATGAGTTATGAGTTATGACGTAAGGTACTATTATGTATTCTGTGGTATGACTCTATTTTTTGAGTCAGAGAGTAGGTAGAGCTCACTCTAATTAAAGTAACAGCGCTGTTTTTTTTTTACTTTCGTATTTAACGCAAATTCATGACGCTGGGGCGCTTGTCAAATCAGAAAAGAATGGCTGTGTCCCCACTGCTTCTTTCACAGTCAAGTTTGTAAGGGACACTCCCTAAAGTATTATCATCATTTCCATCTTATTATTTTTATTTACTTTATGTACTTAGTGAATATAATTTTTATTGTAGACTGTCGACGAAAAACAACTTTTTATAGGTATGACGTCGGGTCAGTTGTTATTTTTTTTTATATATAATTACCTAAACGGCGTTATCAAAGGTTATTAGCGGTTTAATTGTTCGTTGGCCGCTTTTTTGTGCCGGTGACCATTCATGTGAAAAAAAAAAGACGGGTTGCACTCCGGGAGTACCGGCATAAGTGAAAACTTGATTATTAACGTTGATCATTTTTTTAACCCATTTTTTATGAAAATCGATTTTTAAAAAAATGATTTTTTTTAAATTACTTAATCGATTCGAAACCCTTACAATCGATTAAATTTTTAACCCATTTTTTATGAAAATCGATTTTTAAAAAATCCATCTTTTAATTAATCGAAACCCTTACTACAATCCATTAAAAAAAAATCCGACAATCGAAAAAAAATCGACAATCGAAAAAAAATCGACAATCGCAAAAAAAACCAACGATTGTCCGATTAATCAATTTCGATGTTACAACACTACTCTCCAACCGTCTTACGGTTTTTCCAAAGTTTTTCGATCAACACGATAATCTGACGCGAGTTTCACAGTTTTTAGTTTTTTACCCATCGAACAAAAGTGCTCAACGCCGCTAAATAAGTTTTCACTTCAAAAAAACAATAAATACGAAATCTCATGTAACATCTTGACAACCTTATAAACGTACATATTTACATTTAAAAAACAAAGACAGTTTCAGTAAAAACATGTAGAATTCCCACCTTGTTAATGGTATTGTATTAATTAGCTGATAGTAATTTTGTAGTCGTTTGTTTTGGGTAATGACTGTAACAAAACATACATTTGTGAACGTCGAACCCGGGTGTCAACGACCGAGTTATGTATGTACAACATTTCACAATATAAGGGAACATTATAATATTATAGAAGACCATTACTATTTTGTTACATAATATTATAAAAATAAGTAGAAATAAACTACGATAACATGGCGCGCCCCTCCAAATTACTGTTTCAATGTGTGTAGACTGTAGTCAAATCCTTATGAAAGAGTTTGTATGTAGTAAGTATTCAACCAATCAACCAGTACTCGTAATATTTCACTTAATGTCACTTATTAGTTATTACCAAGATTTGTTGGACAACTAATCATAACTAGCCGACCGCGCAAGACAACGCACTTCAAACGTTTTGACAACGCACTTGAAACGTTTTGAATTTTGGAGGGGCGCGCCATGATATCGTAGTTTATCTCTATCTAATAATACAATATAGAATTGCCATTAGACCTTAGTTTTGATCGTCAGTCGTCACTCGTTTTACTCTTATATTATAGAAAGTTGTATTTGTTGATTATTCACAAAATATAATTAATAATCTCGACTGATTTAATACAAGCGAAGAAACATCAGCTCTATTCTCTACAAATGGTGTTACGTAGCTGCTAACCTAAACTAACTACCTTCACGTTTGCAACTATTGGGTTAGCAGCTAATTGGGCCGACAACGCACCTGCAGGCTGCAGGCTGCAGCTGATGCTGAGCGAGTGTCCATGGGCGACGGTAGTTGTTTTCCATCAGGAGACCCGTTTGCTCGTTTGCCCCCCTAGATTTATATAATAAATCCAATCTAATCTATTGACGAGAGAATAAAGACATTCAAGTTGGATAAGTGTCCCTCATGTTAACGACACACTCAGGTGGGGTTAGTGGCTAATCTAACCTAACGAGCCTTACATTGACGAGCCACATAGGATTAGCGGCTACTATTCATACCAACATGCCTCACATTCGGTTATTTTTATACGGAAATAACTGCTTTTTTAAAAATTCCATTCATTTTTAGAACAATTGAATGTAATTTGTATGTTTGAATATGTGCAAAATAAACTGTGCTAATACAGCTTCGGAGAACTTGTTTTGAATTAATAAAATGTTTTGTTAATGTCGGATACCCGCGAGTGCCCCGTGTTTGGGTGAAAACATACATGTTTGTCTTAAATTATGTACACGTAGGTACATTTACATAACATATTTACAATTAGTTTTTCTTTTGCATTTTGCTGTAGGTAGAAAAAAATTCGCTTGCGGCAATTTATAAAATTGATAATAAACAATGTTACCAGCAGCTCTGCCGTCCAGAATGTATTAGTATACAATTTTTTCTAATAGCAGGTGGTAAGATTAATTTAAGATCGGGTAAGGATTATTATTTTTAACAAAAAATTAAAACCGACTTCCAAGGTAAAAACAATAATAACATTAATATGAACTAAAAAGTATTAAATAATTTTTACCATCTAATAGTGCCTTTTTCCGAATTCGGCTAAACCTCAACTATTTCTGTACTCAATCTTCATAATTTTGAAGTCGGTACCAGATAGCTGAATCTTCAGTCCTCTGACAGAATATTTAAAATTTTTGGAACTGGCACCGACTTCAAAATTATGAAGATTGAGTACAGAAATAGTTGAGGTTTAGCCGAATTCGGAAAAAGGCACTATTAGATGGTAAAAATTATTTAATACTTTTTAGTTCATATTAATGTTATTATTGTTTTTACCTTGGAAGTCGGTTTTAATTTTTTGTTAAAAATAATAATAATTTCACTCTTTTTAGTTACACTAGTAGATAAATCTTCGCGTATATTTTACGTATCTTATTACAATTTGTTAAGAGTCACAACTCACACTCACAAAATAATATAATATTATTAGTGAAGTGAACATATTGCGCTAAGTAATTTAACAATTTTAATACTTCAAGCCCGAAGCGGTCACCGGCGATTGCGATAACAATAGAAAGGCTATTGTGTCTCGTTTTTCCACGATCGAAGGATCTATCAGATAAGAAATTGTACAAACTTGCATAGGATGTAGCGTAGCATAATATTTAATATTATCATAATGGGCATTGTCCAAAAAAAATCACATGTACTTTTTATATTTTTTTTCGTTAGAATAGGGTATTTTAAGAATATTAATTAAATAATTTTGAAATTCATCGGCTAGTTTTCTCTCAATAAATTTTTAAAGTTTTGCTCTGACGTCATCATCGGCGGCCAATTGACCTCTGCAGTATGTTTTTTTTCGTTTCAATCTTATTTATAATGGCTGGTTCGTCAAATATAAGTTATCATTATGTGAAAGCTGATACGAGAAGCTTACTCAAAGTTCGAAACGTAATGTTGGTCGAATTTACTGCTAATTAAACGCCATTGAAGGTCAAATTAAGGTTAAACATATTTGTTCAAAAATATAAGTAACTAATGGGTATTTTTTTCGTTTATATACAGAAAAGCGATCACTGACCTTATTCCTCGAAATGTTTTTGTAATGAGCAAAATTTAAAAAAAATGGACAATCCCCATTATTGACAGCTGTTCTTGTAATCAAGAATTCAAATCGATAGGTACTTAGTGCACCATCTATCGATTAATAAGTATAACTAATTAAAAAGACACTTAATGACTTTGTTTTGTTTATATGCTCTTTTTAAAATAACTTTATTTTAATTCTATTTGTCTATTAAAATTTTATAAAGTAGTTAAGTATTCGATCTGTATATAAAGTAGTTAGTAAAGTATTCGATATTTTGTCTTCGCCGACCGCCGTGTATTAAAAACAAACAGGTGTTGTTAATTGTTATACAGTACATAATTATTATTATTAGTATATCCATACCTATGCCTTGTACTATTATCTATTCTGTGCCATGAGACATTGGTGGCCTTAACACGACGTGGTAATGATGATGATGACGATGATGATGATGATGATTATGATGATGAATATGAATTGCATAGTAGTTTATGCTTTCTGTTCTTAAAACAACGCCGAAACTCCCAAACGTGTATCTATAAGGAATCAGGAGTTCTCTCAGCATCATCGAAACCATGGTATACCTTGACCCAATATTTGACTTTTTGGTAGCGTATTCTTAGTACACTTCACATAAAACCAAAATCACCATATGTTTCCATATAAATTTCGAGGAGTTCCCTCGATTACTCATGGATGCCATCATCAGGTCACCACTTTTGTGAAAATGGGACCAAATTGGAGTGAAACCTAATACAACAAAACAAAAATTTCGAAAATCGGTTCACAAACGGCGGAGTAATCGTTGAACATACAAAAATAAAAATAAAAAAAATATCCACAGCCGAACATATAACCTCCTCGTTTTTTGGAAGTCGGTTAAAAAGTGAACGTTTATCGTTTGTTCGATATCGCCCCAACCTATCATTTAAACCACGTTATACGTAAAGCCAAGCCTTCTTAGACCTACCCCTACACGGCCTGGTAAACATGGGCATAGCCCATAGGCATGTGTGTACTGTGTAGAGTAGTTTGTGTGCCCACACAAACTCTAGGAAAGTTTCGGATGAAGTGCGTGTAGCTTGGGTGTTTTTCCTCACATGCATAACTGCAGACATGAGCGGGGCTAAAGTGGTCGCATAGCAATTCCTCTCAATCAATTCACAAAATGAATTGTCAAAACTGCCAAACTCACGAATGTCAAATTTAGACCAATACAATTGGTCTATATTCGTACTAATTTGACATTCGTGAGTTTGACCAATTCAATTGGTCTAAATACGTACTAATTTGACATCCGTGACTTTGACACCTTTGATTGAGAGGAATTGCTATGTGACCATTTTAGCCCCGGAGTACATACATCATTTTAGAAATTTTAACAGACAATATGTTACTTTTAATTTAACACAGCGCATGCACACAACAATTTTAACTATAGTAATATAAAATATTATAATAATGTTGGTATAACAACGTACTCGTACAACTAGTTTTGTACCCACCGTGCATAAAATTGTGTGATAAACAGTCTAACTTGTTTCTGTCTTCGGTACCGTTTGTTCAACAGCTATCAACAATTCGGTCATTAGAAGGTTACTTTCATTGTTTTCGACGGTTTAAACCAACTTAAACTTTAAAGCCACGCCCCGACTTGTTATAATTAATATCAATATTCTATCAAAGTGTCATAATATCGCGAACACTACATCATATTGTCACGAATCACGATTATAATATGACAATTTATAATGGGAAGTCATTGACATCGGTGATATTCCTTACTTCTAACTTATATGCTTACCGAAAATACTTTTGTGCATTTTATATTATCTTCCCTATCAAATAGCATAAAAATAGTAGCATATCCTACGACACGTTTCCGGCAACCAATATTCCTGCCCTGAGTAGTATATCGAGCGAAGTCCAGTTCCGATAATATCATCTAGACTCTAGAGTTTCCATATATAAAAAGTACTCTGTGCTCTAGAGTCTAGAGGGTAAGGCCAAGTTAGCCTCGAAGAAGCTTGGTGTTCTTAACAGAGCGAGACAGTACCTACTTCAGTCCGGACCAACGCCTACAACTTTACAAGGCGCAGGTTCGGCCTCATATGGAATATTGTTCTCATCTCTGGGCTGGGGCGGCAAAATACCAACTGCCCTCTTTGGATCGCGTCGTATCCAACGAAGGTTGACTGCCATAGTGTTTCAAACAGCTTGGACCCCTTGGAATTACGCCAAGATGTAGCTTCACTCTGCATCCTCTATCGGTTGTATCACGGGGAGTGCTCTGAGGAATAATCATACCACCTGCAACTTTTCGTCATCGTCCCACGCGAAAAACATACCATCCTCATCACCTTGATGAGTGGCAGTCTCCCACCGGGCGTTTTTCGCGTAACTCTCTGCCGCGCAATGTAAAACTCTGGAACGAACTGTCACCAGCAGTATTTCCGGACCGATACGACCTGCAAACCTTTAATAAGAGAGCGTATTCCTTCTTAAAAGGCCGGCAACGCACCTGCAGCTCTTCTGATGTTGCGAATGTCCATGGGCGACGGTAGTTGCTTACCCGTTTGCTCGTTTGCCCCCTTATTTAATAAAAAAAAACCTTTCAAGATTTAAAAATAATGAATATGTATGAAAAGAAGTGTGTGAAGTTAATAATTATTTTCTTCTCACCGGAATGGTCTTATTTTGCTCGAAGGATGTCCTTCGTTGGACTTCCTTCCCGCAACTGTTCTCTAGCATGATTCGTCCGCTCCTCACACTGTCTAGGCGGATGTTTACAAATTTTACATTTTACCAAGAGACTATAGCGTACTTATAAGGTTTAATCCAGATATTTTTTTAAAGAAATAGGAGGGAATTACTTGAACTAGGAGAGCTCTACTCCCAGCACAGCTACTAAGAGCAGTTGAGAGAGTAGAACGCGCACGAAAAAAAAAAATAAATATATTAAGCACCTAGGTAGGTGTCTTCGTTTAGGTTAGTAGTCTAGGGGTTCCCAATCTTTTTCAGCCTACGGCGCACTTACAAGTCACTATTTTGTCACGGCGCCCCACTCTGCCTATCTATTAAAAGATACATAAATAAACACCTTTAATGATCATAGTTAGGTTAAGCAATTAATTAATAACAAACAAATATAATCATTTGCCTGCTTTATATATAATTCGTATTACAATTTTATTTTATAATATTTGTTGTTATGGAATATGGATAATGATGGAGAATCTACTTACGGCGCCCCTCTTGCCTTTCCACGGCGCGCCAGCCGCGGCGCACAGTTTCGGAACCCCTGTAGTAGTCAATATGAGGTCATTGACTACTACCAAATACTGGCAAAAAACTTGTGTAATGGGGAATGAAACTAGGAACCCGCAAGTATCGTTGCTCTGACTACGGTTACTAACTACTAGGGTCTCGGCCAATCACTTTGCCAAATTATATTGCCAACGACTATCTTTCCGGTATTATAATTCGGTATTAACTAATATCTTTACGGTATTTCCACATTTTTGGTAATTTGCGTCAATACAGGTAAGACGAGATGCGGATTAGGTTTTTAATGCTCATAATAAAAAGATTATGGACTTGTTTTGTATCAATATCATAAACAAACTGACTTATCTCTAATGGCTCTCAGTGATTCTTTAGTTACAAAAACGATATTTTGTTTGACATTGTTATGGAAGTTTCTTAACGAAATAAAATTGTATAAAAAAATAATTAGGTATGTTTATTGCTTAGAAAAAGTTATGGCTCACTCGAGCAAATATCTTGGTCAAAATTACCCTATTCTTTGTTTTCGCAAACTTTAAGCCTTCAACTCTAATTCCTGTCACGTACAGCCTACAGGAACCATGAAGGATTTTAGATATAACCTCAAATTAATTTTAGGTGGATTGAGTTTCGATAGTGCAGAAATTGGTTAAATGGTTATTAAAATATTATATGCAGGCAGCCTTTATAGCCTAGTAAACGAATGATTCTTGGATTGCTTGGAAAAGTCGAAAGCAGAAACTTTGACTTTAGAACTTTGTTTGGGATAGTTAGGAGATAAACATACTAAAAGTCCTGACCCTTCCAAGGTGGGCCCAAAGGAGGGGGGGGGGCTAGTTAGGAGATAAACATACATTTAGAATGTTTATCTCCTAACTAGTCTAAACAAAGTACCAAAGGCAAAATTTATGCTTTCGAGTTTTCCAAGCAGACCCCCATTTTGGGCATTCGTTTACTAGGCTATTAGAATTGTTGTTTATCAGTGTGTTATAAGAATTGCATTGATAAAGTCGATGCGTGATTCTAATTTCTATCAATCATTGATTGATTATTTATTTAACTGAGAAATCATTAACCGCCTATTGCACCGGGAAAGCCACACGCAATGTACTAGACAAGTAACACAATACACTTTACTTTAGTGCACTTCCACAATTATATTGTTAAGGGCCTTCCCAACGGAGATTCCGTAATTTACCGTATTTAGAGCCTTATAAATTCATAATTTGAAAGCTACAAAGTTATAATAAAAATACAGCAATAATCTTCAGTATAATTATCAACGTTCCTTTCCACGTTTTAAATTTTCTATTTTTGTTTATTATACTCATGATAATATCAGCTTCCAAAGTAAAACCAATTTATTAAAATTCAAGCATACATTCAGCATCTCCTTAGTATTTACAAATTACTTTAATTTTAAACACACGGCAATAGATCGACCATATCACAAACTACATATTCCACGTTTTAATTTTTTTCGGTCAATTTTAAACTAAGATAAATAAAAAATCGGGTTTTGTTGCGATTTCGGCAACGCGGCAAATGTATGGTCAAGGTCGTTTGCTCGTGCGATAGTTTGTTTATTATGCTTCGACCGTTGAACTGATGACTGAAACTAATACCATTTTCGGCATCTCGAACTGCCCCGGGGCAGGCAGGGCAGGCCGAATGGATACGGAAATAGCCGAACAAAACCGATGATCCTCGAAGCACGTAGACTTAGTACTAGTGCAATACGTAGCTTATATTCTTAATTTAAACTTCGGCTATTTCCGTATCCGTTCGGCCCGCCCTGCCTGCCCTGCCCTGAGATGCCGAAAACGCAATTATAATCAATATTGTTTATTCAGAGTTGGTATAAACACATCTACTCTTTTTGAACGTCGAAACTATAATAGTGGTGCCTCCACGGTAAGTAGCCCGCCCAGCGATAAGAAGTAAGAACCGGCGTAAGAAACTCGCGGCGTAAGCTTGCACGCTTAGTGTGAGGGTACTTTGGGTCATTCATGTACCACACACACTTAATGTTAACTAAACACCGCTATACTTAACACTTATATTTAAACACCACCTGTTAGCATGTTAGCATTTCTAAGCAGGAAGCGTTCATACTTTATGGTGCACGGCTGTAGAAAAAAGGTTTATTCGATGCGATTTCGTTGCACCTGCCGCTGTTATCTTTAACGAAGTTTCTAGATTCCTACGTCACATTAATAAGCCCCCCGTTAGCGACGTGATGGATAGGATAAGTGGACGCAGCATGCCGTGCCCACCAAAAAACATCGCGTGGTACTTAAATTATCTTACCCGACTAAGACAGGCGTATCTTATAAATCACAATAAATAAAAGTTCCACCCATAGACTCCATAAAATTTTAGACATGTCTCTAACAAAAAACTTGAGAGGTGTCAAGGGACACCCGGATGGAACGAACTTAGAATAAAATTAAATTAAGAAATTTAAAAAAACCCCCGCCAAACAATTTTAAAAAGTAATGAAATAATATTTACTGCCTTTAAGTTCAAATAATTCCTGTGTAAAGTAATATTTTAGTCCATAATAATTGTTGTCACGGTGTGTCGGGGGACCGCCAAGTAAACTACAACATACAACCGCCAAGTCGCTGACTATCTCGATTGTTCGCTATGAATTGATTGTGAAATAAAATAAGACATCTACATTTGCGGTCCCCCGACACACCTTGACAACAATTATGGACTAAAATATTACTTTACACAAGTTAGGAATTATTTGAATTTAAAGGCAGTAAATATTATTTCATTACTTTTTAAAGTTGTTTGGCGGAGGTTTTTTTAAATTTCTTAATTTAATTTTATTTCATACTTCTTAATCTTGTGTTGGTTATAGTGCAGAATAATTCCTATCAACAGATAATCATAAGTATTCTCATGATTACCATCTATCAACGTCCTTTTCGATGAGGCTGTTAATATGAGCCCAAACATGAAACCTCCACTTTGGGTTCATACGAAGCTCGGTTCCTATAGAATCCAGGTGATGCTGCAGTAGCAGCGTGTAAATATTTACTGTTTGTCTTCTTCTTACTGGATGTCGCAATTAAAATGAGTCTAAACACGAAACCTCTACCTACTCTAAGTTGGCGAGGAGTTGGATATCCTATTGATTACCAGGTGATGGTGCAGCACCAGGCCAACTTTCCATTATTATGTGTATACTTATATTGTATATTCACAAATGTCACGAACTATAAGAATGAAATATAAAACCCATCAAATGACTACAAGTTGCTAACGGCCTTTCATGAACCAGATAAACCCTGATTGTCCAGCGCTGAGCAGGCTGATGATGATGATTTATAGCTAAGAACACTCTCGAACATGTCAGCTTTCAAACAAAAAAAAACTACATCAAAATCGGTCCACCTGTTTGGATGCTACGATGCCACGGACATGAACCAGATAAACCCTGATAGTCCAGCGCTGAGCAGGCTGATGATGATGATTTATAGCTAAGAACACTCTCGATCATGTCAGCTTTCAAACAAAAAAAACTAGATCAAAATCGGTCCACCCGTTTGGATGCTACGATGCCACGGACAGATACACACACAGACAAACAGACAGACAGACAGACACGTCAAACTTATAACACCCCTCTTTTTTGTCGGGGGTTAAAAACGCCATCTATTGACGCCCGGGAATACTAACAACGACACTTTTGTGGAATTGTACCTACTTTTTATTCTCAAAAACGCCATCTACTTGACGCACAGGAATACTATCAAGGCTCTCTGCCCCTACTATACAGGTACTAATAAAAAAGTGTCGAGGTCAAGTTTCGTTCTGTCTAGCCTCCTTTCGCAACGCCAAACGCGCCATAAGGAAATTTGTTTCAAAACTTTTCTGCAAGGCGACTTGTTTTCTTTATAGACAAGCTCAAAGCAACTTTGATTTAACCATATTTTATCGATCTTATTACACCTACCATCTACCGAATAATATAATAATGATCGTGGGTCTTGTTACACCTACCGTGCAGAATAATGGCGGGTCTGACGAATCGAATTGCCCGAATGCACTGTCTTGCCACTCCACTCGGTAGGTATAATCAATCCCTAACTGCTGTGTACTGTGTGCGGTGCGTCCAAATTAAGTTTTAAGGCAATTCTTGTGCCATGAGGCTTAGGGTGGGTTGCACCAACTTACTTTAACTTTAACCATAACAAAATGTCACATGAACTGTCAAATCCCTAGTAAAAGTCCATAATGTACGCTCCATATTTGACAATAACCTTAGTTAACTATAACTACGCCTCTGGTGCAACCCACCCTTATCGAAGCAACTTGCTATGTCACAAATTCACAATATGTAAGAAATATGAATATATTTTTAATTTCAAACTTCCTTGTCGAAATTGTCGAATGTCAATGCAAGTTGAATAAGTACCCATCGCTAACAATAACAGGGTATAGAACTTGAAGAAAAGGTGTGGGCATAACTCTGTACATGGGGCAATAGCAACGACCTCTATTAACCCGTGTGAGCTGGGTAGTAGGCTTGGCCCTTTATTGGTTTTGTTCTTAACCTTCATAAGGTCTTTAATTTTACAAACGTTGCCGTGCTTTGGGCCAGATTTGACCCAAGTAGTAAAATTATTCAGAAAAATTAACAAAAATAAATGTAAATGAGTTAAAGGATTTCTTTGACATTCTATATATTTATTTCTATATAAATACTTTGAATTTTTGTAAAAATATATAATTTATTATATCTATACCTTAAATTATAAAGCTCAAGAGTTTGTTTGTTTGGACACGCTAATCTCACAAAGCACTAGACCGATTTTTATGTAATTTAGCAAAGCTATAAAAGTAGACCACGAGGAACTATATAAACTAGTTTTTTTTTGTTGGAAAATGTAAGGTTTCCGTTTCCGAGCTCCTGAATAATTACTGAATAATGTGGAAGGAGCCGCGCGAAAATATATCTAGTCTAATGTACAAAAAAATAGGCAATTTTGTTATATTATATTTTTCTAAAATGTAGCAAAGTAGTACTAGAAAGAAAATATTAATTACATTTTATTGAAGATATCTAACTAAGTTGTATTTGATTTTTTTTTACATAATATGAATGACCTACAATCAAGCAGCAAAGGTGTTTTATTGACAGTTTTAGCTCATGGTTGGCAACGACTTCTTTTAGGAGCCTTCTTTAGCTGTTGTTAGGAGTATGTTGATGGATTTTTCCAAGTAGTCCCCCTTGGAATTACGCCGAGATGTAGCTTCACTCTGCATCCTCTATCGGTTGTATGATGTATCACGGGGAGTGCTCAGAGGAATTGTTCGGAATCATACCACCTGCAACTTTTCGCCATCGACCCACGCGAAAAACATACCATCCTCATCACCTTGATGAGTGGCAGTCTTCCACAGTGCGTTTTTCGCGTAACTTTCTGCCTGTAAAACTCTGGAACGAACTGTCACCAGCAGTTTTTCCGGACCTATACGACCTGCAACCCTTCAAGAAAAGAGCGTATTCCCTCTTAAAAGGCCGGCAACGCACCTGCAGCTCTTCTGGTGTTGCGAGTGTCCATGGGCGACGGTAATTGCTTACCATCAGGTGACCCATTTGCTCGTTTGCCCCCTTATTCAATAAAAGAAAAAGTAGTATTGTCGTTTTGCTAGGCACAATTTTTCCTAGCTGCTGCTGACAGCCACAAACAGTATGATAACATTGTAGGCTGATCTATATACTATATTACTTGAGGCCACCTGAGGCCAAAGTTTTATAATCGTTGTAGTCTAATATTATACAGGTTTTTTGTCTGATCTATAACTCACTTTTGAGTTGTGATGCAAAATGATGAATGAAATAATTATTCATCGTCAGCCGATGAAAAATTATTATTTTAGGTACTTACCGAAACAAGTGTCAGTATCTTTGGTAAGAGCAAAACATGATGAATATACAGCTGGTCATTTACTTTTTGTTACTACCTACCTATTTCTGAATATAATCCAGGTTTATCCTAACGTATAGCTGAACCAACTACAGTGATTTGTTTTTTGTACATGTCGATGTGATGTAAAAAAATATCCACCGTAAGATAGAACTCATCGGCCGCAAGTCAAATCAAGTACTTACTACATACATAGGTACCTAAGTTTTTCAACACCAACACCTAGGCAACACCTATTTCTTTGCCCGTGTAGGGTTGAACATTCCAATCTCCAATCTTAGTTGGTGACAGAATCACATAGACCACAGAATACGTTATATTATTTTGTTGGTTTTGATGGCATGTATTGTGGAAACAGGAACATTTTCTGAAATACAACAAGCTGCTAGCCTATTGTAATGTATTTTATTTTTATTGTTCTTAGGGCCGATTTTTCAATCCTCAGATAAACAGACAGATAGTATTTATTCGACAGATAGCAAGATATTGAATTTTTCAATCGTCAGATAGGACTCAACTGTCGAATAACCCCGCTAACTGAGGAATAAAACTATCCGTCGCGTGAACCACCAAATAACCGCTATTAGATAGTTTACGTTGACATTGGTAACTGGTATTTGGCTTGAGGTTGTAGTTTACGTTTATTTAATAACTAAGGATATTTTCGATGAAATTGATGATCTGGCAATTGTAGAAGTGGTCATAATAAACGAATATATGAATCGAATGAATCATTTGGAAAAAAAAGAAAGAATCATCAGATCGAGGCCTGATCATTATAAGTAATATTATGTGGGATCCAAAAGATTTGCAGCGCCGATTCAGACTTTTAAAAGAATCTGTGCTACATTTTCTTCATCAATATAATTTAAAATTAAGCACGAAACACAGTCAATAAATGGAGAGGTATTCTATCAGGTACCTAATACAGTTGGTGCGGTTCAAAAAGTCTTTGTTCGTCACAGCATCTGTCTTTTTATTTATATATACATAGATAAGCAATAAATGTGCACACTGCACAGGCGTCCGAACGAAACAGACAAATACCCTAAAAACAATGAGACTGAGTCTGTCTTGCTCTAACAATAGAGTATTCGATATATTTGTTTCAACTGTATAAAGTGTGAGTTGCCAGACTTCAAAAATTCAGTTAGATAGTTATCTATGGAATAAATGACATTTGAAAAATTGACTATGACTTATTCTACGGTTAAACCACCGAATAACTTCATTCTTCAGTTAACTATCCGACCTTTTATCTCAGGATTGAAAAATCGGTCCTTAGTGTTATAAATTATGATTCTAAGACTTGTATGGGTATAACAAAAGAGCATTTTATTCAAAAAATCATACGGTACCTAAACAATTAGGACAGTAACAGATGCGCTGTGCGTTTGTTTCGAGTTGACCCAAAGACCGTTACAGTAAAAAAAGCCATACGCGAAATATTTCAATTATTTTTAAAAAACTTATTCCACTAATAAGTAAATATAAGCGATTAATTAAAAGTCATAAAATATAAAATTCCTTGAACGCTTACTTTCTGAGAAAATTTCACTTCTATCTCAAAATGGGTCAAAATTGACCCGAAGACCGTATGAAGGTTAAGTGCTTCTGATTGCTTTAGTTCTTATGACTTATAAATTATAATATAAGTGAAAGCGCTATAGCCTTGGCGACAGCTTTATTGCTCAATAGTACCTACTCATAATATTTTTTGTGAATTGTCCGAAGAAACCGAATATTCAAAATCAACGATTTCAAATCTTCGGCGAATTTTTTAACCGACTTCCAAAAAGGAAGAGGCTATATTATGTTCGGCTGTGTGTGTGGTTTTTTTATGTATGTTCAACGTTTACTCCGCCGTTTGTTAAATGTTTTTCAAATTTTTTCTTTTGTCGTACTCGTATCGTATGGTATACTGTATTATGTATACACCTAGCTCTCAGTTGGACGTTGGTACAATGTTAAAAAAATAGGGACCTGCCACGAGTAATCGAGGGAACTCCTCAAAATTCAAATGGGCGATTTCGGTTTTATGTGATATATTTTGATCATATTATGCTGCTAAAAAGTGAGATTTTGCACCATGGTATACCACGAATCCGATGGTGCTAAACAGAACTCCTGATTCCTTATTATAGATCATACATGTTTGAGAATTTCGGCGTTGTTTAAAGAACCAAAAGCATAATATTATGCTACTATGCTGATAACATTAATCATCATCATCAAGACAGTGTCCTCCACAAGAATCCCAAGTGTTATATCATAATTTTTTACAATTATACGTCTAATAAATATTGTAACCAACTCATTAATCATCATTATCATCGGCAAGATTCTACACAGTAATAAAATATTTTATGCAATAAAATACATAACATTTTTAATTTTTCAATTTATTCTATTATTATTCTTAAATTATTCAATTATTTTTAAGTAAGGGAAGGGATCTAATGGCAGACACTATAAGGAAACATGAAACATTTAAATGTTATAAAATATATATTTATGAATATAAAGGATTGATAACTTCTTCCATGTCTTCAGTAACTCTTACAAAATAAAACTATTATAATTATTCTCTGACAAATCAATTAAAAAATATATTATTTGTCTTTTTGTAAACTTAGTCATAAGTACTAATAGATGACATCACAAAAAACGAACATCACTAATAGTAGACACCAATATGAACTAATAGTAGACATAGAACTTTACATTACATTTTACATTTTTCCTAT
This sequence comes from Polyommatus icarus, assembly GCA_937595015.1. Lineage (NCBI taxonomy): Eukaryota > Metazoa > Arthropoda > Insecta > Lepidoptera > Lycaenidae > Polyommatus > Polyommatus icarus. The sequence continues at coordinate 19,076,583 of OW569321.1, forward strand.
TATTTGGTCTTTATTTGCCATTTTTCAAAAGATTTCATTTACTTCATCATAGTAACTACATGCATCAGAAATATTATCCACGTTGTCTCCAGATTATATTCATTATTCTTCCATGCTGAAACTATCTTTCCTTTTATTTTTCATATTTTTAAAGTGAAAACTTCTTTAGCGGCGTTGAGCACTTAATTTGTGGGATGGGTAAAAACTGTGAAACTCGCGTCAGATTCTCGTGCTGATCGAAAATCCTTGGAAAAACCGTAAGACGGTTGGAGATGGAGAGTAGTGTTTTGTGTCGAACTCGAACTCGAGCTCGAATTCGAACTCGAATTCGAACTTGAACTCGAACTCGAATTGATTGTAAGGGTTTCGATAAATTAAAAAAATCGATTTTTTAAAAATCGATTTTCATAAAAAATGGGTTAAAAATTTAATCGATTATAAGGGTTTCGATTAATAAAAAAAAATCGATTTTTTAATAATCGACTTTCATAAAAATGGGTTAAAAATTTAATCGATTGTAAGGGTTTCGAATAATTTAAAAAATCGATTTTTTAATAATCGATTTTCATAAAAATAGGTTAAAAATTTAATCGATTATGAGGGTTTCGATTAATAAAAAAAAATCTATTTTTTAGTAATCTATTTTCATAAAAATGGGTTAAAAATTTAATCGATTGTAAGGGTTTCGATTAATTAAAAAAATCGATTTTTTAATAATCGATTTTCATAAAAATGGGTTAAAAATTTAATCGATTGTGAGGGTTTCGATTAATTTAAAAAAATCGTTTTTTTTATAATCGATTTTCATAAAAATGGGTTAAAAATTTAATCAATTGTGAGGGTTTGATTAATTTAAAAAATCGATTTTTTAATAATCGATTTTCATAAAAATGGGTTAAAAATTTAATCGATTGTGAGGGTTTCGATTAATTTAAAAAATCGATTTTTTAATAATCGATTTTCATAAAAAATGGGTTAAAAAATTGCACAACGTTAATAATCAAGGTTTCACTTCTGCCGGCACTCCCGGAGTGCAACCCGACTTTTTTTTCCTAGCAAATTTATTTTCAGTCTTTAGTCTCCATGCTTCTTTTGCCTCTTATTTTTTCTTCTTTCTTTTCTCTGCTCTCCTTTTTCTTTTTTTTACTGCTAAAAAACTAAAGCAATCGATTTTTAGATCAGTACAAGGTCTAATATTAGATACCATGTCCATTTTTAGGTACAGTAGTTCTAAGTTCTTAGATTGTTAATAGAATTATATTTTCAGAGAATAGTGATGATTTTTGCAGTAGAATAAAGCACAAAATAACTTTAGTATGTATTGCAAAACTCAAAGATGAGATACATGTCATCTATTAGGTTTTTTACATTTTCAAGAACTAATAGTAGACACCCTTTATATTGTTAGGGAAAATTGATAAAAAATCTTAAATAAACATTAATTAGTGTATACAACATGACCATTAATCCAATGAAATCAATAGAAATTACAAAAAATCTAATATATGTATTCAAAACTTACGTGCAAAATTTCGCCTTCCTTAACCTATTTGCTAAGAAATTGCCGGGTGCGTGTTGACGCGGTCACATCATTTACGAAAACTGATCCCATTTTAAAATTTTGTTCCCGAAGGCATCCCTAATATATTTTTTCACATCAACAGATAGCATACGAAGCTTATAAAATTTACAGTGTTGAGAAATAATTAGAATAATTCTTATTTTTATGGCATTTTTGTCGTAAGTGTCTTCTATTAGTTCAGTGTCTACCATTAGCGCCTTTCCCTTATTTCTTAAGTCGCGTCGCGCGTGAAAATGGAAATTACAAGGTAAAGCTGTACGGTTCTGAAGGAGTATAAAATATAGAGCCATTGGAATATTTCTTTTAATCTTGGAATATTTATTCAATAAATTATTACAATTAATTATGTGTCTAAAAGTTCATACAAGAAAATACCTCGATTTTTCTTTCGCCGTCTAGAGTAATAAATGAATAATATTCAAAAACGCTGTCCGTTCAAATCCGCTCATAGTTCTGATTGGGTGCAAGATAGAATTTAGACTTAGTTTTTTTAGATTTAGTATTAGAGTAAAAATTTTGTAACTAACTTCAAAAATAATTTTAATGTATGTAATACTAACCAATGGACCATAGTAGTCTGCAATAAAGATATTTGTATTGTATTGTATTGTAAAAACAATTTCTAGTCTGATTGAAGAAGAGAAAAAAAGTAATTTATATGTTTGTATTTTAAGACTGTAAAACCTTTTACCTTGGCTTCTATTATTTACTCTTAAATCTTTTATTATAGTTTAAATTACTTACTTAGGTACTTACAGTAGTCCAATTAAACGGGTATAAATAACATTTTCTTCCGATTGTGATTGGTCACAATATGAATCTACATAATAAACCCGCTATATCAAATTTGAATAATACTTAATATTATAATATTTTAAATAACATATTATTTTAATTTATTCATAGTACTTATGTATTCTGTAAAGACCCGTAAGCAACTATCGGTATCGCACAAAATGGAGGCCAATTCCAATTTTTAATGCTTCGGCTTTAAATTATGTTAATTAATGTTAGTGATGAGAATAGACTAAGGAGCAAAATTGTTCTTGGTCTTGCTTTTTTAACCGACTTCCAGCATATAGCCTTCCTCAATAAATGGGCTATTTAATACTGAAAGAATTTTTCAAATCGGACCAGTAGTTCCTGAGATTAGCGCGTTCAAGTTAGCCTTTTCAAATAATTCTCCCCGTTTTTTTACATTTTCCTCTATTTCTTCGCCCCTATTAGTCTTAGCGTGATAAAATATAGCCTATATCCTTCCTCGATAAATGGGCTATCTAACACTGAAAGAATCATCAAAATCCGTTGCGTAGTTTTAAAGATTAAAGGGAACAAAGGGACATGAGGGAAAAAAGCGACTTTGTGTTATATGTATAGATATAGAATGGACAAAATAATCAAAGGAGGAGCGTGAAAAATCTAAATACACCGTCCGTAAGGGTTAAAACAGACCGCAATGCACCGAGCGCGACCACGACCAAAGTAGACAGAATTATAGAATATGCCGACTTAGAACTGATGTTGAAATTTTTAAAGACGTATTTTGACCATAAAGTTAATATACCTAGCGGAATAGAGAAACAAAGGCCTGAGCAAGCGAGATGCCACTATCAGTAACACCGCGTGGTAAAAAGAGACGTGTGATACATCAGATACATGACAGCAGCACTCTTTTTTTGACGTCCAGTCGGCACGTGCCGCACGTTGTCAATATAATCTCATAGAATTCATGTTCAATCTTGCTTGTGTAAGTGTATACGTACACATATTTTTCACACAGATGAAAACCAATTTTGGTTACGTTTGACAGCTCGAGATTGTTGCTCTATTCCGATAGGTATATTAACTTTATGATTTTGACCAAAATCGTCGCTAGGGTTGTTAACTTGTTCCATACGAATTTAAAACTATGACATATTCGCTGGACGTGTTCCTCTTTGGTCGTATTGTTGTTTGTGTTTTGGCACATGCGATTAAAATTGTCAGAATCCAATTTTGAAATCTTTATTTTAAATATTTAAAAATAAATTATATCAGCCAGCGCGAGGCACATTCAGTTCATAATCCTAGTGAAACCCGACGAATTTGACAGATATTGAAACCTGTCCGTTTCTTTGCAGTCGAACTACTGGTAGTTATGTCTATTGTGCCACGACCGCGCAGAAACGCAGATTCATTTTTTTATTCAAATATTGAATTGACAGATAAATCTGTCAATCCAATATTTGAATTAAAAAAATGAATAAAAAAATGAAGAAAAAAAGAAAAAAGCACAATGTGCTTTTTTCTGTTCATCAAGGGCATGCCTTATAGCGCTGTCAACGTCAAACGTGAGGCATGCCCGTAACGCGCATTGAAATCGTAGCGCGCGCTATGACACTTCTTTCAACGCGGGTGGATTTTGACGCGCGTCACGGGCATGCCACACGTTCACTGTTGACAGCGCTATAAGGCATGCCCGTGTTAAACAGAAAAAAGGCGCAATGTGGACAAAGCTAATACGTCTCACGCAATTAAAGTCTGTCAAAACCATACAAATTTAGAAATATAAAACGTAAATAAATACAAAACGTATTGAGAAGTTTAGCAGCTTCACTGCCACATGGAAAGTAGAAGTTTTGCCCCCGAGGCCAAAAGTGTTTTTTTGTTTATTTGACTTTAAAAGTGATTAGTTAGGATTATTATTACATTTATTTATTATATTAATGTATTTTACTGTATTTCGGAGAGGTGAAAAACTGCACCGCACCGGTGCGTGCTTGGCATTGGGAATGGAATAGACATTCCCAGTGCCGAACAACGCACCCGTGCGTTGTCAGTTTTTGTCGTGTTTTATAGTTTATTAGGAATAAAACACAGTTATTTGTTATATAGATCAAATATAATAAAAACTAGCACTATTATCAGAATAAACTACAAAAAGAAACATTTTAAAAAAGGAAATATAGAACTAAAACTTTTCGAAATGGCATTAGGTACATTTAGGTATTGAAATCAATGAAATAAAGTAAAAACTTTCATTATTTTTACGATATAAACAATAAAATAAACATTTTCAAAAAGGAAACAAAACTAAATTCTTTCTAATTGAACATCTTCAATAGAACATCATCAATCTTTTTTTATTTAGTCCATACAAACGCAACCGTCCAACTTATCAAAAAACCAAAAACACGTTACGAAAGGTCGGAATTTCAAGCACAGTGCCACTACAAAAATAACGTCTCTCACCCTATGCCGGCAGCAAACCGAGTGTAGGAAATTTCTAAAGACGCTAGCCCGCACCGGTGCGTAGCCGGCACCCAGCGCCACACTCCCTACCACGCACCGGTGCGTGGTCGGCAGCGAAGCTGTTAGAAGTAAATTATTATCAAGTTTTGACGCTAAGATTAATAGAAGCGAAGAAATAGAGGAAAGTGTGGAAAAAATAGTAGAAATTATTTGAAATGGCTTATTTGAACGCGCTAATCTCAGGATCTACTGGTCCGATTTGAAAAATTCTTTCAGTCTTAGATAGCTTATTTGTCGAGAAAGGCTATAGGCTATATGATATCACGCTAAGACTAATAGGAGCGAAGAAATAGAGGAAAGTGTGGAAAAAACGGGGGAAATTATTTGAAAAGGCTTATTTGAACGTACTGGAGCAATTTTTATGTTATTTGGTACACATGAAGAATAGACCACGTGAATGGAAATAGGTTTCTTTTTTTGCGGAAAAATGTACGGTTTCCGTTACATTCCTTAATTGGGCGAGCGAAGCCGCGCGGAACATCTATCACATCATAAAAGTACCTATATTGTCCCACACAATATACTTTTATGATTTGCGCGTTAACTATTCAATCAATGTACGGGAACAACTATTAACTAAAGTCCACGCGGACGAAGTCGCGGGCAACAGCTAGTTAATACAATTTTTGCGCTGCAGAAGCGAACTATTCGTTATATTTATAAGATGTTGTCTTTTGAATCTCTAGACAAAAATTTAAAGAAATAAGAATTCTAACCGTCGCATCTCAATACATTTTGGAAAATCTCTTATATGTTAGAAATAACATAAATATTTTCAAAAAGAAAAGTGATATTCATAATATAAATACTAGAAATAAGAACAAGTTAGCAATACCAATGTTCAGACTAGCCAAAGTAAGCAAATCCTTTAAAGGGTAATGTATACGCCTATAGTCTATTATTTTGTAGTGCCGACATAGAAAAAGTTGTTCATTTTGACGGGCTCATATTTTGATGGTTTTAAGGGTATGCGCGCACGGGCAACTTAGTTGCTCGGCGATTTATTTGTCTCTCGATCAAGTCTTTGGGTATGTTCTAAATTTCATATACATAGTATGAAATTTTCCGAGAATCAGCTGATCGCTCCATAATGGATGCACCCAATATTCTATTTTTCGACGCTTTCTTCGGTTTTTTATTTATTTTTCGAAAGAAACAAATAAATCGCCGAGCAACTATTAGTTGCCCGTGCGCGCATACACTATACTCTATAGGATAACGGTGTTCACCCGAACAACCTGTATACTATAAATTATAATATTACAACAAAGCGAAAGTGTTTCTGTCTCTCCGTCTGAATATCTGTTACATCTTCACGCCCAAACCGCTGAACCGATTTGCTGAAATTTGGTACTTCTTATCCCGGAAAACTGTACGTTTCCCGCACGATAAACTAATTTTGGCGCATAGGAGTTGCGGGCATAATATAGTTTTTGAATAAAATTTTAGTATTTTTAAAATCATTGTGGACTATGGTCTGTGGTATATTTTATATTATTACTAGCTGTCCCGGCAAACGTTTCTTTGCCATATAATTTAAGTATATCGCCCGTATTATTTTATTGAAGTGACTAAATAAGTATGTCACCATGGCAACGTCCATCGCTATCATGGTCATCGTTTTTCTCGAGTTGTAATAATTTACTATTATTTAATCAACAAATGCACTTATCAATATAATAAGTACCGAGTAGCCGATTCTCAGACTTACTGAATATGCATATAAAATTTGGTAAAAATCAGTAAAGCCGTTTCGGAGGAGTTCGTGGACTAACATTGTGACTCGAGAATTTTATATATAAGATTTAAATTTTCATTCGCAACGCATAAAAATATATATTTGTAACTACTGCAAAATTATTATTCTCTAGTAGAATTTATATTGTAACTACATATTTAAAAATTTAACTTTAGTACTTTTAACGGCCATTCTCAGGAGAGCAAAATTTACGTGTCCCGGGCTTGTATACTCTGTAATATTATCTTATTCAAGTATGTAATATTTTTAAACGGTAGATAGCATCAGTATCTAGCTACAAACTTAAACACAGGCTTCTAATTTAAGTAATTCAGACCAAATTAATTGAAGTCGTGTTCAAAAACCATGTTTTTCTAACTACCGTAACATGTCCTCACGCCTACTTGATCTCGAAACTTGCTTGTAATTTTTATAACGTACCTATTTAATTTAATCTATTCATGGTTCTAAACGCCTATAAACATTGGTTATCGCATTGTTAAATATCGACTCAATAGGCCCAGCCTATAAATAGTTATCATGAAATAATCGCTTGTCCGATCAAAAGTCCTAATTACCGTAACACCTGCTGTTTTTGGATGCCCATCCAAAAATATCAGGATTTGGCACATTACGAGCGCACGGGTTACTTCTCCTTAGTGTGTGCCATGGCCTATCAGCGGTCCCACGTCGTTAATGTTAGTGTGCAGCCGATAAAGCACGTTAGTATCTAATTACCGTAGCTTTGGTTACAAACTCGTCTAATTACCGTAATCGTTACTTTTCAATTATGTTTAAATTAGATTTTTATTATGTATATTATGTTTATGTTACATAACTTGGACTACGTACGTTGCCCTCAGCTAGTTTTTGTCAATTGTGTCGTTGTATCGTTACGTAAAACACTACATTTTTCTAATTACCGTACCCATAAATTTTTAAGTCTCATTATCCAAAAAACTTTAACTTCCTGTTTCACGCCAAATTTATTATTGTGTTCGTATCTTTCATTTCTTTAATATTTCAATGTGTCTAATTCAAATCGACGAAGAAAAAAAAATGGTTGCGGTAATGAGGAAAATAATGCCAAACCGGAGAATGGCCGTTAATATCATTGTAGCGTTAGCGTATATTTTTAATTTGTTAATTTTATTGCAACGCATAAAAATTCTGAGTGTGCAATAAAATTCCAGGGCCAATTTTTTTAAGTGTAGCCAAGGTATTTATTTGACTTGTTGCTGTCTTAATACATAATATAAATAAAATTAATTTTGAAAAATTGTTTTTCATTTTTTTAATTCAACGTTTTCAGAACTGTAGTACCATAGTAAAACGTACATCTACGTTTTTAAAATTGTACTGAATTGACAGGCGAGACTAACATGAAAATTCTTATTTATATAATACTAGATGTTCCGCGCGGCTTCGCCCGCGTAATTTAGGAATATCACGGAAACCGTACAATTTTCCGCAAAAAAAGAAACCTATGTCCTTTCACGTAGTAATATATTCTTCATGTGTGCCAAGTAACATAAAAATTGCTCCAGTACGTTCAAATAAGCCCTTTCAAATAATTTCTCCCGTTTTTTCCACACTTTCCTCTATTTCTTCGCTCCTATTAGACTTAGCGTGATAAAATATAGCCTATAGCCTTTCTCGATAAATAGTCTATCTAACACTGAAATATTTTTTTAAATCGGACCAGTAGTTCCTGAGATTAGTGCGTTAAAATAAGCCATTTCAAATAATTTCTCCCGTTTTTTCTACACTTTCCTCTATTTCTTCGCTCCTATTAGTTTCAGCGTGATAAAATATAGCCTATAGCCTTCCTCGATAAATGGGCTATCTAACACTGAAAGAATTTTTCAAATCGGACCAGTAGTTCCTCAGATTAGCGCGTTCAAACAAACAAACAAACAAACTCTTCCCAATTATAATATTAGTATAGATAATTATTATAATATTTTAGTAGCGGTAACAGTATATTTTTACGACCGCGTAAAAAAGGGGGCACTGGACTTTTATCCTCGAGTGAGGAAGGTCTGATTGCTCATTCTGATAAATCGTACCCTCTACTCAAATTTTGCTTTTACCTCGTAATAGTGGCGACTTCGTCGACGATTTTATCAAATAGAGAGAGATAGGAAGAGAATTGCCAGATGTTAGAAAGAAAAGCAAACAAAAACTTTGTGACAATATTTGTTAATCGTCCTGCGGTTCGCTGCAGTATAAGATCATGATTCATGCATGATGTAGTATAATTATCTGGGACTTCTACTACAACTTCTCGATTAGTGCCTAAATGGCATTTGAACTAAAGAGCTTTCGTATATCTGTGATGCTCAATATGTATGATATTTAACCGTACATAATATTTAAATGCACTTTCAGCTATGTAAAAGCATTTTTAACCGACTTCAAAAAAGGAGGAGGTTATAATATGTTCGTCTGTATATATATATATATATTTGTATGTTCAACCATAACTTCGCCGTTTGTGGACCGATTTTCATGATTCTTTTGTTGTTGTACAGGGTTGAATCCGAATTTGGTACCATGTTCACAAAAATGGTGATCTGATGATGGGATCCATGAGGAATCGAGGGAACTCCTTGAAATTTGTATCGAAACATATAGTGATTTCGATTTTTTCTGAAGCGTTCGAGGTAAATGCTACCAAAAAGTAAGAGTTTGGACCAGGTTATACCCTGGATCCGAAGGTACCGAACAGAACTTTTGCATCCTTATAGATACAGGTTCGGGGATTTCGGCGTTGTTTAAACAACTGAAAGCATAAGCCAACACATAAATTTGATTGATCATCATCATCACAACCATAATTATACCATGGGTCATCACATTATGACCAAATTATTGGTACTTTTCGTGATATTTTGCATCGAAGCAGATGTTTTTGATGATTGTTTCGCTGTTTTGTGCACCGATTTTCAAAATTCTTGTGTTTTTGTATAGGATATAATCTTAATTTTATGTTACATGAACATATTATTGTTACGTGCTAGGGGTTCGAAGACTCGGAGAGAAAGAAAACCTGGTGACTCTCTTGAAGACTTTATTCACAAACACTAGCTCACACTATCACTGAGTCCAAACACTAAGCACTAGATCCAAATCACTGAGCACTATCACTGTCCTAGGTCGTAGCCGAGTCACTATCACAATCACAATCACTCACTATTGATCACTTGTTTTCGCTCCGAAGTCGCCTCGAAGATAGCTCAGATAAAACTGAATTGCCGGCTCGACTGTCTGCGACTATTTATACGGGCCGGATCGAATCTCAGAAAATTCCGGAACATCCCAGAATAAACCCGATATGCGTAAACAAGTATCAGATATTTCTAGAAAGTACTCGTAGGTACATACACCTAGCGTCATCTAGTAGCGAGTAGGGGATTTACGTTGCCTGTGTTCCCTTGGTAGGTTCGCTGGCGTGACGCTAGATGGCACCACGTGTCCGTATCCGTAACATTACTCCCCTCTTAGAGATGCTCGTCCCGAGCATCGTTGTTACTGCCATGGTAACGCGCCAGACGGTCTATGTGTACCACTTTGAATGTCCCTCTTGGTTGCTTTTGGATCCTGTAAGTCACGTCATTCAATCGGGTAACCACTTTGTATGGGCCGTCCCACTTGGTCTGTAACTTTGGAGATTTCCCTTTTCGGCGAGTTGGGTTATGCAGCCACACCAGTGACCCTTCTTCGAAGCCGCTCGTGTTCGCTTTCCGGTCGTATCTGGTCTTCATCTTCTCACTTGACTGTAACCCCTTTTCCCGAACCGTGGCGTGTATATAGCGCATCTTTTCCCTTAAATCGCAGACATAGTCTGGTAAGGTCTTTGGTTCCTCCGGTGACCCTCCTGTCAAGAGGTCTACTGGTACTCGTAGTTCTCTACCGTAATTGACATACGCCGGGGTAGCTTTTATGCCCTCATGCTCGGCGGTACGGTACGACAGAAGGAAGAGCGGTATATACTTGTCCCAATCCTTTTGTTTGTCATCTACCAATTTCGCCAAATGCCTCTCAAGGGTCTGGTTAAATCTCTCAACCATTCCATCAGACTGTGGATGGTACGCGGTGGTCCTCGTCTTATGCATTCCCAAAATTCTGCATACTTCCTGGAAGACCTGCGATTCGAAATTCCTGCCCTGATCGGAATGGATTTCTAGAGGCACACCAAAGCGAGATATCACTTCTTCGACTAGCTTAGAAGCAACTGTTGTAGCTTCCTGATTTGGTATGGCGAACACTTCGGGCCATTTTGTGAAGTAATCCATGACCACCATAAAATACTTGTTTCCCGATTCCGTTACAGGAAATGGCCCAGCTACGTCAACTGCAATTCGTTCCCACGGTGCGCCAACGTTATACAAGCGCAGGTTCCCACGGCTCCTTGTCTGTGGTCCCTTCACTGCAGCGCAAGTAGTACATTTGCGGCACCAATCCTGCACATCATCTCGACAATGCAACCAGTAGAATCGTTCTCGCACTTTTGTTAACGTCCTCTTGACACCTAGATGACCTCCTGATACGCCATCGTGTATTTCACGGAGAACATCTGGTACTCTCGTCCTTGGGACAACTATCTGAAGATGGAACTCTCTGCCGTTAGTCTTCTCCCATTTCCGGTAAAGTATTCCATTTTGAAGTATCAGACTGTCCCATTGCGCCCAGTACGCCTTAGTGGCAGCGCCAGTGGGTGCAACCTCACTCCAGATTGGTTTTACGTCACCCCGTTTCTTCCATGTGATGATGTGCCGAAGGTCGTCATCTCTTTCTTGAGCCTGCCTCATAGCATCATTCTCCCATGGACCCAAAGGACTTGTTTTCGTTAACTTTAATGTAATTTCATTAGATTCCTGCTTAACACAATGTTTGCAGTCTTCTGAACACGGCCTTCGTGAAAGTGCGTCGGCATTCCCATGCGCCTTTCCGCTGCGGTGTTCCGTCTTGAAGTCATACTCCTGGAGTTGTTCAATCCATCGAGCTACTTGGCCTTCTGGGTTCTTGAATTGTAGTAACCACTTCAAGGCTGCGTGATCAGTTCGCAATAAAAACTGTCTCCCGATGAGATATTTGCTGAAATGTTGTAGCGTCTTTACGACAGCCAAGAGTTCTCTTCTTGTCACACAGTAGTTTCTCTCTGGCTTAGATAAAGATTTGCTGAAATATGCAATTACAACTTCTCTTTCACCCTGTTTTTGAGATAACACCCCTCCAATGGCCGTGTTGCTTGCGTCCGTGTCGACTATAAACTGACCTTCAGGTTGTGGATACCCCAGGATTGGTGTTTCACACAGATGTTGCTTCAGTTTCTGAAAAGAATCTTCCGAAGTCTCGTCCCAAATAAACTGTCGTTTATCTTCTGTCAGCCGATGTAATGGCTTGGCTATCTCTGAGAATCCCTTAACAAAACGCCTGTAGTAGGAGCATAGGCCGAGAAATGCCCGCACTTCGGTTTTGTTTTTAGGGGTTGGCCAATTCTGAACTGCTTCCAGTTTCTCCGGGTCCGTCTGGATTCCATCACTGGAGATAATATGGCCGAGATAATTGACCTTACTCCTGAACAAACGACACTTTTTCGGATTCAACTTTAACTTGGCCCCCTCTATTTTGGCGAAGACTCGTTCTAAGTTTCGCAAATGGTCCTCGAAGTCGCGGCCAAAAATGATGACGTCATCCAAGTAGACTAAGCAAGCCTCTCCAACTAAGCCTGCCAGTACACACTCCATGAGTCGCTCAAATGTGGCAGGTGCGTTACACAATCCAAAGGGCATGACGTTAAACTGCCATAAACCTTTACCGGTGGAGAAAGCTGTCTTCTCCTTGTCTTTTGGATGAATTTCCACCTGCCAGTATCCAGATTTCAGGTCCAGGGTCGAGAACCATTTCATGCCACTCAAGGTATCCAGAGTGTCGTCGATTCGAGGTAATGGATAGCTGTCCTTCTTAGTGACATCATTGAGACGCCTGTAGTCCACACAAAATCTTGTGCTGCCATCTTTCTTCTTCACTAACACAACAGGTGAGCACCACGGACTTGCAGACGGTTCAATTATCTTATGCCTTCTCATGTCCTCCAAAAGGCCTTCAACTTCTTTTTCCTTTGCAATGGGTATCCGTCTTGCTCGTTGACGAATTGGGTTCTCGCTTCCGGTATCTATCCTGTGCTGAACCATCGACGTTCTTCCAAGGTCGCCTTCCTGACTGGAGAAGATATTCGCGTGGCGTTGTAAAAACTTCTTAGCTTTCATGCTCTGCGAATAAGTCAGATTACTCTTGCAGTCATCGAGTAGCTCAGTCACTATTCCATAGTTGCTGCTGTTTGTTGAGTCTGAGCCTGTGATCGAACTACACTTTCTCATCCAGACAACTTCCTCGCACTTTCCAATGACGTCACCTTTGTTCAAGCAGATCTCGCGATCGCCAAGATTCAAAACCCTGACCACAGCGTTACTGTTTCCACTAACAAGGGTTCTCGCCGTCATCAGTTTTTGCGCTGATGTCTTGGTAGCCGTGTCTTCGATCAACACGCATCTGTTTGACTTTTTCTTTCCAGCTGGCGGTAGTTTAACCAGCACCCGAGCTTCCGCACGTCCAGGTATAATGACTTTCTTTACACATTCAACTTTCCCGCAGGCGCCTCCAAGGATGAAAATTTCCTCTTCACCACACTTGAAAACTCCGTCAGCGACATTAATTCCGCAGTTGTGCTTCCTCATGAAATCCAAACCCAAGATGCAATCGTCCATAATCTCAGCCACGATAACGTCATGAGGGTATGAGGACCCCCCTACATTAATCGTAACTGACATTTCTCCCAGGACGGGTATTGGCTGACCGGAGGCAGTAAGAAGCCGACAGTTAATTCTCCTCTTATGTCTACTTGCGGCTTTTACTAGATTTGGGTTCACTATCGTTCTAGAGGCTCCTGTGTCTAGAGTCATTTTGCAATCCGTCCTGTTAATAGTCCCCTGAATCACAAGACTATTTCCGCTGCATGCTTGGGAGATAACAGTTATCGGGGCTTCCTCCGCGTCAGCCAGCACTCGCCCCTTAGTCCTGGCTTTTATTCGTTTCCCTGATCCTGGGCAGGGGATGAAGCTCCTTGCTTCTTCAGCTCTTCTATTTGTTCCATGCGTTCCTCGAGCCTTTTCATCCTTGCCAGATGGGTCTCCTTCTGCGGGCAGTTGAGCTGAAGATGGCCCCTCTCACCACACTTATAGCACATGGCTCCATAACTTCTCTTCGTAGGAGCCTTGACCTCCTTAACTTCCTCAGAGACCTCGTGGATCTTATGAGTCTGTCGTATGTCACGGCGAACAGCCTCGACCTCCAAAGCATGCGCCAATGCTTCCTTAAGCGAGGTGTGGTGACGAAGCCTCACTGCAGCTCTGACCTCCAGATCCCTGATTCCGTCGACGAATGCTTGCACAATATTCGTGTCGACCATCTTGGAATCGGCTCCTGGGTGTGCCTTCTTAACCAGTTTTTCAATTTCCAACGCCCATTGTTGTAGTCCCTCTCCTGAGCGTTGGACTCTGTCACGAAGTTGAGCACGGAACACGTGCTCCAGGTGTCGCTCCCCGTATCTGGATTCAAGGGCCTCCATCAGGTCTTGGAACCCCTTTCCTGTATGTGCTTCTAGGACCGACAAAGCTTGCCCTCTGAGCGCAACAGTGAGAGCGGTCAGGCATTGTTCGTCAGTCCATCCGTTGGCAGAAGCAACCGTCTGGAATTGCTGGCGATAAGCGTTCCAAGAAGTAGTACCGTCATATGGTGGCACTTTAACTCTTGGTCCTTGTACCACTACTCCGGTAGTTCCAATCGACGTCGCGACTCCTGTGGTTTCCAGGCGCACTTTCCACTTCTGTAGTTCTGTGAGGCCACTTTTCACATTTTCCATATCCACTCCTAGCCCGGTAACGCGTTCTTCCATTATGTCGACATCTTTCCGAAGCTTAGTCACCGTGTCACTAACATCCTTTATAGCCAATAGCGCTTTTTCTTGGAGGTCCTTTTGTTGCTCTTGAGACTCCATCATTGCCCTTTGAGAATCTTGCATAGTGCCGAGCTTGCGGTCTTGTGACTCTTGCAAAGCGCCGAGCTTGCGGTCTTGTGACTCTTGCAACGCGCCGAGCTTGCGGTCTTGTGACTCCTGCAAAGCGCCGAGCTTGTGGTCTTGTGATTCCTGCAAAGCGCCAAGCTTGCGGTCTTGTGACTCCTGCAAAGCCTGAATTAATTCAATTAGGCTTTCTAATTGAAGAGCCACCTGAGGGGCTGTAGAAACTACGGGCGTGGCAGGATGGATGGAGCTAGTCGACGGGGCCTGAGCAGGCAGGGCCCAGTGGGCGGGGCCAGTGGGCGTGGCCTGAGTGGGCGTGGCCTGGTGGGCGGAGCCGGTGGGCGTGGCTATGTCCAGAGTGGGCGGGGCCTGGGGGGCGTGGTCAGTGGGCGGGTCCCGGTGGGCGGAGCCAGTGGGCGTGGCTTCACCCGAAGTGGGTGGAGCCTGGGGGGCGTGGTCAGTGGGCGGAGCCTGGTGGGCGGGGCCAGCGGGTAGGGCCTGCCCCGCAGTGGGCGGAGCTTGGTCCCCAGTGGGTATGGCCTCCGCAGCTCCACCGCCAACTCCTCTCTCGAAGTCAATGGCAGCAGCTCGCTGCGCCCTTGTCCTGACACTCCCCTTGAAGTCCTCTCTCGGAGTCAATGGCATCTCAAAATCTCACTTCCGACACCAGTTGTTACGTGCTAGGGGTTCGAAGACTCGGAGAGAAAGAAAACCTGGTGACTCTCTTGAAGACTTTATTCACAAACACTAGCTCACACTATCACTGAGTCCAAACACTAAGCACTAGATCCAAATCACTGAGCACTATCACTGTCCTAGGTCGTAGCCGAGTCACTATCACAATCACAATCACTCACTATTGATCACTTGTTTTCGCTCCGAAGTCGCCTCGAAGATAGCTCAGATAAAACTGAATTGCCGGCTCGACTGTCTGCGACTATTTATACGGGCCGGATCGAATCTCAGAAAATTCCGGAACATCCCAGAATAAACCCGATATGCGTAAACAAGTATCAGATATTTCTAGAAAGTACTCGTAGGTACATACACCTAGCGTCATCTAGTAGCGAGTAGGGGATTTACGTTGCCTGTGTTCCCTTGGTAGGTTCGCTGGCGTGACGCTAGATGGCACCACGTGTCCGTATCCGTAACATTATGTTACGAATAAGAGAAATTTCATACGAAGATGTCTCTCGGTCCAAAGGCACTGAATAGAACTCCTGAACCTTTAAAGATAAAAGTTTGGAAATTGCAGCATCGTTTAGATAACTGCAAGCATTTACCACAATTTCGCTTACAGTAACATAATGTGAATAGTTGACATTCGTCTTGGTTATTTACGCATAAAGTCTTATTTTGTAGATTACTAAAAAGAGTGAAATTATTATTTTTAACAAAAAAATTAAAACCGACTTCCAAGTCCAAGGTATTAAACAATAGTAATATGAACTAAAAAGTATTAAATAACTCTTACTCTTTAATAGTGCCATTTTCAGAATTCGTCTAAATCTTCAACTAAGTATTTCTTTTCATACTACAGTCTTCATTACTTTGAAGTCGGTACCAGTCCCAAAAGTTTCAGATATTCTGACATTGACTGAACTCACGATTACATTAGCTGGTGTCTGGTTAGAACTTAGAAGCTGTAATATACCTATTAAAGCTATATAAAAACGCCATATAAACGTTAATAGCGCAATTTTACACAGCTTTTAGTGAAAATATATAATTGGCCATGTAATATGCCGCTAATTGACTATTTGTTTCAAAAATCGCGGCTATATAACTTTAATATTATGATATGAAGTCATGTTAAAGTAAAAACCACATAGCGTTTGTGCTACATACCTGGGATGCCAATTGCCATCCACATTCGCGTCATAGCGCGTTATGCTCGTACTTTGGTTCATAAAGGAATATCGTTCGTAAATCATAATTTCGTGTGGCTTAACAAAAACGTGGAAGGCGTTTGTAAATCTTAATTAAAAAAACATTTTATGCGTATCTAATAAAAGAGGTCTGCCCGTGCTCAGCAGTACTCCAGTAATGCACATCAATAGTCAATACCATTGTTATTGTTATTATCACAAGTGCATTGCGTGCATGCGCTGATAACGCGAGTGTTTGTGAAATCGCTATCACATCGAAGCTTGATAAGCGGATAAGCGTCTATCATTAGAATTATTGCGTATTATAATATGTGGACTGTGGCGTAGTGTTGAGGCTCAAGGCTCAAGTACTTAATGTGCAGTTTGCGGTAAAGAAGACACGGTACAACATTTTTTAAGATAATTTTACGTTAGGCTTAAGTTATTTCAGGCCAATGCAGTTGTATAAGACTTAAGGATTTCAGGGCATCAATAGCAAATTCGGCAGGACAGCAGTCATTGTTTAGATATACACGGGGAGGCTGATTGTTCACTTGTCCAAACTGCACAGTGCTTGTTACTAATAATAATTATTAGTAACAAGCACTGTGCAGTTTGGACATCATGTGTGTTCACTGTCACAGAATACATAATTATTATGTATTCTGTGACAGTGAACACACATGAAAATGCATATATGTGATGTGAAATCTCTTAATGCCGGCACTCCCAAAGTGTAACAAGTTGTTTTTTTTTTCAGAACAAATTTGTTATGAATATTTTTAACATAAAACACTAATTAATTATATCAGAATTTTAAACAACTCTACTTTTAAAAACATAAAAAGTCATCAACACTATATAAATAGTACATTGGTTTAATGTTAATAACTTACTTTTAAACTCTAAGAAAACCAAATGTTTAAAATTTACTTTGCCCAATGTTAGGCAAGTTCAAACCAATTTACTATTAAATGATGAGAAAATGAATTTGGTGGACTCCACTATATTCTTAGGCATTACATTAGATAGTAAATTACAGTGGGGTCCTCATATTGCTAACCTTGCAGGTAAGCTCAGTTCTGCAGCATATGCAGTCAGAAAAATTAGGGAAATTTCTGATGAAGACACGGCAAGACTAGTTTATTTTAGTTATTTTCACAGTAGAATGTCTTACGGTATCATTTTATGGGGAAACGCTGCCGACATCAATACAATTTTTGTGCTGCAGAAGCGAGCTATACGCTCAATTTATAAAATGTCAGCTTTTGAATCTCTGAGAGAAAAGTTTAAAGAAATTGGTATTCTAACTGTTGCTTCTCAATACATTTTGGATAATGTGTTGTATGTTAGAAAGAATCTAACTAAATTTAAAACTAAAGGTGATAGTCACGGTAGAAACACTAGAAATAGGCACAAGCTGGAAATGCCAGTGATCAGACTTAGCAAAATAAGTAAATCTTTTAAAGGTCAATGTATACGCCTTTACAATAAAATCCCGAAAAACGTTTAAAATCTATCAATTAATAAATTTAAAAAAGTAATTAAAGAACGTTTGTGTGCCAAAGCCTACTATACGGTCAATGATTTCCTAAACGATGGCACATCTTGGGAGTAGGATGGCTGCTTGCTGCTGCTTCTACATTTATTATATGTGACTTACAATTCATGTTGACTTTCGATAATGTATTAGATTAAGTTATTTACATTGTAAATTTTATTTTTTTAAAAGACTAATTTTCCACTTTTTTAGTAAAAAGTGGCCCCGTGCGAGTTTCTTACGCTGGTTCTTCTCGCCGGGTTAGTTCCCGAACCGGTGGTAGGCAACATGTAGCTCAACGTTCTGAAAACATTTGATTCAAATTTATTCAGAAATAAAACGATTTTTATTTATTTATTTATTTACACTCAACAGTCTTGAAACCAAATAAACATAACCGGTCTCAAACGGTGTGCCTTTAAAAAATGTAGAGACAATAATTTCGTGTCATGTCGTGTGTGCAGTGTGACACTCTACAAAGTAACAATAAACTATCGGACAAAAATTACGTAGGGCCTGTTTCACCACTTCTTGATAAAATGCCGGATAGGCTATCAACAACTTTTTTGACAGATTCTCCATACTCTATCTGTCAAGTTAAGGTGAAACAGGCCCTTAGTGTTATGTACACTAATTGTAATGTCGCAACATTTTCTTCTCATTAACAGCTAGTTAAACCAGAGTAATTAGTAGATTAAACTTTATCAATTATGATTAACCAATTGGCCGTGACCTTTGTAGAGCACACATGGAGCCTGATAACACTATCCACTGAGCACCATCGGGGTACTACTTTTAACCGACGTAAAAAAAGAGGTTATCAGTTCAACTTCTATGTATGTAATATTTCCAGAAATGTCCAGTTTTCGTTTATGTTAGTCTGAACAAATGTGCCAAATATTAAAATTCTATGTAAGTACTTATGTATTATAATATTATATCTCCGCAACTACAAGTCTGATTTAAGTTATTCTTTTTTTGTTGTGCTGACTGCTGGGTATTGTTCTATTAAGGTGATACTGCAAGTTTCATAAAAATCGGTTCCATAGTTTTTGAGGTAAGGAATTTTGAAGTTGTTTTTTTTTTTAATTTAAATATTATAATACCTACACTGCACATTAGTGCAGCTTCATTCTTAGATCAATATAGTCCGTTTTCTATCAAAGAGCAAATTCACATTCCCCTATATCATTAAATACTTACACGTCGTTTTAAAGATAATCTTCAAAAAAAATCATGAACTTCATTATTGTGACTCGAAATTAACGAAACTTAGTAAACCCGGTTTTGGTAATTGCAGATCGTTGTCAACACGACTTATTCATTCAACATTACATTATTGTCATTATTTTTGTTTGTGATCTGAATGGCTCATTTAAGTTACTATGAAAATGATTAGCTTTTTAGGAAACAAAAAATAAAAGATAATAAATCTACGAATAATAAAAACTATGTATTATTCTACGAATATGTATTATTCGTGGTAATAGACATAAAAAACTAATTATGACTTGTTTCTTAGAAAAAACATCCAATTAAATAGCTGGTACTTGTAACTTTCTAAGCTTAACTTTTTATTTTGTATCAATTTTCGTTTAAGTTACATCTTTATTTTATGTCAATTAAAACAAAGGACATACACAAATCACAATTCATAAGATTTCAAACTGCTCAAAAGATCATCATTGTCTTTCTCAATGAATTACAGACTATATTTAAATTAAATAATTTAATATAGTCTGCAATTTATGAGCCTTAGGAAAATATTGTATTATGATATCTAGTCATAACAGTAGGTATACACTGGCAAAATTAGCGGAACATAGGTAAAAAAGGCCATAACTTGAATTCAAGTGGGTCGGGCTGTGTGAAATCCTTTTTTATAGTTTCTAAGCTCATTTAAGAAATAAAATATTGAACAAAACTGGCAAGTTGACAGATTTTTATTGCAATTATAGCCCTACTAATTGTTTTTCGATGATTGACGTTGTAAGTGTTTCTGATAAGAATGGCGTTTTTAGCGGGGTGCAAGGTATGCCAGCTCATTTGATTGTTTAGTTTTTGGAAGAACACATTGCTTAGATACAAAATTAGTGATTTTCCAGCATCTACGACAGCTAGAGCTGTAACCACGATAGAGAAAGGTCACACCTACCGTTCGGTCAGTCAGGCCTTAGGTGTGTCGGCTTTCGTGATCCATCGTAAATTTCAACGCTACAGACTAGAGACTGGATCTTACGTTCGGAGACGAGAACAAGGCAGATATCGGGTGGCAATGGTTCAGGATGACCGTTTTGTAAGGTTACAAGCCTTAAGAAATCGACCTCAAACTGCTATGCAGAGACGAAACCTGAGGAGTAGAAGAATATCCCACAGGAAATGATTGATAATCAAAATGCAAGCACGGAATGGCGTATCCAGACTCTCTTGAGATCCATAGAAGGCATTACACGCTTTTAACATGGCATTTAACATAAGTAAAAATGAAGAATTTAACTTAAAAAATAACTACTGAAATTTCAAAGATTTTTCTTAATTTTTGATTTTTGCAGATTTTTTCTATTTTACACGTTTTTATGCCCTAAATTTATATATTAAGTTTTATTTTTTAATCATCAATTATTAAATTAATAAATAAATACATAAAAAACAGCGAATAATTTTCAAAAAAAAATTAAATTTTGTTATGTTCCGCTAATTTTGCCGGTGTGTATATATCTATTCTATACTTATTATAAAACAAAGTCGCTTTTTTTTCCCTCATGTCCCTTTCTTCCCTTTAATCTTTAAAACTACGCAACGGATTTTGATGATTCTTTCAGTGTTAGATAGCCCATTTATCGAGGAAGGTTATTATATGCTATATTTTATCACGACTATAAGACTAATGGAGCGATGAAATCGAGGAAAATGTGGAAAAAACGGGGAAAATTATTTGAAAGGGCTAACTTGAATACGCTAATCTCAAGAACTACAGGTCCGATTTGAAAAATTATTCCAGTGTTAGATAGCCCATTTATTGAGGAAGGCTATAGACATAATTTTTTCAGTGGCTGTATATTTTATACCCGTGCGACGCCGGGGCGGGGCGCTAGTATTATTATAATAAGAAAGAGAATAATGTGTGGAGGCCAAAGGAAGATCTTCCGACCGAGCGAGGTGGTATGCCCGGTCAGGCCGAAGCCCACGTGATACATTTCAGCTGTCGTATATATACCGACGCGCTCAGAAAACTTCGATAGCGCGATGCAGTAATGTTAGGTGAATTGTGGGTACCGCCACATCACTCCCCCCCGAAGACCGGAGGTCGAATCTTGAAGTCTTGTCGCTTGAGTTGCCAATGCCAGTGAGTTCCAGTGAGTCAGAACTGTTGCAGTGAGTCCCAGTGAGTCGGAACTGTAAGCTGCTGCACGGGATCCAGTGAGTCGGATAAGCTGCCGTGCGGGGCGATGCTACGTGCTGACCAGGAGAGATGTGCTCTGCTTGCTGACCGGTTGGTGTCGTGAGAAAGCCCGATGATGCCGATGCGGACTGCGGAGTCGCCCAGGCCGCGGTACATTGCGGCTAGTGGACGAGGTACCCGATGAGGCGATGCTGGCTGGCGCGGTGCAGAGGGGCGGGGAGTGATGATGATGATCGAAGGAGGCGTGTTCTGTCGAGGGTCATCAATGTGGGATATAATATGTGTGGAGGCCAAAGGAAGATCTTCCGACCGAGCGAGGTGGTATGCCCGGTCAGGCCGAAGCCCACGTGATACATTTCAGCTGTCGTATATATGTCGCAGCCCCCTGTTTAAAATAGCCGTTCAATCAAACAGCTAGCCCTTTGACTGAACAACGCCATTCAATCTCACGGCTAGCTTTTTAACTGAATATTTCAGTCGCTCGAAACGTTCAACACTACAGCTGATTGAAGCCGCCGCCGTTTGATTGAATTAGTTCAGCGCTTACCACCGCGGCCTAGCGCCGCGGTGGTAGGTTTTTTTATCGAGCAAAACTTAGAAGGATCAATGTTTCAAAACGAGAGCACAAATATTGTGAAATGTACAATAGGAATGTTAAACACGTTTATTTCTTTTACCGGAAACCTTATTGGAGTCTTATAAAATACTATTTGATTTGAAAAGGGTGCGTTTTGTTTACAATATGGATTTAACATTGTTTTGCACACAAAAAACAGTAAATATTTGCATGCTGCTGTTGCAGCATCACCTGGATTCTATAGGAGCCGAACTCCGTATGAACCCAAAGTGGAGGTTTCATGTTTGGGCTCATATTGACGGCTTCATCCTAGAGGACATATTTTATAGATGGTATTCATTGGGATAATAATATCTAGTTGATAGGAATTATACTGCACAAGTTTAAAAAGCATAAAATAAAATTAAATTAAGAAATTAAAAAAAACCCCCGCCAAAAAACTTTAAAAAGTAATGAAATAATATTTACTGACTTTAAGTTTAAATAATTCCTAAGAGTAAAGTAATATTTTAGTCCATAAATGTTGTCAAGGTGTGTCGGGGGACCGCTAATGTGGATGATTGATTTCACAGAACATTAATAGCATAAGGGTCAGTTCACAGCGACCCGAATCGACACAATCAGCGACTATTATGGCGATACAAAATGCAAAAGTCGCAGTTGTGGTAGTTTACTTGGCGGTCCCCCGACACACCGTGACAACATTTATGGACTAAAATATTACTTTACTTTAAGGAATTATTTAAACTTAAAGTCAGTAAATATTATTTCATTACTTTTTAAAGTTTTTACGCGGGGTTTTTTTATAATAATAATAATAATAATTTTTATTTGCAAAAATATGGTACAGAAGGTGATACAATTTAAGCAGTGTTTCACATATTTTGTCGATTTTCCGACGTGCAAAATGTTAGATACTTAAGTGTTAGTCAAGTTATTACAATTTACAGTTAGTTTTTACATACCTATTTTTTATCATATATACACACCGGCAAAATTAGCGGAACTTAATAAAATTTTATTTTTTTTTAAAAATTAATCGCTGTTTTTTATATATTTATTTATTAATTTAATAATTGATGATTAAAAAATAAAACTTATATAAATTTAGGCATAAAAACGTGTAAAATTAAAAAAATCTGCAAAAATCTAAAATTAAGAAAAATCTTTGAAATTTCAGTAGTAAGTTTTTAAGTTAAATTCTTCATTTTTACTTAAGAAATAAAAAAAAAAAAAAAAAAAATTTGTTTATTATCTCACCACAAGATCAATACAATGTTATGTAATACATACTCAACAAACTTGACACTGGTTTTGTGGGAGACTGGTGCCTAAACTAGGCGAACCTGTATTTCAGGACACCAGGATCTCCAGGCTAAGTAAAAGTATTCCAACTACATAATATTTACAACAGAGCAGTGAAACATTTCCATTATTATTATCAATGTGTTGCTTATACTCGTAGGGTGTGATAGTAGTAATGAGTGTGTGTGTGTTTGCGTGTGTAGTGTGTGTGTGTGTGTGTGTGTGTGTGTGTGTGTGTGTGTGTGTGTGTGTGTGTGTGTGTGTGTGTGTGTGTGCATATTTGTGTGAGTGTGTGTATTAGTCAGGCACAGTAATGAGAGTTTCAGTGTTTTTGTATGATAGAGTTAGC
Source organism: Polyommatus icarus (assembly GCA_937595015.1). Lineage (NCBI taxonomy): Eukaryota > Metazoa > Arthropoda > Insecta > Lepidoptera > Lycaenidae > Polyommatus > Polyommatus icarus. The sequence continues at coordinate 19,100,322 of OW569321.1, forward strand.
AGCCATTCATTGACTCTTTTTTTGCATGCTGTCTTGGTTAGGGAGTAAATGTTTATTGCCTTATTAATTTTTTTGTAAACATATCCTCCAAGAAAACCAAAGAAACGATTGGCAAAGCGGGTGTGAAAACGATGCGCGGTTGCATCAGGGTTATTACGATGCCATGTTAACAGCGTGTAATGCCTTCTATGGATCTGAAGAGAGTCTGGATATGCCATTACATGCTTGCATTTTGATTGTCAATCATTTCCTGTGGGATATTCTTCTACTCCTCCAGTAGCGCCAACTCGAGCTCCTGAACACATTTTGGAGCTGGAGTTTTAATTCGTACCGTTCACCCATTGATGTGCCACACGTTCTCAATCGGATCCACATCCGTAGACCGTGCTGACCTCTCCACCTGGGCTACGCTAGCATCATTTAGGTCATAATGCCCGATTTTTTTACTCTATGGACGCGCAAAAAATTGAAGTTACTACCTAAAACTGTGTAAAAGGCACAACATGCAGTTCTAGGATGTCTGTGCTATTGTCCTGTACTGTCAAAGTACCATCATTAACAATCATCAGCTCTGTGCGGACTCCAAATCATATGCAACCCCAAACCATTACGAAGCCTGCTTGTTATACCACTGTTTCCGTTAAGTTTGATGGTCTATAGTGTTCCTTACGATTTATCCACATTCTTTATCGCTTGTCAATAAAGTTTACACAGAATTTGCTCCCATCACTGTACAGCACACGATTTCACTCACTTGTCAAATTTTGATGTTCACGCGCAAATCTTAGCCTGGCTCTTTGGTGCCCTGTCTCAATTTTTGGTGCCCTTGCTGGCACCTTTGAGTTTAATTTAACTTCTTTGAGTCTTCTTCTTACTGTACAATCACTTACAGGTACATCTCGGACCTGTTCCTATAGGTTTCATCTCTGCAAAGCAGTTTAAGGTCGATTTCTTAAGGCTTGTACCCTTACAAAACGGTTATCCTGAACCTTTGCCACCCGATATCTGCCTTGTTCTCGTCTCCGAACGTAAGATCCAGTCTCTCTGTAGCGTTGAAATTTACGATGGACCACGAAAGCCGACACACCTAAGGCCTGACTGACCGAACGGTAGGTGTGACCTTGCTCTATCGTGGTTACAGCTCTATCTGTCGTAGATGCTGGAAAATCCACTAATTTTGTATCTAAGCAATGTGTTCTTCCAAAAACCAAACAATCAAATGAGCTGGCATACCTTGCACCCCGCTAAAAACGCCATTCTTATCAGAAACACTTACAACGTCAATCATCGAAAAACATAACGTAGGGCATAATTGCAATAAAAATCTGTCAACTTGCCAGTTTTGTTCAATATTTTATTTCTTAAATGAGCTTAGAAACTATAAAAAAGGATTTCACACAGCCCGACCCACTTGAATTCAAGTTGTGGCCCTTTTTACTTATGTTCCGCTAATTTTGCCGGTGTGTGTATTCATATTATCTAATTTAAGTTTACATAATTATTTCATGTAATAATATTTTGTCAAAGTTTAAGTCATTAACGTAATAATCATTCAGATTTCAGACCTTTTTTTTTTTTTTTTTTTTTGCGACGGGAAATGCATTGACGCATCTCGGGGGGATTGGGGACTCCCCCACGAGTATGTGAGGCTCGCTGCGGCCGTAAGGATGGTAAGTGACCGCAGCCCTACCCACTAAAACCCGTCGGTACTCTTCGTCTTCCCGTTGCCGAGTCGCGAGAACGCGTGAGCTCTACTCCGTGGCTCGACAATCGTTCGCCGGCGTATCAATAGCTAGCTCGTTCTCTTTGAAGCACTATGCTCCTGTCACCGAACAGAGGCCCTCCCGGGGCTTGCATAGGCGACTCTCTCTGTCGTCGCAATGCGCGAAGAGTACACTGCGCATCGCGACCCTCTCGGGGACTCGGTGCAGTGAGTGACGGCATCCCCGTACCGCCACCCTGAGCTCCCCATTTACGGCGGCAAGTTATCATTGCGGATAGTACGTTGTCGCCTTTGTCGTCTTCGTCGACGAGGGTCCAGCGCCCGCCTCTCTCTATCGCGCTCTGCCTCTTCTTTGATGGAGATCACCTCTTCGGCGAACTTCTCCACGTCCCTCCAGTTTTGCTCACTGCTCAGCATGGCACTTACCAACGCTGGCAGTGATAAGTCCGGTCCGATGGCGGCCGTTAAGGCCGCACGTTGTCGTGTCCATGAGGGACAGGCCGTTAAGGTGTGCGCGGCCGTGTCCCTTTCGTCGTCGCAGTGGTGGCACCGCGTCGTCTCCTCCCTTCCGACGATCTCACACAGGTACAGGCACCGAAGCAGCCGTGCCCGGTCAGCACCTGTGTGAGGCGGAACGAGAAGGCGCCGTACTTTCGGTCCACCCACTCTCTGAATACTGGGCGAATAGCCCCTATGAGGTCCACGCTTACACGCGGCTCCAAAAGACGCTCCTCCCACAACTCCAGGGCCCTGTCTCTGGCTTCGTCCCTCCACCGACGCACGGCGTCCGGGAGGGGGTTGCTGTCCCCCGCGCGGACTTCTGCGCTACGCCAGTACACATCGGCGAGGGCTCTTGCGTCCAGGTCCCATGGGACGCTTCCGGCGAGCAGGCACGCAGCATCCCGGGAGATGGTGCGATACCCGCGCACTGCTCGCGTTGCCATCGTTCTTTGTAGCCGACCAAGGATGAGCCTGTTTTTGGCTGACAAATTTTCGGCCCAGATCGGCGCACCGTACATGGTCATGGAGCGTACAACGCCCATGTACAGGCGTCGACAGCTCAGGCTCGGGCCCCCTAGGTTGGGGAGCAGCGATGCTAGAGCTCCTGCTGCCTTCGTTATCTTCTCGGATAGCCGGCGAAAGTGCTCCTTAAAAGTCCACCGGCTATCGAGTACCAGCCCTAAGTATGTCAGAGTTGACGATACTGGGATGGATGTTCCACCGACTATCACCGCCAAACCGGGCGGCGGCGCGTTTCTGGGCCCATGGAAGATGATGGCCTCAGATTTGTTAAGCGCCACCGTCAAGCCTAGCTCCTGTATTCTGCGCACAACTTGTGCAACAGCTGCCGTTGCAAGTATTACGGCTTCGCGGTGTGTTTTGGCGCGGCAGACCGCCGCGGTGTCGTCCGCGTACGCGATCAACTCCACGCCAGGTAAATTGGCACCGCGAAGCACGTGGTCATAACCCATGTCCCACAGTTTCGGGCCGAGAGCCGAACCCTGCGGAACGCCGCAGTCCACCTCCTGCTCTTCCCATCCCTCTTCAGTAGGGTACTGCACTGAGCGCTCCGACAGATAGTCGCCCACAAGTCTGCGAAGGTATCCCGGCACTCGGTGGTACCGAAGGGCCTCTTTTATGGTTTCCCAGGGCAGGGTGTTGAATGCATTGGAGATGTCCAACGAGACAACCAACACCACCCCGCCCCGAGAGATCTCCTCCCTCGTAATAGACCGGAGCCGTGCCACCGCATCCTTCGTCGACCGACGAGACCGGAACCCGAACTGGGCATCGCTCAAGTTCGGGCCGACGCTCTCTAGATGGCGGTCGAGACGCGCCACGATGATCCTTTCCATCGTCTTACAAATCTCGTCGATCAAGACGATAGGGCGGTAGGCTGACGGCTGGTCTTCGGGTCGCCCGGCCTTCCTGAGTAGCACGAGTTTGCCAGTCTTCCAGCGACGTGGTATTCGTCCTTGCATGAAGCACATGTCAGATTTCAGACCTAATGAAAGTATATTACAATAATTTCCCCCTTATATTATGTCGAAATTACATTAAGATTTATCGTGATTCGTTTACAATAATCTATACATATAATAATAGAATAATTAATATATAGTATATCAAAGGACTATTATTACCATATTACAATGGTATTAATATTAAATAAAAAAAATTCATTTCATAATGAATTAAAAAGCAATAATAGAATGATTTCCGCTTCTTAGTTCAGTTTCATCAATAATTGGATTGATAGGAATCCGGTCAAATCCGGTCCGGATTCAAAATTACGCCGGATTGCAATTTTAAAAACATTTCTAACAATTATTACTGCTTATTTCGGAAATTTTCTTTTGATTTTATTGCAATTTAAGTATTTCGAGACACTGAATTCGTATTGAGTTTGTAAAGAAGGGGTCTCACGATTAGGTATACCACGCTAACTTGTTTGAGTCATTGTAAAAAAAATAATCGGCCAAGTGCGAGTCGGACTCGCGCGCGAAGGGTTCCGTACCATTATAGAGCAAAATCAGGCCAAAAATTGTGTTTTTTGTATGGGAGCCACCCTTAATTTTTTATTTTATTTTAATATTATTATTAAATATTAAAGAAGACATATAACTAAGGACTTCAAGAAAAAATCAAGTACCTACCTGTTGCCCTTATTGATATAGAGCAAAAAAAGCCAAAAAATCACGTTTCTTGTATGGGAGCCCCCCTTAAATATTAATTTTCTTTTGTTTTTAGTATTTGTTGTTATAGCGGCAACAGATATACATAATCTCTGAAAATTTCAACTCTCTAGCTATTACCGTTATTGAGTTACAGCCTGGAGACTGACGGACAGACAGACAAACAGACAGACAGACAGACGGACAGACGGACAGACAACGAAGTCTTAGCAATAGGGTCCCGTTTTTACCCTTTGGGTACGGAACCCTAAAAAGATTATTTATTTAGGAAGCTAATAATTATTATCAGCTGCTGTTTTCAATTAGGACTTAACTGTCCTGGCATTTCATATTATAACTAATTGTTAATTCCTAAGTTCATATTGTATCCAGTAATTTTCCTACAATCATTTCGTGAAACGTAGCGTGCTACTATCATAATTTACTTATACTTACCTATATTATTAAGCATAGAACTTAGTGCTCAAATAACAGTTAAAATTAAAACAGGAACATATTATTATCAGGGCCCCCGCTACCATATTATGTGCAATGTGGTCAATGCACACGGGCGCCATCCCCTAGGGGCGCCAAATCGCCATCTTTAGGGGTGCCAAAACCAAGGACCCAAAAAATTTGCCTAAAGGGGCGCCAAAATTCTTTTTTTGCACACAGGCACCAGTAGCCCTTGCGGGGGCCCTGCATATTATTTATTCAATTTATACATAATTATTATAGCACGTAGCATATACATATATTATAGGATCATGATAATAATATTATTGTTATCTGTTCAGAAAATGGCCATTTTGACACGTTTATGTGACACACGCGTCATGAATCAGATGGTGAACATAAAATTAATTTATCTAGAAAGATCATAGATATGGCTTGATTTAGTATGTGCCAGGAAATAAGGAAAACAGCTGTTATCGTAGGCGCAAAAATCCCACCTTTTTGTGATTAAGAAAGATCGATTAAGAAGTACGAATGTTAAGGTGGGTTGCACAGCATGCACCAGAAGCGTTGTTATAGTTACAGTTATAGTTAAAGTTATAGTTAAGGTTAACTTTAACTTTAGCTTTAACAATTACCACAGAATTTTTCAGATGTCTGTTGCTATTTGCTAAAGTTATTGAGGTTGAGACTTGAGAATATAAAAATGATTAATCAATTCACCATAACTCATAAGCGTAGACCACAAGTTTAGCTATTAAGTAAATGAGACCTTTTTTTATCTTTATAGGATGAGAAGTACAGTACAGGGTCAGATTAGTGTGAAAGCCCGAGAAAAAATAAAATGGCTGCCATTTTAAAACCGCGAGAGAGAGAAAGAGAGCCAATTTGTCGATAAAATATTATGCCAGAGAGTATCGTAACCGCATTTGCCGCGCAACTTGCACTCGAAAGCGACAGAAACTATATCATTAAATAGTTAAATAAATTAAAATACTAATTGCTTGAAATTGTAATTTAAACAACCTAAACAATTATGGGAGAAAAAACAAACGCATACCGAAGCCCGAACGATAAATATGTGCGCTCCAATAATTCGCATTCCAATTAATAAGCACCACGTTATTAGTCCAGGCTCTCCAGCTTTCCACCTGCCCGATGGATCAGGTGTGACCATAACTGGACCACTCAAAGTTGCTTTGATGTTAGCATAGACTATAGAGTAAATATACATTTTACAGCTTTTCCTTTAGTCTATGATGTTAGTAAAAAAATATTCCGATGAAATATCGACGGCCATAATGCGAAGAAACTGTAAAATGTACATTTAAATATTATAATTTATAAACGTCTGGGCAACATTCGATTCTAATATTTTATATCATAAATACCAAAGAGCGTCCGTAGCCTAGTGACTAGCACTCGTAGAGGGTGCAGGTTCGATTCCAGGTGTAGGCACGTACCAATGCGAAATTTTCTGATCTCAAGTCGGTAGGTACATAAATACGGATGCTCGTACGGTAATGGAAAACATCGTGAGGAAATCCGCACATGGCTGGTCCCAGGACCCAGACGTATTGACTAGTTCTTTCCTCTGGACTAGGCCGACTATGTTGCGAGAATCGCGTATGTGCTTGCGCAACCATGCGGACATTTAAAAATCTTGTCCAGGCACTAGTTTGTAAAATGTAAATGCCAAAATGTATGTCTGTTTGTAACCTCTTGAATATGTACAATATTTTTATTCCCTACCTGTTCCTATTATCGATACGAGCAAAAAAAGGCCAAAAAAATCACGTTTATTGTATGGGAGGCCCCCCTTAAGTATTTATTTTATTTTATTTTTAGCACCATGGTAGACGTCCATGAATCATGATCGCTATCCCGTCGCACAAACAATGGTCACCGTCAGTCTCGAGTTGTAATAATTTACTATTATTATTTATTAGTTTAAAGTTCACTGCTAAATAAGTATGTCGCCATGGCAACGTCGATCGCTATCTCGTCGCACAAACAATGGTCGCCGTCAGTCTCAGGTTGTAATAATTTACTATTATTTGTTCAACAAATGCACTTATCAATATTTATAGTACCCAGTAGCCGATTCTCAGACCTACTGAATATGCATATAAAATTTGGTAAAAATCAGTATAGTCGTTTCGGAGGAGTTCGCGGACTAACATTGTGACACGAGAATATTATATATAAGATGTATATAGATGAGATTAAATGCACTTACTACTTGTAGTAAATTATGTAATTAAATTTAAATTTGTAGTAAATTATGTAATTTTGCTTACTTATAAGTTATAACTTATTAGTTATACTTATAACTTAATCTCTAACAAATCTAAGGTTTAAAGGTATTCCTAAACCTTAGATTTGTTAGAGATTAATGATATACATAATACTTCATCATCCAAACCATATAATATTAGTAAATACCCGACTATGACCAATGTCACTAAACTGAAAGGAGGTAAGTAGAGTACGCATGTACTATTATTGTATTCCTTTTAGTTTAGTGACATTGGTCATAGTCGGGTATTTACTAATATTATATGGTTACTAATATTATATTATTTAGATACTTATTAACACCTGTTAATAAGTATCTAAATAATAACAAGTTGTGGTGTAAGATTATTAAGTTATGTACTTTTGAAATTAGGGTAAACCTGGGAGAGTGGTCTGGTACCTAAGGTACACCGTACAATGTATCTTACAGTTTGTCGATTTCATTAATAGTATGTAATTTTATCTATATCTATACTAATATTATAAATGCGAAAGTATCTCTGTCTGTCTGTCTCTCTGTCTCGCTTTCACGCCAAACCTTCTGAACCGTGTAATGAAATTTTGTGCACAGAATATAGTCTAAAGCCTGAGAAAGGACATAGGCTACTTTTTAACTGAAAAAAGGGCTGTCAAAATGCGTAAATTTGTTCAAATTAAGTTAGTTCCAAAAATTAATAATAGATGGTGTCGTGCGTCTCCTACATCGCGCTGACGCTTATTCAAACGTCTTTCTATATGAGGTGGTATCATCTCGCATCAGATTATCGATTTTTTCGATTGTTATTTTTTACGTTATTAAATAACTATGGCCGACTATGTTGCAAGAATGCCGTATGCGCTTGGTCAACCATACGGACATTTAAAATCTTGTCCCAGGCACTACTGACTACAGTATTTGAGGAGTGTTTACTTCGCTCTGAACATACTGTATAAATCATCCACAACGGACGCAAAGGCCTTGTTTATTTTTTAAATACCTCAGTACCTTATCTATGCAGTGACGTAACCTTAAACCTCTCGGCTATCAATGATAAATAGTTTATGGGTAAAGTTGTGTAATTGGGGTCTAAATAAGCTTTAAAATTTGGCATAAATGAAGTTTAATTAAAGAATGAAATATTATGTGCACACTGCACAACTGCTGGGTGTTTTGATTTAAGGGGTACCAGGGTTTTTTTTTTATAAAAGCTTTTGACACCAATTTTGTTGACATCGCGCGCTATAAACTGAAGTCCACGCGGACGAAGTCGCGGGCAACAGCTAGTTCATTAGTATAATTATTATGCCGTCCTATTTCAGTTTCTTTTCGTTCTGTTTGGTTTCAAACAGTTGTTTACACACGTTTCGTGCTTGGCAATTGACATAATATAACCGTTGCATGTAAAGGCAGTTGTCTCGACTCTCGACTCCGCGATATCAACCGCAACATCTAATAATATCAAGCGTGCAATTTGTTTTGAAATCGTGAACCGCAGAGAAAACCACAATAACAAAACTATTATTGAAACTTCGCTGTCATGTTTCTCGTTATAAATAGTCGTAAACACAACTTTTCCTTCCAACTACCCGTTATTGTTTAAATTACTATTTTAGATTACATTTTTACACCTCGGCGGGTTTTTCGAAGCAGTCATGTAGTGGTCATGTAGAACAATTCCGAAAGTTCGATCAGTGGCGTGCATGTGGCGTGACTAGGTAACCGAGGACCCGGGGTAAAAAATTAAAGAGGCGACGCGACTGTCAGCACGTAAATTTTATGTGGACCTATATTATACTTACTGATCAGAGTCGTGTTAAGTTAAGGAGCCCTATACCAATTATTTTTGTTTTCTTTATTTATAGGCTTGTGTCGAAACCGACAATGCCAGCCTCATAAAAATCAAAATTAACCAATCTAAATACATAATATCAACTTTTTTGAAAGTTTTTCTACGCATTATTTCTTTTATGTATTGTTTCTGCAATGGCAGTTTTCCACGTGGATAAACGATAAAGGCTGTTACGAAAGACGTAGTTGTGTATGAACGTATAAGCCGATAACCTCATCTATCAACGCCCTACGCACCCTCTGAGTTCTGACGAAACGATCAAAGTCAACATAATTTTCCCTTATAACATTGCCAACAAATGGTGATCCGGTTACAAAGGTCATGAAAATTGTTCTGCCCTTTAAGCTGAAATAAAACGTTCATTAGCTATGAAGTTCCAAATGCGTTGCCACATTTAGCGCTTGTTCAGACCAAACTGACTATACGCTGCCGAATGTGAGCAGGGCGCAGGCTCACTGTGAGTCCCAGTATGAAAATCATACAAAATATACGGTATCGAATGTCCGCGCCTACGCCTAGGCCCTAGTGTAATGGCGTATTGTCGAATAAGTGTGAACGAAAAAGTGAATATGTATGGAAATACAATAAACTGCGTAACGTTCACTCACATGCCCCATAAGAGCATCGGTGATCGCGACAACCACGAATACCAAGAATCCGCGATCGAATCGAAGGATTAAAGTTTTGGTACTTACTGGTATTATAATGATCCTAAATATGTAAAGTAGCCATAACTCAAAAAAGTTATCTGAGTTTCATAATGTTAATGAGTTTTTTTGCAAGATTTATGAACAAATCCTGAAAATTTATTTTTCATTTATATTTCTTAAGGAAAATCATAATATGAATAATTATATTATGTAAGTACGTCATATAAATTCATTAGAACAGTGCAAGTGATGCAAGAGATTATCTATTTGCGTATGAGTTGCAATTACGATTAATCAATGAACATTTCAATGAGGCTAAGAACAAGGAACTTATTGTCGTTGATATTATTGATTGATCTTGAGAATTTCCGGGTGCATTACGGGCCCATTACCATCGAATTTAACCTAAAGCACCGGTTCTCGAACTTTGGTGGTGGCGTAACCCTTTTAAGAAGTGATATTTTTAACGGATCCCAAAAAAAGTTTTATCTTTGAATGAATTGTGTTCATGCTGGAGCCCAATTGACATTTCTAAAAAACATTTTATGTATCGCTCGCGGAGCCCATACGAGACCTTAGCGGAGCTCTAGGACTACACGGACGGAGTACACTTTGAGAGTGGCTGTCTTAAATAGTCAAATGGCGGATCGGAAGTATAGTTCACTAAGGGCGAAGCCAAACGAGCGTAATTTGTGAGTTGTGACTTGTGAGTCGAAGAATTTCGGCTCGGAAGAATGGGAAGTTTTCTTATTTTTTTAATTTGGTTGTCAAATAGCTTCCATTTTAGTAACTAGATGGCGTATGGGTAGACAACTATCGGTAATACCAGGGAATACCATCAATAATTGCTACATAACTAGGCAAAAGCATGTAAAACTTGATACATTTCAATTTGAAAAATAAATAATAATATTACAATGAATAGGATAATAAAGTTATAATAACGATGTTTTAGTTAAAACTAACGGAAGAAATAGCCCTATTTACCGTTGTTCACACCAAATGTCACACGAATTATACATTTTGGTTTTGACAACATCTTACCTGCACTTGTGCAAGATAACAGTTAATTAGTGGCTAATATTTTACCAATAATGAACATCAAAAACCCAAATAACACAATTTGTGGAAAAATAATAAAAACCACACCGACAATAAAAAGTAGAAGTAGAAAACTCTTTCAGGTGTCAGTTTTCAGTTTGACAAGTGCAAGCGTGTTCCTAAGCTGTTACCAGTATACTGGCCTAATTGCTTAGGCCAATGATCGCTTAGGAGTATGATATTTTGATTGATATTACACTTGAGAGTACACTGATATTTTTTAAAAACACGACCAACATGTAGTCAGTAATGCCAACCTGCAGATAATTTCAGATCGGTGGGGAACCAATAGAAAATTAGTGAGTGTCTACCGTCGTGCTATCTGGTGGAGATGATAAAAAGAAAACAACCCATTATTCTGCTGCATTCAGTTTCATACAAAAGTCCTGTTTGATTCACACGAGCGCACTGACATATTTTGTACTACGTAGTACTTATAATATGTCCGTGCAGTGTCACAGAATACATATATTAGTTTAACAAGCAGTGTGCACGAGCGTAATTTTGTGAATTATAATTTGTATGAAAAGACATTTGCGCGGCAGAAATTCTGCGACTCACAACTCACAAATTACGCTCATTTGGCTTCACCCTTAAAACCACGTAGCTCCGTGCTTAAAACAACACCTGCAGCCATTTGCGTATCCAAGATGTTAATAAGTTTTAAGGAACAATCTAATAATTTTGTTTTCCTCAAGACCTAATTAACACACGAGTCATGATCTGACGCGTTATGGGTTTCGTAAATGTTTGCCATAACAAATTGTTTACCTTATCCTATGAAAAATAGGCCTACCTTTCCGGCATGAGGGCGGAAGCTTGTGGTATTTAGCAGTTGTTGTTAGATTTCCCACATTCTGTATCACTTGCGGTCGCAATTTTATCCCTTTGATAGCCTACAAATTACCAAGGTTTTTGCGGTTGTTGTTTTAATTGTTAACTAAGTAGGTTTTTCTAAGAAGGTCCTACCTAGTTAATTCTTGATTTTTATATTCAACTATCAAGGATTTTTTTTTAAATCAACTCTTTGTTTGATTTGCTTTAATTAATATTATATATCGTATTCGTAAACAACAAATGGCAATTTCATAAGACATTTCGTCGATGACTCACAAGGTTGACAATCAAACGAATAAGGCTAGCCACATACACACGTTTTCTGAATTCGATTTACGAATCCGTTTTCCGTATTCGGACTTTTTGAATGTATTGGATCAGTAGACAATACCTCCATCAATTGACGCACAAGTTTGCCCTTTTCCGAACGGGACGAATTCCGTAACTTCCGAAACGTACGTGTTTTGGTACAAGCCAGCGCGTTCGCGAGTCGCGAGTGAAGAAAAACGACAATTTGCGCTACTCTCACGGAATTCCAAATATTCATTTGGAAATTTCAAATTAGGAAATAAAATACGGAAAACGTCAAACGTGTATATGCGGCCAGCCTAAAAACACAGAAACAACAAGATCAACTAGTTTCTGAATTGGGCAGGTGATCAAATAAACGGCAGATCGAGAATAAGGCGTAAACAACTGTGTCTGATGACTAGAATGTCTTTGCCACTGATTACGCGTCGCTACAATAATATAATTAGTCGTCGTTGAGTGTTGTTTTGTTGACTAGGGATGGCGCTGCGTCTAGCTAGGTTTCTCCTAGCGATGTTTGTTTACGAACACTACGAGAAGTTATAGAATCGGCAGCCCTAGTTATGAATGGCATGGAGGGGCGTTATAGTGGCGCGCAGTTTCTCAGCGGCCGGCGCCAAACGCGCCGTGTGTATCGCTCCTGCAACTTGTACTTTTTGCGTAATTACTTACAACGCGGAAATGCGCTAAGTGTGTGTAATATTTAAGACAATAAATAAAATTTAGTGAACATAAAGTACCTTTGTTGTGTGTACCAGTCATGGTCAAGGCGATATCAGTTGTTTATTTGTGACTTTTGTTTGTGATTTACCACCTATGGATTTGTTACAATGTTCGTGTTTATTTTATAAGGTAATAGAGATTTTCCTTAACACACCACACTTCACAGTTTTTTCACAGTTAAATCAAATTTAACATAAATTGTAAAACATAATATTATTTTATTTTTACTATATTTTGTTTTTATATGTATAAGTAGTAGTGGAGTTCCCAGAGCGTAAAAATCGTGCAAACCTCCGATTTTTGCAATAGTGGATAAAAATTGAAAAGAAAAAAAGGAATGTGTAGCTGATAACATGAATAATAAAGTTTACCTATTGAAAAGTTGTGCTTTTGATTTTTAAATTTATAAATATAATTAAATAACTGTAAAATTTTGAAGAAAATTTGCATATTTCTTTCTTTTAAATATATAGCAAAATAAGAAAATATATCATAATTTTTTCGATTCGTATTGTTGCTTGTATTCCAAAGAAAGAAAATAAGTTGAAAAAAATATATAATTTATATTTAAAATTAATATTTTTGTATGTAGATGAACATACCTCCAAATGTGCTTGTTGTGTGTCTCCTCGCCAGGTAAATGGCGTTACAATTTTTCTTTGGTTTTAAATATGAAGTGAAAAATTATTTTTTAGGCTTAACAAAGCCTTCTATTTCTTAATGTGTATAACTTTTTAGCTCTTACTTTATTAAATTTTCTGAAAATGTAGCACAAACTTTTCACGGATATTTCGAAGAAAATCTGTATTTTATTTCTTTTGGTTAGGTTTTTACAGAATAAAATTGATTTTTTAGTATTTTTTTTTCATTCATTATATTTGCTAAAACATACTTAAAGGGAAAAAATACAACTTAGGTTAAGAACTGATATTTTTTGCATTCAGGTAAGCATTTTCCAAACATAGGTCGCAGCATGCGTCTTTAGTATGTACGTGAGATTTGTAGCACCCAATTTTTTTTTCTGGCTTTAAGTAGGAAGCTTAAATATATTTCAAAGACTAGAAAAAGTCTATAATTTGTCGATGCATTCAATGTTTTAGCTCTCACTTAAATAAATTTTCAACAAATATAGAAAAATATTTTCGGTCTATTTTACACATTTTTAGAGATATTTAAACGTTTTTAAGTACTTAAAAGTTATCATTTCTCTAAAAATTATTTTATTTTTAGAGAAATGATACTTGTTGTGCGTATTTACGAAATGATACTTGTTGTGCGTATTTACGCACAACAAGTAAGTTTAACACACTTTCTGTTACAACCCTTAAATCCACCCAAACCCTTTTATCTTAGTTACGACGAGCGTTAATCTCTAAAAACTTTGCAAAAACCTTATACGAGTAGTTGTATTAAGCTTAGCAAAGCAAACTTTCGTTTTTAAAAATTGTGTATTTGGTTAATTTTTAACGTAAACAATCGGATAAGAGCTTCGATCACTAATATACAAGATACACAGTCTCATACAAAACCTCTCGAAAATCTGTCCCCGAGTAATAGAGTTTAATGAAGTATACATTTATCTAAAATCAACCTTTATTATAGTAATTATTAAAGATCTTTTTATAAAACAATGAACATTTGTGTTTACAAAGCAATAAAATTTTTACGTCCGATGCACGCTCCATACTAAATTCAACCATCCGCGTATATGATTTAAGTTCAAATTTGTATAGTGCCAAAAAAAAAATCCAATTTTACGACCGAAATTCGCCGCTGGAACAGGGCGAAATGAAGTATGAGTGGAGTCGAACTGTTCAAATTTTTTTTGTTGATTGTAATTTGTAATAATTTTAATAGTCCATTTTTTTATTTTTCTGAAGTTTAATGTATAAAGTGAGGAGTAATTATTTTTTACTTGTAATATTATGTTGTTCTAATGTTATGTCTAATTTTATCATTAACCAAAATATACATAAGTGTACATACATTTTCCGATAGGCCACAAAGGACAACTCACATCACCCAACGCCCATACTTTTTAACCTACTTAAAAAATCCTTAATGGGAACTATATTTGATCGAAGATGGGAACATAATATTATTACCACATCTAACTGGATCTCGAGGAAACCTGAAAAAAATCCTCAATAAAAAAATAATAGTAATAGCGACTCCATCAAATGGAACAGAAACATAGCTTATAACCCGAACATTTCAAGTGGGCATGATAAACTACGATAAGTACCTTTAGTATGAGTATTCGCAATTGAGATGGTTTATACCTGGTGTTGATTTATTTACAACTTAATTTTAAAACTGTCTTTTGGTGATTTCTTAAAGAAATACCAATATTTACAATACAATTGTAAGAAATATATTAGGATAAAATTAATACTTACCGGAAATATGAAATTCCATCCTTTTTTTCGGTTTTAGACGTATGATTTCTACAATTATTAAACGCGCACCGAGGCATGTTTCCCGGCGGAGCGTTCGAGCACTACTAAATCAAAAGTGCACCAGAATGTTGAGTTTGGTGCTCTTTTGGTGAGGTCGTTTTTTGCCGCGGATTGTGTATCTTGTATATTAGTGATCGAAGGATAAGAGTCATTAAATAACAGGAACAAGAAAAAAAATTTTTTGGGACCGATTTTTAATTAAGTAACTAAAAAATTAAAAGCACAAAAAATTCTTTGGTAAACTTTGCAAGTTATGGTGCAAAAAAGAAAATGACACCTCAAAAACAAAAATCCATTCACTATTACAATTTTCGGAGGTTAAAACCTCTGGCGACTGCAGTATAGGTACCTAAGGTTATTTAACAATATTGTATAATACAAGTACCTAATTAATTTTCAAAAAATATGATTACTCAGATAAAAAATATTCCCACATCTTTTTCGGTTCCTAATTCACATGAACATTAAGATGGTACTATGACCAGTTATCACGAATGACTGACTCACGAATGATTGACGACCTCTGTGGCTCAGTGGTAAGCGCGTTGGACGCTCAAGCCGGAGGTCGCGGGTTCGAATCCCGCCGACGGAACAAAAAGTTTTCAATGTTCCCGGGTCTGGATGTGTATTAAATATGTGTATGATATAATAAAAATCTTAAATATATGTATAGTATAAAAGTATTAAATATATTTCCGTTGTTTGGTACCTGTAACACAAGTCCTTTAGGTACTTAGCACGGGGCCAGACTGACGTGGTGTGAAGCGTCCATAGATATTATTATTATTATTATTTTACCCTAAACACGGGCCTGCGTGGGGGATTTCCCGACATCTAAAAGTCGTTTTTCTTTTTATAATATTATATTTTAAATTTGTATAGGTATATAATATCTGTATAATGTATATTTTAGATTGTATTTTTTAGAGCCTAGATTGTTATTTGACGCCTATATTGTGTCGTTTAAAGTTGTCACATACTTAATTATTATTTTCGTTGTCATAAACATTAATAATGGGGCATTTCCTATTTAATGTTCCGTACCAAAAGGGTAAAAACGGGACCTTATTATTAAGAATTCGTTGTCTATCCGTCTGTCTGTCTCGAGGCTGTAACTGAAGAACGGTAATAGATAGAGAGTTAAAATTTTCACAGATTGTGTAATGTGTACTTATTATCTGTTGCCGCTATAACAACAAATACTAAAAACAAAATTTATACAACAACATTTTAACAATTTATATTTAGGGGGGCTCCCATACAACAAACGTGTTTTTGTCATTTTTTGGTCTATATCAATAATTCGGATTTGTAACGCGCGAATCTATTCATAGTTGAAATTTATATCAAACGAACGAAAAATGATTAGCGAGAATAAAAATCACGCTATTAAAATTGGCAGTGCGGACTTTCCCGAAGGGACTGCCCGCACTGCGAATTTCAACCGTACGATTTTTTTTTTGCACTTCCTGTAAGTTGTTACACATTGAATCTTATGACAGTACCCGCACTTGCGATAAAAATTTAATAATTATGAATAAATTTGCGCGAATAACATCCGCTCAATTAATATTTGCAGTGCTTTCAAAACTTTTTAGGGCCTGTCCGCACTGCGAATTTTAACCGCGCGGATTTTGTTTGCGTGAATTTGTTCATACTATAAATTTATCGCGAACTTTTTATCGCAAGTGCGGGTACTCTCATAAGATTCAATATTATGTAATAGTAGTGCCAAAAAAATCCGCGCGAGAAAATTTCGCAATGCAGACAGTCCTTTACTCACTCTAGCGCATTACGCAAGTATAGGTACTTTGATCTAAAAATTTGTAAATAAGTAATTACATTCATTGATAATTTATTTTGTTTAAATGTTTGGATGTAGGTACCTAAAAATATATATATATATATATATATATATATATATATATATATATATATATATATATATATATGTACAGTGTTGCCGTGCGAGAATTTACTCGAGAACGGCTTCTGCACTGGGTGTGGTCGAAATAAAACACTTCGTCGCTATGTACTATTAGCGGGGGTCGAGGTAAACGCGATTCCGGCCAGCCTTCCTTCTATACGATGAGGATCCCAACAACCCAACTATTTCCCCAGTTCTATTATTCGATGTTGGCGGTAGGCTGGCGCGGAGCGGACTGAGCGGTCTGCCGGCGGCCGGCCCGACCCTATATTTTTACCTGGCCGGCTGCCTGGCCGGCGATCCCGCCATTCCCCCGGCCCCTGCTAAACTTTATTTATTTCTTAAAGCTATTTTTCACTATTTTAAAACACATAATAAATATTTCTATTGTAAATAAACTACGCATCTGCTAGCTTTCTTAAATATTGCCGAACGCCTATTCCTAAATATCCTTTGTTTATTGTTTGACAATAAACAAAGGATATTTGCTTTATTATTTTTACAAAGACAATGCTTTATTACTTTTAAGATCTTTACGGAACACAATAATAACGTACTTATTTAAACTAACGAAAATACAGTCAAAGGGACCGAACATGTGGCGATTTCAAAATAAGCCATTTTACTATTGAAATTAAATAAATTTACAAATGAAATCATACAAAACTTAACTATTAAAATGCGACTATTAACTATTGATTATATTTGGGAATAAAACACACGCTATCAGATGATTTATTTGAAAATTACTGTCTCTATCTGACTTTTACACGAACTATTACTATTTAATATTTTAGACCTATTGCTATTACAAATAAACTAAACTATAAAATACTATCTATATGCTCACTATAACCTATCTAAATATATTTATTGTCTCGTACACAAATTCACTAAACTATAAACGTTCTTGCACTAAACTATCCTATCTATTTTGCGTCGTCTCGTACATTTCTCCCGCCGTGCAGCGACGTAACCTCGACGCTGCAGATCCGATGTCCTGGGAGAGACGACGCACTATGTCGACAGGATCACCAGCCGCTTCGTCGGTCGCCGAAGTACTCCTCCTTTGGTCCTCACGTCCACCACTCGAACCGCGCCATCTTGTCCCGGGTATGTGGCGATGACTATGCCCCGGGGCCAGGTGTTCCTCGGGAGGTTGCTGTCCACTATCAGCACGACGTCGCCCTCCTTGATGGTCCTTCCGCTCCCGCGAGGCTCCCGCCGGTGTTGGAGTTCCGGCAGGTACTCTCGGACCCAGCGCGCCCAGAACATGTCTGCCAGGCGCTGCGAGGCCCGCCAGTTGGAGCGGGTGATGAGGTCGGCGTCGTCGAACTTGCCGGGCGTTGGTACCCGCGCTGACCCGCCCAGGAGGAAGTGGTTGGGCGTGAGGGCTTCGTCGTCTTCGGGCTGGACCGATACGTGTGTGAGGGGGCGGCTGTTCACTGTGTATTCCGCCTCCACGAGCAGGGTGCTGAGGACCTCTTCGGACGGATGACGCTCGTGTAGTGCTATCTTCACGGACTTCACGAGGCGCTCCCACGCTCCTCCCCCACTATTTATTATTTTTATTTCTTCTCCGAATGCCTGTTGTTGTACAGACCGAACTATTAATTTTTCGTCTTCTATGAGAACGAATTTTCGTTTTTCGGTCTCGATCTGTGTTTTCTGTTTTGGCGCCGTTTCCTTTTGTTTCCTCCAGTCGGGATGGCTATCATTTTTCTTCTTGCCCCTTCTGTAATTCACTATCTCTTTTTTGGGCTTCCTTCTCTCCACGAACTGTAGTACCCAAGCTGTGGCACGTAGGTACTTCTCCCAACTGGATAAACGTATGGCGTCCGGTATTACTTGGTCGATCGACGGCGGCTTCGATGTGATGTGATGAGTCTCCTCTTCACCCGTTTCCTTCTCTTCGATGATTAGCTCCGCCGGCCATGTAGAGCTGCTTTCGTACAGGAATTCTGGACCTCTGTACCACCGATGTTCCGTACCGAAGTCAGGCGGGGCGCTCCTCGTCGCGTCGTCGGCTATTAGGGCCGCCATGAGTTCCGTGTACTTCTTTTGCAGTTCCGGATCCTTGTCGATGCGCTTTTCTGTGTTGTGCAGCCTTCTCAGCGCGTTGTCGTAATTGTTCGGCATCACGCAGTCCTCTGTCTTCCAGAGCATCCCTGTTTCGAACCGGCCCCCGACCTTTTGCGTGCTTCTATTTAGGATGTCGAGGGCTCTTCGCTCTGGATCGGACTGCGGCTTCTTCTCTTCTATTCCCATTGACTCGATGGAGACGTGGTGCCTTCGCATGTCGTCCATTTTGTCGTCCACCAGGTTATTTACGAAGTGTACCTGGTGTCCGAGGGTGCGCGAGTCGGTGCCGTGCAGGACCCAGCCCAGTGGCGTCTTCGATGCCGCGGGTTGGCGGCGTTCTCCTCTTCTAACTTCGGACGCCACTAGGAGGTGCCAGTTGTCCTGGCCTATGAGGACGGTCGGCTGCATCTCTTTGTAGGTGAAGTGCTGTCTCAGATCTCTGAGGTGGTCACAGGCCCACACCGTTTCTTGCCGGACGACCTGCGGTGATAGTTTCAGGTCGTCGAAGGTTCGGGCCTCTATGTCGTGGGCCTCTCCGCTGCCCCTTAGCTGGATGGTAACCCGACGAGACGACTCGGACTTGAGGTTGTCCGGCGCCAGTGTCTCTATCTCAAGGGGATCGATGTGTCCCTTGGCGCCGATCTTTCTCGCTACGTCGGAGTCCAGCAGGGTGACCGTTGACCCGTCGTCCAGGAGGGCGAAGGTGTCGGCGGAGCTCTTTGACCCGGTGACCCGAACTGGTACTATCTTCAGGTAGGTGTGGGATCTTCTATGTTCGTGCGTTGATGTGACCTGTTCTTTTTCGCCTTCCTTTGGCTTGTTGAAGTGCAGCAGTGGGTGATGGCTCCTAGCGCACCCATCTATTTTACAAGTCCGGAAATCGCACTTATGAGACATCGCTTTATAGCGGAGGCATCTGAAGCAAAGTCTGTTTTTCTTTGCTATGGCCCATCTATCTTCCGTCGACGCTTGCTGCATTTTGTCGCACTTGACCGGGGAATGACCGATTTGTTCACAGAGGAGACACGGCCTTTCTTCTGTCTTCTTCTCGCCTTCTGTCCGTGCGTGGTGCGCACGCTGTTTTCTATAAGACGGCGTCGTGTTGTCCTCTGCTATCGATTCCGGAGCTGCATATCGTGCGCATCTTCTTGCTTCTTTCTCTATAAACTCGCAGAATTGTAGCAGCTCCGGTTCATTTTTCTTCCCGGTCTCTATTGTCTCGACGTAGTCGAACCAGCGATACTTTATGGTCGACGGAAGCTTCTCGACTATGTTTTTGATTATTTCTGGACTGTATAAGTATCTGTCCTTTCCCAGGAGCCGAAGTGTGGCGACGCTGTTCGCTATTTTATTAGCGAACAGGCAAATGTCCCTCGGGGCGTCGCTTGTCCTGGGCAGGTTGCGCAGCTTGTCTAGCTCGGCGATCGCTATGGTGTCCGGTCGGCCGAATCGATCTTCCAGGGTCTTCATAATGATGTCTGACGGAGCGTTTGCTATGAGGAGGCTGGTCACGGCTTCCTTGGCCTTCCCTTTCAGGGCTCTTCGTAGCCTTGCTGAGTTTTCAGCCGTGGCCAGGTGGCGCTCCGTCTCCATGTAGGCTGACCGGAAGGCGAGCCATTCGCTGTAGGCCCCGTTGAAGAAGGGCAGCTCCCCCAGGTATTTCGAGCTTCTGTTCGCCGCGGCGCTATTTACGGCCGCGGTGATAGCTGAGGTGAGCTGCGCCAACTCGCTATTCATTGGCTGCGAGGCTGCGTGCGATGCTATTTGCCCCGACGTAGATGGTGCCGCTGTCTTCGATGTTTCGACGCGGGGCAGCGGGGAATCTTTCGGCGGCTTGGGGCCCGCCGATGACGAACACGGAACTATATTCCCCGACGGTTGCTCGACGATCTCTATATTTTCCTCGGGTGCTGTGTTACGTGGTGGTGGCGGCGGGGCTTGCGAAACTATGAGTGCTCCCGCCGGTAACGAAGGCGGCAGAAGAGGCTGGTTATCTATATGGCCCTCTTCCGCACGCTGATTTTCCAACCACGATGTCACTCTCTCCTGTGCACCCTCGGATTCGTGGTCTGTGTCCTCCTCCGATTCCGCTTCGAGAACCCTCATTCGGGCGATGGCGAGCTCCAGTTTGCGCTTCGCTATTTCTTCGGCGGCGCGGGCGAGTTTCTTCGCCTTTTCCGCCTTACTTGAGGCGCTCCTGGACTTCGCTCTCGTCGGCGCGGCTTGTACGGTAACCGACACCGACGGAGACTTCGGCGGGTCTTCTTGTCGTAGCGGAAGCGACGGGTGGGACGTAGGTGCTTCTCGAACTGTGAGATCCGCTTCTTCCTCGATGGTTGGTCGGTCCTCTTCACGGGGTGCCGACGCAGCTATTCCGCTCTGCGATCGTGTGACGGGCATGGCGACGAAGTGTTGACTATGTTCAACTATCCGGCTCGAACGTGACCAAAATGTACAGTGTTGCCGTGCGAGAATTTACTCGAGAACGGCTTCTGCACTGGGTGTGGTCGAAATAAAACACTTCGTCGCTATGTACTATTAGCGGGGGTCGAGGTAAACGCGATTCCGGCCAGCCTTCCTTCTATACGATGAGGATCCCAACAACCCAACTATTTCCCCAGTTCTATTATTCGATGTTGGCGGTAGGCTGGCGCGGAGCGGACTGAGCGGTCTGCCGGCGGCCGGCCCGACCCTATATTTTTACCTGGCCGGCTGCCTGGCCGGCGATCCCGCCATTCCCCCGGCCCCTGCTAAACTTTATTTATTTCTTAAAGCTATTTTTCACTATTTTAAAACACATAATAAATATTTCTATTGTAAATAAACTACGCATCTGCTAGCTTTCTTAAATATTGCCGAACGCCTATTCCTAAATATCCTTTGTTTATTGTTTGACAATAAACAAAGGATATTTGCTTTATTATTTTTACAAAGACAATGCTTTATTACTTTTAAGATCTTTACGGAACACAATAATAACGTACTTATTTAAACTAACGAAAATACAGTCAAAGGGACCGAACATGTGGCGATTTCAAAATAAGCCATTTTACTATTGAAATTAAATAAATTTACAAATGAAATCATACAAAACTTAACTATTAAAATGCGACTATTAACTATTGATTATATTTGGGAATAAAACACACGCTATCAGATGATTTATTTGAAAATTACTGTCTCTATCTGACTTTTACACGAACTATTACTATTTAATATTTTAGACCTATTGCTATTACAAATAAACTAAACTATAAAATACTATCTATATGCTCACTATAACCTATCTAAATATATTTATTGTCTCGTACACAAATTCACTAAACTATAAACGTTCTTGCACTAAACTATCCTATCTATTTTGCGTCGTCTCGTACAATATATATATATATATATATATATATATATATATATATATATATATATATATATAACTGTTTTAAAAAATGTTTAATGTACGAATATAACTTACTTCATTTTAATATCTAGGACCATGTTATTTTTATTACTGTTTAAATTAAAAATTATTTTTGTGTTAGAAGGTCTTTTTATGGAGGCTTTATGCTATATAAGATATTATGGTACAACCAATAGAAGCGAAGAATCAGGGGAAAAACGGGGAAAATATTATTCGAACGTGCTTGTTTCACGAAATACTTACTGGACCTTATGTTATTTGGCACTGATATAGATTAGACCAGAGGGCGAGAAAGAGGAGGGAAAATATATGGCTCCCGCAAATGCCTTGTTTTTGCGAATGGAGCCGCGCGGACATCTAGTTAAATTAGTTGTTTTAGACTGCCAGTTGACCTTAGATAATTTTCCGACCGCGCGCTCTACGCCCTCTATTTTGAAAACAAGTTCAAGGAAAAAAAAATGTTAAAAATAAAAGTTGTAGAGAATTAAATTTTCTACAACTTTCCTATTTATACGAAAAACGTAAAACGCATAGAAAATGAAATATTTGCATGTGAAAAAAAAACGATATTTGTGACTTGACCACTGATTTTAAAATATGCGACCATCCAATTATTATAATATGTAAATTTTGAGAACTGTTTTAGGATACCAAAAAAATTTTTTGCGTGTTAATACTGGGTTCGTCGATTGTCCGAGGTCAACCCCTTATTATGATTGGGCTAAAAGTTTTATTCGAGATAACGCTAAAAGGGCACTCACTGTCATTCGACCTAATATCTATCACGTCATGATAATTATCAGCTCAGCCACTTTTATGAAGGCCCTAGGATAAGGAGAACCTAATCCTAGGGCCTTCATAAAAGTATGGAACTCAAAATATATTGTGGTGATCTCACCACAATATATTTTCATGCTTTTTTCTCACACTACATCACGTTTTATGCTGTTAGGATCACAGATTAAGGATATATATAACCTTAGCCCGTCATCGCGTGGCCATTTTGTGCTTATTTTCATACAAGTAGTGTGCGTTTATTTTCTTGAATATTTCTATTTGTCGATCATATCGAAGCACATTATTATACAGAAAAGAAAGTCATTTAGTTCATGATATCGATAAACTATAGTTCAAGTAATGAGAATCCGTAAACACACGTAAAAAGCTATGCAATTTTTGTAGACAAATTATTAATTTATGTGACATTTTTAGCACTAATGCCTTATATAGCACAAATAAGGGATTATTAAACTTATAAATTATCTTTTTAGCTTACAAAAATACCGATTGAAAAGCCCAAAAAACGTTGTTCAAAACTTACGTATTTAATATTAAATCCACGTGTTTGAGGCATTCTTTGGCCATTCTTATGGTTTATTATTTAGCGGAACCACAAAACTCAACAATATCTAACATAAAATGTTCACTAAAACCTTTATCAACACTTTTATTACATGTAATATGCAGACCGACTCCTTTGTTATATCCGAGTAAGTAGGACATAACATTACACGCTTTTGACGCGTAAACACCGATATAAGGCTCTCTCCTAGTGTTTATTAACTCAATGGTTAGGATCCTTTTAAGATTTTTTTTTGATTTGGACAGTGGGGTGACTTTCAGAAACGACAAAAACAGGCGCAGGTTTTCCATTCAACTTTCAACACTTATACACTTACAAGTAATAAAATAAAAAAATAAAAAAGTTTGGGTTATGGTGGGTATTCTACCGTTATGGTAGAATAACCACCGTAACCACAAGTACTTGGCCATAACCCAGATAGAAGGACCTAAAAATATAAGCTGGTAAATAAATATTCAATTTAATTTGATCCGTGTTTCTACGACGGACTCTCAATTTTTTCGCAAAATTAAAATATGTGAAGGAATAAGATTTTGTATACAAACTTTGAATCGTTATTTAAATTTTCATCTTTTAACAATTACAATTATTTATTCTTAGTGTGCATTGCATTTTCACAATCAGACACATTTTTGCATCCATAATAGGTATTTGTCTGGAAATATGAATATTGAATAACCAGTAGAACTAGGAACTACGTATAACCATTAACCACGTATAACGTAGTACAGCTAGTATCTACTCATGTGTCCATTATACGTTTAATTTCAGCTCACCAGAGGTGACGTATGTTGTTTACGTTCTTAATTCCGATTTCTACTGGTATAGTCAAGTAGCCACTTACAGTAAGTGCCAATGAACGAATGAAATCTAAACATGTAATTAAGTACTTAAGAATTATTATTTTTTTAGTTTCCAATGCCACAGGCTTTTGATAATGTGCGTCCGGCCGAATATGCGATTTGTCCGCTACATCGCGAGATCACATTATTCACAAATCACAAGCAATTAATGTAATTTTTATAGTATATCTATAACTATATTATGTATAATATATTGTATATTATATCGATACAGACATGATATACAATTGCTTTTGATTGATGTAAACGCCAATAAAATAATCATTTATTTCATTCTTCTGCGATCCATAAAATTAATTAAAATTAAGTACATCTTTTAAGTAACCCATAAAAATTAATTAATTTATGGGTTACTTAAAATTATATTTTAAGTAACCCATAAATTAATTAATTATTAATTAATTAATTATTATAATTTTATGGGTCTTAATCATTTCACTTTATTACAATATATTTAATTAGGATTGAGTTTAAAGAAACAAGTTTTACATTGTTGTTAATAGAAATTGAATAATAATTTCATCCTTAGTCTGTATATATAATATTATTATTTATTATTATATTTATTAACATACTTACACGCGAAAAACTTGGGATCCCTTTTTAGTTTTTACGAAAAATGGGGAAACGTAGGTGCATGAAATTTCGCACAGTTATGGTTTATATGGTGAAAGAGTGCATCGAGCTTATTATTTTGAAATGATGTTTTTATGGTACAAGTCACAGATCTCCTATCTAATTAGATACCGCATTGTATGTACTTCGCGTGCCGTCGCGTTCCCAAAAGAGTATAAACTTTATTCTTTCGAAAGTCTGTTCTTTAGTCTGCGCTCCACCGTTATCGGAATCGGACGTCAATCGGAATTCTAAAAATGCCTAATTGTACCGTATTGTGCTGTGGAAATTCGAATAGAAACGTTGGTATAAATAGTGGACACGTTTCTTATCATCGGTAAGTAATTTTATTATTAAATCATGTGTCCTTTATTTTAAAATCAATTATTTAATGTAAATCGTGTGTGGCTGTAGTTTTTACTTTTTACCATGAAATCTACGTAACTGCGTGTGTACCGCATGATTCATAATACATAGCCGCTTTAGTTTGAAAATTATAGAGCCCGTTCTGTTTGTCCGCTATTGAGCGCGCAATGGAAATGAAATAATCGATACTTTTACTCATCGCTTAGTTTCGAAGTACAGTCAATATTCTCATTTTTCTTTCAAATGAAGCAAATAGTGTTGTACATATTCTCGATTCTAATTAATCGATTTTCGAAACAGACATGAAACAGAGGAATGATAATGTTCGCTTTGGGATATTTTGTGACTCGGTAATTATATTTATATACATTTTCTATTCTTACATAATATTATAATAAAACTGTAGAAATAAAAATTCTGTACATTAAAGGTATTAAAAAATAATAAGCGGGGGGTGTCACTACATTGCTATAGAAGCCAAAGCTGTAGTTAGTTTTTTGTCTACTGTCTGTCTGTCTGTCTGTATGTTTGTTCCACTATCACACGAAAACTACTGATCCGATTTGAATGCGGTTTTCGCAGATACAGTGGGTGGCCAAATTAATATACTCAGTGTGAGATTTTTACATAGATTTGTATTGGTTGATTGTTAAGCCATTTTGTGTTGTTAGTTTTAGTTTTTTCTTTTATTTTTTGTTACTTTAGGCTGTGTTCTACATTTTGTGAGTCAGTAACATTTATTATTCAATAATAATCTTGTAATAATAACACAATTTAGTGCGACAGTCACTATTGCCATATTTTCCTGTGCGAAGTGCGTGCAATAGGGAGTTAGACACAGGCGCTAAAAATGTTTTTTGCGTGAAACGTGTCATAAAAAACAACACTTAACTAAGTCTTACCTATTTTATTATAATGTATAAATAATAGGTATTAACACATAATTCTAGTGTTTCTTGGTTATTTTTTGTGAATTTAAGTTAAAATAATGAAAGATGTAGCCATGGGAAAAAATTCAGATATTTCAGCTAGAAATAAATCTAAAATTTAGACACCTTCGATTCATATCAATCATACCCGGAGAGAAATTGCGAGGTTAGTAGGCGTTTCCCAGTCTACACTTTGAAATATAAAAAAGTGATGAACCTAAAAAAATATTTGTCCCCATACCGAGTTGATAAATGTCTTTCGACTGCTTGAACAGGAGAGGAAACAAGGCGTTTCATTGTTGAGAACAGAAGAAAATCCCTGAAAGTCATAAAAGTTTTGTTAGATGATGCTGGCGTAGCTTTATCTGACAGAATGCTAAGGCGAAACTGAAGTAACTGAATTTCAGTTGTTTTCATCCTTCGAAAAACCTAAGTTTACCCCAGATGCATGCATGCTAACCGATTGGCGTTTGCTACAATGTAAAAACACTGGTCTGAGGAATACTAAAAGGAGGAAAACAAGTTATTTTAATTTCATTTTTTTTAATTATGAAGAAAAAGGCGTGACCTTAATATTATGACCCAATTGATTCAGATCCTCCAAGAAAATCCCTAGTTTGTTCACCGAAGGCGACATGAAATTTTTTATAAAAACTGTGTTATTGAACGAGTGAAACCTCCTTCATCTGTTACGACATGGGACGAGATTAGCTCAAACGGGAATGGTCTACTACACGTGGTTGAAGGAACCATGTGTTAAGACCAATATCTGCTAGTTTTACTAAGTCATCTCCATCCCCAGATGGCTGAATAGCAGCCAGACGGGACCTGCATATGCATGCATGACTCTGCACCTTACCATAAGGCTAAAAAAATTAGTAACTTTTTTAGAGATAAAAATTTTTCCTTATGAGGCACAAAAACGTATTGTTTTTCAAGTGAGTAAGTATAATAATTTGGCCACCGACGGTATATATTTTGTCTTCTTCCAACTTAACATCTGGCTTATAAAAAAAATCCCCCCCACCCCACTAAGGGGACCAAAGAGGGGGTAAGATTTTGTATCAACTGATGAAGTACAAATACTTTAAATGGCAAAACAACGTTTGCCGGGACAGCTAGTTCTGTAATATGTATTTATGTTCCTGTTTAGTGATTTAATTTAGAATAATATAATATGTATATTATTAATAGCTGTCCTGGCAAGCACGTATCTTAAGATTTATCATTCCTCTGTCTATGAACTCGATTAAAAAATCGATATACCTATTAAAATGGCACAAGAGGCGAGGCGCGGCGATTCCTTTGAATCGATTCCGCGCTATTATTTTAAATGCCCAACGTTGCATACTTACAAGAAAAAATATTTTAGTAATTGTAAAATATAATATCACACATATCAGTTATCACGCGCCAGTTCTCGTTAGCGTGACACACGAACAAACAAATAATATTATGACCACAATTTTATAATCGATAGATAACGATCATCTCCGTATGGCGCTGTATAAATTTTATAATGAGCCGATTGCTAATAGCGCTACAGTATAATATCATACAGTAGAATAATGATTAATGTAGGCCCACTTGCGCCAATAGGGTTAAATTTAACCCTGCGTTAAAGTGTCAAATGTCATTTGGTTCATTAATTCGAGAAAAGAGAAAAGACATAATTCAACCCAGGATGGACTAAGCTAGACTGGATCAAACGGACATCTACTTTGGTGGAAGTCCGGTCCGAGGTAGACCGGCCAGTCGTGGAGGGAGTCCTGTGTTTGTTAGATCCGGAATATCCCTCCGTTATACGGCTGAAGGCGAACCGCAGGTGGTTTTAGTGAGTAATAGTCTCACATACCCCCGGGGTACCCAACCCAGGGCACCCATGATGGGTTTCCCCTGCGATAAAAAAAAAAAAAAAAAAAACGGACATCTGCCGAAATCAAACTAGCTCAAGATATGATTTACGCACGTGTGCCGTGATGCATTTAGTTTCATATTTTGTTTTGCTCAGTTATTTGAAATCACGTTTTGCCTTCAGGCTTTAGGCACAGAATATATTATATTAGTAGCTTTAGGGTGCTCTTATAGTGGTCGTATAGTGGCCCCGTGTTGAATCCGTGTAAAAGAAGTACTAAAAAAGTAAAAAGAAAATAATATTAATATTTAACACGTTCAGACCGGGGTGTACCACCGGTGGAGCACGAAGTACTCGCTGACAGGGCGGGATGTACCACCGGTGGCCACATCACACCTGACTTTTAATGTACTAAGAAATTCGTGCCGCCTTGAAAGAGAGTATTGTAATTACCGTTCCCGTCCTGTAAAATCGACAAAGTTTCATAGTGTAGCTCAGGAGATGGATATTATTTCGGGAAGTAAAAAAAAAAGGATAAAAAAATTGTACCTATTTATTAGAAACAAAATACGACAAAATCACGAGAAATGGTACGAAATGCAAATTATTTCTGCTGAATCACATTAAGACAATGTTTATTTATAGCAAAACTAAATCAAACATGTAAAAAATTACAAAGACATTGATGGTACAAGACGAAAATATTTTTGATGAATCGTATTGAAACAATCCAAACACACTGGTTTATTGTCACATGCAGAGCAAAAAGTAATTACGCGTTTTGATTTTTTTCTAGCCATAGCCGCAGATTCGGTTGTTGTAATACGGTCGTAAGCAGGCCTGAATCAGCTCTTTCGGGTATTTCTAAGCATTCCTTCGGTTTGCTCTAACTCATGTTTTGGCTTCCGTTGAACAATCGTCTCACCTTCCTCTGCAGCTTCATCGGGTTGATTATTAGTGCTAGACTTGCTAATCATCTCTTTTATAATTTGTTCCCGGAATTCTAAAATACTAAATTTCTTTCCTTCTCCGTATTTCTGGTGAATAACCCAAGCATTTACTAACATTGTGCCACAAACAATCTCGATGTGAAGTTTGCGGTACCACGGGTTTTTTAAGGCTGGTATAGTACGAAGCCATCTCATCTGATACATCCACGAGTGATGAGTGATGAGACAATTATTAGGATTTTTAGAGCGTTAGAAAGAGAGAGAATGCATAATTCGTGGCTAATCGTTGGCCGTGTCTACCGGTGGCGCACCCCGCCCGGCAGGTCTTTCGGTTTATGGGGCGGTGATGTACCACAGGTGGCCATATGAAGATTTGCCCCGTTTGGATACCACATACCAGTTCATGAGGTCCCGGTCTGAACGTGTTAAGGGGGGGCTCTCATACAACAAACGTGATTTTTTGGCCTTTTCTGCTCGATATCAAGAATAATGACAACAGTTAGTACTGTTAGGCACTTGAAATTTTCACAAAAGTTTTATTTAGATGTGTTCGAATAATTAATAATTTTTTTGGGCTATCTAATACTGAAAGCATTTTTCAAATCGGACCAGTAGTTCCTGAGATTAGCGCGTTCAAGTTAGCTCTTTCAAATAATTTTCCCCGTTCTTTCCACATTTTCATCTATTTCTTCGCTCCTATTAGTCTTAGGGCCACTTGCACCATGATGTTTAACTCAGAGTTAAAATTAACTCTGAGTTAAACATCATGTCATCTCACCAAGTGAGTGATAGAGATGACATGATGTTTAACTCAGAGTTAATTTTAACTCTGAGTTAAACATCATGGTGCAAGTGGCCCTTAGCGTGATAAAATATTATAGCATATAGCCTTCCTCGGTAAATGGGCTATCTAACATACATATAACAGGCTTTAAAGATTAAAGTTGAAGTTGAAGAAAGGGACATGAGGGAAATAAAAGCTACTTTGTTTTATAAGTATAGATTTACGCATAGACGTATACAAAGACAAAGACAAGTTCAGTCATAGTGGATCGCTTTAAAAATATTTTTATTGTGAAGGGCGTTTAAGTCTTTTGTTCTTAACATTGCATTAAACGAAGCTTACCAATATCACAGAATATAATATTAGTTGTACCAACCTATATTTCATTTTAGATTCTAGATCATCAAAATGTTTAGACTAAACTACCATTCTCAGGGCCACTTGCACCATGATGTTTAACTCAGAGTTAAAATTAACTCTGAGTTACTCCATAAGCACCTTATGGAGTAACTCAGAGTTAATTTTAACTCTGAGTTAAACATCATGGTGCAAGTGGCCCTTAGTCTGGCAAGTGGCATCAGTTCTGTCCATCAGTCTTAGCAGTATATAAGAGTGATAGACTGAATGTTTACTAAAAACTATATTATAATATGTAGTAAGTATAGTAAAATAACAGTCTATTATAATAATAATATTTGTGGTTACGGATACGGCGCCCCTCTTGCCTTTCCAGGGCGCCGCGGCGTATACTTTGGAAACCCCTGATCTATAAGTTTAATAAAAAAAGTCTTACAAATATCCCTTCACGAATAATACGATAAATACTGGCAGAATGAAACGGTCCAACGTTTCATGCTGCCTTTTATTTATATCGTATTATTATAGATTCTCCACGCGTTTTTTGTAACTGTATGGGCATTGAGCAGTGCCGGTTTTATCACTACTAACGCCCTAGGCGAAATTTTTTTGTTTGCCTTCGGCGCCCCTTTTTATCCAGTGCCCAGGGCGGCGCCTAGCGTATTTTGGTCGCGTCTTTTCAAACCCAGCTGACAGATGAAAACTTTCATTATGTTGACATAATCCGTTATCCGACCAAATGTCGTAGACCTCCGTCAACTGGATCAGTTTTTTCGATGGTACCCACATAAAAAAATTTTTGCAGATATTTCACTCTCAATGTCTGTTAAAACATAATATTAATTTTGAGTAGGTAAAGTTAAAAAATACATTGTTTTACACCAATTTACCTACAAAACTTTTTTCTTATTGTTGATTTATTATGTTTTGGGCACAGAGGTGACCACGAGCCTAGTTAATTTTGACACTTGTGCTATTTTTAGATAAGCATAAAATTATAATTTATTATTGTCGCATTCACATTATTAATGAGGTAATTTAGGGCCAAACAGTGAACTATAAACTAGGGCCAAACTTTTTTTTTAACATACAACAGCGTTAAGGCAGCTCAATGGCGAAACCGGCAGAATTTACAAATTTTGAATATGAGTGACTTTGACTGACGCACTCAGAGACTTCGATCGGAGATGCCATTGTTTTCTATTGTTGTCGCGATCACCGGTGCTCGTACGGGGCTTGATGGGTTAACCCATTCAATGCCACCAATCCACCTGTAACATACCGGTGGTGCCACTAGATTTTTTTGTTTTTTCTTACTTAAAATACATTGTTTAACGTATTTTATATATTAAATAATGCAATAAATAACGAAAAGGAACCTCTCTAAATACGATCAACGCACCAATTGCGTTGGTGGCACTGGTGAGACAAATCCAATCACAAGTGCCATTCAACGCACCACTTACGTTGACGCTTTTGTTTTAATTGAACTGTGTTATGCAACATAGTGGGTAGCTGAATAATTTTTAAATACAGGTAGGTTTTTTTCTACATACAGTAAACCGCTTATCAAGCTACCCATGGTAATTCAAATTCCTTTCTCCCCTTCATTATTTGAAAAAAAAACTGAAAATTGAAATAAAATTCTAATAAAATAAATAAAATCCTTACTCATTTGAAATATTTTTTTTCTTAAATATTGGAAAATACAACTGGTCAGCTAGTAAAAGATTTTGTATAAATTTAATTATAAATACAACGAATGGTTGAATTTACTAATTTAAACATAGTAGTGTAGCGTCATGCATGAAACCATCCATTAAAATTTATCGTTAAAATGCCATTGAACGCACCATTTTCGCTATGGTAATTTTATTCATAAAATATACCATGAATCGAAGAAAAATTGTAATATACCCAATGATATTATATAAAAAAACTCAAAGCAGATATGTTACTACCGCGCGCGTTGTGAAGCCATTAAATAAGGGCCAATTGGCCTGTCTTTTATATAGTCTGTCTCTTTTATGTAAATGTCATTTCGTATCTTTTGTTTCACTTATCTGTCAAATTTGACAATTGAATTTGAAAATTGTTCGGAAGCAATTTAAGCCGGAAAATAGTATAAACGTAACAGATCTGTATTTAGTTTAATATCATTGAATATACCTAAATATATTGCTTACTTTTATGTTCTTAGTCAAAAACTTCTTACTCTAATTCAATAAAACTGAAAATATGTTGAATTGAAATCAGCAGGGCAATCGCGCTAAATTTATTCAACTGAACCGCAATTAATGAAACTCGGACGTTGATCGACTTTTGGAACGATTTGATATCGCGCTAACGTTTTGACAGCTAGTTGAGACGTTACTGAACCTCAGCCGAAGCGCAAACGCTGTCAAAACAAAAAGTTGATACAATGCAACTTCTACTCGCACGTTTCTGAAACGTTTCTTATTTTTAACCGACTTCCAAAAAACGAGGAGGTTATATGTTCGGCTGTGGATATTTATTTTTTTTTATTTTTGTATGTTCAACGATTACTCCACCGTTTGTGAACCGATTTTCGAAATTTTTGTTTTGTTGTATTAGGCTTCATTCCAATTTGGTCCCATTTTCACAAAGGTGGTGACCTGATGATGGGATCCATGAGTAATCGAGGGAACTCCTCGAAATTTATATGGAAACATATGGTGATTTTGGTTTTATGTGAAGTGTACTAAGAATACACTACCAAAAAGTCAAATATTGGGTCAAGGTATACCATGGTTGCGATGATGCTGAGAGAACTCCTGATTCCTTATAGATACACGTTTGGGAGTTTCGGCGTTGTTTTAAGAACAGAAAGCATAAACTACTATGCAATTCATATTCATCATCATAATCATCATCATCATCATCGTCATCATCATCATTACCACGTCGTGTTAAGGCCACCAATGTCTCATGGCACAGAATAGATAATAGTACAAGGCATAGGTATGGATATACTAATAATAATAATTATGTACTGTATAACAATTAACAACACCTGTTTGTTTTTAATACACGGCGGTCGGCGTCGCCGACGTCGGCAGAAGACAGAATATCGAATACTTTACTAACTACTTTATATACAGATCGAATACTTTACTACTTTATAAAATTTTAATAGACAAATAGAATTAAAATAAAGTTATTTTAAAAAGAGCATTTAAACAAAACAAAGTCATTAAGTGTCTTTTTAATTAGTTATACTTATTAATCGATAGATGGTGCACTAAGTACCTATCGATTTGAATTCTTGATAACAAGAACAGCTGTCAATAATTATGATAATATTAAATATTATGCTACGCTACATCCTATGCAAGTTTGTACAATTTTTTATCTGATAGATCCTTCGATCGTGGAAAAACGAGACACAATAGCCTTTCTATTGTTATCGCAATCGCCGGTGACCGCTTCGGGCTTGAAGTATTAAAATTGTTAAATTACTTAGCACAATATGTTCACTTCACTGTTAATATTATATTATTTTGTGAGTGTGAGTTGTGACTCTTAACAAATTGTAATAAGATACGTAAAATATACGCGAAGATTTACCTATTAGTGTAACTAAAAAGAGTGAAATTATTATTATTTTTAACAAAAAATTAAAACCGACTTCCAAGGTAAAAACAATAATAACATTAATATGAACTAAAAAGTATTAAATAATTTTTACTATCTAATAGTGCCTTTTTCCGAATTCGGCTAAACCTCAACTATTTCTGTACTCAATCTTCATAATTTTGAAGTCGGTGCCAGTTCCAAAAAATTTAAGTATTCTGTCAGCGGACTGAAGATTCAGCTATCTGGTACCGACTTCAAAATAATGAAGATTGAGTACAGAATTTTTTTTTTTTTTTTTTTATTAAATAAGGGGGCAAACGAGCAGACGGGTCACCTGATGGTAAGCAACTACCGTCGCCCATGGACACTTGCAACATCAGAAGAGCTGCAGGAGCGTTGCCGGCCTTTTAAGAGGGAATACGCTCTTTTCTTGAAGGTTTGCAGGTCGTATAGGTCCGGAAATACTGCTGGTGACAGTTCGTTCCAGAGTTTTACAGTGCGCGGTAGAAAGTTACGCGAGAAACGCACTGTGGAAGACTGCCACTCATCAAGGTGATGAGGATGGTATGTTTTTCGCGTGGGACGATGGCGAAAAGTTGCAGGTGGTATGATTCCGAACAATTCCTCAGAGCACTCCCCGTGATATAACCGATAGAGGATGCAGAGCGAAGCTACATCTCGGCGCAATTCCAAGGGGTCCAAGCTGTTTGAAACACTATGGCAATCAACAATTCGAGCGGCCCTACGTTGGATACGATCCAGAGGGAGCAGCTGGTATTTTGGCGCCCCTGCCCAGAGATGAGAAATAGTTGAGGTTTAGCCGAATTCGGAAAAAGGCACTATTAGATAGTAAAAATTATTTAATACTTTTTAGTTCATATTAATGTTATTATTGTTTTTACCTTGGAAGTCGGTTTTAATTTTTTGTTAAAAATAATAATGGTGTGTTAAATTGACGAAAATCGATGGAAAAATATAACAATAAGCTTTAATCAAATTATAATATAAGCTTATGTTTACTTTTAAGCTGTAAAATAACACTACGGATTATTTGAGTTTGTTAAAAAGTGAATTGAATTTTGACATTACTTCTTTACGTAAATATGTTTTCTGTTGTCACAAGACACTAGTTACTACTCAACACTTATGGCGTTTGTAAATTATAATAAAACAATATGAATTAAACTACGTAAATTAAAATCTCCAAGTAATAATCATTCGCATTCATAACTACCAAAACAACTTCACTCGTGTCATATTCATCCATATGTAAATAAACAATTTGTCAATTGACCAATTAACGCAACGGAACAAATTTGTTCGTATTTAAGCCAATCAAAATAAAATCAGAAGGGCGCTGATTGGTCCGCTGCAATGTCTGTCTAAAGGTCAAACGTTGCGCTTCGTTCGAGTTCCATCTAAGGTTGAGTTACGGTTGAAACGGTAGCACGATACTAAAATTTGTTCAGGCGCAGCGAAACCAAACCGTAACTGAAACACAACCAAAGTAGATGTGAACCTGAATTGAAACGTTTAGAAATAACGCGATTGCCCTGCAGGCCGTTTTTGGGCTAACGGTTTTTTCGCTGTCAAAAAAAGAGGGGAGGTCCAGACCAAAAACCGACAGTGTCACCATATGTAAAATATATCTCCAGTAGCTAATGAGGCCAAAGTTTCAAATTAAATATAGCCATTATAAAGAAAAAACGGGAAAAATATCAAAGGTACCTCAACGCATATGGTGCGTTGGTGGCACCAGAAAGTAAACTCGCAAAACACAAATGGTCCGTTGCTGGCACTGAATGGGTTAATTGCCTTACTGTAATTTTACATGATGATTTTGACACAAGCCCCATTCATTATCTGTCAAACTCTTCATTCAATTGAAGTTTGATCACCGTCAGTGGCGTAACTATAGGGTGACAGGGCTGGCAAAATGCCACGGGCCCCCGACCCAAAAGGGCCCCCAGAAATTTTTATGCATTGTTTTATCATTAACGTGACAATTTTTACTGAACCTATTAATTTGCCACGGGCCTCGGATGTTACAGTTACGCCACAAGCGGTCGTATATCTTTATTTTTTTTTAATTGAATAAGGGGGCAAACGAGCAAACGGGTCACCTGATGGTAAGCAACTACCGTCGCCCATGGACACTCGCAACATCAGAAGAGCTGCAGGTGCGTTGCCGGCCTTTTAAGGCGTATAGAGTCGTGAAATGGTCATTTTGTTTTTGTAACTACTCATTCATTTCTGGCAGGAAAAAGTTGAAAAAAATATATGTGAAAGATCAGTTCAACAACTAATATATCAACATTTTTTTTCTGCTTTATGTCTTACCCTTGCTTCAATAAAAAAATAATACGTGACATCGATTTTCGATTTGAAATCGGGACTCCTCCTAAACGGCTGTGATATACGGTATTTTTTTTTGCGTAGATATATTTAGAATCTGTTTTTCTTGAATATCAGCATTTTTTATAAAAATCAAACAATATTTTCTTTGAAAAGATATCGAAAAACAGTATTTCCGAACGATTTGGTTCAAAGGTGGTCTGCGCGGGCGCGGGCGGCAGTCGTCCGCTAGCATTCAGACGGGGAGGCTGTGTCACTCGTTGCTAAATCTTGCGCCTGTGTGTGTGCTATCGAGCGTCTGTTTGTGTGCATTAGATCACTACAATATTTGCATGAGTGTTTATGTAGAGTAGTTAGACTTAGAGTACAATCAACGTAAAAAGGTTGTAATGTGGTTCGTGCATGGACGCTCTTATGAAGAGTACCTAAATTGTTATTTACTTCATGATTATTTTTAGTTAAATAATATAATATCTATGTACGCTCACACCACGTCAGTCTGGCCCCGTGCTAAGTACCTAAAGGACTTGTGTTACGGGTACCAGACAACGGAAATATATTTAATACTTTTATACTATACATAATATATTTAAGATTTTTATTATATCATACACATATTTAATACACATCCATGACCCAGGAACATTGGAAAACTTTTTGTTCCGTCGGCGGGATTCAAACCCGCGACCCCCAGCTTGAGTTGCCACACACTCTAACCATTGAGCCACGGAGGTCGTCAAAGTTATAAGTTGATTGTTCCACGCGTATATACGTTATAGTATTAATATTTTAAGTATTTAAATAAAACAAGTGTATAGGTGTATGGACGCTCTTATGAACAGTACCTAAATTGTTATTTACTTCATGATTTTTGCAATTCGCGTTTTTAAGATTCAAACTGTTACTGTAGATTATCATTAAGCATGAACACAGTTATTGGTTGATTTGTAAAGCCTAATGTAAATTTAAAATTGTGTTATATCATCCAAACGGCCTACCGTTTGGATTTTAAATATTTTCAATATTTTCGCCAAAATTACAAGATGACCGTTTTTACGCTCTGTCAATTCAAGACTCTGTCAATTCAAGACGAGTCTTGAATTGTCAGCGTAAAAACGGGTAAGTCGTACGTGTCCGTTTTTACGTTGTAAGAATAAAAATATTATATTAGGTCCTAAATTCATTCAACACTTTATAAAATTAATCTTATTGTCATAGTTTTTAATATTTATGTAATAGAAATTTTGGCTCTTCAGTAAGAAAAACTAAAAACACAGACATATCTTTCTATACGCTGCTAATTTAAGAAATTTTTTCTATGTTATAATGAACGAATAAAAAGACACGTCATCAATAACTATAGGTCCATAGTGAAAAATTCTAATAAAATGTGATTGTTTGATAAGTTAAACTGTATAGTTTTCAAAAGTCTACAAATTTTAGTATAAAATATGTATTCACTAATTATTCTGTTTTCACTAAAGGGTAAAACTAAACATCATAATGTTGAAGTTGCCTTTTTTTCTTATTGGTCTTTTCGGATACGTCTTGAGCAAGGTAAATTTTTACTGACTCTTAAGAATTTATGAAGGTCATAATTTTAACCGACTTCCAAAAAACGAGGAGGTTATATTATGTTTGGCTGTGGATATTTTTTTTTATTTTTTATTTTTGTATGTTCAACGATTACTCCGCCGTTTGTGAACCGATTTTCGAAATTTTTGTTGATTTCGTGCAGGGGTACGATAGACTCGATCGAAACCTTATGTGAATAATAGAAAATATTGATTTCGAGTCGACAACTTATATCCGCAAAATTCGTATTATGGAGTATTTCGTTAAATTCTAATGGCACTGACAAACAAACTTCACGCTCCATCTTGCTGTAAACTGACACATGCCGCATCATGTGTCATTGACGTAAAGACAGAGTTGCCAGAATAATAAAAGGCGCACCCTTTTTTTGTAGTTCCCAGTATTACATGCCTATGTCGTTATAAAAAATAGAAGTATAAAGTTTTAGCTGATGAATCCTGATGTATTTATTTTGTATTTCCGTTGGGTCATAAATCATAATACGTATGCAAAGTTTAGAATAATTATTAATTCATCATGCAAAGAAGCCTCAGGCCTCAGCCTCCGTCGCAGCTATTATATAACGTCGCAGATTATTTATAACACTTAAATATTCATATTAGTCCAAATTTGATTGAATGTGTGGCACTAGTCCCACTAAAAACGAACAAAAATCTTATAATAACTGAACGTAAATGATAACAAGTCTATAAATAATTCTCTACCTTAGAGGTAGAAACGGACAAGTACGACATGACGCGGAACGGCGCGTAATTTCCAACGTAAGTATAGATGTCCGCATCTACCACAGTAAAATCTAATAAAACTCCCAATTTGTCGTCGTTTACGTCTTTTTATTATGGAAGTGCAGTACTTTTTTATTATGGAAGTGCATGATGCAATAAAAAAATTGCTATTATGGACATGACCTTTTATACGTAGGGACCGTCGATAGAAATACGTCGTTACATACGTCTTTAAAAAAACGCGATTGCCTAGCAAATAAACAAACGACTACCTGTTTAATTAATATATCGAAGAATGAAGCGAAGAAATATAATTAATGTTAAAAAAGAAAAAAAAATCGGGTACCCAGTTTTCAATCAACAAAAACCCGAAAACCCGGGTTTTAAAAATTGGGCCCGGGTTGCGATGCCCTAGCTTAGGCAAGACATTTTTCATTTTTTTTCAGTGCCTCTTAATAAATTAGACATAAATATCATACTTGATACTAAGCGTAAATCGTAATTCGTGTAGCATTAAACGTATTAAAGTCATTCGTCAAACATCTATTTATTCACAATAGTAATTCATTTTCATATAAATTGCACATTTTTAAAGCAAGTAGTAGGTAGGTAGTGGATTCGAGTAAAATAGGCAGTGATAAGTCAGGAGTGCTTCTGTTCGTCATACGCGCGCTTAATCTATGTACGATGTTTTCGTGCGGGGAGTGCAGAGCAGGGGGACCTAAGCCACGCCCAAACGTCCAAGGTTATCGACGACTCTATGCGCCTTAAGAGGGAATACGCTCTTTTCTTGAAGGTTTGCAGGTCGTATAGGTCCGGAAAAACTGCTGGTGACAGTTCATTCCAGAGTTCTATGTTACTGTACTTATACAAAATTTAATCAAAATCAGTTCTAGTAAAGACTTTCGCATTCACAATGTTGGTACGGATTTTTGGATGGATGTGCCGTCTGCAAATCTATCATGAGACCGTTAAAAATATTAAAATATTAAATTAATAAGTCTGTTGACAACAAAATGACCTAGGTGGACTATAAAGTTTTTGGCACGGACGATTTTATTAACTATAGATATTAGATAAAACAAAGTTGTTCTTAGAATGTTCTGTAAATAGAACAACAGATTGTAAACAAGTAATTTGTCTCAGCGTCTGTGATACCTGGCTAGAATTTCAGAGATAAGCTCTAGCCAGACAGATCTACCTATATAGTTTAAGTAGGTGTGGCTTGGCTTGCTATATGTGCTCTTTCAATGCATCCATGATACTTAATATTATAAATGCGAAATTGTGTCTGTCTTTTGAGTTTTGTCTACCTGTCTATTACCTCTTCACTCCTAAAACTGCTGAACCGATTTTGCTGAAATTTGGAATAGAGATACTTTGAGTCTCGGAAAAATAATATAGGATATTTTTTAGCCTGAAAAAATGTACGGTTCCCACGCGATAAATGAATTTGGGCACAACGGAGTTGTGGCCTACTGTCTAGTCTAGTTTCGTACTATAAAGACCCCCGCAGACTGCAGACTTTCTATCGGCCGATAGTTTGGTTTTCGGTTAGTATGAAGCTGTATGAAAGTGCGCATATTACAACGATACCGAGTCGGCCGATAAATGTTTGATGGGCTATAATATTTTCAATTTTTTTGCCTTCAAACTTTAGCATCGAGGAAACTATCGGCCGATGCTTAATGTACGACGTTCTTCCACGCGCGCACACTACGCCGTTTTACCATTAAAAAATCTATCACTGTGAATAAAACTGTGAATGGGCGTTTGCACACTGCACGATAACGACACGACACGATACCACAGAATAGAAGGCCACCGCACATATTATACAATTTCAAGTTGGCCGACTATCGTACTAATTCTATTTATCGTACTAATTTATTCTGTCACTTAATATGGAATGCACCCAAAATATTCTCCTTTCTTTTCGCCTTAGTTTTAATTTGTGCCACAATGAAAGCGTGCTTTTTACGCATTTTAACACGCACGTCGCTAGGCTAGCAACACCGTTACCAACTAAATGTAAAAGTCTGCGGCTGGCAGCGTACACGATGAAGTTGTCCAATTAAATTGTCCAATTAAACAGACGACCTGTGTGGCTCAGTGGTGAGCGCGTTGGTAGCTCAAGCCGGAGGTCGCGGGTTCGAATCCCGCCGACGGAACAAAAAGTTTTTCAATGTTCCCGGGTCATGGATGTGTATTAAATATGTGTATGATATAATAAAAATCTTAAATACATGTATAGTATAAAAGTATTAAATATATTTCCGTTGTCTGGTACCCGTAACACAAGTCCTTCAGGTACTTAGCACGGGGCCAGACTGACGTGGTGTGAAGCGTCCATAGAAAAAAAATGTGACACTACGCAATTTAGTTTGTACGATAATCGGCCAACTTGCAATTGTATTATATGTGCGGTGGCCCTTATCTATTATGTGGTATCGTGTCGTGTCGTTACCGTCTCAGTGTGAAAACGCCCAATGGAATCGTGCGAGAACAATCTGCGCCGAAGTCGCAGAGGCTCTAAATGTAAACACTAAACAAAGGCTCTACCAATGTAAATATCACGTACTAGCCGTGCAACAAACAAATACAATGGTCAATGGCACATAGGTCGTATGTAAACTGTATTAGACCATACCTTTATGTATATCATATATAAATTTACATAATCTAATACATAATATATACCAGATCTCTGTACGCACTCTGAAGTTTCAAAGCAAATATTACCAATAATGGTGCAAGACTAAGGTATCTTAGTAAGTAAATTGGAAGTAGATAGCATTAATTGAATCATTTTAGTAACAAACTGCTAAATTATAAATGCAAATTAACAGTAATGTAGGCTAAGTACATACTTCCATGAAAACTGGAACGACGGACGGACGAATTATTATTTTTTAACAAAAAATTAAAACCGACTTCCAAGGTAAAAACAAAAGTAATACTTATTCTTCTTAATCTAAGTGCCAACCCACACGTACCACAACCACACGACATCGCAACGACAAAATGTCGTCGAGCTGTAATTACGTGTGAATGGTGTCGCTGCAGCATTGGTGTCGCTGCAGCATTTTGTGGTTGCGTTGTGGTACCGACAAAATGACGACGGCCAGTGGTTGCGATGTGGTTGCGACGTGGTTGCGTCGTGTGCAAGTCGCACTATTGTAGTTCGACTCCGGCTTTTATAGCGTCATGACATTTTAGTAAAATAAAATCGGCCAAGTGCGAGTCAGACTCGCGCACGAAGGGTTCAGTACTGATATAGAGCGAAAGTAGGGAAAAATGTGTTTTTTGTATGGAAGTCCCCTTAATTATTTATTTTAATTATATTATCAACAATGATATTCTACTTATACATATCTGTTACGTTCATACCTACTATTTTCCGGTTTAAATCTCTTCCGAACAACATTGACAAATTTGACAGATAAGTGAAACAAAAGATACGAAATGCCATAAATACATAAAAGAGACAGACTAAATAGGTAAAAGACGACCCAATTGGGTCGTATTTGCAGCTTCACAACGCGGGCGGTAGTAACATATCCTATTTGAGTTTTTTTTATATAATATATCATTATCAAATATTAAAGTATACTTACATAATATAATAGGGGTGTATACTATTTTTGGGAAATATATTAATTTTACAGATGTACTCATTTTGTTTGAGCTAAAAATATATATAAAAACTAAATACACTCTTATTTCAATTAAAAAAACCACTTATTAAATTTCGTTTTAAAATTTCCCGCTAAAAGCTAAAATTCATCATGGCGACGCTATGACGTCACGGTCCTCCAAACAACATAAATCTTTGTATGAGTTTGACATCGAAATGTCACTGTCGCACACAATGTTTTGGAGATCGTGACGTCACATCCTGTAATGGCTGTTTGCGATCACGTGATATTACGGATTAAATATTTACTTTTTAAAAAATAAAATAAAAAATATTATAAAGTTTATGAGTAAAAATATGTCATTTTCGGTAATTCTATAATACAAACTCTCAA
Source organism: Polyommatus icarus (assembly GCA_937595015.1). Taxonomy (NCBI): domain Eukaryota; kingdom Metazoa; phylum Arthropoda; class Insecta; order Lepidoptera; family Lycaenidae; genus Polyommatus; species Polyommatus icarus. The sequence goes on from OW569321.1 coordinate 19,143,195, forward strand.
AAAAAACAATAATTTGTATTATATTTCGTTTACTGTCTAGTGTCTACACCCCTATTGAGGATTTTGTGAAAATTTCAAGTGTCTACATAATATTATGGATTATTATGAGCCATAAAGGCCAAAAAATCTCGTTTGTTGTATGGGAACCCCTTAAATATTAACTTTATATTGTTTTTAGTATTAATTGTTGTTATAGCGGCAACAGATATACACAATCTGTGAAAATTTCAGAAGTCTAGCTATAGCAGTTCTTGAGATACAGCCTGGAGACAGACAGACAGACGGATAGACATTGAATTCTTAGTAATAGGGTCCCGTTTTCAGCCTTTGGGTACGGAACCCTAAAAAAAAATAATAAGAGCGCGGGCGGTGTGTCGTTGCATCGACGCAATGTTGTGGTTGCGATGTGGTTGCGACGTGGTTGCGACGTGGTTGCGATGTGGTCGGTATTTTACAAATGGTCGACAACGACTGCAAAATGTGGTACGTGTGAATGGTCCAGTTCATTTACAATACGAAATATACGCCCGGCCACGTCGTGTGTTTGTCGTGTGGTTGCGGTTGTCGTGTGGTTGTGGTACGTGTGGGTTGGCACTAAAAAGAATCAAATAATTCTTATTCCTTATTATAGTGGCGTCTTCAGACTTCGCCTAAACCTCAACTATTTCTGTACTCAATCTTCGTACTTTTGAAGTCGGTACCAGCCCGGAAAATTTCTGAGATCCTTAACATAGCAATTACGCTAAGGTAAGCTGGTACCGACTTCAAAAGCATGAAGATTGAGTACAGAAATAGTTGAGGTTTAGGCGAAGTCTGAAGACGCCACTACAATAAGGAATAAGAATTATTTGATTCTTTTTAGATTAAGAAGAATAAGTATTACTTTTGTTTTTACCTTGGAAGTCGGTTTTAATTTTTTGTTAAAAAATAATAATTTTACCCTTTTTAGTTACATAATATGAGACGACAAGGCTATAATATTATAGCTTGTTGTCGAGTTGTACATATTACTAGCGGCCGCCTGCGGCTCTGCCCGCGTGGATGTCGGTTACGGCTGCAAAAAGCCTACCCAGGAAAGACTCGGTCAGCAAAATGATTCCCAGGTCAATTCACAGACTCCGACACTGAAGCCCGTCACAGACCTAGCTATAATATATATTAATATGTTTAAGCTAGGCATATTATTATATATTTTCTATACAAATTTTCGCGTGACCACACACTCAGGTATAATGTAGTTTTGTTATTCGTTGGGTATAATATATATTTCTGTGACATGTGGATTTAGTATAGATTAATATGCCTTGCTATAAATATATTAATATATATTATAGCTAAGTCTGCGACGGGCTTTACATCGACGACGCGGACGCAGTCATTATCCGAAGGGTGTACTGTACAGTGTACACTGCACACTGCACACTGCACAGATTGTCTTCCCGCTTGGTGACGCCCACTATCGTAATATTTTAATTTCGCCATAATTTCAAAACCAAACGTCCAATTTTAATCATGCAAGGACCAAATTTTATCTACATAAACTGTACTTAGTGATGAAATAATTTATTTTGATAAGGATTAATGGCATGAGTAAAATAAATGCGCATAAATGTTGTCCAAAAAAAGTCAAGATTTTATATATATATATATATATATATATATATGTATATATATATATATATATATATATATATATATATATATATATATATATATATATATATATGTATATATATATATATATATATATATATATATATATATATATACCCTGTACAAAAACAAAAGAATCCTGAAAATCGGTCCATAAACGGCGAAGTTATGGTTGAACATAAAAACATAAAAAAAACATAATTAATAATTATATTCAGGATTCAGGATAATAATTCAGGATTCTTTTGTTTTTGTACAGGGTTGAATCCGAGGTTGGTACCATGTTCATAAAAGTGGTGATCTGATGATGGGATCTATGAGGAATCGAGGGGACTCCTTGAAATTTATATGGGAACATATGGTGATTTCGATTTTTTCTTTATATATATTTCTTGTGTGCGTGTGTATGTGACTGAACTCCTCCTAAACGACTGGACCAATTTTGATGAAATTTTTTGTGTGTGTTCAAGGGGATCTGGGAATGGTTTAGATTCACAATTTTGTCCGCTGGACAATGTTTTTTTAATTAATTTTTATTATATTAGTAGTTGTTGATTTTGGAATGTTTTACATTGGATCCGACAGTCGGCTGCCATCGCAGTGTCAAATTTTAAATAATATTCGAATTCGGATTTTAATTTTAGTCTGTCCGACAGTTAGCGCTTCGACCAAATTTAAAAAAAATACTTTATATACTTAATATGGCAAAGAAACGTTTGCCGGGACAGCTAGTATACACATATATAAAAACAGGCGAACGTATAACCTCCTCCTTTTTGGAAGTCGGTTAAAAAGAAGCAGCATTTTCCGACTGCAATCGGTTAATCCATACTAATATTATATGTATATGCGAAAATTTGTATGTCTGTCCTTTTTTTTTTTTTTTTTTGTTTTTGGTCGGGAAATGCAATTACGCATCCCCGGCAGCATTGGGGAAGGACCACCGGGGTATGTGGGACTTGCTACGGCCGAAGAGATGGTAAGTGGCCGCAGCTGTACCCACTAAAACCCGACCGTGTTCCTACTACCGCGCAGGACGGAGACACGAGGGTCTATTACATGTCTTCCGTGGCTTCCGTCCGCGCTTGCCTGCTCACCCAAAGCAGGCCCACGCTGTTGGGGTTTCGTGTCCCCCTAGGCCGAACAGAGGCCCCACATGGAGGGCTTGCATAGGCCGGTCGTCTTCTTTATGTCGCGATGCGCAGGAACACAACGCGCATCGCGACTCTCTCGGGGACTCGGTGCAATGAGTGGCGGCATCCCCATACCGTCACCCCGAGTTCCCTGGCTAAGGCGGAATGTCGCGCCCGTTGCGACGTCTTCGCCTTGGCCGTCTTCGCCGGTGGTCGTGCGCCTCTCGCTCCCTGATGCGCTCGGCCTCCTCTTTGGTCGAGATGACGCTATGTGCGAACGTCTCGACCGCAGACCACTTTTCTCCGCTCTCGACCAAGGCCCTGCAGAGGGCTGGGAGAGTCGCGTCCTCGCCGATAGTGTATGTCTGTCCTTCTGTATGTCTGTCTACCTGTTACCTCTTGATGACCAAACCACTGAACCGATTTTGATAAAGGTATGGTGATACTTTAAGACCCGGAAAAGGAGATAGGGTAGTTTTCCCTAGGAAAATGTACGGTTCCCTCGCGATTTATAAACGAATTTCTACGTACGGAGCTGCGGCCATCGATTAGTACATTATAGATAGGTATTATTTTTATTCATCGTCCAAGTAAAAATAGAATATCATTGGAACTTAGCTCTACTTTCTATTTGTACACTTTTTTCTTTACAGAATACAAAAACTACTATTTAAGTATTGTGGAATTATCTCAAAGGCTTCATACATTTAACATTCATTATTAAAATATATTTCATGTACAATGTACATGAACTAACAGTTAACCCATTCAATGCCACCAATCCACCTGTAACATACCGGTGGTGCCACTTGATTTTTTTGTTTTTTCTAACTTAAAATACATTGTTTAACGTATTTTATATATTAAATAATGCAATAAATAACGAAAACCTATCTAAATACGATAAACGCACCAATTGCGTTGGTGGCACTGGTGAGACAAATACAATCACAAGTGCCATTCAACGCACCACTTACGTTGACGCTTTCGTTTTAATTGAACTGTGTTATGCAACATAGTGGGTAGCTGAATAATTTTTAAATACAGGTAGGTTTTTTTCTACATACAGTTAACCGCTTATCAAGATACCCATGGTAATTCAAAGTCCTTTCTCCCCTTCATTCTTTGAAAAAAAAACTGAAAAAATGAAATAAAATCCTTATAAAATAAATAAAATCCTTACTTATTTGAAATAATATATTTTTTTCTTAAATATTGAAAAATACAACTGGTCAGCTAATAAAAGATTTTGTATCAATTTAATTATAAATATTATAACGAATGGTTGGTAAAATTTACTAATTTGAACATAGTAGTGTTGCATCGTGCATGAAACCATCCAACAAAATTCACCGTTAAAATGCCATTGAACGCACCATTTGCGTTATGGTAATTTTATTCATAAAATATACCATGAATCGAAGAAAAATTGTAATATACCTAAATATATTGCTTACTTCTATGTTCTTAGTCAAAAACTTCTCACTCTAATTCAATAAAACTGAAAATATGTTGAATTGAAATCAGGCCGTTTTTGGGCTAACGGTTTTTTCGCTGTCAAAAAAAGAGGGGAGGTCCAGACCAAAAACCGACAGTGTCACCACATGTAAAATATATCTCCAGTAGCTAATTCAAATTAAATATAGCCATTATAACGAAAAACCGGGAAAAATATCAAAGGTACCATAACGCATATGGTGCGTTGGTGGCACCAGAAAGAAAACTCGCAAAACGCAAATTGTGCGTTGCTGGCACTGAATGGGTTAATAGTGTAAAATTTTAGCCCACTTTCTTTATGAAAGACGTTTTGTATTTATAACTCCGAATAATTGTAGCAACCGTTATTATGGTTTTAGCTTTTCTGGGGCGCGATTTTTGTACCTCCTAACACGAATGTCGCTTCGATTGCAAGTTTTTATCAAAAACGATTGAACAAAAGAAACAGAATACCATTTTTGTATGATTAAATGAGACAAAAATGTACAATAATAATTATGAAGCTTATAAATCTCGGCGAATATATTGTGTGTTTTTCTATCCAAACTATCCAAACGAAAATACAATCTATTTACAGTTAACTGTTAATACAGCTTATAATATTTACCAACAAACAATACTAATCTTTGTTGCGTTCTACACAGTCCACAGACGACTTTTTTGTTGGTTTGCTAACCTAGGTAAAAAGTTGGCTAAAATAATAATATGATAAAGTGTGATCAAAGTTTATCATACTTAAACCAAAAAAAAAATCATGAGATCACAAACATTATAGGGTAAATGACTAGTAAATTGGACAGTACTAGTCATTGGACAAAGCAGAAAAACACAATAATTTTAATTATTAAGGTTGCTTCAAAAACTGCCTATTTCTAAAGTAATAGAACGCCTGATTTTAAAGAAAAACAGGTAGTTTTTTAAGCAACCATAATAAATATTGTGTTTTTGTACTCTGTCCAATTACCAGTACCACGCTGGTACTGTCCAATGACTAGGCATTTACCTTATTTAAATAGCAGGTTGATTTGTTGGAGTGTGAACGAAAACTATTTAGAATTCATATTTGGAATTTAGAAGAAAACATTTTACTTGTCAAGAAAAATATTTGCCGTGTGACATATAAATATATTGTAGCTAGCTACGTCCGTGTATCTATGTTATTTTGTGTTTCTTTCAATAATATAATATAATATCTTTAGTCCTCGCGTGTATCATTTCATCAGGTTATGGGCCGCACGTTTATGTAAAAATTGTGTAAAAATTATTTTCCAAATTCCGAAAAAAAAGTCACTTCATACCGCGTCATCGTTGCTATTTTTTCATCCGCTCCATTTTCAGCTTTTTCAGCTTATAATATTATATAGAAATGGCTTCAAACGCATTTTCTATTCCGAAGCTCATGGGGCGAGACAATTACTCGACCTGGAAGTTCGCGATGGAGGCGTACCTCATGCACGAGGAACTATGGGAGTGTATCTCCGGGGACTCCGAGGATCCTAAAAAGGATGTGAAAGCTAAGTCCAAGATAATACTCTCCATTGATCCGCAGCTCTACGTACATATCCAGGACGCAACGACGGCTAAAATGGTATGGGAAAATTTGTCTAAATCGTTTGAGGACTCAGGCCTGCTCCGTAAAGTAGGATTATTGAAAGACCTTATTAATACAACCTTAGACACAAGTACAAACGTAGAGGAGTATATTAACAAAATAATGACAGCCGCTCACAAACTGCGAGGGATAGATTTTAAAGTAGACGATGAGTGGCTTGGAACACTTATGCTAGCCGGCTTGCCAGAGAACTACAAGCCGATGATTATGGGTCTGGAGAGCTCCGGAATAAAAATTAGTGCCGATCTGATTAAAACTAAATTACTACAGGAAGTTAAATCGGATGCTACTACCGCTTTTTATTCAAAATTTAACAAGTTTAAAACTCAATCCCATAATAATTCTAGCCAGTCAAGCAAACCAAAAGGGCCCCGGTGCTTCAATTGTAACAAATATGGCCATGTCAGCAAGAACTGTTGGTTTAAGAATAAGAAAGAGAGCAATAACACTGAGAAGGAAACTTTTGTTGCCCTTTCAGCCTTGTCTAGCAACGATAATACAATCTGGTATGTGGACTCTGGAGCATCGGCGCACATGACGATGAATCGCCACTGGCTCGAAGACGAGAAGGTCCCGCCTGTTGACAAAGTAAGAGTCGCTGATAATAATAGTCTGCACGTGCAGAGTTGTGGCACAGTCACCATACAAGTGCCAAATGAAGTAACTGGCGCTCTTAACAGTATTCAGGTAAAAAATGTACTATATATACCAGACTTATCAACAAATTTGCTGTCGGTAAGCGAGATTATTATAAAAGGAAATGAAGTAAATTTCAATAATAATGGATGCACGATAATAAATAAGCGAGGAGATAAAATCGCCAATGCAATGATTGAGAATGGAAAGTATAAGCTATTGACATATTGTCATAGTGGCAAAGCGTTCTCGGCTACTACCGAAGATAGGAAAAAGGGTGAATATCAATGTAATGAGAATTATAAGATGGAAGATTGTAGTCCTCATGTAAATAGTGTAAATAAGTCAAAGAAATATGTAGAGGTGACAGATATTAGAAAACAGAAGAGAATAAATAATCTAGAGAACACAGGCACATGCAAAAATGTAAAGAGTAAAAGAAAGAAAATGTATTATGTAAATAGGAATGTAAATATGTACACTGTGGATTATGAGTATAGTAATAAAAGAAAGAGAAAAGAAGAGCTCTGTGGAGCAAGCCTTACAGGTTCTGATTTCATGAATATAAGGCAGAATACAAATAGAGGAAAAAGACATGTAAATAAAGACGATAGGAGGAGATTCTGACGCTTATCGTGCCCGCAGTAAGCACACTGACGTCAGTCCCACAATGCAACACTGGATTGCTGTTAAAAGAATTTTTCGGTACCTAAAAGGAACAATGAATATGAAGCTAACCTTTAAAAGAAATGATGAAAATATTATTGGTTACTGTGATGCTGATTGGGCCAGTGATGCTACCGATAGACGATCGTGTACGGGATATATTTTTATGTTTCAGGGAGCGTGCATAAGCTGGAACTCCAAAAAACAAAGCACAGTCGCACTTTCTAGTACTGAAGCGGAATATATGTCACTGGCTTCAGCGGTACAAGAAGCGCTCTGGCTCCAGCAGCTCGAGAATGATATTTTTCATAAAGCTTCAAAGTCACCAATAATCTTATGCTGTGATAATCAAAGCGCTATTAGCATTTCAGGTTCTGACGCTTATCGTGCCCGCAGTAAGCACATTGACGTCAGATATCACTTTGTTAAAGAAAAGGTTGCGGCCGGGCAAGTACGAGTCAAGTACGTGCCAACCGAGGACATGGTGGCTGACGCGCTGACAAAGGGCCTCCATCGCTGCAAGCTGCAAGCCCTCGCTGCTGCCATGGGTTTACGTTCAAGGGGGGATGTTGGAGTGTGAACGAAAACTATTTAGAATTCATATTTGGAATTTAGAAGAAAACATTTTACTTGTCAAGAAAAATATTTGCCGTGTGACATATAATAATATTTTACCTAGCTACGTCCGTGTACAATATATTTTGTGTTTCTTTCAATAATATAATATAATATCTTTAGTCCTCGCGTGTATCATTTCATCATGATTTAATTTTTTTTTTGTTCCAGGAAGTGTGTAGCTGGATTTAGTCAATGACTAGCAATTCAAGAGTCTACTGGAGCTGAGGAATTGACTAGTACTAATGTGGCCACTAGAGCAGCAACAAAACTTACTAGAATTTTCCACCGATAGAAATGTAAGTTTTTCAATCCTTAAAGCCGAATGTAACGTGTAATGTAATTCACCGTGTAATGTAACACGAATTCTACGTGTGGACGGCACTACGAGCATTACATGTAACGCTCGGGGTTTATCCATCGGCTGTCGGTTTTCGCGCGAGCACAAAGGCTCGTTTGGACAATTCGCTTTGAGGTCGTGTGCTATCCACACTGTTGACGATAAATTACACGTAATCTTACATTACACGTTACACTCGTCTGGACCCGGCTTAAATTGCTTTTCATAATTTGTATTTGAAAGTCGGTATGTCTGTTGTCTCTTCACGATTAACATTAAAGACCTCCCCCTTCTCCTATCACGATCTTATTTACTTATCATACAACTTACGTAAACTAAAGCCCCATCCCCACTCGCGTGCGAACCGCGCGCGACGCCGCGAAATTTCCGCGAAACGTGAGTGTGGATCCGGTTCGCATATTTTTCGCACTTCGCGGCTGGTTCCCCGGCCGCATCCACACTCGCACGCGGACCGTGCGCGACGCCGCGGCGCCGCGAAATTTCTGCGAAGCATGAGTGTGGATCCGATTCGCATATGTCTCGCACTTCGCGGCCCGTTCCCCGAATGTTGTCGGTTTTCTGTCCCGCGACAAAGGGTTTTTTTTTAATCTTTATTTTAATAAGGGCTTTTGCCATACAAGACATGCCAGCATTGTTTAGTGAACAGATAATACAGTCTGTCAAGAAAGAGTAGACGCGCGGAATTTTGCTGGGAATACGAAAGAGTGCCGTTGTGTTTTTGTATTATTTTCCTAAAATTGTGTTATTTCGGTTTTTAATGTGTAATGTTGGTAGAATATTAACCATTACGTATTACGATTTACGTACGTCCTCACAGAAAACCGGCGTTGACGTGGGAGAGCCATACTTCGGCATGAATGGGCCGGCTTGACCGGAAAAATACCACGTCCTCACAGAAAACCGGCGTAAAACAGCGCTTGCGCTGTGTTTCGCCGAGTGAGTGAGTTTACCGGAGGCCCAATCCCCTACCCTTTTCCCTTCCGTACCCTCCCCTATTCCCTTCCCTACCTTCCCCTATTACCCCTTAATCAGAAGAGCTGCAGGTGCGTTGCCAGCCTTGGCAACGCACCTGCAGCTCTTCTGATGCTGCGAGTGTCCATGGGCGACGGAAGTTGCTTTCCATCAGGTGACCCGTTTGCACGTTTGCCCCCTTATTTCATAAAAAAAAACATAAAAAATTTGATGTCGTGCACAAGTGTGGGCAAGTGATACAACTTCAAGAAAGTTTTAGTAAAGGGTCTATTACTTTACTGAAACAACTAACTTGACTCGTTGACTTTACTGACTACTTTATAACCGACTTCAAAAAAAGGAGGTTATCAATAATTCGACGCGTATGTATGTACAGTACCCGGCAATAAATATTGCACATCGACCTTTGGAAAGAGACATTCGGCTAATTTCGGTTTCATAGAGCGTTATCTTTGTAGCACACACCTATTTGACATTATGTCAGTCGTTGTTCAAATTCAATAGAGTGCAGTCGCGTCCAGTTCAGAATAAATATCTAGAGTTGTTAACACCCCTAAATTTGCTACAGCTGTAATTTTCCAAACGAATTTTAAATACGTAAACATAATTAGAACACCCTTTTTTATTTTATTTTACCCGAACCTAAAGCCATAACTTATAGAAAATTTGGTGTATTTTATACAAAGAATAATAAAATTGTCAAAAGAAGCAAACCATAATTGTTTTAACAGCTCCTAATATATACCGGACTTTTTGTATTTCGTGCGTAAGAGATAACGCTCTACAAAACCGAAATTAGCCGACTGTCACTTTCCAAAGATCGATGTGCAATATTTACCGCCGGGTACTGTAATATTTCCAGAACTGTCCAGTTTTTTTATATGTTAATCTATAGCAGCTTCTGAACAAATGTGCCAAATTTCGAAAGTGTATGTATGTATGTATTTGGCATCACACACCATTATAATATTATGATATTAATGTAACTAGATCACAATAACTGTACCACTCAATACTGTTTATTATTATGATGTTTCGTGTGATGCTGGAAATAAAAGTATTCTTATTCTTATTCTTATGTACGTATGTATGTTTTTATGTTTGTGCGCGCATATCTCTGGAACTACAAGTCCGATTTAAGTGATTTAATGCTACGTAATTATTTACGTTGAAGTCGGTTTTATCTTTTTAAAATACTATTTTTAGACTTTTACTAGACTTTTGACTTGACCATCATCTGGAAAAACAACTTTTTGTAAACTTTTCACGATTTTTTTTTCCCGCCATATTTTACTTGACACTGGCCATTCTTAAAAAGCCGAGTGCCATATTATGAAAAAAGTAGACGCGCGGGAAATTTTTCAAATAAAGAACGCTTATAGCGCGGACATGTCGCGAACTTTGAGAGGATTTGGTAGTAATGTGCGATCCGCGCCGCGATTTGCGTCGCAATCCGCGCCGCGATCCGCGCCGCGGTCCGCGGCGTGCCTTCGCGCGCGAGTGTGGATCGGCAGTAAGGCGGATAAGTAAAATAAGGATGCAGCGTAGTTTTGTTCGCTTGAACGTAGAAGCACTTCGTCATGACGTTACTAATATCGATTGGTCTCTTCTGCGTGAAGCGAGCACAATCGATGCTAAGGTTGACATCTTTACCTCTGTCATAACTAAAATTTATGATATACTCGTACATGCGCCCGTCAAAGCTATTCGAACTAAGCATTTGCCGGCCCCCTGGCTCAATTCAGAAATTAAGAGTCTAATGACGAAAAGAGACAATGCCAAATCGAAATGTAAGCGATTTCCATCTTCCTCCAACATTGATAGTTATAAAAAACTTCGCAATTTATGTAACAGGAAATGTCGAGATGCCAAACGTCGTTATATTCACTCTTCAATAGAGCACCTACCTCCATCCCACACTTGGAAATTCCTTAGTTCACTTGGGTTTGGAAAATCATCTAGCTCTAAAGATTCCACCTTAAACTTTAAAGATGTCAATGCATTAAATAAATATTTTGCTGATCCCCCTTTGATTTTGAGTCCTCAAAGCAAGTCCAAATGCTTTCAGCTATTATCTGAGCGCAACATGAGAGATCTGTGCTTGTACCAGTAGCAGACTTAATTAACCCAACTTTCAACACTTTCAAGTCTAGATTAAAGCGTTACTTTTTGGCATTACCTTGATCGGATACTTTAAATGATTGTGTAATCCTTTTTTTTATTATTATTTTTTCTCTCTCTCTTTTATTAAATTTAATTAACCAATGTGCATCTGTCTTCACACTATTTGCCGTTGTTGTTATATTTATTTATATCTATGTATTGTTTTATTATATTTATATATTATGTTATACGTTGTTACTTGTTAATAATTATTATTGTTTGTATGTGTATTGTATTAGTATAATATGTATTTTTGGTATTTATGTAAATAATTATTATTATTAGTATATTTTAGCTATGTTTTAATTTTAGATTTATAAGTTAGTATAGGTTTACGATTGTTTGATTTCTTTTTTTTTTGTCTCTTTGTGTACATGCCCCCTCTATTACAATACATCCATAAAATTATAAGGTTTGCTGGAAGAGATCTCTTTTAAGAGATAAGAGTACACCGATGCATTATCTCAAACTTTTTTTAAATGTGTTTTTGTAACCTTGTGCATGAAGAATAAATAAATAAAATAAATAAATAAAGCTAAGGACCTATTTCAACACTTCCTGATAAAGTGCCGGATAGGCTATATATAACTTATTTGACAGATTCTCCATACTATGAACTATCTGTCATGTTAAGTGGTGAATAGCCTATCCGGCACTTATCAGGAAGTGGTGAAAAAATATTAAATTGGTAAATGGACTCTACATTATTATACTCTACGATTCTACTCGTACCTTGAAGCTTAGATAGTTACCAAAGGCAACATGAAATAGTTTTTACTGTTATGTTTCAAAATTTACTTTTTCGACGGGACGTTAAACAATCTTTATACAGATATCTGCGCAAACACACACTGTTGACTGTTCATAGTTAGTTCGTTGAAAGCAAGCTGTTCATTCAATGATCTATCTATGACAACATTAGGATAAGACAATCTTAACCATTATCAGTGTGCCTAGTTTCGTTGTTCTAAATTCAAACAAGTAGGTAAAGTTTCTAATTTACGAATATTGTTTTTAATTGCTGATGTTAAAAGTGTAGACTATAGATAGTAAAAAATATAAGCTCCTTGAGAAAGAGTTGTTGATTTCATGAAAAGTTTTACACGTGAACTTACAGAATAAGTAAATAAATTTTACAAAACAACCAACAGATTACAGAACATTGTATAAGTAAGTAATTTATGTACTTATTGCAATGTCTGTTTTCATTTATATCTTGTAATTACAAGTTGTTTTTCACGAATACATTATAATATTATCTTGTATTACACGAGTTTGACCTTAAAACAATTAATAAACCTGTCGATATTAATTACTTATTGGCGTGGGCCTAATTTGCGTTCACAAAACGTCCTGTTTACTATTGTCTCCAAAATGTCCTTGCTGTTAGAACCAGCATGGTTTATAAAAGCAGCCACCCGGAATAAATACCATTATCAATATTCATTTGAGACCAAGTTTATAGTACCTTAAGCTTTGTTTGTCCATCCCCGTAAAAAATGCTATTTATAACTACAGAATAATTTGGTGCTAAAAAAAATTTACGAGTACAATTTTGTTTTCAGGCGGTGGAGTTTCTGCATTTCGGATTTACTTGTGATCTTTGCGGTCATCAGCGCAGGCGCCTCCGCAGTCGCAGCAGACGGAAGCGCGGCGCCTGATAATGTGAACGTGACCGCTGCAGTCCCGGGCGGCGCAGCGCTAGGTGAACTGGCGGCAGCAGTGTTGCGGGCAACCGGCGTCCGCGCCCACTCAGTTCTCCCACCTGCCGAATGTATGACTCGCGCAGACTCGCGAGCCTGTCGGCGGGCTATTATAGCGGAGCTCGCAGCCTCTCGCTTGCACGTGGCGTTGCTCACTGTACCCGCTGCCGCGGCACCTTCGGCCCCTCTCCTCCGGGACGCCGGTCTCGATGAACTCGGCGATAGCACGCCGCCTCTACGGAGAGTGTGCTACGCCGCACCGCCCGCTCGGTCTCTCCTCGATCTCGCCGACGAAAATATCGCAGCCCATTACTCGCTTAAGGCTATTAAAAAGAACACAACAGCAAAGGAATCTCAACTGGAACAAGCTTTAAACGTCCAAAATAAAGGATGTAACGAAACAGAATACTGTGCCACCGTTCTAGCCAGAGACAAGAGCGAAGCTGAGCTTCTCGCCTCGGTCGCCCTATCGTACAATTTGAAAGTAAACGTTATTCCCGTCAGTGACTTTAACATCACAAATTCCTCGATCAATTCGCACATTATTTGCGATTGGGCTCCTGAAGGGATCAGACTCAGCTCACCTTTTAATGCGTTGGGTCCCACGCCATGTAGAGGAGATATTGAGGCCAAAGAATGTGCATTCGAAAGTCGCCGCATCCAAAAACTAGTTAATACCCGTGCTTTGGCACATTCACCTAGCGGTTTACGGTCTCTAGCGCGCTTGTACCTCAATGGTGGAGAATTCAATGAGCTCGAAGCACTCGCGCTTGCGTCTGGGCCTACTGCGGCCGTTCGTCACTTTTTGCAAGCGCACCCCGCTCGGACGGTGGCCCGGCAGCTACGAGTGGCGGTACTGCTACCTAATGCCACACGCCGAGAAACCTACGATGCTCCTGCTCTTGCAGCTGCTGCTGCGCTTGCTGAAAGAGATCTAGAAAAGCAATGGTCAGGCGCAGTAAGATTTAAGGTTTGTTTTAAAATCTAATAAATAATTAATAGTTCTTGCTTAGGTGTTCTAGAATGTAAGAAATAATAACAAAAAAGTGGTAATTTCAGGTTGAAATCTACGATGATCAATGTGATGCCGCAAGAGCGTACCAGTATCTCATAAACGCCCTTGGGAATGGAGATTATGGAGAGTTATCTGGAGTAGCTGGCCCAGCATGTGGCGCCGCTTACGCAGATGTCGCTCGTCAGGGACCGGGCCTAGGCATGCCAGTGCTGGCCTACACCGCTCAAGTCCCACCTGCACCGCCGGCAGCAGCCCTCACACTACTGGCTGCTGGCGACGCTCGGGCACCAGCGGACGTGTTGGCTGCATTGATGCAAGCCCTGGGTTGGCGCCGCTTGAGCGCGTTAAGTGAGCCAGCTACTCGCCCTGTGCTGTCAGCTGTAGGACTCAAAACAGAAGTGGTCGCTCATCGTGAGCTTCCTGCTGATCACTCCGATTATGATCCAGATGTATTTACTCAGGTAATTATTTTTTTTTTCTCTCCGTTGGTTGCACATCTATTTATTAGGTAGGTATACCTATTTTAAACCCAAGATTGGTATACTAAGTAAATAATTCAATGAATTGAAAATCCAAGCTTCGCTTACAAAACCATTAACCATCTCAAAAGTCTACAACCGTTGTTATTTTCAATGTAATACAGTCACGGAATTGTAATAACAATTATCCACTGGAGTTCATTTCGAGTTTTATGGCTCACGCTTAATAGAGTTCATTGTCTTACTACATAGTAGTGTGTAACGTTTAATCACAGTGGGCGGAACGAGTGGCACGTGCGAGCGGTCGTATCGTGTACGTCTGCGCGGAGGACGCCCGAGCCGTTCGAGCTGCTTTATGTGCTGGCGGGGATGCTGGACTGACACCTACCGCTGGAGCCGTTTGGATCCTACCTGCAACGTTACCTCGCACGTGGCTGACGCCGACCTCAACTGATCGCTGCACCGCGGAGAGGTTGCAGGAGATGATCGATGGGCATCTAAGTGTT
Organism: Polyommatus icarus; assembly: GCA_937595015.1. Taxonomy (NCBI): domain Eukaryota; kingdom Metazoa; phylum Arthropoda; class Insecta; order Lepidoptera; family Lycaenidae; genus Polyommatus; species Polyommatus icarus. Next base: position 19,158,206 of record OW569321.1, read on the forward strand.
GTGCCAGAATGGATGTTGCCTTGGCTGGATAACATAGTTGTGGTAAGCTCCCTATTAATTAATTATTATCACATTAAAAAAATACAGGATTATCGTGCTCCTGTCTTTCCTATTGACGGGAAGATAATATCGTTATGATTTTGAAAATACACTAAAAAATAGACTTAATGCCCGTTTTCACCAACTACACCTAAAATTTAGGGGTCCCCTAAGCCAATATTCCATGTTTTGTTCTTGATGAATTGACAACCCCGTAACTCTTAGGTGACGTTTATTTGAAATAAAACAACTATATGCGATTCCATCCAACCATTAGGTGACGTTTACAATTTACGGGATGGATTGACGACCCCGTATACTTAGGTGACGTATGTGGCGACGACGACGGTAGCCTTGACAATGAATCTGTTATAGAATTGGCCGTCTTGTAAAATAGCGAACTCCCATAATTAATATACATATTTATCATAAACCTTCCTCTTTAATCACAATCATAAAGAAAACCTCAAAGGGACATGAGGACAGAAAAAGCGACTTGGTTTTATTATTATACTATGTATTATATATTATACTATGTATTATATATACGTCACCTAAGAGTTACGGGGTTGTCAATTCATCAAGAACAAAACTTAGAATATTGGCTTAGGGGACCCCTAAATTTAAGGTGTAGTTGGTGAAATCGGGCATAAAATTACATAATATTGTTGTATTTGATTTTTTCAGGATACTGACAATACTCAGGAAAACGATTCGTCCACAATAGAAGCTGCTGATGAGGCTTGGATCAAGCGCTGGCACACACAATGTCGGTATCTGGGTGCAAAATGTACGCAAGCTTCGCCTCATGCAGCGCTGCTGTATGACTCCCTGAAACTCTGGGCTGCGGCTTTGTCAAAGGCCTTAGTATCTCGACCAGACACGCTCGATGCGTTGCATCATCCTTCACTCGCAAGGTAAATCACTCAATGTTTCGTTTTATGCCTTAATTATAACAAACATCCATTAAAGGCCTCTTATAGCTTGTTATTTATTTCACTCGTAATTGATCATCATAACCACAGATTATAGAAGTAATCATAATTCATAACTCATAAGTCGTAACATAATATTATTTTAACTTCTTGATGATCCCCCTTTAACTGTTTTCGATAACATTGGTTTTCGATGTGTTTTTCTTTGAAAGCACCAATGCTATTTTTTTTTTACAGAGAACTCGTTATGAATGCCAGCAAGACCTCATATACTGGTCTCACCGGCGATTTCGAGTGGGCTTCCGTGGGAGAAGAAACTGAAGGTGCTGCATTCGCTCGTGCGTCACCTTTGGTTCTACTACAATGGAATGAAGGGAAGCGACACGTAGTCGGCCGTTACTCGGATGGGCAACTCACTCTCCAAAAGGAGTTCATTCATTGGCGCACACCCGACGGCCGCATCCCTGACGACGGCGATGAAGAATGTGCAATCAGACCACTCGCTAACTTTTTACATAGCAACTGCCGAACTGCATTTGTGGTACTAGGAATATTGTCTTTGGGACTGGTGATTATTGCTTTAGCTAGTACAGCTCTATACTGCAAACGACGAGCCGAACGAGAATACAGAGCTCGCCTCGAACGCGCACTAGGTTTGCGTTCGCTTCTGCCGAAGACTGTCGGCTTGGACCGGTGGGAGGTGCCGCGTGAACGCGTAGTCATTAACCGGAAACTTGGAGTTGGTGCATTTGGAACTGTTTACGGTGGTCATGCACTCCTCGCCGAAGACCGTGGTTGGACAGCGGTGGCGGTAAAAACCCTCAAAGCGGGTGCAAGCACCGAAGAAAAACTTGACTTCCTGTCGGAAGCCGAAGCTATGAAACGGTTCGAGCACAAGAATATTGTTAAACTTTTGGGTGTCGTAACTAAGACGGAACCAGTGTGCACTGTTATGGAGTTTATGTTGTACGGTGATCTCAAGAACTACCTCCTAGCGCGTCGGCATCTAGCCGTGGAGGCGGGTGCTGATACCGATGAACAAGTTTCTGCTCGCCGTCTGACTTCCATGGCGTTAGATGCTGCACGTGCTTTATCTTATTTAGCTCAACTGCGCTACGTGCATCGCGACGTCGCGGCAAGAAACTGCCTAGTGAGCGCAAGACGCGTCGTCAAACTCGCTGACTTCGGAATGACACGTCTGGTTTTTGAAAACGACTACTACCGTTTTAGTCGAAAAGGAATGCTGCCCGTGAGGTGGATGGCGCCAGAAAGTTTAGCACTCGGCGTATTCTCACCCGCTTCAGACGTATGGTCTTTTGGAGTGCTCCTATACGAAATTGTCACTTTTGGCTCGCTTCCCTTCCAAGGACTAAGCAACAGCGAAGTCCTAGATAGAGTCAAGGCTGGAAATACTTTAGATCTACCTTCGGGCTTGAAACCGCAATTGTAAGTACTTAATTTTGAATTCAAATGACTATAGATTTAAGCCATAATATCTTAGATTAAGTATTATTTTTACTAAAAATATAATTTTACCAACAGGGAAGGGCTGATTCGGTCGTGTTGGCAGCAGGATTACAAGGCTCGACCGACTGCCTCAGAAGTGGCAGCATTTTTGGCTGACTCACCGCGACTTCTGTCCCCCTGCTTGGATGTGCCACTTGACGCGTTGCCTCTGGATGCTGAGCCGCCATGGCGACTTCCACGGGAAAGGGCCGAGGTATGTACTTACAAACTCAAAGTTAAACAATAATAATAATGGTTTATTTCCTAGTTAACGAAACTTAATTATTCTGATAACATGGATTCAAGGCGGAAGGAAAAAGGCGGCAAGACAAAAACTAGTATCATTCTTTTTGCAGGCTCGCTGGGTGTCATGGGCTGCGCCTGCGTCAGCTGATACTGACACCACCTACCTCAGCGCCGAGGGACCTCGGGAGACAGACCAGTTCCTACCATGAGCCAGTTGGAGCGAGTCTCGAAGCGAACTACAAAACGTCACTGTGATCAAGGCGGAGGTTATTCGCCAACATACCTCGAATTGAATTATCATTCCAAAATATTCTAGTCATTATTTTAGCAGCTCAATTGTTTTGTAAATATTATTATGATTAAGCCTCGATTTTACTAAATTTTATAACCTTAACTTTGACCTTAGATTAATCATTGGTCTTCTAAGACTTTGACCATAACTGTAACTCTTAGATTAATGATTAATCTAAGCTGTAACTATAACAGCGCCTCTGGTGTACCCACCCTTAGCGTTATTGAACTGTAATTTTTCTTTTAATTACCTTTGCAAAATTGAGGCTTAGGTACTAATTAGACAAGTAAGAAAGACTACCTACTATTTATTTTACTAATGTAAACGGCTCTTTAACATTAAGTAATTATTGTATGTACTTCAGGTTCTGATTTCTTTTTTTTTTTTTAATAAACTATACAGTAACTTCTTTTTGTGTAAGTATTGATTACTTTAGTACTAATTTTGTAACGTATTCCTATACGGAAAATATAAAAAGTAGATTGGTATCTTAACCTATGAGCGCTTACAGACGAACTGCACTTGTCGACGCCACACGTCGACGGCAGAAATAATAAAAAAATAAAAAAAGACGGGTTGCACTCCGGGAGTGCCGGCAGAAGTGAAAACTTGATTATTAACGTTGTGCATTTTTTAACCCATTTTTTTATGAAAATCGATTAATAAAAAATCGATTTTTTTAATTTTTAAAGTAATCGAAACCCTTACAATCGATTAAATTTTTAGCCCATTTTTTATGAAAATCGATTTTTTTTATTTAATCGAAACCCTTACAATTCGAGTTCGAGTTTTCGAGTTAGACACTAACGATTTTCTAACCGACTTCAAAAAAAGGAGGTTATCAATTCGACGCGTATGTATGTAATATTTCCAGAACTGCCCAGTTTTTGTATATTATATTAATCTATAACAGTTTCTGAACAAATGTGCCAAATTTCAAATGTGTATGTATGTATACATGTATGTATGTTTTTATGTTTGTGCACGCATATCTCCGGAACCACAAGACCGATTTTAGTGATTCTTTTTTTATTGCACTAGGTATTGTTCAACTTAGGGAATACTGCAAGTTTCATCAAAATCGGTTTAGTAGTTTTTGAGATAGGGAATTTTAATTCATATTTACGTACAAATATTTGAAGTCCGTTTTATCTTTTTTTTAAATACTATTATTCCACTTTAAAACTTAATATTTCACAAATGGATCCCTAAATCGAAAAATGATCTAAGAAAACACGTAATTTTTTTAAAAACCTATCCAACGACACCCCACTAGGTGGGGTGGGGTGGACGCGAAAAAAAAATCATCCCCGCTTAATGTGTAGGGGAGGTACCATAAATAAATACTTATATTTTTTAAGATTTTGTATACCATTTTGTTGGCATCATTAATAATAAATGTACATTCATGCCGATTTCCAGGTTTGTAGGTCCTATGACCTATCCTATAGTCTCTGAGCAAAACCGCGGACAGACAGACGAACGGACAGACCGAAACTATAAGGGTTCCTTGTTTACTATACGGAACCCACATTAAAATGACTGTAAATGTAAAAAATGTTGAAGTAGCCAGCGAACCACATACTTATTTATAAACTACACATACTTACATAGTAATATTGCCCGCGACTTCGTCCGCGTTAACATAGTATAAAATATAAATTAACGGAAATGGATAATTTTTGCCTTTTTAAATTATTATAAATTCCCGAGCAACTAAGTAAGTAAGTATAGAAAATATTTATGACGTCAAGTGTTATAACTTATAAGATAGATAAGTTTCAAGTTTTCGAGTTTTCGAGTTCGAGTTTCACAGTTTTTACCCATCCCACAAAAGTGCTCAACGCCGCTAAAGAAGTTTTCACTTCAAAAAATACAATTTTCAATCTATTTAAGTAATACTATATATACATAGAGTGCAATGCGACCGTCATGGTAAGTAAGGGAAGAGACCTAATGCTAGACACTGAACTAATAGATGACACTTATGACAAAAATACCAAAAAATAAGAATTACTCTAATTATCTCTCACCACTGTAAATTTTATAAGCTTCTCAAGCTATCTGTTGAATAGAAAAAATATATTAGAGACGCCTTCGGGAACAAAATTTTAAAATGGGATCAGTTATCGTAAATAATATGACCGCATCAACACGCGCTCGGCAATTTCTTAGCAAATAGGTTAAGGAAGGCGAAATTTTCCACGTAAGTTTTGAATACATTAATTATTTGATTAATGGTCATGTTGTACATGTTACGGCTAATAGCCGAAGTGCGGCTACACCTAGTTTTAGCCGGCTACAACTAGGTGCAGCATGCCACATGCGGTTAAACCTAGGTATAGTTCTTGCAATCTAAGAGTGCGCGTCGCCTTTATTCTATTACCTAATAACAATCTAAGAACTTAGAACTACTGCACCCAAAAATGGACGTGTCTAATATTAGACCTTGTACTGATCTAAAAATCGATTCCTTTAGTTTTTTAGCAGTAAAAAAAAGAAAAATGAGAGCTGAGAAAAGAAAGAAGAAAAAAGAAGAGGCAAAAGAAGCATGGAGACTAAAGACTGAAAATAAATTTGCTAGGAAAAAAAAACGTAGAGAGGTTGCACTCCGGGAGTGCCAGCAGAAGTGAAAACTTGATTATTAACGTTGTGCATTTTTTAACCTATTTTTTATGAAAAGCGATTTTTAAAAATTCGTTTAAACCCTTACAATCGATTAAATTTTTAACCCATTTTTTATGAAAATCGATTTTTAAAAATCGTTTTTTTAATTAATCGAAACCTTTACAATCAAGTTCGAGTTCGACAAAAAACACTACTCTCCAACCATCTTACGGTTTTTCCAAGGTTTTTCGATCAGCACGAGAATCTGACGCGAATTTCACAGTTTTTATCCATCCCACAAAAGTGCTCAACGCCGCTAAAGAGGTTTTCACTTCAAAAATATGAAAAATAAAAATAAAAGGAAAGATAGTTTCAGCATGGAAGAAGAATGAATAGAATCTGGAGACAACGTGGATAATATTTCTGATGCATGTAGTGACTATGATGAAGTAAATGAAATCTTTTGAAAAATGGCAAATAAAGACCGAATTTAATAGGAAATTATTTTTAACAAAAAATTAAAACCGACTTCCAAGGTAAAAACAATAATAACATTCTTATAATAATTATGAACTAAAAACTAAAAAGTATTAAATAATTTTCCTCTCTAAATGTGCCTTTTTCCGAATTCAGCTAAACCTCAACTATTTCTGTACTCAACCTTCATCATTTTGAAGTCGGTACCAGATATAGCTGAACCTTTATATTTTCTTTGACAGAAAATTTGAAACTTATGGAACTGGCACTGACTTCAAAATTATGAAGGTTGAGTACAGAAATAGTTGAGGTTTAGCTGAATTCGGAAAAAGGCACATTTAGAGAGGAAAATTATTTAATACTTTTTAGTTTTTAGTTCATAATTATTATAAGAATGTTATTATTGTTTTTACCTTGGAAGTCGGTTTTAATTTTTTGTTAAAAATAATAATTTCACTCTTTTTAGTTACCTAGTGGATAAACTATAATTAGTGCCAATTTAAATTGTATAAAAAATAGTTTTATATTGTCTTCACTATATGTCATTGAGGCGCTCTGTCGGCGCTATCGCTTGTCCGAACTCCGATTGTTGTTCGTAATATAGTTTTAGTTACACGATGTATTCATTAGATTTCGCTGAGGTGCTCCTGAATCGCAGTATCGCTTGTTTGTAGGAGTTTTATATAGTTGTATTGGCTGTGTGAAATCAGAAATGTGTCACCATTGGTGTGAGCAGTGAGCATTGAAATTTGAATTGTCTACATTTTGAGTGGTAATTATTGATCTCGTATTGTTATTAGAAATATTAATTAACCCTCCAAGATGACCTACGTCATAGTCCGCGAGTTTATAAGTGGTCGTCGGTGGTAGTGAACTAGTGAGTAGTGACTTAGTGACCATACCACCCTACGCTTCGAATAACTGCGTTTATTCTACGTATCTTATTACAATTTGTTAAGACTGTTATGAGTCATACCCCAAGGCCCAAATATCAGGTAGATAAATTTAAATAATACATTAAAAAAATCTAAGTGAACACAACCCTATGCGTGCTAGGTAATTTAACAATTTAACGCTTCAACTCCCAAGCGGCCGCCAGAACAATGGATTTCCAAGAATCCGCGATCGAAGGATGAGCCGAATCACACCCAGCGGCGCGGCGAGTATATTTTCAGTGTCATAATAATATTATGATATTAATCTTTACCTTCATTATTGTAATACATAGTACTATCGCATGAGAAACTTGGAAAGCCGGCCTCGCGGCCGCCTGCGCCTTTCTCAAGCGATACGATATTGTACTACATTAATGAAGATAAAGTTTAAAATCATATTATGACACTCAAAATGCTCGCAGCGCGGCATTACCTGACATTAGAACTTGAATAGGTACGACGCAATGCCGCAATGTTTACGCACACGCCGCGCGGCGCGCGGCGGCGTGCGGCGACGCCACACCGACCGCCGTGTATAAACAGCCTATATTAATAATTGGTGTTGTTATGTACATAATTATTATTATTGTATCCATACCTATGCCTTGTAAGTTGTACTATTACCTATTTTGTGCCATGAGACATTGGTGACCTTAACACGACGTGGTAATGATGATGATGACGATGATGATGATGATGATGATGATGATGATGATGATGATGATGATGATGATGAATATTAATTGCGTGGTAGTATAATATGCTTTCTGTTCTTAAAACAACGCCGAAACTCCCGAACGTGTATCTATAAGGAGTCAGGAGTTCTCTCAGCATCTTCGAAACCATGGTATACCTTGACCCAATATTTGACTTTTTGGTAGCATATTCTTAGTACACTTCACATAAAACTAAAATTACCATATGTTTCCATATAAATTTCGAGGAGTTCCCTCGATTACTCCTGGATCCCATCATCAGGTCACCACTTTTGTGAAAATGGGACCAAATTGAAGTGAAACCTAATACAACAAAACAAAAATTTCGAAAATCGGTTCACAAACGGCGGAGTAATCGTTGAACATACAAAAATAAAAAAAAAAAAAATATCCACAGCCGAACATATAACCTCCTCGTTTTTTGGAAGTCGGTTAAAAATATGTAAAATGTAATGTAATGTTCTATGTCAACTATTAGTTCATATTGGTGTCTACTATTAGTGATGTTAGTTTTTTGTGATGTCATCTATTAGTAGTTATGACTAAGTTTACAAAAAGACTAATAATGTATTTTTTAATTGATTTGTCAGAGAATAATTATAATAGTTTTATTTTGTAAGAGTTACTGAAGACATGGAAGAAGTTATCAATCCTTTATTTTCATAAATATATATTTTATAACATTCAAATGTTGCATGTTTTCTTAAAGTGTCTGTCATTAGGTCTTCTCCCTTATAGGTATCGTAGACAGAGTAATCCTTATTCTTTGATAGGTATATTATCTATACTTATAAAATTACATGTCCTGACTGACTGACTGATTCATCATCGCTGAGCAAAAACCGTTAAAGTTACAGCCACGAAATTTGGTGAGTAGGTTTTTTTTTATTAAGTAGACATCCACTAAGGAAGCAATTTTAAAAATTTTACCCCGAAGGGGGTGAAATAGGGGTTGAAAGTCTGAATGAAAGTCCGTCATTTCTTAAGTTAGGAACATGAAACTTTATCTTTGGGTTACTAATTAAAAATGAATGGATACGTATTTAAGCGTTTTTGGAAATTCTTCCCCCAAGGGGGTGAAATTGGGGTTGAAAGTTTCAATGGAAGTCCGTTATTTCGACTTGAGTTAGTAGCATGAAATTTTATGTTTGGGCTACTGATTAAAAATTATTGGATACGTGTTAAAGCGTTTTTGAAAATTCTACCCCCAAGGGGGTGAAATAGGGGTTGAAAGTTTAAATTAAATTAGTCTATATTATATAGGTATACTATGTTAACGCGGACGAAGTCGCGGGAAACAGCTAGTAATATTATACAGTATATACTTTAATCTGTGGTTAAAGTATTATTTTATGGAAAATGGTACAGGGTACCTACTTGAATGGTTCTTCAATTTTAACTTGTAAGTAATAAACTGTACATTGTAGCAGCAGGCCAGCAACAAGTAGCAAAGTTATAATAAGTACAAAAACTTTTTATATATAGATCTACGTCTTTACTCTTTGCTTACCTTTTTGCCCAACAACAACAACATATTTTGTTGCCCATGACAATTTTTTTAAAAGAAAAGTAATGTCACCACGCTGACAGATGACACTGACATCTATGAATTGACATTTAAATTTTCTTCAGGCATAGACAATTTTTGACAATTGACAAACAGTGATAAATCAGAATATAGAAATTAGGTTTTAGAAAATATTAAAACTATTAATATCACCATCAACATTTTCTAAATCACATTCAAATAGTAAGTTTGTATAAAAAGTAATAACTAGGAAACCTAACGAAGAACTGATGAAGTGGTGAAACGTTTTGTACCAATAGTCACTTTGCTGTACAAATCATTTCTTTTATGTTTTTGTGCTACATATTTAGGACAAAATGGGTATATTCAGCACTTCCTCACCATTTGACCAGGACGTGGGTAAGTGGGAATGGTTTTGTAAACGACTATAGCTTTAAAACAATTTTTTCTGACTCTTTATTAGATTAGTAGAAACACTCCCTTTTAACAAAGAAATTATCAGTCAATAACCTTTATAATTATTGTATTTATTTTTAAAAATAATAAAGTATGTATGTTCAATAAACATAGTATGGATATTATAATATCTTTGAAATAATGCTTTATCATCAGCTGCTTATGTTATATTGTGTACACATTGCACACTTTTGTGTTTGCACACATTACAATCAATTTTATTATAAACACTTCTAAACTTTCAGCTTTGGTGATTGAGAACAAATAAACCTGTCTGTCTTTTTACTGTTAAAAAGAATTAGTTTTATGTGTTTATCAAAACTAGATTGAACAATAAACTTGGTAAATTAATTTATTATGAGTCACCTGTAATGTATTAATTCATGATAAGAAAAAATATAACCAACAGATTTGTCCCTTTAATCCTTCAGGCCCCGCGCGAGCACCGGTGATCACTAGAACAAAAGAATACAATGGGAATTCCTAGAACCTCCGATCCAAGGATTAAGCAACTTCTGGTTTATAAACAGAAAATATAATATTGCAATTAAAATAAAATTTGCAATAACAGAAAATATTGTAATGAAATTATATTAATTATATTATTCAAAATATTAATCCTTCAATCAGGGTTCTTGGAAATCTATTGTTATTCTATTGTGTCTCGCTCACCGGTGAGCTTATGGGGCTTGATGGGTTAATATATTACTTGATGCCAATCACAATAAAACCTTTTGGAATTTTTGTTACAATATTTAAACCAGTAACAGTGATACCATTCACAATTCAAGTACACTTTGAACAGTTTTGATGTTCATTGCTAAATGTTATATTAAGTTGCTTTATTCTAAAAAGCTATATATTTATAAAATCTTATTTGAAGGTATCAAATTCAAACTCAGCTTTTAGACCTTTTAAGCTGTTTTGATTCGGTTTTCAAAATGTGAATAACATGTAGTACATAATACAGTACTACATGTTATCCACAATCCCTCTTTTCTGCAAAGATTTGATTACCTCAAATCAAATCAAAATATTTTTTTTTCGGAGTAATTTTTTTACAAAAACTTTACCCAACGTCGATACTATGGTGCCTACTACCGGTTTGGGAACTAACCTGGCGAGACGAACCGGTGTAAAAAACTCGCACGGGTCCATCTTTTACTAAAAAGATAGAATATTACAATTTAAAACATAATACAGTACAACATGGTCACATTAACCTGACGCACCACTGGAATGCAATACATGCAAGCTCCGTATGCATCTAAAATTAAACTAATCCAATACCTAACAACAACAATAATTAGTCCTGATAATTTAGTTTCTATGATTTCATATAGATAGAAGGAAATAAAAGATAAACTTTGAATTATTTTCTGTTTGAAAAATTAAAATATTTTAATGATAATATTATTATGTAACATTTACCACAAAATAAAAAATGTTGTTTATTGTAATTGCACTAAAAAATGTATTTCAGAACGAGCAACAAGTGAGAACAACACTAGTGAAGAATGGGGTCTTATTTTGGAAATCTGTGATCGCGCTGGAGCATCAGCCGCTAGCTCTAGAGACTGCTTAAGGGCGGTGCTACGCCGACTCGGTCATGCGGACCCCCATGTCCAAGTGCATGCAGCTACCCTACTGGACGCTTGTGTAGCAAACTGTGGGCGCCATTTCCTGCTGGAGGTAATAAAAATATCAACTCCGTCACCAAATTCATCATGTGAAAGAGTTCACTCATGCATGAATGTGCTATTTAGTTTTTAGAGGTATGATAAGAACATGGTAGCAAAATGAAAAAGACTACCTACCTATTAATTCATTCTTATATGTCTGTAAATTGTATTTTTTTTCTTGTATCGCAAGTTCTTTTTTTGGTAAACAAAAATTTTTTATAATAATATATATGTTACGCTCAAAGACCGAAAACGCTCAGTGAGCGAAAAAATGGCTCACAACGCGTTGTGGTAATCGAGTATAGCCATGACGCGTTCTGAGTATTTAAAAACAGCCACGCCGCGAATTCGTGTTGTGGCCCTAATGAAAACGGCCACGACGCGTTCTGAAACCAGGCCGTGTTACGCAGGAGTAATTTTATAGCACCCAAGTGTGTGCGTTATACACAAGAGCACTCTGGTTTCATTTAAACTAGGCCAGTTACGCAGGGGTAATTATTATAGTGCCCAAGTGTGTGCGCAATACACAAGAGCACATTACGCAGGAGTAGTTTAAAGTGCCCAAGTGTGTGCGCAATTAGGGATTACAAAAAACGGATTTTTTAAAAAATCCGGATTTACGGATTTTTTCATCCTCAAATCCGGATTATCCGGATAATCCAGATTTTTTGTAATTTTTTAAATATTTTTGATGAACAGCTTTAAATGGGGCTATTTTCTTATCATTTCTTTATTTAACATTAATTTTAAAAGTGCAAAATAAAACGTCTTAAAAAATTAACATTTTTCTTTAAAAAAACGCTAAGAGTTTCACATGATCAAAATAACAGTATCTGGTACTTTCAATTTTATTAAGAACTTAAAAATATCCTGATTTAGTTAACAAGACAATCCTAAGCAATCTTCGCTTTATCAACTCTTTCGTCATTTTTACACCTACAGCCGTCAGCCGCACATCATCAAGTTATGCTCCAAGATCTGTAAGCCTAGAGGTGGAACTTACAAAAAATAGGTCAAAGACAAGAACAATTATCAATAACAACAGTACGAGACGTAGGGTCGAATAAGACGAGCAAGGAATTCACTATGTCAACGAGTAGCTGTACTTGGACCAATTAGCTTCTTATGACAATTCATTATAGAAAGGCAGAAAAACTGGCCCATGAAGAATGGTGACATACTAATCTCACTGAAGCGCAGACTCGCTGTGTATTTCGCTCGTCATAACCAACGATGCGCAAACTGATTGACCGATTTACGATTTACAAAAGTTCCAACTCAGGGTCTGCTCAAATCTCAACAAATCAAAAAAACATAATGTGCTCCCAAACTAGAATCACAGACGTAGGAATCAAGACGGCCAAGCTAAAATGGCATTGGGCTGGTGACGCTATCCGCATACATCTATGCTGGATATCGAATGAGTCGGTATCTAGGCCTAAGAAAAGATAGCGCTATGCTCTGGAGGTATTTTTTCCTGCAGATCACTGTAATCCTGACGCTAAGACGATCTTTGAGGATCTTTTGTGACTCCTTCGTATTAGAGTACCGTCCCCAACCTAGTGCTGCTCATAAATTTAACTATGTGATTATGATTATGATTGGTGCCACAAATTTCCTCTTTAGTAAATTAGGAGAGTTTTTGCTCTGTAGTAGGGCAGTAGAATCGAGTAGAAGGTGAATAGGTGTGTCAAATAATCTGCAGATCATAATGCTATTAACACCTATTATTTTGTAAAGGTGCTTGTTGAGTTTACATTGTCTAGGCTTCTAGCAAGGAGTCTATTTTTTTTCTTACTAGCCAACTTATCACTTTACCCAGCAGTTGGATAGTGGATTTATATTTAGGCTATTGCACAGAATATTAAACTTTAAATCAACATTTAGTTATATTGTGATCTTACTATGCATATGCCTTTATTTAATAAAACAAAACCACAAATCGGCATTCGTTACGTAAGCAATTATAATTTATAATTATAACCTCAATTTAAACAAAAACAACATATTTTATAGAAAAAACTTTATTCAATACTAAAATGTTCTGAAATAATTGTAAAAATAATATTTATCATCATTGCATTTATACTCTCATATAAGTATTTAGAAAACATAACAATTAATATTTAGTCCGGTCTAATTAGGCTAAATAATAGTGGTGAGGTTACATTAATTCCGACAAGGCTGAATATTGGTAGGATTGTTCGATACACTATAATAAAGAAAATGTGAAAAGTCCTCATCGATCCGGCACGTGCAAAAAAATTTACTCGGGGTCCAAGGTTACAAAAACGGGTTTTCCGCGATTTTCAGCAAAACGGTAAGTTTTATCATAAAATCAGCTCAGACAAAATTTGTAGATCAGATAATTATCTATAAAAATGTCTTTATACTTTTTTTTCTACGAGCCACCATTTTTGAGATATAACGATTCAAAAAGTTGAATGAGTTTGAGGTATACGTGTACTTAGCGCGTTTTTTTTTTCAAGTTAAACCTTTTATGTGTACTTTAACGACAAAACTTATCTAGTCTGATGTATGCGATACATCGTCGTAGACAAAAGTACACTTATACCTCAAACTCTTTCAACTTTTTGAATCGTTATAGCTCAAAAATAGTGGCTCTTAGGAAAAAAAGTATTAAGATATTTTTATAGATAATTATCTGATCTACAAATTTTGTCTGAGCTGATTTTATGATAAAACTTACCGTTTTGCTGAAAATTGCAAAAAAGACCTTTGACCCCGAGTAAATTTTTTTGCACGTGCCGGATCGATGAGGACTTTTCACATTTCCTTTATTATAGTGTATTGAACAATCCTACCAAGTACCAATATTCAGCCTTGTCGGAATTAATGTAACCTTGGATGTCTAAATTGATCGGAGTATATTATAGTAAAATGATAGCTAGGGTTTAAGAAATTAAAATATGTCATTATTTCTATTAAATAAATGATAAAATGTAAAGAAATGTAATTACAACCACTAAATAACTACCTACTGAATGGAATGTTAGACATACGAAATTCTGACTTTGTTACGTGTAGACCACGCAAAGTTATGATAGGGCCTTTAATCAAATGTGAATTTGTATGTCGGATATTACACGATACATTTAAATTAATTTTATAATGTAACATAAATCTTCTTTTTCTTAATTTTATCTACTATTCGAAAAAACCGAAAATCCGGATTTTACAAAAAATAAAAATCCGGATTTATCAAAGGCCCAAAAAATCTGGATTATCCGGATTTTTCGGATTTCGAAGTATCCGGATTGCAATCCCTATGCGCAATACACAAGAGCACTCTGATTTCAATGAAACCAGGCCAGTTACGCAGAAGTTATTTTATAGTGCCCACGTGTGTGCGCGTGTAAAAGTAGGTCCTGCACCTGATCTCTCGCCAGCGGCCAGTCATGTCGGTCTTCTGCTCCCTTGGGTTATGAGAGTAAAGAATAGTGCTTTTGTGTATTGCGCACACACTTTGGCACTATAAAATTACTCCTGCGTAACTGGCCTGGTTTCGTTAAAACCAGAGTGCTCTTGGGTATTGCACACACACTTGGGCACTATAAAATGACTTCTGCTCAACTGGCCTGGTTTCGTTGAAACCAGAGTGCTCTTGTGTATTGCGCACACACTTGGGCACTTTAAAATTACTCCTGCGTAACTGGCCTAGTTTCATTGAAACCAGAGTGCTCTTGTGTATTGCGCACACACTTGGGCGCTATCAAATTACTCCTGAGTAACTATAACCTGGTTTCAGAACGCGTCGTGGCCGTTTTCATTAGGGCCACAACACGGATTCGCGTAGTGGCTGTATTTAAATGCTCAGAACGCGTCATGGCTTTTCTCGATTACCACAACGCGTTGTGGTCGAATCACGTCAGCCACGACACGAATTTCGCTATGTGGTATTTCTGTGATTACCAGAACGCGTCGTGGCCGTTTCACTATGACCACAACGCGTTGTGAGCGTAACATATACATATATGTTATATGTATTATTCTAGTATCTGAAATCGATAGCTTGCTATTGGTCAACATTTTCTATTGCAGGTTTATGTATTACAATCTATACTAATATTATAAATACGAAAGTATCTCTGTCTGTCTGTCTCGCTTTCACGCCAAAACTACCGAACCGATTGTAATGAAATTTTGTACACAGATAGTCTAAAGCCTGAGAAAGGACATAGGCTACTTTTTAACTGGAAAAAATTGTTGTAAGGGGGTGAATATGCGTAAATTTGTTCAAATTAAGTTAGTTCCAAAAATCCATAATAGATGGCGCCGTGCCGTCTTCTACATCGCGATGACGCTTGCTATAAGAGGTGGTATCATCTTACAATAGACTTTCGATTTTTTCAATTATTTATTTGTTACGTTATTAAATAACCCAGTACTTTATCTATGCATTGACGTAACCTTAAATTTATCAATGATAAATAGTTTATGGATAAAGTTGTGTAATTGGGGGGCTAAATATACTTTATTTGGCATAAATAAAGTTTAATTTTAAAAAATGAAATAAGTTATGTGCACAGCTGTTTTTGGGTGTTTTGATTTAATTGGTACTATGGTTTTTTTATTAAAGCTTAATTTAACACCAATTTTGTTGACATCGCGCGCTATTTAAAACTGAAGTCCACGCGGACGAAGTCGCGGGCAACAGCTAGTGTTATATAAACTGTTTTTATCATTGAAATTGTTAGCAATTGAACCTATTACAAATGATTCAACAGCACTGGCTCGATGTCTTGCGCCAATTGCCTCATTTAAGACTGAGATGTTTGTATTAGAATAGCCTATAATATTTGTAGTTTCTGGTACTACTGGTTTCTTTATTTACTTTAGATATCATTTGAGAAAGGTTTGTTATTATGATCAGTGAGATTCTGATTTCTAAGACGTCATTAAACACAAAAATATTATAATCATATAAATTTTATATCTTTATTCTTTATTCTCTATTACTTTTTTATATCCTAGGTGGCTTCACGTGACTTTGAGGCAGAATTCCGTCGTCTCCTGTCCCGCGCCCAACCTGCTGTCGCCCAAAAACTTAGAACTTTACTGAAGAAATGGGCTGAAGGCGAATTCAAAAATGATCCACAGTTGGACCTCATACCTTCGCTGCACGCGAAATTATGCGCTGAGGCCGGAGAAAGACCTTCGTCTTCTGTAACTGTTGGCACTGATCCACAGGTGAATAACTTGGAAAACATTATGATACTTTAATACCTCGATCGTGGGAATTGCAGACACAAAATAAAATTTCAATTGTTATGCGACAGCCGGGTGCCGCTTGGGGATTGATGGGTTATAAATTTATTACACACACATACGAGGCACAGACCCACACACCTTCGAATCTAATTTTGTTGAAATTATTGATCATTTACCTACCTCAATGAATCCATAATTTAAATTGAAGTCCAAAAGAGCGGATACCATTTCTAGACTTGCTTGCCACTCGAAATTATCTCTCTCTTCAATTTCTAGGCGGCAGCAAACGCGGCGGCTCAGCGAGAGCAGGAGGACCTAGCTAGGGCTATCGCTCTCTCGCTCAAGGAGACAGGGGGCGCTGCGAGCACTACCAGCGCGTTGTACCCTCGCGTGGAGAGCGCCGACACAACGACCGCCCCGGCGCAGCCTGTGGCGAGACAGGTCCGGGCTTTGTACGACTTTGAAGCCGCTGAGGATAATGAGCTCACGTTCGTGGCGGGTGAAATCGGTGAGTTCAGGCCTTGTACCATGAAACTGTTTTGACATGCCGCGTCCTACTCTAACAAACGTGAAATGACGTTGTTAGAGCAGGACGCGGCATTCTCGTCCGATTGTTTGAGTCTCAAAACACGCCTTGTACCATGAAACTGGTCCCGTACCACGAAACGGTTTTGAGACTCAAACAATAGGACGAGAATGTTGCGTCCTACTCTAACAAACCTGAAATGACGTTGTTAGAGCAGGACGCGGCATTTTTCTCCGAAACAGTAGGCCTACTACGAAACTGTTTTAGAGACTCAAACAAGTCTCTAAAACAGTTTCGTAGTAGGTCTACTGTTTACGCCCTTAGTACACCGACGCTGCGAACTGCGAAACAGCTACGGCGAACCGGACGCGAAAAATCTGCGAAACAGGAATAGAACGAGATGCAATATAAGCCATTGTCGTGTGGCGGGTGAGACAGTATATTGGTTCGCCGCTGTTTCGCAGTGTCAGTGTACTAGAGGTGTTATTGCAATTAAATTTGGCGGCTGCCTCTTTCGTCATATTTTGTCTCTTTCTCAGTAACTGGAGGACGATTTCATGTTAGATGTATTGTTTCTGGAAAAGTAAAACTCAATCGTGATCTTAAAATATTATAATACACTGTGCGTTTTAAGATGATATGTGTGACACATAATAATTGACAATAGTAGGGAAGTAACCTAACAAAATTTAATTGATTATTTAAAAATATCGAATCACTTCGTAAAGGAATTGCAATCGAAATTATTGATTTCGTACTGACGATTCAGAGTGGCTCCGGCGGTTTAAGATGACCGCCCTTTTTATCGATTTGATTTCGATTCAACAGTGTCAAACACTTAAATAAGTTCCGTTTCATGCATCTGACATTTATCAAATGTTTTTTATACTCATATTTCACAGTTAATATTAAAGTAAGCATTTAACAACTTTTCATTTTTATTCATTTACAATAATTAAAGGAAACATATTTTGTTTTTGTAGATGGAATATAATCTATCACATTTTGATTTTTTTTTGTTTTCTTGTAAAAAAATCCGTAGCAAGGAATATGAGAACTGTCACCCATATCATCATAAAACGCACAGACTATAGTAATATAGTTTCCTCTTGCCTTTTTGTAAGTACAAATATCTGTGGCTCTAAGTAACTGTAACCGAATTATCTTAGCTAAAATTCATGTTATTTATAATTTTTATTTTCAGTACATGTAACTGACTCAACTGACCCTAACTGGTGGAAGGGCTACAATGAACGCGGCGAAGGACTGTTTCCAGCCAATTTCGTCACTTTTGACCTCAGCGAGCCAGCCCAAGGTAATAATATTATTATTTATTATTGATCGAAATTTTGAAAAACTATGCTTAAGAGCCCTAACAGACGCCCCGATTTGGTCGGGGCCGACTAAATCGGCCCGACCAAATCGGGGCGTCTGTTAGGGCTCTAAAATAACCAGGCAGATAATTTATATGAATTTTTGTGTGAAATTAGAAAATTTGCCGTTTGGACTATACAAAAGAACTTTTGCAATTAATTACTATAAAGCTTAAACCTTTTTTTTATTTTATTTTCAATCTTTTTTTTTCAGAAAAAGAAACTAGAAGCGGCGGCGGGGGTAAGACAGTGCAGTTCGTCGACGACGCGCCCGCATGCATCGACGAATCGGTTATGGACGAAGCCCTAGCATTGCTCCACGAAGCGGACCCGACCGACGAGGGCGCGGGGGAGAGCAGTACGCGGCTCGTGACACTCGAGGCTCGCGTGCACGCAATGGGCCCGCTAGTAGACGCTGCACTCGAGCGCGCCGACCGCCGCCACGCGCGCCTCACGCAACTCAGTTCCGACCTCGTCGACGCTCTGAACCTATACCACGAACTCATGCGCGATCCCAAACCCATGTACGCCCCGCAATACATGATGCAATTCCCCCCCGGCGCGATGCCTGGCGTTCTTCCTCCCGGTAGTCTACCCCCCGGCGCGCTACCCGGCACTCTTCCCCCCGGGAGTTTGCCTCCAGGCGCGATTCCACCCGGCGCTAGCGCATCGCACTTGCCATCCCAGCCCATGCCACCACGGTACGCTATTTAAATGTATTGCATAGTGTAGCTTACGTAGTTACTCGCATTTTATAAGTAAATATCATTATATCTGTCGCAGCCAACTGGTTTAAATAGCCGATCAATCAAACAGCTAGCCCTTTGACTGAACAACGTCATTCAATCACACGGCTATACGTCGTTTAGCCGAATTGTTGACTGCAACGTTCAACACTTCAACTAGACAACGCTTAGCTAACTGGTTAAATGGCAAATTAACTAAGCTGACCATTAGTTTAGTTTTATTATTACACAAGGGCAATGATAATAAGCAGAATAAATTGTATCCTAACTCATTTTGAACACAATAATTGCAATTAATACCTTCGTGATGCATTTTCATAATCCCGTAATTTCTCCTCGAAATTTGAATATTTGTTTTTTTTGATTCACTCGTATGTGGCATGTGCCCCCATAATTTCTGTCACTTTAATAACACTTGTAACGTATATTTACGAAAAATGTCTTAATACAATCACAAAACACCGGCTAGTTGACGCCATATTGTAAACAAAACGCAACTAGCGCCGCGGTGGTGAGCGCTGAACTAATTCAATCAAACGGCGGCGGCTTGAATCAGCTGTAGTGTTGAACGTTTCGAGCGACTGAAATATTCAATTAAAAAGCTAGCCGTGAGATTGAATGGCGTTGTTCAGTCAAAGGGCTAGCTGTTTGATCGAACGGCTATTTTAACCAGTCGGCTGCGACATATCTATTTCGTTTTTGAAAGAAATGAATATTGAACAAAGATGCAGCACTCGAAAGTATTTAATTTAGGGAAAAAAAAATAGTTTACACACTACAGTCTACTCTAGTGAATACAAATGAAAGTTCATGATACATCATGGCATACGGTTTTAACTTTTATTATAAATTGTATAGTTTAAAAATAGCCTACAATCGTGCAAGCGCGTGGCCGAAATTTGAAATAACGCCGCGCCGCCTTTCTGAAATGTCACGCAAATTGCATTCACGTTTCAATGACAATATTATCCACCCGCTAAAATATCTGGAAGTTCTTTAGCTAAATGTTTATGTATATGCGATATAAAATTGAACGGACAGACATTTCATACAATTTAAGCAGTTAATAGGTAGCAGCAATTTATTTTACTTTTTGTGTTTTTTTTTTCACTCTAATTTAACCTTACTTTAGGGTCTACACAGACGGACTGCATTTCAACTGCAATATGACTGCAATAGAACTGCAAGCCAAACGCGCAGTCGGATTGCAGTTCAGTTGCAGTCGGCGTGCAGTCGTGTGAACTGTTTGGTTTGCAGTTCTATTGCAGTCGTGTCAACTGCATTCAAACTGCAATCCAACTGCAAATTGCAGTTGGATTGCAGTTGAAATGCAGTCCGTCTGTGAAGACCCTTAGAGTTTAGACGTAAGAGGATATTGTAATAAAATAGTATACATATACCATTGTCTATATTTTGTAAGTGATTAAATATTATAGATGTTTCTAAAATTAATGACAAAAGTTATTTGTGTTTTCTACAGTGGTTGTTGCGACATACCTAATAATTTGTATGATGTTTGCATTACAGGTGCTGATTGTGGTTCTTCATTGATAAAATGGCTGTAAATAGTCCTCTTCATTCCTAAATTATACATGAATAGATTAATTTATTATAATTATATTGCATTAAAATATAAATTATCACTTAAATATTGTTAGCAGAGATTTAATTAATGAAACTATAAATATTATTTGTAATTATGAAGTTTTATTTAATAAAATTAAGTACCTACCTACTACCTACCTACCTTACCTACTAATTATTATAAGTTACTAGCGACCCGCCCCGGCGTCGCACGGGTATAAAATATATAGCCACTGAAAAAAACATGTCTATAGCCTTTCTCAATAAATGGGCTATCTAACACTGAAAGAATTTTTCAAATCGGACCAGTATTTCCTGAGATTAGCGCATTCAAGTTAGCCCTTTCAAATAAATTTCCCCGTTTTTTCCACATTTTCCTCTATTTCTTCGCTCCTATTAGTCTTAGCGTGATAAAATATAGCCTATAACCTTCCTCGATAAATGGGCTATCTAACACTGAAAGAATCATTAAAATCCGTTGCGTAGTTTTAAAGATTAAAGGGAACAAAGGGACATGAGGGAAAAAAAAGCGACTTTGTTTTATAATAAGTATACTCGTAGATATAGATACATTCCCTACCACTATGTGAGAGATGAGAGGGATATGAGGGGGCAATGGAAGTCTGCAATACTTGAATGACTTGAATACAATGTTATGACTTATGCATAAAAACTCGTGTGGACTATGGAGTGTTTTAGTATGACTCAGAAAATTGTCTCGTAATAACAGTGGAGATAGAGCAACGTACGGGTGTCTTGTAGACGGAAAACGTCTTTTGTGTTATTGCATAGCTTCTATCGCGAGCTTTGTGCGCGGCGACCGAATCAAGAAATATTCCGTAACGAAAATAAACCTAACACTCCTAACTCCGAGCGGCTCAGCAGACTTCGGCAAGGTGCTTGTGTGCGTGCGACTAGACTCACTAGAGTCTGAGATGCACTAAACTTCACTAGAGCATTATAGACGTATGCGAATTATTATATAATAGGTCTACCAGGATCTGATGGCAGATTTTCCAAAAATATCCTCAGTCATTGGATAAATTTTTATATTTGCATGTTTCACCTAGGTACAGAATCAGCCGCTAGGAGAAAAAGAGAAAAAAGGACCCCGGTATTGCTAGAGTAAATTTCTTTTCTCACTTTTTGAAAGACCTATTATGGTAGACCAAGAACCTTTTTTTAGTAAATAAGGGGGCAAACGAGCAAACGGGTCACCTGATGGTAAGCAACTACCGTCGCCCATGGACACTCGCAACATCAGAAGAGCTGCAGGCGCGTTAGCTTATTAATTTTAAGTTTCTTGTGGTAGACCTATAATTCCGTTGCCGCGTTGATAAAAAATGATATTTTATTATGCAATAGCTATAGGCCGTGTATCCACTGAAGCGGAGCGGAGCTTAGCGGTGCCCGAATTGACCAATCGAGATTCCAGCGGAATGACAGCGAAGCGGAGCGAAGCGGAGCGAAGATTTCAAGCATAATGATCGGTCAATTCGGCACCGCTAAGCTGAAAGCTCCGCTCCGCTTCAGTGGAAACACGGCCTTACCGTGGCATGGTAGGCTACAGAGTACTTTTTATATGTGGTAGGCTGCCTTCACATTACGTCGCGAGTGTTGCGGCAGCCGCGCTGCAGCCGCGCGACTCTCTTTTGTATGAAGTCGCGCGGCTGCAGCGCTGCTGCCACACTGCTTGCGACATAATGTGAAGGCGCTCGTAGTTTTCCTCTTCGAGTGCCACTTGTATTTTTGTAAAAAGTATTTACGTACATCTTAATAATGCTATAAATTTATTATTAATCAGATAATCACATAAAAAAGCTTAGGTACTCATGGCTTTCTCTACCAGCAACTAGTGGCGTGAAGATTCAAGAATCGAGATTCAAGTGTTACGTAGTATACATTTACATCCTCTTTGATTCAAGTTTCATTTAATAAGACTATTTGAATTTTGAAGACTATATTATGGTATATTATTTTTCAATCGATTTGAAAATTGCACGTCATACCTAATGCAAGTCATTCTTAGTTGAAAAAAACAACACTGTCACTATGACCAGGTGGACGCAAGTTCCGAAAAAAAAAATTATACGTAGCAACTGTACCCAATCACATAATCTGTGCTTGATCTGTGCAAGGTCGACTGTGATTGGCTGGTAAAAAAAGACCATAAAGAATATAAACTACATGAGAAAAAAGACGAAGAAGGAGTTTAAAACACGAAGTTCGATTTTCATTTTGTGAAAATGAGGAATTTTCTTAGCTTTTTAATTTGATTGTCAAACAGCTTCCATTTTAGTAACTAGATGGCGTATGGGTAGACAACTATCGGTAATACCAGGGAATACCATCAATAATTGCCACATAACTGGGCAAAAGCATGTAAAACTTGATACATTTCCATTTGAAAAAGACACAATAATATTCCAATGAATAGGATAATAAAGTTATAATAACGATGTTTTAGTTAAAACTCGCGGAAGAAATAGCCCTATTTACCGTTGTTCACACCAAATGTCACAGGAATAATACATTTTGGTTTTGACAACATCTTACCTGCACTTGTGCAAGATAACAGATATTTAGTGGCTAATATTTTACTAATAATGAACATCAAAAATCCAAATAACACAATTTGGGGAAAAATAATAAAAACCACACCGACAATAAAAAGTAGAAGTAGAAAACTCTTTCAGTTATCATGTTTTCAGTTTGACAAGTGCAAGCGTGTTCCTAAGCTGTTACCAGTATACTGGCCTAATTGCTTAGGCTAATGATCGCTTAGGAGTATGATATTTTGATTGATATTACACTTGACAGTACACTGATATTTTTTAGAAACACGACCAACATGTAGTCAGTAATGCCAACCTGCAGATAATTTCAAATCGGTGGGGAACCAATAGAAAATTAGTGAGTGTCTACCGTCGCGCCGTCTGGTGGAGATGATAAAAAGAAAACATCCCATTATTTGTAGCAACTCATACAAAAATTGTAAGTTAAGTGGATTTATTATTGAAAAATGAAAGGTAAGCCATTGTAAAATGTAAATGTAACCGTAAATTGATAAATTGAAGCAAAATATAACTATGTCATACCATGTTTTAATACAAAGTACATGTCGTAGTATTATTTGCATATTTGTACATTAATTTACAACATAATACTATTTAATATGAAAAAGATAGATTATTATTTCATAGAAAATATTATAATGTATATCAGTATGCTGTTAATTTGGAAAATGTTGAAATATGTATATTGTTTTATTGTAATACATAATAATACATGAGCTTATATTAACTATACTTTAATAATTTATGTGAACTGTATGGAAATGTAGTAAATGAAAAATGTTTAATTAATTTCAGATTTTTAGGTCCCTATACTAGTTTGCAACATTTTAGTCTGCAAGCAATAGCTCTTAAGGAGATTTTAGGAGGAGAAGGAAGGTATGGGATTATGAGTGGTACAGCCAACAAGGAAAAATCCTCTGATCAAGTGAGGTGGTATGCAGCTGGCCTGAGCCCACGTGATAGATTTCAGCTGTCGTATACAGGGTGTAACAGAACAAAGTAATGATACTTAAGTGTGTATATATAAAGCGGGGAATTGACTACCGGGCCGCCCGCTACGGGCCGTCCGTCGCGGGCAGGTCTGTCGCATGTCTGCTCGTCAGTTCCTAGGTCAACGGGCATGTCTGTGCCCATACCTAGGAATTGACGAGCAGACATGCGACAGACCTGCCCGTGACGGGCGGCCCGGTAGTCAATTCCCCGCTTTAAGGTGCGCGTCCACTGGATCGGAATCGGAGCGTAGGTACGCAGCGGACGTATTTGTTGCTTTGTATGTATGGTACTGACTACTGTGAACTGCACTAGAAGTGCTGGAACGTCATTCTGCGCCTGACAAATATATGACGACACGACGCTCCGTCCGCACCGTCGCGTACGTTCCGATTCCGACCTGGTGGACGCGCAGCTTTAATCCCCTCCCTATATAGAGTTTACTGTATAAGCCAATCAAGTAGTTAGTAGAGTAGCATAGACAGCTATTCTATTATATTTATAAATAAAACTCATAAAACTGTACTGTAATATGATAATACTGAATAATAGAAATCAACAAAAGCTTGTGGATTAAATCTGTTTTATTGTTTAATTTACCTTATTAGCCTATTTATGTAGCTATGTACAATAATTTTTAATGAAATAAAACATTTATTTGAGCTCATTTCTTTTTTATTAATTTTTGGTATGTTTAGAGTGAAAGGTTTTGCACTTAAAAATTTTAACTTCAGTTTCAAATTAAAAAAATTACGGATGTTAATTTTTTTTCTTCAAAGTCCGACCTCTTCTTACGTAGTATACAGTTTACATCCTCTTTGACTATGACATCACGTTGACAACGTCAAAATTCAAAACAAAACCATCATTCATCAGTCAAAAGTCAAAACAAGGCGCGTGGATATCACGATTTGGACAAGAATTGGAATTGTGGTGTCTTCCTCGAGCCAACCTACTCCAGACATTGAAGATCGTTCGTGAAATACTTTGTGTAATAACTTAATTTAATTATGTTAATATTCTGACGGCGCATCGGAGGCCGCGGCCTGCTCTTCATTGATTGACAATTAAGACGCCGAAGCGATGTTTTTGCCATGTGACTTATATTATTGCGCCGCGGCCTTCGTCGCCGCCGCGTGCTCCAGTATAATCCGGTTAAGTCGCTCACGGGGCGAAGTCGGATGATGGGAACACCGGTCAGAAGCTCACCCCTTTGTCTCGTGTGGTGTTTACAGACCTGGCTGCGGTCAGCAGCGGCATAGCGCCACCATGAAGCCACAGGACGACTGCAGAAATGGAGACGGTGAGTGATCCCTGTTTCAGTTGAATTAAGTGCGATAACTGTAATTGATTGGCGTTTTCTTTAACTACATGTTTCAGGTCATTGACTTGTCAAGTCAATACCTACTGTTTAATTTATGTATCTGTTATAGTTATAGAAATAAAACAGTTTTCTCAGAATACCGGTAATATGAGGTTTTCTTTGAGTATAATATGAGAATATTGTCAGCAAAGTATATAAAATTTCATATAATTTTTTACAATCGTAGCATTGTTTTCCTTTGTATTGTTTAGATAACATAATATGGCTGCAGGGTTGTAGGTCCCAGGTATGGATATGACAATAATAAATCTTGAGATTTAATGACTATTGTTAACTTATTCACTATTGTCAACATAGTTGCCATTTGCTGGTGTGGAGTGTTTTTGTAGATCAATGAGATAAAACCTTAAGCATTTAAATCTCATTATCATTATAATGGTGATATAAAAATATTATCACTGATATGATATTGTATTGCTTGCATAAATCATCAAAGGCTAATCACTATGACATGACAAAAGCCTTCATAGGGCCATTTATTGTTATTTAAGGAAAAACTTGTTGCCCTCATAATATTATTATCATAATTTGCCTAATTTACACATCCCTAAGATATCCCTGAGCAGAATATTTTTTTCCTTTCCTCAAAAATGAACAGAATAGTTTTGCATTCTTAGTTTATCGCGGTAGTTATGATAATGTTTAAAATAGTTAATGCCTATAAATAGTTACCATATGTAAATTCATACTTATTTTTATGCTGCCTTGTTGAGGAGTTTAGTTTTAGTGGAAAACTCAGCAACTAACATCTATATAGATATAGTTTTGCAGTGATGTTTATAGGTATTTATTGAGTTTTGTTAGTGTTTTTGTGCACAAATATTGGTCTAGCTTCAAGTGTGTTTGTTGAGTTACTGTGGATATTGTTTAAAAACACTGCAAATATAATTTAGATGTCATTTCATTGAGAAATATTGCTTGTTTCATATTACAGTTTGGGCATATTGGTATCTCTGAGCCTATTCATTTTGCTATTTGTTTTTTGTGAAAAAGTAATTTCAATTCATCAAAATTATTACAGATACCCTCATTAGTCATTTTGACGCATTTATATATTATTTGATTTTCATCAGATTGAACTAAATCATCTACTTATAATACACTTCACAATATTCCCAAGGGCCTGAGAATCACCATTAAAATATTCCTAATAACTAGTTATACAATAAAAATCACATACAACTTAAAATTATCTAAAGAATGAATTTTGAAATTTAAAGAAATGGAGGAGACATGTTGAAGTAAAATTTATGTTTCCACTATTAAATTAAGAGGCCACTACAAAAGCTTTTCTGTAGAACATTACATTTTATAAAGAAAATATATGTGTTATGTGACTTGGCATTCACCCATAGTCTACCTGAAATAGTTGGCATTGCTTAAAATATAATATTTAATGATTAAAATGTAGAATTGCAACGGACAGAAAACAGTGGAAAGTGTTGGAGGAGGCCTATGCCGTAAGGCACACCGAACGCAGAGACATTTTATGATCATTACCTATTGAGAAAAACATTGAAGTTTGGAACAAAAGGCTTTATTATTATTATTATTATTATAATTGTTTCTTATAATTGTTTCTTATAAATGACTAGCTGTCCCGGTGAACCTTCCCTGGACTTCTACGAATATTTTAAGACTATAATCACCCCATCCGTCCAGTAGTTTTCGAGTTTTAGTGCGACTAACACATTTGAAACTCCATTTTTATATATACATACATATAGAGTACCCCATACCTAATAGCTGATATAAAAAAAACATTATCTTTCCTCTGAATTATTTGTGCAGAAAGAGAAGGAAAGAGTGATAATATGTTTCCTTCTCTTTCCGAAAATTATTGGTGGGGAATAAACAAGGCTGTTTCCTGTTACAAATTTGTGTTTCCTGTAAATAGCCTTAGGTACATAGGCTTTTAATTTAGTCGCAAGATTCGAGTAATACCTATAATACCTAGTGGATCAAATGCTTGTCATAAGACTGGATTTAATACTTATGTTTTAAAAAATAATACGAAACCTACCTACTACACTTTAAAAAATACGATAATTAATGATGTTCCTATAGAATTATCGATTCGAATATTGTCACCGTTATTTGTACAAGTCATTGATCAAAGAAGTTAAGACTTGTTTGATAATGAATAATGAATGTAAATAAAGAACTAGATACTAGTCATAAAGCATTAGATCGATGCGCCGCCTATACAAACAAGTTTCAAGGCTTCGCAAAGCCAATTACAAAAAGGTGTCTAGGGCAAAGCGGGGTTTTACCGCGACGTCGCCCTTGCTACCTTCACGAATCACCATTAAATTGACCTTTATTCACTCAGCATTTAGAATATAAATTGGAAAAGCGCAACGTAATTTACCGTGAAAAGTATAATTGCTGTGCTGTCGATATTTGGAGCAATCTAGACGCTCTGCGGACTGCGGTTTGTTAACAGCAGTGAAGCATTTTGTTTTTTTTCGTCGTAACTCAGCCTTTTTTATCCAACTTTCAATAAAGGAGATTGACAGTTGGCTATCAAAACGTGATTGCTTTTTTATTGCTTCGGTAATAGTATCATTGCCATGTTTTAAATCTTGATTGTTCAGTAGCTACATAATATTTAGAAAATGTTTCCACACATCATAAAATATTAAGTATCACATGACATCAGCAGTGTATAATATCGATCCTATTATATATAGGTGTTCTTATCATAGCGATATCGAGGATAGTAATTAGATTTACTTAATAATTAATTACTGAATACGGTTTCATTACAGTCACCCTTAAAATCTTACTAAATAAAAATGCTTCTTTTAAAGCAAACGGCACCAGTAATAAACAGTCATTCAATAATGTAGGTACATAATATAAGTACATTTATGCAAAAAATGTACCTTTTTGTCGCTGTACTACGTCATTTTGTTAGAAAAGTAAATACGAAAAAACTGAAGGCTTTTGGACACGCAATATTCGCATAATGTCCGCGTTCTGTCCTTCAAGTAATGATTGTATAAATATGTTTGAACTGTATATTCGATAATATTCCAACAATTTAAACGAACCTTGAACGTCTAGTCACGTTGTATAATCTCATTCTGGTAAATTGAGACAATCATCGTATTAAGTTTTCACGTTTTATGACGTCAAACAACGCTAATTATTACTTTTCAACACAAGCTGGTTATATTGTAGCAATGGAACTATAACCGATCGTTACTTGGAAGGTATTATTTACTTACTAAATTACATAAGTACTTATTGTGTAGAAATTATTTTCAAAATTATAATTCGTCTCATTATAATAAAGTTGAGTCTTAGAAAGAAGTTAGAGCCAATAATTATTAAATTTACGCAAATTAAAGGTGTATGGTTTAAGACAGTGCAACCTGAAATTCCAAGTAACTCCTGGATCGATGTGACCAATATGAGCAGGGATGAGGTTGTGCTGGCACTCAGGCTGCGGTCCGGCCACATTCCATGTAACAGTTTTGCGCATTTGATGGGAAAATCGCAATCCCCTAATGGGCATTGTCCAAAAAAAATCACATGTACTTTTTATAATTTTTTTCGTTAAAATAGGGTATTTTATGAATATGAATTAAATAATTTTGAAATTCATTGGCTACTTTTTTCTCAATAAATTTTTAAAGTTTCGCTCTGACGTCATCATCGGCAGCCAATTGACCTCTGCAGTATGTTCAAATTTCCTTTCAATCTTATTATAATGGCTGGTTCGTCAAATGCAAGTTTTCATTATGAGAAAACTGATACGAGAAGCTTACCAAAAGTTCGAAACGTAATGTTGGTCGAATTAATTTCTAATTTAACGCCATTGAAGGTCAAACTAAGGTTAAACATATTTGTTCAAAAATATAAGTACCTAATGGGTATTTTTTTCGTTTATATACAGAAAAACGATCACTGACCTTATTCCTCGAAATGTTTTTGTAATGAGCAAAATTAAAATTATTTTTAACAAAAAATTAAAACCAACTTCCAAGGTAAAAACAATATTAACATTAATATGAACTAAAAAGTATTAAATAATTTTTGCTATCTAATAGTGCCTTTTTCCGAATTCGGCTAAACCTCAACTATTTCTGTACTCAATCTTCATTATTTTGAAGTCGGTACCAGATAGCGGAATCTTCAGTCCTCTGACAGAATATTTGAAACTTTAGGAACTGGCACCGACTTCAAAATTATGAAGATTGAGTACAGAAATAGTTGAGGTTTAGCCGAATTCGGAAAAAGGCACTATTAGATAGCAAAAATTATTTAATACTTTTTAGTACATATTAATGTTAATATTGTTTTTACCTTGGAAGTTGGTTTTTTGTTGAAGTTGGTTGGGTGGAATAAGGTCAGAGATCGTTTTTCTGTATATAAACGAAAAAAATACCCATTAGGCATTTCACTCTTTTTAGTTACACTAGTAGGTAAACCTTCGCGTATATTTTACGTATCTTATTACAATTTGTTAAGAGTCACAGTTCACACTCACAAAATAATATATTATCAGTGAAGTGAACATATTGTGCTTTAACAATTTAACAATTTTAATACTTCAAACCCCAAGCGGTCACCGGCGATTGCGATAACAATAGAAAGGCTATTGTGTCTCGTTTTTCCACGATCGAAGGATCTACTAACAGTTTTCGTTGCCATACTCCTCGGAAACGGCTTGACCGATTCTCATGAAATTATGTGAGCATATTGTGAGGATATTGGTCTGAGAATCGGCCAACATTTATTTTTCATACCAAAAATTATTTATATGGCAAAACAACGTTTACCGGGACAGCTAGTAATATAATATAATATTATCATAATTATTGATAGCTGTTCTTGTAATCAAGAATTCGAAAATCGATACTTAGTGCGCCATCTATCGATTAATAAGTATAACTAATTAAAAAGACACTTATTGACTTTGTTTTGTTTAAATGCTCTTTTGTTTGTTGCATAGTAGCATATGCTTTCTGTTCTTAAAACAACGCCGAAACTCCCAAACGTGTATCTATAAGGAGTCAGGAGTTCTCTCAGCATCTTCGAAACCATGGTATACCTTGACCCAATATTTGACTTTTTGGTAGCATATTCTTAGTACACTTCACATAAAACCAAAATCACCATATGTTTCCTTATAAATTTTGAGGAGTTCCCTCGATTACTCCTGGATCCCATCATCAGGTCACCACTTTTGTGAACATGGTACCAAATTGGAGTAAAACCAAATACAACAAAGCAAAAATTTCGAAAATCGGTTCACAAACGGCGGAGTAATCGTTGAACATACGAAAAAAAAAAGATATATATATATATATCCACAGCCGAACATATAATCTCCTCGTTTTTTGGAAGTCGGTTAAAAAAATGGACAATCCCCATTGTTCGCGATGTGCACGAGTGGAGGATGCTTACCACTTGCTAATGGAGTGTGACCGTATCGACGATGAGCGGGAATCTTTATTTTCTGATTATAATTTTAATTATTTTGATGTAGGTTTGTCCTGTCCTAATTCGGAATCTGCCAAACATTGGTATAAAATACTTAACATAGGTTTAAGTCGCAGAATCACAGATAGTAATTAGTATGTTAGTTCATATTCTGATTGTTACACTATATGGGTGTCATTTTCTTTTAGAAAAAACCCTTTAAAAATAAAGATTAAAAAAAAAATACGCAATTAATATATCCCTGAAATTATAATTGCAGAGCGGCGGAGTGTAATGTCTTGCGCGAGTCTTACTAATTAGGTACAACTAGGCACTGTTATCTTTCGTATTGTATATTACAATAATAGCGTCTATAACATAGTTAATACCAGGTATATTTTACCGCGATATATTCTCCCACAAGGCCACGGTTTTCGCGTTTCTTAACATCGTATATAATGCCCATCATCACGTCATCTGCAAACTGTTCTCAACAATGTTTCACGCCAGATCCTGAAATACATAGTAGATCTTAACACAATAAACATAATTTTTCATATTCTTATCTGATTTTTCAACCGTTTTAAACGCTCAGTTTCGTTATTTGCTACAATATGTCTGCCAAGTACCTCGTAAGCAATTTGTTGGCTAAAGTTGTTAAAGAGTCAATGACATGGGTAATAGTGCTATCCTATTGGCACCCCTCGAGCTAGCTATTGGCGATTTAGCTATTTCAAAGATTATAATATTACTAGCTGTCCCGGCAAACGTTGCTTTGCCATGATATATTATGTATTTGCCATTTTATTTTATTGAAGTGACTAAATATGTATGTTACCATGGCAACGTCGATCGCTATCCCGTCGCGTCGCACAAACAATGGTCGCCGTCAGTCTCAGGTTGTAATAATTTACTATTATTTATTCAACAAATGCACATCTATCAATATATAAAGTACCCAGTAGCAGTTACTTACTCAATCCAGTCGAAAAGTATCGACATCTGTCCGGAATCTTTTGGAGTTAACAGATAATTGTGACTGTCAATTGATTATAGACAAATAATTTGCAATAAAATAAAATTGCGACTATGATTAAAGATCTAAGCTATCCTATCTCTCAAGTTGGAAAAAAGCACACATTAAAAAAAAACAACGTTAAAATCGGTTAAGTAGTTTAGGAATCCATCGCGGACAAACATCGTGACAGGAGATTTATATATAATAGATTATAATGTGCCAGCAATTCACTGCAGTTGTATAGTTTCATCTCAAATGAAACATTTATAATTCATTCATACAAACTGTTTGCTAGCATGTAGTTGCCGTTCCGTCTGCTAACATTATATAAAATATAGTATGTTTCGTAGGCGGTGCGACTTCGGCGGCGTCTCGCTCGGACGACAGCGAGGGGGAGGAGACGAGCGCGTTAGAGGAGGAGCTGTCTCTCAATGAGCCGGATGGCCCAGCTCGGGTCCTGACTGCATTGAATGCGCTGCGGAAAGCTCGCCAGCATTATGACGTGCTACTGTCGGCGGGAGGCGAGGAGATCGCCGCCCACCGCGCCGTGCTCGCCGCCGCCTCGCCCCGCCTCCTGGCCGCATTGGCCGACGCCCCCGCGCAACTCCCACTCGAAGTTGACGCCGATGCCCTGCGGGAGCTCGTTGAATACGCGTACACCGGCCGCCTGCGCGTACGCGACACGCCCGCCGCGCGCCGCTTGTACGCCGCTGCGGCGCGACTTCGGATGGAGTCGGCGCGCGCGCATCTCGCCGATCGCCTCCTGAGGCGCCTGGCGCCACACGACTGTCTCGCCGTCCGTGCGCTGCCGGACCTCGCTCCACCGCAACGCGCGCTTCTCGATCAATACATTGCACACAATGTGAGTTATTTATTTATTTATTTTATTTTATTTTCTTAGGAAAACTTACAGCATTTTAAAGACAACAGTGAGATACACGATACACAGCGATATGCCAATTAGAAGTTTCCACTAATGTATAATAAATTACACTTAAATCTAACATACGAAGCATCAAATCAAGACAGACACAACATAATAATAAGACTAACACTAAACTACATGAATTTGAAACTATTTAATAGCAATAAGCAACAAAAAATATTATTAAACCACAAGAAAAGGATAGAATATTAGAAAATTACTTAATGTTCATAAAGAGTTTACTAAATAGAATTAAAATAGGTATCAGTTAATAGTTTTCTAATTTTATTCGGCGTAAGGGAGAATATGTCTTCAAGCGGATTTTTATTTACAAATTTGTTAAATTGTGCACTTGACCTTAAAACAAACGAATTCCTACGGTAGTAGGTGTTATAGGGTGGGACATAAAGGGGCATAAAATGACGAGTGTTTCTAAATGGGATATTGATATTAAATCTATTTAGTAATTCGGGTGCATCTATTTTACCATTAATTACTTTACTTAGGTAAACAAGGTCGCTAATATTCCTACGTTGGCACAGTGGAAGAAAATGGAATTTCTTACATCTGGCGTCGTAGTTAGAGATAAATTGATTGCATTTGAACTGGAGATATCTAAGAAAGCGTTTTTGGATAGACTCTACTCTATCTATGTATATATTGTAAGCAGGGTTCCATAGCTCCGAACAGTACTCCAGGATACTGCGAACATAGGCACAATACAGGACCTTGACCACTTTAATAGATTTAAAATTTCTGCACGACCTAATTACAAATCCTAAGGCTTTCGAGGCCTTGTTTATAATATAATCTATGTGTTCATCAAAAATTAATTTTGAATCTACGATAACTCCCAGATCCTTTATAGAATTTTTGAATAGAAGAACATTATTCTTGAGCTCGTAATTATGTTTGATTAAATTTACCTTACGACTAAAGTTGATAGCAAAACATTTAGATACGTTAAGATCTAGCCTATTACGCACACAGTATTCATCAAATCTATTCAAGTCCTCTTGTAAAAGGCGACAGTCATCAAAAGAGGTTATGTTTTTTAATATTTTGGTGTCATCAGCATATAAAAAGAAATAAGCATGGTGAAAGCAGGAGGAAATATCATTTATAAAAATAGCAAATAGCAGGGGCCCCAGAAGGGAGCCTTGTGGAACACCAGAAGGTATAAACATCCACCTTGAAATGAACCCATTTATAGCAACGGCTTGGGACCTATTGCAAATATAAGATGTGAACCAGCGGAGGAGATTACCATGTATACCTGCTTTGGATAGCTTCTGGAGCAATATACAATGATCTATACGATCAAAAGCCTTGCTAAAGTCGGTAAAAATTAAATCCACTTGAGCAAACGCATATCGCAGTTATATCGTATATCGCAGTTATAATACTACATGACATGCAATGGCTTTAGGGTGAAGCCAAACGGGCGTAATTTGTAATTTGTGAGTCGCAGAATTTTTTCTGGCAGAAATTCTGCTGCATTCAGTTTCATACAAAATTCCTACTTCATTCACACGAGCGTAATTTTGTGAGTCATGATTTGTATGAAAAAATATTTACGCGACCGAAATTCTGCGACTCACGAGTCACCACTCACAAAATTACGCTCTTTTGCGTTAACTGTTACTGATGAGATAGTGAGTTACATAATAATTAATATGTGATATTCATTTATCATTATTTAACAGTTCGACGACATATGCGCGAGCGGCGCCCTAGCAGCTCTGCCGCTGATCCGCATCGAGCTGCTCC
Organism: Polyommatus icarus; assembly: GCA_937595015.1. Lineage (NCBI taxonomy): Eukaryota > Metazoa > Arthropoda > Insecta > Lepidoptera > Lycaenidae > Polyommatus > Polyommatus icarus. The sequence goes on from OW569321.1 coordinate 19,193,182, forward strand.
GCGAGACGAGCGCCGAGGGGGGCGAGGAAGCGCCGGCCGCCGTCGCCGACGCCGCCCTTGCCTGGCTGCGAGACCGCCACGCGTCAGATATATCTGTTCGTAGACTCAGAATTATAATCTGAATTTGATATGTGTGTTTGTGCGTGCGGTGGGTGCGAGTGACGTTGTTGTGTGCAGCTCGAGGAGCTGTGCGCGCGCACGCACCTGCTGTACGTGGACGCGGGCGGCGAGCTGCGCGACTGCGGCGAGCTGCCGGCGGCGCGCGGCGATGCGCCCGAGCTGCAGGAGTACAGACGCGAGCGGGAACAGGAGAAGGCCATCCGCAAACGCGACCGCGCCGCTGATGATGACGTGAGTACTATAATATGATCTGCCCCCCTAGACAACTGGCAAAACGCTAACGCTAGCGCTACAAAATGTGTGAATTTGACATTAGTATTCGCTAGCGAAGCGATGGCTTATGTCAAATCGCATACATTTTGTAGCGTTAGCGTTTTGCCAGTTGTCTAGGGGGGCAGCGTTTCTTTACAGATAATGTTGTTAAAGTATAATGAGTAGGGTAATATAGGAATAAGAATTTATTAATATATTATCTTGTTTGAATATTCATCAAGTCGGTAAGTACGTGCGTTAATTATGATAATGATTATCCTCCGACTTTATTTCTCTTTTGTCCTAATTTTACAGGTTTTCACCGAGTATACTCTAACATCTAATTATTAAGCTAAACGTAAAACTTGAGTGCCCTCAAAGTTCAGATGCTTATTTTTATTTTTTATTTTATTTTATTTTAAAGGAAAACTTACAGCTAGTACAAAGGTAGAATTAAAAAGTAGCAATACAAATGCCAATTAAAAGTTTTCGCGACTAGGTATTTGTTTAAATTGTACTATCAGAGAAGTTGATTCCTATGCAGAACGGGGATCTTCGTAGTTTGGTTGCGTTACGTCAAACCCAGCCGACAGATTACAATTAACATTGAATTGACATATTCGACCAAATAACGTTGGTCTATGAACTGCATAGGAATCAATTTCCTCGATGGTACATAAATTTGGTTGACGTCGAATTGACGCACTGTGATGACTATAATATAATATTATATATTACTAGCTGTCCCGGCAAACGTTTCTTTGCCATATTATAAAGTATATCGCCCATATTATTTTATTGAAATGACTAAATAAGTATGTCGCCATGGCAACGTCAATCGCTATCCCGTCGCACAAACTTAATGGCCGCCGTCAATCTCAAGTTGTAATAATTTACTATTATTTATTCAACAAATGCACTTATCAATATAATATTATAAAGTACCCAGTAGCCGATTCTCAGACCTACTGAATATGCATATAAAATTTGGTAAAAATCAGTAAAGCCGTTTCGGAGGAGTTCGTGGACTAACATTGTGACACGAGAATTTTATATATAAGATAAATAAAAAAAGAAAGAAAAGAGAACAATAAAAATGATAGCTTATCCTTGGATTATTTGTATAGTTCTTACAATCTAGGAGTGCGCGTCGCCTTTATTTGTAGTTGGAAATGTGAATAGACATTTTCGTTAGTGTGCGTACCCGACGGAGCAGTCAGTAGCGCTAGCGAGCGAGCCATGTACGCGTGTATAGATATGGTCACTCACACAACTAAGGGCGACGCGCACTCGTAGATTGCAAGAACTATAATGTGTAAATTATTATCATAAACTAAATTAGCTTGTATCAGTAGTATTAAAGAAATGGTCTTTTAACACTTTTCTGAGACTTCTAATATTAGTATTAAATAGATCTATGTCGGCCTCGATATGCCTGATGTATTCACGTATCGAATACTAGTGTTAGTTTTCAATTAAAAACTACTATCGATTAGTCTTCCATACATTGCTTTAATAAAAGTATTAATCATAGGTGAAAACCACACACAACGAAGCCGGGCACGCTGAGTGTACAGTGATCGCCGCACGGGCCGGCGGCAGCGCGGTGAACGGGGGCGGCGCAGGGGGTGGGGCTAGTGCGGGGGGAGCGGGCGTGACGCGCGCGGTGGTGGTGGTGCGGGGCCGGCTGGCGGCGGCGCGCGTCGCCTGGCGCACCGGCAACGCGGAGGGACCACGGGGAGGCAAGCTGGGAACACGAGCTGACGAACCGCTGGAACCCACTGTAAGTTAAAAGATGTTGCTTAAGGTGAACGCAGATTTGGGCCGCACCGCACCCACCGCAGTCGCCGCATTCGAATTCTTTATATGAAGTTGCGTCGACTGCAGCGCGGGTAGGTATACGAGCTTGCCTATAACTTCATAGCGACTGCGGTGCGTGCGGTGCGGCCCAAATCTGCGTTCACCTTTATGGGCCAATAATGCGACGCGTAGATGCATTTCTTTTGTATTGAATTGACAGACTTCAATTTCTTGAGACGTCATGCAAATCTGTCGATTCAATACAAAAGAAATGCATCTACGCGTCGCGTTGCGGTCTAAATTGACCCTAAAGGATAGGTTACACAGTACGAGCAGCTGAAGTGAAAGCAGGTAGTGTAGCTCCTGTGTACTCGCACGAGAGCAGCTCAACTCGCCTCCCTGGGTCACACCATGCAAGTAGATAGGTAATGTCCCAGTGATATCGACTAGTCGAGTTGTATCTGTGGTGGGGCCTGGGGGAAGGCGAGTGGCGAGTGAAACCAAAAATGTTGTAGTAACTCGTACCCGAGCAACTGACCCACCCGCACATGAAAGTAACTCGTATGATGCGGTCACATAGTGCAAGTAGCTGCACCTCAGTAACTGACTAGGCCGGCTCGTATATCAGCTCGCACCGTTTAACCCAGGCATAACACTAGATCTTGCCTAATGCCTTATTGCGGCGGGGCGGGGTTGCAGGAGCGGGCGTGACGCGTGCGCTGTTCTATGACTCCGATGAATGTCACATTTGCCGCGATAAAAAGTATTCCATGTCTGGTGTCTTAAAATCTGGCTATACCAAATTTGATTTCAGATCACATTTTTGCTTTTATAATATTAGTATGGATATCCTTTACTGATAAAATTGTAACACAGTCTATATCCTATACAATGTTTTGTCTTTGTTTTTCAAGCGACTTTTCCGAAGAGAAGGACAGAACATAGTAAGTACAGCTTATTCGTTGTGTAAACACTTTTAAAAGTAAGGGGTTCTTGTGTTATACGACACATGTGTAATTTCTTGCCTCTATTAAAATTTTTGAAGTGAAAACTTCTTTAGCAGCGTTGAGCACTTTTGTGGGATGGGTAAAAACTGTGAAACTCGCGTCAGATTCTCGTGCTGATCGAAAGACCTTGGAAAAACCGTAAGACGGTTAGTGAGTAGTGTTTTGTGTCGAACTCGAACTCGAATTTATTGTAAGGGTTTCGATTAATTAAAAAAATCGATTTTTTATAAACCGATTTTCATAAAAATTTTGTTAAAATTTTTATCGATTGTAAGGGTTTCGATTAATTAAAAAAATCGATTTTTTAATAATCGATTTTCATAAAAAATGGGTTAAAAAAATGCACAACGTTATTCACTTCTGCCGGCACTCCCGGAGTGCAACCCGTCTTTTTTTTTTTTTTTTTGATGTGTTGCCATATTTGATATTTGATAGGCAATAGTTACATGTATTACTAATTACTAATTAGCAATTTGTGTCAAAGGAGGCGGAGACAACATCGGCTCTGGCACACATGGCGGTCGGGCGCTGCGCGATGGGCGCCGCCGCTTTGGGTGGCCGCCTCGTCGTCTGCGGCGGTTACGACCGCGCGCGAGTTTTACGCGGCGCCGAAGCTTACGACCCCGAAGAAGACCGCTGGGTTCCCTTGCCCGATATGAAGCGGGCCCGCGCTAGATTCCCCGCTGCGAGGCTCGGAGATGCGTTATACGTTCTCGGAGGCTCAGACGGTCAAGCGGAGTTGGACTCGGTGGACGTGCTAGTCGACGGGGCGTGGTCTGCGCGCGCCGCGCTGCCGCTGGCCCGCTCGCACGCGGTGGCGGGCGCGGACGAGGACAGGGGCGTGCTGTACGTTGCGGGCGGATGGGCGGCCGGCCGCTCGCTGCGACAGGTGCACAGATACGAACCCGCCACCAACCGGTGGGGCGAAGCACCGCCGCTGCTTACTGGTAAGTAGTTAAGATACTACTCAAACAGTATACGTACTTATAAGTTTTAGACGAAACCCAGAATTGGCAAAATATACAGGTGAAGCGAGATGGCAAGATGCTTACTGGTTTTATTATTTTTAAGATTCTAATCAAACAGTATACGACTACTATACGATACCCATGATGGGCAAAATATGTATGAAGCATAGATGGCATATCCGTCTTTGATTGCCCATGATCGACGTCGATTGTTCTGTAGAGAACTACGTCATCACGATGGTAAACATGATTATGATAACCCAATGTATGTCATTAGAAAAAAATTAAAATTATTAGGACAAAGTTTGAATGTGGAATAACCTTGATAATATAATTATAGGAAGGTCCCAATGTGCCGGGGCCGTGTGGGCGGGAGCTCTCTGGGTCCTGGGTGGATGCGACGCGTGGAACTGCCTCGCCACCACAGAATTTCTGCCACTAGACGGAGCCGCGACTTGGCGAACAGGTAACTTTTTCATTTATGCTGTATAAAAAAATTACATGTCAATTTAAACTCATGAAAATAATCATAAGTTTAAATTAACATGTCATAATTATAATGCTTTTGACTTGACTATTTCGAAAAAGGGCAATATAAAACAATAAATACAAAACAAATGACAGGTCCGGCACTACCTACGGCTCGACGTTCGATGGGCGCTGCGGCGTGGCGCGGTATGTTAGTAGCGGCCGGCGGTTCGGCGGGCAGCGCGTCACTGCGCGACACCGCACTGCTGTCGGAGAGCGCCGCGGGGGGCGCGGAAGGGGCGTGGCGCGTGGGTCCGCCCCTGCGCCGTGCTAGAGCCGCCCCCGCTCTAGTCGCCCTCGGCGACGCCCTTTATGCCGCCGGAGGGTACTCCGGCAAGCAGTTCCTGGCCTGCGTGGAGACGCTCCTACACCCTGACGGGGAGTGGACCACGCTCAAGACCCCGGAAGTCCCCACCGCTCCCCCAGCTCCCACCGCACCGACGGTTAGTATCAATGAACTGGTAAACATGTTGTATTTTTTTAAATTAATGAAAAAAAAAACATTTTTCAAATCAGGCAAATTCAACGATAACTTTTTCAAATATGTACTAAAAAGTATAGACCTTTTGGTGCACTCCAGTAAAAACTAAACTTAAAATTAATTTGTAAGCTAGCTGATTACGATCTAAAAATTCACATCTTTTCATCAAAATAAGGTTCATCCATTTGGAATTAAAATAAGCGATGTGACGAAAGGACTCATAATATGCATCTTTTATATTTTTAAATTAATTAATTGTTTTTTACATTCCAGGAAAACGGCACGCAGACAGAAAAAGAAGAATCGCAATAAAGCAGATAATCATCACGAAATATGATCAATGTGCTGCCGACACCATCCTACGCATTCCACATGCATTTACACCACCCGCTTACAGCTCGAGGGAAAATTATTACTAAATTAGATTACATTTCATTGGTACTAACTATACATTTTTATCAATATACATTTAATGTGTTCGGGTATATATTTAAGGGTAATAAAGCAGTGAAAATTATTTGCAAATGGCAGTTGATGGAATCCTGTAAAAAGAATATGAAATTACATCTAAGCAATAATAATAATTATTATAAAAGTAATAATGAGCGTTGCCCGGTTTTCTTTTGATTAGCTAACATTAAAACATCAACAATCTGTTGAAAATATAAACATGACGTGTTAAAAATCTCGTAAATCAGGCACAAGTAAGATAGCATAATATTCGTAGCCGTTTGCAAATAATTTTAAGCGCTAAAACTCCGTAATCTCGGTGATGCACTACCGATTCGTATTTCGTGTAATAGTATTTTTTAGATCGAGTATTACGCTTAGACTTAAAAAGAAATTAGTGATAAATGTTAAATTATATAAGCAGATGTGTACCTACCTCAAAATTATCGACGCGAAGCCGTGCCCGCGTATTCGAGGAAATAAAATTATTACGCTTATGCTTGCCTTTGTGTCTTGAGGTCTGAGGAATCTGTTTTAGCTAATCATTCAGTATTATAAGATACTCTCAAACACTCAGAGTTTGATTAAATACTGTTTAATCAAAATTGAGAATTGAGACAATAGCCGAATTAAATTTTGTGTTAAATTAAAAAGAAAACTGAAATAGTTCAATGAATTCTTTAGATATTGTTTACGCGAGTGCGGTCTTTAGTGTTGCATTTACGATGCCTTCACATAAATGTTCTAAACATAAGGGAGTACAATATTATGATGAAAGTTTTCTCAGTGATATAACAAGCTAGGTACCTTACCTTACGATTTTGATAATTTTATGCATTTTTAATGTACTGCAGTTGACTGCCGTAAACATTGTTTAACTACTTCCCAGTTTTTATTGCATGAAACATTATATTAGTAACTAAATGAGGTTATGTACGTTACTGTAATCAAAAATATTTTATATACATATCCATGTAACTTTCGTGCATGTTATCTACTAGTGAAACGCTTTAGGCACTTTTGTCGATGGATGTAACTTGAAAGGTTACTTGTTAGGAAAATTTAATTTAAAAAGGAATCAAATATGTATATATATATATATATATTCGAATTCCCGCTATTCTGCGGACTTGTCCTCTTTTATCTGTATATTGGAACTTTTTATACAAGATATAAATTATACAACTTCAATCATTTTATGTATCTCTGTATGAAATGTCTCGCATGTTTTAGAAACACTTTCATGTCGTAACTTAAGAGCTGTAACATTATGATAAAAGACATTATATTATGCGGCTGAGGCCCGAGCGAGTCTCGCTGCGACGGATTAGGCTTTAATTATTCTTCCTTAAAATAATATACTTGGGTTATTTAATAAATTATGTTTCATTTTATGGTTTTTTGTTGTTTACGGTTTACCCCTCCTATTTTGTCAAGCGATGTAGTAGCGTTCGAATCAAGACAATCGCGACGCGAGACCGCGACCGGCAGCCGGTCGCACGTCGCGGGGCGACAGCTACCTGCGAATCTACGCGACCTAGTCTCGCGACCCATACGAAAGGGCCTGGCACAAACACTGCGTTGCGGTGTCCCATCGCAAAAACAACTTTAGAAAATCAATGTAGTTTTTTGCGATGCGACGCGACATCTTAACGCGGTGTTTGTGGTCTGGCCCTCTCATTAAAATTTTAGTCTTCGTGCGAAGAAAACGCGGTCATTTTGTATCGGTCGCGAAACGGCCGCGGCACTGCCTGTCCTTGTGAGCGACTGTCACCGGTTACACGGTCAAATTTTCATCGATCTGATCCATCAATCCGGTAAAGATTAGCGAAAATTTGATCGTCTAACCACTCTAACCCACGGATCGATGGATTGATCGTATTTTTAATATGAACTTTTTATAACCATCAATATTCCGTTAATCAGATTGATGAAAATTTGACCGTGTAACCTGTGATGTGACACTGGGTAGCGCGACGCAAGTCACCGGCAGCGGGCAGCCAGCAGGCCACGCCCACACGTCGCGCGACTTGGTCGCTTGCATCCGTCAGCACTTCCCATACTTCCATAGTATCTCTGTCTGTCTGTATCCCTTTCACGCCAAAACTACTGAACCGATTGCAATGAAATTTTGTACACAGATAGTCTAGACTCCAGAGCCTGAGAAAGGACATAGGCTACATTTTGATAAGGAAAAATATCTGATTTCCATGAAAATATCGATGAAAATGAATTCGCATTGTAGTTCTTATATGTGACAGCAGATGGCGTTTTTTGGCCACGATGGCTCCGCGTAGTTCAGTTAGTTGTGCGAATGGTGAGCGCTTATCGATGATAAAATAATCCATCAATCCGTGGGGTATGTCGGCACTAGAAATAGGCGAACGCGTTAGCCAACGCATTGGCCAACGCGTCGGCCAACGCGTTCGCCTATATATAGTGCCGACAAAACGCGTCGGCCAACGTCTAAATACCTACCGCCAACGCGCGAGTCGCCCGTTCTACACATTGGGCCGACACGTTGGCCAACGCGTTGGCCAACGCGTTCGCCTATATGTAGTGCAGACATCAGACGATCCGTCAATCTTTATTCTTTACCGGATTGATGGATCAGATTTATGAAACTTTGACTGTCTAAACTCTAACCGCCGACAAGCTTGACGTGGGAGAGCCATGCTTCGGCACGAATGGGCCGGCTCGACCGGAGAAATACCACGTCCTCACAGAAAACCGGCGTGAAACAGCGCTTGCGCTGTGTTTCGCCGAGTGAGTGAGTTTACCGGAGGCCCAATCCCCTACCCTTTTCCCTTCCCTACCCTTCCCTATTCCCTTCCCTACCCTCCCCTATTACTCCTTAAAAGGCCGGCAACGCACCTGCAGCTCTTCTGATGCTGCGAGTGTCCATGGGCGACGGAAGTTGCTTTCCATCAGGTGACCCGTTTGCTCGTTTGCCCCCTTATTTCATAAAAAAAGCCCCGTACGAGCACCGGTGATCGCGACAACAATAGAATACAATAGCATCTCTGAGAATCTCCGATCGAAGGATTTATCAGTTATCATGTTTTTATTGTTCTGTGGTTATCACCACTGAAGAGGTTGCCAGTTGCCACGCAGCACGCTCGAACCACCGCTACTGTGGCAACATCTTCGGTGTGTTTTTTATTATAATAAAACATTTTGTTCCGTCGGCAGGATTCGAACCCGCGACCCCCGGCTTGATTTGCCACACAGACTACTAAGGGATACTAAGTACCACACACTCTAACCATTGGGCCACGGAGGTCGTCTTATGAATAATATTATAGTGAATATACCCTCCATACTTATTATTTGTAGACTTCTAGAACTTTTTTGTTTTATGGCCATGTTCCGTAATCTACTGCGACCACTGCAGAGTGTGACGTCATTTTAGTATACTGCGAAGCCGTTCCTTTATAATTAGTATACTGTTGGTATACTGGTTACTATCTCAAACGGAACGCAATCCAATATACTATCAGCCCAAGAAGTTTATAATATTATGAAAGATGGAGTGCTTACTTGTAATAAAAAAGTGAAGACAATTAATTTGACCTTGAAACGCTGTCTCACTCTTGGTGTGGATGCCTTCTTTCTCTAACATAGGGTATCCATAATGATCAATGTTTATTGGACATTTTTCTGTATCGATGGGTATTTTACAAATTAGTTTGATAGTTTTACATAATATAGGGAATGATTTTTTTTTTTGAAAATAACACTTTCTATCTGTATAGAATTGCATTATTTTTATGGAAATAATGGATTTTTTTCCTTGAACTGATCACCCTTCTTCAACAAAGTTCGAAATAAGAGTCATGTAAATTTTCACAAATTCACAGACTCATTCAGTTTCTGTCGTGGATAGAAAATATGTAAGTATTGAAATTATGATTCTAATAATTATGAAGGAGAAGGTGAGTCTAAAAAGGAGAAGACTGTGCTGGGAACGTAACAAACGTAATAAACTACGACACGATGGAGATTCTTCGTGATTCGTGGTGGATTGAATGTAATTGTCGCCCATGATCAAATGAAGAGAACCATTCCAAAACATCACGAGATTTTAGCTACGGGGGGGACATACTAATGTCGTGACTGACTTTTACCAGTGAAACAAAATAAAACGCCATTTAGGTAACTATGAAGTCTTTTATTTATTTAAAAACAATATCCAAGCCATGGACGTATAAAAAAAGGAGGACGGAGTCCCACCATACACAAAACTGTGTCGTTCAGAGTCGGCCAGCTGGCTGTATGTACAAGGTCCATACACCATGCCCGCACACATTTTTGCGCTATTCCATACCATTTGACAGGCGTCAGAATGTGTGCGTGGCCGACTCTGAAGAAAAGTGAAGACACAGTTTTGTATATAACAAGACTCAGTCCGCCTTTTCTTCTACGTTCATGATCCAACCCTTAAGACTTACGAATTTGTGTAACCCTTTAGTATTAAAAATTGTAAAACATGCATCACCAAACAAATAAAACAAGATCTCACTATTACCCTTTATTATTTATTATGCCAATAATAAATAATAAAGGGTAATAGTGATCGATCAAAGATACATGCGCACTTTTTACATTATTTTACATTTCACATACACTTACTACTTACATTATTAATGATTTTTCAATATAACAAAAGAAACTAAATTTATTTCAAAACTCTTAAAATTTACAAGGTTTTTATACACAGCTGAAAAGTACAGTCTTATGTAGTTTTTGACGCTTGCCCCATGGCTTAGTGATTTATCAGTACTAATCGATTTTAATACAGCGGGGCTAAAATGGTCACATAGCAATATCAATTCACAAAATGAATTGTCAAAACTGTCAAAGTCCCGAATCTCAAATTAGTACGAATTTAGACCAATTGAATTGGTCAAATTCACGAATGTCAAATTAGTACAAATTTAGACCAATTGAATTGGTCTAAATTTGACATTCGTGAGTTTGACAGTTTTGACATTTTATTTTGTGAATTGATTGGGAGGAATTGCTATGCGACCATTTTAGCCCCGCTGATCGTATCCGCAAATTAAAAAATGAATTGGCTAAATCTTTAATAATTTTTGTCTCGTGTGAATGAAGTTTTTCGTTTGACAGCTTGATATAATACCTTATTTCTTTTTACCAACAAATTTTCTCGAACAGATCTTGCATGCTTTTTTTACGTACGTAGCCTCATGGTTTCAATATTTTCCTTAACAACCTAAAAAGAAAAAAATATGCAATTACATACTCCTATGCCACTATCATCTAGTACAGTGACCTCCAACCTTTTTTTTATACGGGCCACAAAATATTTACGGTCTTACTACAAAAGATTTAAACACCTGTTGAACAGTTGATTAGAGAAAAATTCAGTACAAAATGGTCTCAAAATGACTGTTCAATAGATGTTTAATCTTTTGTGGTAAGATCGATTATGTTTTGATCTTGACGTGTCGCGGGCCGGCGGGCCGCAACAAAAAATTTTTAGGGTTAAAAAGTAACGTTTTTCAAAATTAACGATTTAAAAGTGGAAAGAAATTCACGACTTTAACGGCGACTTTACATTATTTTGCCGTGGGCGTGAATTTAAAAATGGTTTCACATCACGCGGGCCACACTATTATTATAAAGTCCCGGCTGATCTATTATATTGACTTTTGTGTAGGTAAAGACGAGAACCTGCATAAAAGCTAATCACAACAATACAACAGAATTGATCAGAAAGTCCCAGATGCCATATTATCTTAGAAGCAGGATGTTTAAATGCACCTAGCGGCCTTGAAGAACACTACATTCAGAATCATACATTCGGAATAAAGTAGGTCATTAAAATGATTTAATTGTCATGAGAATGAAGTTTAATTTACCTGGCTAATGCTTCTTTGGTTCTCTACATTTTTGTAAAATACGTGGTCTGTTTGTGATTTGAAATGAATCAGAAGGTCCACATAATCGTTTATAATATAACTCCTGGCTGTCCTGTAAACAAAAAAATATATTAAAGTTACTCGTATTAACACATAAACACTCTAATTTTCCAAAATATATAATATTTTTAATGGTTTATACTTACAGGAAATCCAGAGCTAGTACTAGGCATGGATAAGGTCAAATTCTCAGATGGTTTCTTCAAGTAACTTTTGCTGCACCTGAAAATTTAAATTCTAATTAATTAATTAGAATCACAATTGTGATGTTGCTAAAGGCATTTGTGTGTCGCTTGAAACATAATATTCATTGTGAATGCTACAGCTAGGCGAAGACATTGCTAAGGCAGATGTATTATTTATTTCATCTTGCTCCTGAAAATGTCACATTCAACATTTAAATGCCTACTTTGACTATGCAATACAACATAATATTATGTGCATATAACTCTAGAAAAATAAATTGGTAATGCACAATTATTAACATTATGCATGTCTCATGATCTCATCACATCATTGCATTGAAGTCTACAGCCAGATGTATGCCACAAGATATTATTTGCCATTTCATTAGTAGCTGTGAGTTATTAGTAATTAATTAATCTGATAAGAGATTATCCAGAACAGTAAACTTCCTTCCACTTGCTCTTTAAATATCAGTATAAAATTTGAGTATAAATTCATGCATACCTATTCACTTACCATCACCAAACTTTTGTCTTCAAAAAAAGGTAAGTTTGATGTAAGCGTCTGCCAGTGTGGTCATAATCACTTGTTTTTAAATGTAGACTGCAAATTTTTGCCTTTTCCTGAAATTGACTTTTCAAAGGCATGATGGACAACCACATGTTTCTACGTGTTATTTCTTTCAGAAATCTAAAACAATAAAGTTCTAAACTCGATTTAATGTTCATAAAACTTTCTACAGTCGATAATTTCTTATGTATGTATAAAAGCCATCGGATATGTCCTACCTTTTGCAAATATTATGGTTACCCTAGCACTTTTCACAACAATAAGCAATGATGGAAATAAATTAAAATTATTCATATTTATCACCACTTTATCACATTAATAGCTTACGGAACATAAAACCAGTGAATTATTTCTGGTATTTACATAGCGAAACTTACAATATTAGTTAAAGAAGTGACCGAAAACATTGAAAATAAGCAAATGTAGAATCAACAACAATAATTGCAATTTGTGAACTTACGCGTGAAATTTTACGGCACAGCCTGGATACCACTTACTTCCACATCCATGTACAACACATACATGCACCATTTATTATTCTTCATTTAAAACTTTCACAAAAAAAGCCGTATGAAAATTGAAAACCTGAATCGACATAAACATCCGCCATTATACACATCACGTAGAATGACGTTTCTATTAAATGTTGCCAGTAAAATAACTCTGAAGATATCAAAAATTAGGGTAAAATAGGTAAATCGGAGAACTCTAATTTCAATTAAAAAAATACATAATATACTGCCTAAAATATGTAAAGTGTAAAAATACAGTTTTATTTTTCATGAGATTAAATTATGATCACAAAACGAGCGATGGTTCTAATGTACAATATTTTTTTTATGTTTTTTATTGATTACAGGTTGTTTTTTATTCTAGGAGGGTATCCATAGAAAGAGATGGCATACACACGTCGGGTCAACAGAGTTCAATTTTATATATTATTATAATTATTATACATAGTAACCATACCCTTGTTGCTTCACCAGACCTACAGTACCCGGCGATAAATATTGCACATCGACCTTTGGAAAGTGACAGTCGGCTAATTTCGGTTTTGTAGAGCGTTATCTCTTACGCACGAAATACAAAAAGTCCGGTATATATTAGGAGCTGTTAAAAGAGTTATGGTTTGCTTCTTTTGACAATTTTATTATTCTTTGTATAAAATACACCAAATTTTCTATAAGTTATGGCTTTAGGTTCGGGTAAAATAAAATAAAAAAGGGTGTTCAAATTATGTTTACGTATTTAAAATTCGTTTGGAAAATTACAGCTGTAGCAAATTTAGGGGTGTTAACAACTCTAGATATATATTCTGAACTGGACGCGACTGCACTCTATTGAATTTGAACAACGACTGACACAATGTCAAATAGGTGTGTGCTACAAAGATAACGCTCTATGAAACCGAAATTAGCCGAATGTCTCTTTCCAAAGGTCGATGTGCAATATTTATTGCCGGGTACTGTACATTAAATAGAGCAAAGTCTATCCAATACACTCTGACATTGGCAACCCACGAAACTGCCATTAAAGAAGAAGAAGGGAGTTTTGCCGGGTATACGAAAGAGTGACGTTTTGTTTTTGTATTATTTTCCTAAAATTGTGTTATATCGGTTTTTAATGTGTAATGTTGGTAGAATATTAACCATTAAATATTCGTTGTCGTGCACAAGTGTGGGCAAGTGATACAACTTCAAGAAACGTGCCATTTTGTGTTCCCTCCAAAACTCCATCGAAAGTTTTAGTAAAGGGTCTACCACTTTACTAAAACAACTGACTTGACTCGTTGACTTTACCGACTACTTTTTAGACTTTGACTAGACTTTCGACTTGACAATAATCTGGAAAAACAACTTGAAAATTTTGTAATTTTTTACGAATTTTTTTTTTCTCCCGCCAATCTTTACTTGACACTGGCCATGGTTTACAAGCCGAGAGCCATAACAAGAAAAAAAAAAAAAAAAGAAGAAGAAGAAGTATTGTCTTCACTTCAATGTTTGAAGTTCGCACTCCACATTTACCTATAACTAAAACCAAGCATCTAGTAGACATGACACGGGCGTACACCCGTAAGGGATGGATATAAAGTACCAACTTTGTCTGGTGTTACCAGACTATACAAATCTTATTTATTTTCCCCACACCAAATCATTTTTTTTATCATTTTTTCAGATGACAAAAACGCTATTACATATTACATTACTTTTTGTATTTTTATTATTAGCAAACTTCCCGTGAGTTCATCCGCGTGAGGGCTCCATTCCACCGCGGCACACGGAGAGACTACGCACGTGCGTCAAGCTTCGCTTTGTAAGAAAATATATGTGACTGTGTCCACTACAACCCACGGACACGCTACGCACGAATTGACTCAAGTCAAAGAAATAAATCCGTGCACGTCCACGCGTGCGCGTGGCCGTGCACAGCGTGCGCCGCGGTGGAATGGAGCCTTTAATATAATATACCGTATGCATATTTATTGAGCTTCAGAAAACATTCAAAATGTTTAAAATTTGAATGCTCTCTCCATGTTAGGGGTAATTGTTATGTTTTTTTAATCTTTGTACTTAAATTATAATTTTACTTACTATACTTGCTGTTTGCTAATTACTACTGTACCTACTTGCTATACTATCTTACTAATAATATTAAAAACGGGAAAGTTTGTCAGGATGTATAAATGTTTGGAGTCAGGAGGATAATAATTTAAGGTGGCACATAAACATAAATAATAGACAAAAGAACTAAGAAAAACACATAATATGAATTTAATCAGTACCGTATCATTTATTTACTATAGTCAGAATAATTTAAGGTGGCACTTGCGGTCATTGACCTTTCTAGTACTAGTCTAGACAGTTGATAGACCTACGTCTGGCGAGACCATAGTAACTAATTCTTAATCTGTGGGCGTGGGGCGTGTGCAATGTGCATGGCCGACTCTGAAGAAAAGTGAAGACACAGTTTTGTATATGACAAGACTCCGTCCTCCTTTTTTTCTACGTTCATGCATAGAATGTAAAACATACAATGTAAGTTATAAGTATGTTTTGATCTTACAATAGAAAGATAATAATATTATGTTATCTGAAGAAGCATGTTTAAGTTCATGTTGGATGACAATTGACAATTCAATATATTATTCTTGAATGATTTTTTAAGTATTCAAATTAATTATAATATTTTTTGTTAAAATAATAATTATTAAACATATAACAAATAACAATAATTCTAGGCAATTCTCCAACACTAGCGCTGGCAACCCTTGCAATCGTTTAACGCGACAAAATCAAAGAGTAATAATAAGCTTTGGTTTGCTGTTGAAATAACGATCTATAGAATTTGGTTGTGTATTACTACAATAACAATGTTTTTTAAATACTATTTTACGCTGTAATAATGTAATTAACACATCATTCCTCGTGTAATAATATTCTTAGATAATCATACAGTCAATATTACTGCAAACTGAGAAATGTTAAATGCAAAATATCGTACTTACGAATGAAATGTTATGTTTTCATATTTCCGCTCACTATGGCTTTTACAGCCTAAAATGTAACAAATCACCATGTTTTTCAATAAATTTAACACACACTTTAACACCGTCAATATTGTTTTTAGCTAAAAAAACACAGAATCAACGAATATCGCAAAGTACAATATGAGCATATCTTTTGTTGGTCAAAAGTACGATTCTTGACCAACAACAAAAAGTGAAACTCTGACAAGGACAAAAAAAATGTTACTGACTCTATTACTCTTATGAGTTTATGTATAGCTACGTCTTTGTCAATCTCGGTATTATTATTTGCTTGTCAAATCCAGTTTGATCCTTCATCCAAGACCTATAAACTTCTTGCTATCAGCCGCATTTTTGACAGCTCGTATTGAACATTTTCAACACAGTCTAATAAGGTTCATTTTTGCAATTCTTCCAGTGTTTTATTATTATTAATCCAAATTAAATACAAAAATGTATAACTTTGGGATTATACTGTAGGTATTGTTTTAAAACGTTATTGCGGCTCTTCACGATAGGCCAGCGTAGTGGGCCATTACGATGGGCCAGCGTGGGGAGGAAGTAGTGGCGTAGGATGGCCGATGGCGCCAGCGATGGCTGGGGAATAGCGGTGGTGTCCGTTTTTCGGCCGCACATCAAAGGATGATGGCCCAGCGATGGCGGTACGCCTCTACACGATGGCGATACGCATACGACAGCCGACGCTGTCGTAGTATACTGTTACGTAGTATACAGTTTACATCCTCTTTGGTCGACGCCTGACCGCGGTCGAGTGAGGACGTCGTAATTCGTTCGAACTTTATTCAAAATGACCATTACTTGATCTTATAATTAATGAATTATATTATATTATAAAATATAATATGGTAAAGGCGAAAGTTTGTATGGATGTATGGATGTT
This sequence comes from Polyommatus icarus, assembly GCA_937595015.1. Lineage (NCBI taxonomy): Eukaryota > Metazoa > Arthropoda > Insecta > Lepidoptera > Lycaenidae > Polyommatus > Polyommatus icarus. The sequence continues at coordinate 19,209,916 of OW569321.1, forward strand.
TGTTACTTTTGTTACTCTTTTACTCAAAAACTACTGAACGGATTTTATTGAAACTTTACAATAATTATTATAGCTTTTACATTATAATATAGGTTTCGGCGTTGTTTTATGAACGGAAAGCATATTATGCATAGCTTAATACTATTATTACATTCATCATTATTGTCATCATCACTACCATAAACCATTAATATAATTTTAGTCTCGAAATAATTATTATTCGTAGAATTCAAGAGAAGGTTCTTAATATTAGGAAGGAGGTGATACGAAGTTCACCGGGTCATCTGGTGAAGTCATAAATAATTAATAATGCACGTTTTGCATTGCCGCAATGGCTAATGCTTACACGTCCATCTTGAACGACATTTAGATCAAAACTGAACACGGCCATCGTGTAGTGGCGTTGCGACCATTGCATGGCCATCGCATGCGCCATTCGATGGCCCAGCGCTGGCCACTCATGTAGAGGAGCCATTAGACTTTTACTCTATCTACGCATTAGACAGTCGAGTGGTTTTGACACTTGACAGTTGACTTTTGACAGTTCACTGATCACGTGATCAAAGTACTGCGATTGCCTTACCTCGAAAACGCCAGTACTGACAGTACAATATGGCGACGATTGATGACGTCATATATTTCACTAGGGTACTGCGGGCTGCGGCAGTGTACTGCAACTCCATTACGGAACGATTTTTCTACTGACAGTGGCTATTCCTTAAGGGAGGCCATTTTTAAAGAAGAAGAAGAAGAAGTCATTGATATTTGACATAGAAATGTCAAATGGAGTTTTGCCGGGAACAGGTGGATGCAAGTTTCGAACAAAAAAAAATTGGGTTCCAAATTTAAACGTAGCTACTAAATTAAATCGCATAATCTGTACAATTTTTAAGCACGGTCGACTGTGATTGGTTGATAAAAAATACCATAGAGAATATAAACTACATAAAAAAATAAAGGAAGAAGAAGCTTAAAACTCAAAGTTCGAATTTCATTTTGTGAAAATTATTTATTACAAAAATACAAAAATTGTAAATTAAGTGGACTAATTAATGAAAAACGAAAGGTAAGTCATTGTAAAATGTAAATGTAACCGTAAATTGATAAATTGAAGCAAAACATAACGATATCATACCATGTTCTAATACAAAGTATGTCGTAGTACTATTTGCATATCTGTACAATAATTTACAACTTTGACTATAATATTAATATGAAAAAGATAGATTATTATTTCATAGAAAATATTATAATGTATATCAGTATTCAGTATGCAGTTAATTTGGAAAATGATGAAATGTGTATCATGTGTATATTGTTTTATTGTAACAATACTTAGGGTTTTTAACTATACTAAATAATTTATGTAAACTGTATGGAAATGTAGTAAATGAAAAATTTTTCATTAATTTCAGATTTTTAGGTCCACAGCACAGCTACTTTACAACATTTCAGTCTGTAAGCAATAGCTGTTACCTCGATCGCGGATTCCAAAGAGGATGTAAACTGTATGCGGATTCTAGGAAGTCTTTTGTTCTCGCGGTCGCATGCGACCGCTTGGGAACGAAAGCAGCAAATTGATTCAAAGCAAGGAGATTTTAGGAGAAGGAAGGTATGGGATTATGAGTGGTAACTGGTACGGCCACCAAGGAAAAATCCTCTTATCAAGTGAGGTGGTATGCAGCTGGCCTGAGCCCGCGCGATAGATTTCAGCTGTCGTATAGAGGGTATAAGAAAACAAAGTGTGTATGTATAAAGGTGCGGTCCACTGGATCGGAATCGGAGCGTAGGTACGCAGTGGACGGATTTGTTGCTTTGTATGTATGGTACTGACTACTATGAACTGCACTAGAAGTACTGGAACTTCATTCTGCACCTGACAAGTATATGACGACACGACGTGCCATCCGCACCGTACGTCCCGATTCCGACCTGGTGGACGCGCAGCTTTAATCCCCTCCCTATATAGAGTTTACTGTATAAGTGTATAAGCCAATCAAGTAGTTAGTAGAGTAGCATAGACAGCTATTCTATTATATTTATAAATAAAATACAGAAAACTGTACTGTAATATTATAATATTTAATAATAGAAATCAACAAAAGCTTGTGGATTAAATCTGTTTTATTGTTTAATTTACCTTATTAGCCTATTTATTAAGATATGTACAATATTTTTATTGAAATAAAACATTTATTTGAGCTCATTTCTTTTTTATTTTTGACGTGACAACGTCTTAAATTAGGTTGCGGCTGGGAGTCACTTATGAAAAAGTGTAACGCTCGGTAACGTTACGATGAGTCACCGAACGAGAGAGAGGCCCGCCGAATGCCTTGCGTCTCTCTCCCACACGTTGTCACGTAAAATCTTCGCCCGTAAAACCGACTTTACAGGCAACCATTTTTATTTTTTTTTAATTTTCGGTATGTTTAGAGTGAAAGGTTTTGCACTTAAAAATTTTAACTTCAGTTTCAAATTAAAAAAATAACGGATGTTAATTTTTTTTCTTCTAAGTCTGATCTCTTGTTACGTAGTATACAGTTTACATCCTCTTTGGCCGGGAATGTTAAAGTGTGCTGTTGTGTTTTTATATTATTTTCCTAAAATTGTGTTAGCTGGGTTTTTAATGTGTAATATTGGTAGAATATTAACCATTAGGTATAGTAGAATATTAACCATTAGGCATGTTCCTGTTCATGCACAATTGTAGGGAAGTGATGTAATATCCAGAAACGTGCTATTTTGTGTTGCCTCCAAAACTCCATCGAAAGTTTCAGTAAAGCGTCTACCACTTTACTGAATCGACCGACTTGACTCCTTGACTGTATTGACTTTTAGACTTTGACTAGACTTTAGACCTGACGATACATGAAAACGATGATGAAAATTATAATAGGGGAATATGGTTTTCCCGCCATATTACTTACCTTTTTACCTTGTCTGTGGCACAACATACACATCCTTTGTGTCAAGTTGCCAAAAAAGAAGAAAAAGAAAGAAAGAAATGTCAAATCATGCATCAATAATGTGGTTTTAGACGAGATTATAAAATATTTTACACTTTTATACGTTTAAAATTAGAATAACTCTGACTAAAATGTTTTCACGATACTTTGTGTCGCAAGTGAAGCATAATTCGTATTTTATAGTGGGTCTCGTTTTGGGGTTATGGATGTCCTTAGCTGTTATACCTTTGGATGAGGAAGTGGAGCCCTGTGTGGCTGCGGTGACTTCCGCGCCTGTGACGGACGAGTATGAGCCCCAGCGCGAGGAACGTCCGCTCGGTCCGGCGGGACAGGCCGGCCGGAGCGTCCAGAGGCCTCGGTATTACAGCACAGAACTTGGGATGAGAGGTGGATTGTTGGCAGGTAAGCAGTAATGTAACAAATTATGTTACAATAATTATTAGTATAAAATGGTACAAAGATTCTGAATTAATAGTATAAACCTGGTACTAATTTCTTTTCTAGAATAGGCATTGTTTTGTTTTAACAACAAGAACAAGGACTGACTATGTATTTTGTTTGCTTTATTTTTATGAAATTTATTGTAATTTAATTCGGTTTGGTTTGGCTTAAAATGTTAATAATACCTTCAGGTAATTTAAAATTTCTTTTTTCTGTTACAGGTGTGCTTAGCTCTGAAGGTGCATTAGAGGGACGTGCAGCAGCTCTCAATCGGACCGCAGCACGCTTACAGCCAGCATTGCGGTTTTTCATTACTGCTGGTTCATTAAGACCTGCACCTGCGAGAGCTAATGTTGTCGGATTTACTGACACTCGAGAAATGCTTAAACCATTCCATGCACTTAAATATCTCGCTGACAACTACCTTGAGGAGTATGACTTCTTTTTCCTTGTGTCAGATTCAAGTTTTGTTAATTCAAGACGTCTAAGCGAATTGGCTTCTCGATTGAGTGTTAGTCAGCATTTATACATGGGTACTGTAGCAGATGGAGAAACACAGTATTGTACATTAGGTATGTAACATTTTTGTTACTATAGTATCTATGAATATACAGTTATGTTAGTCATTGGTGTCTTTGTATTGTTTAACAGAAGGCGGAATCCTATTGTCAAACTCAGTATTGAGAGCTGTACATGCTGAACTGGACTGGTGTGTACGAAATTCATACTCACCCCACCATCACGAAAACCTGGGGCGTTGTGTGCTGCATGCTGCACATACACCATGTATTTCTATGGCTCAGGTATATAACTGAACTTACTAACAGTTGTGGCCGTACCCACAATACATTCCTAACATTCCTAGCCTAACATTACTGCATCGCGCTATGGAAGTTTTCTGAGCGCGTTGGTATATATGTCGCAGCCGACTGGTTAAAATAGCCATACAATCAAACAGCTAGCCCTTTGACTGAGCAACGCCATTCAATCTCACGGCTAGCTTTTTAATTGAATATTTCAGTCGCTCGAAATGTTCAACACTACAGCTGATTCAAGCCGCCGCCGTTTGATTGAATTAGTTCAGCGCTCTTCACCGCGGCGCTAGGTGCGAGTTGTTTACTTGAATATGGCATCAACTAGCCGGTGTTTTGTGATTATATTAAGATATTTTTCGTAAATATACGTTACAAGTGTTATTTAAGTAACAGAAATTATGGGGGCATCATATGTGAATCAAAATTTAAACAAATATTCGAATTTCGAGGAGAAATTACGGGATTATTTATTTATTTATTGTTAATGGTCTAACAGCATTTAGCTGATGTGACCATATCACACAGTGTTGCAGTTCTCACACTCGTTATTAATTTCTTTTGTAGGACTTTTTTGTCATCAACCATTTGTCAAGTCTATTTTTAAAGCTGTTAACAGTTGGTTCACCTCTGTGGCTCAGTGGTAAGCGCGTTGGTGCTCAAGCCGGGGGTTGCGGGTTCGAATCCCGCCGACGGAACAAAAAGTTTTCAAAGTTCCTGGGTCTGGATGTGTATTACATATGTGTATGATATAATAAAAATCTTAAATATATGTATAGTATAAAAGTATTAAATATATTTCCGTTGTCTGGTACCCGTAACACAAGTCCTTTAGGTACTTACCACGGGGCCAGACTGACGTGGTGTGAAGCGTCCATAGATATTATTATTATTATTATTAGTTGGTGCAGATACAATATCATCGGACAACATATTCCAAGTCTGCACAACTCTATTACTCAGGAAATTGTGAGCAACAAGCGAGTTTGCAGGTGTACATTCTAGTCTCAGATGAAATGAAATTATGAAATGCATCACGAAGGTATTAATTGCAATTGTGTTCAAAATGAGTTAGAATACAATTTATTCTGCTTATTATTATTCCGCTTGTGTAATAATAAAACTTTAAACTAAACTAATAGTCAGCTTAGTTTATTTGCCATTTAACCAGTTAGCTAAGTGTTGTCTAGATGTAGTGTTGAACGTTGCGGTCAACAAGTCGGCTAAACGACGTATAGCCGTATGATTGAATGGCGCTGTTCAGTCTCAAGGGCTAGCTTGATTGGATTTAAACCAGTTGGCTGCGACATATATACGACAGCTGAAATGTATCACGTGGGATCCGGCCTGACCAAGCACAACACCTCGCTCGGTCGGAAGATCTTCTTTTGTGGCGGCCACACATTATTCCCACATTGGTGACCCCGAAGCATAGACTTATAATATATACTGTCGTATAGACCACCTGACAACCCGAAAATGCGTGACGATTTTTGATCTGTCAATGAGTGCGTGTGCTAGTGATGTATATTTTACTATCGATAGTATTGTCCATTCGAGTTATTTTACCTGCGTTTCTATGTGAAATAAATAATATGCAACTTTGACAGATTTTGTAATTCAAATTAGGTATCATATATTTTATTTGACAGAAAAAAGGTGACGATTGAAAAATAGATACACATTTTCGTTTGGGGTGATTTTTCAATCGTCAGATGTGTTATAACATGAGGTTCTTAAAAGGGTAAATAATATACACATTTTAAAGTTACTTACTTATTATTCAGATAAAAGCTATCTGACAAATCAGCCCTTACATTAATAGAAATGCAAATATAAAGTTGAAAGTAAACGCCAAAAATAGTATATTATTTATTCTTAAATTAAATACATATCATAATACCCTTACACCCCCATTACATTTTTAGATTAGTTTTATGTTCTTGTTAAATACCGATAGGCATATCGATAAATTTGATTCATGCCCTAGCGTATATGTAAACAATTTTGATGAAAATTTTTTCTTCAAAAATTGTGTGATATATGAACAATAGTACCTTTAGTTATGCAAAATATGAAAGTAAAGGGGAGGATTAACAATATTTTATTTGAAATAGAGAACTAAAGATAGAATATAGCGAAGATAAACACATCGTAGCAATTAGGACATGAAGATTAATTACCTTTGAAATGTATATTTTTCAGGATTACTCCTATGATTTACACTGCAATCACTCACAGAATAAGTTACCATTGTTATATGTAATAGTATTTGTCGAAAATAATAAAGGATTTAAACAATAAATTGCAAATACCGAAAGGGCAAAAAAACGGTTGACGACTTGTGGACGACCTGTCAAATGAAAGTGGTTACAGTTATCATGAGACTGCCTCTCTCTTTTTATCTTGTCATAATTCCATAAAGGATTTTCTTCTCTCTCGCATCTTTGTTGGTCTTTTGCATCTTAAGTTTATGCCCCGAAGTGATCCACCGGCCGGCCACATAGCAATAAAAGAATATAAAAATAAAAATGTTAAGTTTTGTGAAGGTGGTAGTTACAACATGTTTTTGTTTATAAAATTTTAATAATGAAATCTTAAAAAGTACCAAAGATTATGTAGTAAATAGGGAACACAATTTTTTAGGGAGAACACTACGAATCTACTAGACTGGAGACAGAAAATGGCCCAACTGGTCTGAGACCAGAGCTTGCTGATGCAGTAACTGTACACCCATTGACAGAACCAGCACACTTCTACCAGCTGCATGCATATATCAGCAGGGTACGTACAATTGAAACACAAGCATTGCATCTTAAGTCAGCATTTTTAAGTCAGAAAGCAAGACTCATAAAGCTATAACCAATTTGTCAGGTATTCCTCGAGCGCAGCGCAGCCGCGAGCGCAAAATTAGCGGCCGCCGCTACTCTCAGCTCGCGGCACCACCCACCTGGCTATAGAAACGCCTCGTGGCCGCAGGCGCTACGAGCGGACGCCGGTCTGGCCCCGCCTCTGCCACCGACACGATTCGACCACCTCCGCTGGACTCGATTTAACGCGACCCACGCTTTCCTACCCGACGACCATCACGCTGTCGCACCGCTAAAGGGGGCCTATCGCGAAGCTATAGACCTGGTTATCGCGGAAGCGGGCGGTGGGATGTTGCTGGAGGGGGCGTGGCGTTGGGAGCCGGCGTACGCTCTGAGATATCGCCTGCTACTACGTGGAGACGACGGTCGCTTGCGGCATATGGAGGTGGCCCGGCCGCTCGGTGCGGCGCGCTTGGCCCCCGCCCGCTACGTCACTGAGAGCGCCCGTGTGTTGTTGGTGTTACCCCTAGCGGCGGTGCACGCGCCTCGTGGTATCTCTTTCTTGCGTCGCTACGACGAAGTCTGCCTGCAAAGAGATACTAATACGGCGCTGTTGCTGGTGAGTTAATTATATTTTATTTTCTATGATCGATGCCTGACATTAAGTACTTTAAAATTTTCCTGATGTGGCTGATATAAATAAGTCACTTTAAATAAAATAATAGCAACGATATCTTGAAAAGGCGCGATCCTCGAACAACTTGTAAAAAACACTGTAGCAGCATAATATTATCCTAACAGCAGGGGCGTGCACAAGATTTTGACACTGGTAATGCAGCGATATCGGTTCAGTAGTTTTGGTGTGAAAGCAAAACAGACAGACAAACGGACAAAAAGAGATATTTTCGCATAAATTAATATATACTTACTTAATTAATTATTATTAATTAATATATACTACTATACAGGGTGTCAAAAGACCGCTTCCGATAACTTTGGGGTATTATTATACTACATTTTCTGATTACAAAAATGTATTTTTTTTTTTAATTTTTTTTTTTCAAAAAAAAATTTTTTTTATTATATTTTTTATAATAAATAACCTTTAGACAAAACGATAAACCATTTACAAATAATATTTAAAATATTTTTTTTACTTTTATTTTTTTTATCCCGATACGTAATCTAGAAGACGCGAGTCATTGATATCAACTATAGCGCGCTTAATAACATAAGGTCGTAAACGACCATACTGTACGGTCGCGGCAGTTTTCAACCTTATGCTCTTTCCAACCTATCAAGAGCCATGACATTCAACTCTCTCAAGTAACTTAGAACTTTGACCTATGATCTCTTACCTAGGCTAATTTAATCCTTCGATCGCGGATTCTTGGAAATGCTATTGTATTCTAGAGTTGTCTCGTATGGGCCTTAATGGGTTAAAACTTTAATCCTAACTCATGTACAAAACTGTAAGTAACTTTCTGAGCATGAGTAACAACTTATTTATCGATTAGTTAAATAGTTATTCGTAAGGAACAAAACCGATATTGTGTGATATGCGGATGCACCAAAATGCATGCAAAAAAATAATAACACATTTTTCGTGCTATGCAGAATTGTTCGGGGTTGGGATAGATAAACAAGAGATCAAAGGATATTCCTGTATTGCATAGATCTAACTATTACTAAAATGGGATATGAGATCGAGTCACGCGCTCTGTATGAGATGTCGTCGTGAACTAAACTTAATACATTATTCAAAGTTAATATAATACATATAAAGGTGCAGAGTTGCATTATTACCTAAGTTGCATCTAGGTAATAAGGCAACACACGCTGTACGGGCATTGACCCGTACATGCTCCCGGGGGAGAAAAAAAGGGGTTAGTAGAGGTCTAAGATAATGAAAGATGAGGTTACAAGATGATAAACAATTTTGCTTATAACTAATTAATAAACTAGGGTTAGTATAACAAGTTGTACAAAGTAGTGGGATTTAAAATTAAACATAACTAGTTGAATTAAGGTCTCTAAGTGAAAAGACACGAAAGATCGGGGACGAAGCCCTGTCCTGTTTATGTAAGCACTCACTAGATTTAACTTTAGGATCATCAATTGTCACAGATTTGCCCTTAACTCTAAGATCACTCACACTAACACTTTTCATTTTAGCTAAAGATTGCCCATTTTCCCTAATCACACAACACTCACTTAACTCAGTTCCTTCGGGGGGCGGCGTAGAGGAAGTCGCCCTAGCCGGCTGCACCTCTAGAGGTCTCGAAGACTCCCGACGCTGAAGCCTGTGCCGCCGTCTCCAGTACAGCACTACAGCAGCAAATACTAATCCAATGACCAGGACGTAGATGACGGTGTAGTGATGCACGTCATGGTAGGATATTTCATCGTTTAACGGTTCACTCTTCTTTAGAGCATCAATACTTTCAGCAAGAGAGTCAAACTGTCTTAAGATTTTAGAGTTGTTATTGGGATCAATCTCAGCGGGCAAATCAGTAAGAGAAATATTCAACATGTGATTTATGGAAGGTATTTCGGGCGCGTCTATCCTGGCGCCAGTCATCATAGTGCTAGATAAAAGTTTGGTAGGATTGATCAAAAAGTCTTCTGTTTTTATCATGCAGTCTTCCCCAATGTTCAAAAGACCTGCGTTCGTTAATTTTGTTGCCGCACCTTGGCCTTCACAAAGAATTTTAAGATTGCATTCGTTGCAGCAAAAATAAAAATATCTGTTGATTGACTTTAATTCCTTCCAAACATTTTTACAAGGATTTTTCACAGTTTTACATGTTCTTGTATTAGGGATGGTCTCGCAGAGGTTGTGATCATCCTTCAGGTGATAAATAGGATTTCTGATATGGCATAGGATCATTTCTGGATTTCGCCGTATACAGGATTGAAGATCGTTCTCGGAGATTGTTACATATGAATCCTTTTTCAAATTAATAGCAGCAAACTCGGATATAATTTGTACATTTAACATGACGTTGTTTTGAGATCTCGGAACTGGAATGAGATTAAATAGTTCATAGACGTCTCTTTCTATTAGGGGTATACGGATTTCTATGATGAGATATTTTGAGCTGTACTTGGCTCTAACTTGTAATAAATTATAGAGATCTTTGAGATGGAGATTATCAACAGGGATCGCCAAATCCTTAGGAATTTGCGCCGAAATTACACTTAGTTCGTTTCTGAGCTGGCTCGGAGAGATTAAGTGAAAGTCCAGTTTCCCATTATAAATGTTTGTTACCGTATCCAAAATCGAGTCCTGTATTTTCCTAAGACTAAACATAAGATTTGTAGCGGTTATTGAGGACGTCAAAAAGTCTGTAACAAAACTCATATTTTGAACGTAGAGCTGTAAATTTACATAAGCCATTCTGACTTCATTCATCTTCTGATTAATAGATTTGTGATGTGCTCTCATAGTACTCTCCATTCTTTTCATGAGATTAAATTCAGCTTCCTCCACTGAGGTTTGATTTTTCCAGAGATCAAACAAATGTTTGTCATTTTTTCTCATAAGATCGATGTCCTTTTCATATTTGTCAGCAAATCGCTGGTCAAGCACACCGAACAAGCTATTTGCAACGTAGCCTACTCCGTCTATTAAGCCTCGGCGCCGGCGCTTATGCGCGTTTCCAATTACAAATGATTCATTCATTATTATAATATTGTTATAATGTTTTAATTCTTCGAACTCGTGCCCGAGTTGCAATGTGATATCTTCGCACGGTGTCTTATGCTTTATTTTAGACATATTGTCTCGAGGTAATTAATATATTTTTGAAGAGCCGACATGCCTTCTTTATAGGGATAAATATCATAATAGACAATTAGTCGCCAGTCGTCTCGAATTATATGCATATTTGAGATTTTGTCAAAATAAATGCTGTTATTGACTGGAGTAAAATTATAGGATGCTTGAGCTGAGGTAATTAAAGACATCAAAAATAGTGTTAAAGATAGAGCTATTTTAGAAAACGAGATACGATTAGACTTCCTTTTACTTGAGTTTTCCTCTTTTAGTTCCTTATCCGGTCTACTGGGATTTATTCGAGAAGGAGGTAAGTTTCCCATCAGCTGATTTTCCAGTGTGGATTCATTTTTACGACACTTGACGCACATACTGAGATCTGCCTGTTTTGACTGATTTAGGATGATGATGGGATGTTTAACATCAGGATTCAAATGTGAATGTTTCAGCCGTCCACTGACACGTAATATTCTGTCAGCGTCTAAAATAGGATTAGGATTTAAGATCTGGCTTTTACGATTTAGAGATTCGCCGTTCTGAAGATGGGAGATTTCCTTAGAAAAGTACTCCAGTTGCACTCTATTTGTTACGCGTTTGAGATCTTGCAATGTAAGGTAAATCACGCTATTCTTTTGGTGTAAATATATTATATCAATGAACTTGTTAACGTACCTGGCTATAACTCGTATTACAGTTCTCAGTTTACTAAATTTATTATATAATAATTGTTTAATTATAGAGGTTACGAGGTTTGTAGTAGCGATGTTTACTAAACTTCTTTTTTTTGAGATCTTCCGTCGTGTCATAGGATACATCGACAGGATAATTTTCGGGATCGAAGGAAGGTAGCCAGCTGGATCCTTCCCACAAAAGAGAATGTTCAGCTAATTGAGCTGCTGCTAAACTACGGCTTGCGCAGCCAGCGGGATTATTAGGCCGTTCATCCGAAGAGAGTTGCTTATGGGTCATCATAGCGCGAAAAGATGCCACCTTAGTCCCGTAGGTTACGGTCGCTAGTTGGTAGTCCTGTAGAGGTTGAGATCGATGACTTCTCCATAATATGATTTTCCGAAGATTATGATGCTCAGGATGTAGCCATAATATATTACGAAACATTTTCTCAACATCGCTAGTTAAAGCATATTTAAATTGCCGCCATTTAAGGATAAGGCTAAGACGATCTTGTTGGAGATTCGGCCCTCTGTGCATGAGATCATTGAGGCTGAGTCCAGATGTCGTAGCTGCCGATGCATTAAAAACTACTCTTAGTTTTGTGCTTAGTGATTCATCACAAAGTACACAATGGTGTGATAGGTAACAACCTGGAATTATGTCAGCGTTAGCCGCGACGGGGGTCATATGTCCGAGTTCAATATACTCAGACATAAACAATTTATAATCATGTGCTAGGTCAGGTTTCATAATCAATTTATTTTCAATTTGAAAGAATTGCGCTATAGCCTTTGTTTTTGATTCACCCAAGTTTTCCTGGAAATTATCTTTTAAGGGTAATTTTACGACGTAGCTGCCATCGTCGCGCCTTGAGGTTGTAGATTTGAGAAGGTCGATGCATTTTTGGTCTTCTTCAGATTTCGACGAAGGGTCTTGAATATCCTCGATTTCCCAAGACTGCTGGATCTCGGAGATATTATTTAGGATGACGTTGCACTGGAAGGTTTTGCAGCTACCGCTCAAGATCCAGCCCAGCTGAGTTTGCTGAGCCATAGGTAGGATACCTTGGGGTCGGCAGATGCCATCTAATAGGATAAGAGAGTAGACATCAGCGCCAAATAGGATATCGACCGGCCGACTTTTATAAAATTCAGGATCAGCTAAGGTTATTTGATTAAGGGTTGACCAGTCGGGCTTAGTAAATGTAGAACTCGGCAAGTTGTTTACCAAGCGCTTCATAATAAACACGTCGGTTTCAAAAGTAAAATCATTTACGAGTGACATGCACTTAATAGAGATCACGCCTTTACAAATATTTTCGTTGTTTCCGACTCCTGAAATGTAGCCGCTGCATTTTTTACGAGGTAATTTTAACATCTGAGCAGCCCTTTCGGTAATAATTGAGGTTTGGGATCCTTGATCCAAAAGGACTCTCATTTTATGATAAGATCCATCAGCTGTTTGTACTTTAATCATTGCTGTGGCAAGTAATATTTCTGCAGGGTTATTGTCCGATGACTTCAGGTCTTGATCAGGCAATTTCGTAATCGTGGCTGTATACTTTGGCCCCGATTCGGCGTCCGGCGTAGTATTTGCTGAGTTGTATGATTCGTGAAGAATGGTATTATGCGCCTTATTGCATTCTCTACATTTTAACTCGGAAAGGCATTTTCTAGTTCCATGATTATGTAAACAATTGACACAAAGGTTCAAATTATTAATAGCATTTTTGCGTTCAGAAGGTTGAATTTTCAATAACTCCGGACAATTATAAATGCGATGACTCGACGAAAAGCAAAAATTACACGTCTTGCGGCTATGATTTTCAGAATTTGACGATTGCACAAGATTAATTTTATTTGTAGAATAATTATTACTGTAATTTAGTTTTAAGTTAGGGTTAAAATATTTATTAGTAGATTTTTGGTCATGTCTTTGACCTTTGGATGACGTTGGATAATGTTGAGTTGAAGGATAAGATTGAGATGAGGGTATTTGACTGGAAATTTCTTGTTTCTTTCTTGAGGTTTCTAATGACATGAATTTATTTTCTAAAAATTGTAGAAACTCCTCCAGTACTGGCAATTCTCTAGGCGATTTTAGGGAATCGATATAATCTTCATTGGTGTCAGGATCTAATTTTTCCGCTAAAATACACACTAGGAAAGGATCCCACGTAGAGACGTCGATCCCGAGATTTTTTATGGCATTTACGCTCTCGTAGGTTGTATCATGGATACGTTTGAGATGAGGGATAGATCTATACTGGCTCACAGGGATATTAAGGATGTTCTTCAGATGAGATGTAAAGATACGTCGTTTATTGTCGTAGCGGTGCGTGAGGATATTCCAGCACACGGGATAATTACTGGAACTGATTTGGAGATGCTGAATCAGCTTTTCAGGCTCGCCTTTCACCTTGCTCTTCAGGAACTGCATCTTCTGGGCGCAGGAAAGCGAAGGATTGTTGTGAATGGTCTCCGTGAAAAGATCCTTAAAGGAGACCCATTCAGTGTAGTTTCCTGCAAAGGTTGGGATCTCCATCTTCGGGGTCGATTTTGCTATGTGTGTCACGGACCACATTTTTTGATTAATATATCTTTTGAGATTTTTATAATATTTTTCATAAGATGTAAATTGTTCCTCATATTGGGTGTTTGAGCCGTGTAGCTCATTGTCCAGCTCCCAGTGCAAGGAATCAATGGCAGACCAACGGTTTTTGAGGTTTACTAAGATATCCTCAAACTCCCATTTTTCCGTGATGAGATTGAGGTCGATAGCATGAGCTTCTCGTAAAAATGCTCTAAAATTTGTAGATTGTTTTCTCAGCAAGTCTTCTACGTTGGAGCTGACCTTCTGAGTTGGATTTGGAGATGAAAAGCCTGCAGCCGTTGAAGGCGTGGGATGAAACGCAGGAGGTTTTAAAACCGGGGTTTGCGGCCTATCTATTTTAGGGTTGTAGTTTTGTAAAGCCGCTTTTATTTTATTATATTTAATTTTTAATTGATCATACTGATTAGAAGTGAAATACGCATGAGATTGATCACCGAAAGACAGCAAATTCATATGATTATTATGAAACTCTGTGAAGTATTGCTCTAGGTTATCTAACCGCCGACGGAGATAGTCGGGGGTTTTCCTATCTGCTCCATCTTTTTTAAAGTTGGAGTACAGTGAATCCACTCCATCGATGATTTGCTGCTGTGTAGCTAAGATGTCTTCCATCTTCGCCAGGATAATAAAAAAAAGGAAAGATCTTACTTGAGATTCAGCAAACCGCTAGCTCGTCGATTGCGCCTTCCGCGGCACAGAGGTTTCGGGATACTCGGTGAGCTGTTAGCGCGCTGAGGATCCGGGAGCACCGGACCGCGAGATGATGGCACCGTCAGCACACCGGGGTTGCACGGGATCAGAGTTCAGTGGCACCCTTCCAGGTACCGGGATTGCACGAGATCACGAGATAAACTGTTCTCCTAAGTACGAGTAACTAACTAATAACTCAGTACGAGTTCGTACCCGAAACCACGAAGTGCACTCACAGGATAGTCAACTAGATACACTCGCGTAGGGTCCCGCTTTTTCGCTCGAAGGACCAATGTTCGGGGTTGGGATAGATAAACAAGAGATCAAAGGATATTCCTGTATTGCATAGATCTAACTATTACTAAAATGGGATATGAGATCGAGTCACGCGCTCTGTATGAGATGTCGTCGTGAACTAAACTTAATACATTATTCAAAGTTAATATAATACATATAAAGGTGCAGAGTTGCATTATTACCTAAGTTGCATCTAGGTAATAAGGCAACACACGCTGTACGGGCATTGACCCGTACAAGAATGATGATTGTGGATGGACAGTACCTAGATCTGCAATATCGCTTTTTATCTACTACAGACGATACAGTATGAAAAAACTAGCAATTAATTACTTACGTGAAAAATGTTGAATTCTGATTTTTGAATGTGCTCTCTATGCATTTTGAAAATAGTCCATATTATCACCAATCAATAACACCACCAATAACAACACATCTCTTTTTACACGATATCTTACACGACACGTCTTAGTTTTTTAACGCAAACAAATAAGAAATAATAGTTAATTAATTTACATTTTACACATCAGTTATCACAATAATACGTTTTAAAAAGATCGTGATACGTTTATTAATTAAACATAACTCAACAGACAACCTTCAACCTCAAGATGCAAATTGGAACTAAAGTCTAATTATGCGAAAATCGTCTTTAAAAACATGTATCGACTTTCGGTAAATTCAAAGATACCGACGCGACGGGACGGCCAGACCGCTTTTCAAAGACGCCGCCGCCGCGCCGGCCGCTCTGTCTAAGTGTTGTACCTTATAAATTCAAAACGATGTAGTCGATATTTAAATTACTATTAAATAATAAAAATTATAACTATTATTTAGTAGATCTACTATTCTCATTTTTAAAATTAACTCTATTAAGAGGTTATAAATTCAGAAAGTTTTTATCGGGATACATAGTCAAGTTGCAAGATAATTTCGATACCGACATTACCGTGATAAAGTGATTGATAAGTCATGGCACGCGTTATGCGCATCTACGTACGCAATAAAAATAGTTTAATAATACCTAATTAATTAAATTACTTTTAATTATTGTCGCTATTCTTAACATTGAGTAGGTATTTGCTTATTTTTAGTTTGACTACAAATCAAAACGTACTCGTATGTAAAACAATACGATTTATCGATAAAAATTAGCGATAACTCAAAATATGCACAGGGATACATCCCTATTTATTTTACAAAGTTTTTTATTCAATTTTGTTCAGTCGGCTGTAAACACGCGCCGCGCTGTGTACTGTGACGTTTTTGTTTTAGTTTTTTGTGTATTGTTAACTATTTTTTCTATGTTTGTAATTAATAACGTGTCGTGACATGATACGTGTCCGATAAATGTGCGATGAAATGTGAATGAACTTTTAACACTCGTAAACCTTTATGGAACGGGGGTGAACATCGCGTCGTCGTCGATAGACAATAGTGCAGTTTAAAAAGTGTGAGTAAAAAGTGTTTAAAGAATTGGAATGTCTCCTGTTTAATTTTGTTTCGTGTTGAAAAACTCTGCAATCTACATTGAGTTAGATGGAGCACAGCTCGAACTGCATTTCATAAAAGCAGACAGCTGATCACAGGTCAGTGAACATGTTATCAAGTATTTTTTCCATAGATAGGTGTAAGTAACTGTGTATTTTATTTTTACAACCTGATTCGGATGTGAATTATGATTTCTTTTCCTTTTTGGCCGGAAGTAAAAACTGAGTATTTTTGAGTAATAAACTAATAACCTAAGAAACGGTAATTAATAAATTCTAACATTATGTTATTTAATAATTATTACAATATTGATGGTTTATTCACTACCTACGGGCTAGGGCCTAGAGCACACCACGATCAGCTGTTTTGTCTAGCGCAGGGCCGCGCGCGCGGGACTTGGCGCGGGCGGCGCGGGGGGGGCTGGCGCAGCCCCCGGGCTGGCCGGGCTCCACTGACGCGCGATACTATCGCGCATTTACATCAGCATTATACATTGTGTGTTGAAAATTTTGACTATTTTAAAAACTGTCGATTTAAAGAAAATTACTTGCACCAATGGATATATCTCATGCCCTATAATAACCCCGTAATTTTGACGACCTCCGTGGCGCAGTGGTGAGCGCGTTGGTAGCTCAAGCCGGAGGTCGCGGGTTCGAGTCCCGCCGACGGAACAAAAAGTTTATAAAGTTCCTGGGTCATGGATGTGTATTAAATATGTGTATCATATAATAAAAATCTTAAATATATGTATAGTATAAAAGTATTAAATATATTTCCGTTGTCTGGTACCTGTAACACAAGTCCTTCAGGTACTTACCACGGGGCCAGACTGACGTGGTGTGAAGCGTCCATAGATATTAAAAAAAAAAAAAAACCCCACGAAGTTATCGGAAGCGGTCTTTTGACACCCTGTATTAATATAATAATAATAGTGTGGATATACATTGAAAACTATTTTCTAAACTAATTAGTATAATTACGTACTGTTATGAAGAAATAAAAAACACCATCTGTTGTCACGCGTTGGAACTACAATGAGAGTTTATTTCATCGATGTATACCAATTACCATACAACATAATATTGTGCGCTAAGCTAAAATAAATAAAAAAACGCCATCTATTGTTACGTATTAGAAATACAATGTGAATTTATTTTCATCGATATTTCCATGGAAATTAGATAATATATCTTTGCCTCATCAAAATGTAGCCTATGGCTCTCTCAGGCTCTAGACTAACTGTGTTCAAAATTTTATTACAATCGGTTCATTAGTTTTGGCGTGAAACAAAACAAAACAAAAACTTTTTCTTTTACAACTTTTTCATTTTTGTATCTAGTATATTTTAAGTACTCACCTAATCAGCTTAACTTTTGTCTTTTCACATAATCAAGGTTCCGGTTACTTGAGATCCGATCCATAATACGATGTAAATAAATGCAAAATTTCGGCCACCACAAATTATCTTATCCAAGTGAGTGGTACTTTATGAATGTACGCAATTATTAATGTTAAACTGTTAAATATTATACAAACTTTCGAATATTAAAATCTAAAATATTCTTAGAAAACTATAAAACCAAAAATAATAATATAATATAGTAACAGTTCTCGATCACATGAAAAAAGCAAATGGCCTCCCAAAACACTAAAAATTTCAGCTATGTAAAATGTAAACAAATATTATAAACCTCACAAAACAAAAATGCATAATGTACATATGTACGTAATTAGTTAGATTAATTATTGCGTCTATTCATTTCACTCGGATTATATCCGATTGCTCACGACTATAATTCACGAGTAGTTCCGATCGCCGTCAGCAAGGCGCGCGCTCGCGCCGGCCGCGGCGCCAGTGATGCCAACTGTTCAAAAATTTCCCCCTTAAGGGGCTTCAATATGCGAACGACCTTGGGCAAACGAGTGTTTCCGCACTCCACTTCCTACCTCACCCCCGCGCCATTTGAAATAACGACATCTAGTTCAATATCGAACAATCAACAACAACGTAGTCTGAATGTAAAGAGAAAAACTATTATAGATAGTTTGCCTATTTCACGAATATTTATTGAATCATGGTAGCGCAATGGATAGAAGCATGAGTTCTACACTGCAATATCTCGGGTTCGCTGCGCGATGAAATTTAGTTTTCTATTTTACAACTTTTTTTGGAATATTATTATTTTAATATTAATTGGGTAAAACAAATGTAATTTCTTCAAAATATTATTTATTCAAATTGCTGTTTTAAAATACCTTTAGTTAAAATGTTTAGCTCATAAAATGTAACTAGATTACTTACTAAAAAAAATACGTAATGAATGATAGCTTATATTTTATTGACCTTTTTTTTTTTAATTTTTAATTCAGACGTAGGGCATCGAAACCCAGAAACAATTTTCAAAACCCGAGTTTTCGGGTTTTTAGAATGAAAAACCGGGTACCCGGGTTTTTCGGGTTTTTTCGGGTTTTTTTACAATTCAAATATTAACCATTCGAAAATACGTTACATATGATTTTCTGCGATTGCCAGCACCTACCCAGTTAAATACCATTTAAATACCATAGTTTCGGGTCACAGCAGTGCCCAAACAAGTCTTGGCTAAACGGGTACGGCCATATCATACTTTTATTGAAGCCACTATTTAACCTCTTCTACATTTTGGATCTTATCAAAGCTTAAAGCCGGCTGTACACTCTCGCCGAGACACAGCGAGGCGGCCCGAGTGCGAGAGTGTAAATGGGTGCGCTCGCCTCGTCTCGCGTGTCTCGGACCCTCTCGGCCCGTTGTCGGTATTTTGCGCCCGAGACAAGGGGTCTCGCGAGGAAAACGAGCGCACTACTGTACACTCTCGCGTCTTTCAGTACTAGTCCCGCCGTTGGACAGTGTAGAACAGAAAAATAATATAATAATCAAATACCCAAAAACAGCTGTGTAGTGTGCACATAATGTTTCATTTTTTTAAATTAAACTTTATTTAAACCAAATTTTAAAGCTTATTTAACCCCTACTTAGCCCCCATTACACAACTTTAGCTTTACCCATAAACTATTTATCATTGGTAGGTTTAAGGTTACGTCACTACATAGATAAAGTACTGAGTAGTGAGTTGTTCTAATAACATTATTATAACAATCGAAAGAATCGAAAAACCCAACTCAACATGGTGCCACCTCTTATAGAAAGACTTATGAGCAAGCGATAGCGCGATGTAGGCAACTCTTAGCGCCATCTGTTATGAATTTTTGAAACTAACTTAATTTGAACAAATTTACGCATTTTCATCCCCTTATAACCCCTTTTACCAGTTAAAAAGTAGCCTATGTCCTTTCTCAGGCTTTAGACTATCTGTGTACAAAATTTCATTACAATCGGTTCAGTAGTTTTGGCGTGAAAGCGAGACAGACAGACAGATAGAGATACTTTCGCATTTATAATATTAGTATAGATTCCGCAGTGAGTATGCCATCCACGACCGGCTATGGAAAGATCATTCGTCCTATTATGTGTTACCATTATCAGTCTCCGAAGCTCATGAAAAGCAATCTGCTGCATTTACCAGACTGTAATCATGGAATACAAAATGGTAAGAACCAACTTGATGGAAACTCCTCTGGATGGTTTTGTCGGTTTCTATGGGCTGCTTTCCTGGAGTCTTTTTACTGGTTGCATTGTCTTAATTTAACCAGATTATTTCAACTTAGGGCTAGTCCACACTGTGGACTAGCCCTACACAATAAACAATCATATCTGATAACTGTGGACTCCACAGTTATCAGATATGATTGTTTATTGTGAATATATAACAAATAACGACAAAAAAACTTCTAGAGGTTTTTAGTAAGTTAGTCGACTGTAAAAAAAGACTTTAAATTGCAAAGAAGACTGGGCCCCATACCACAGCAAGACAAAAATGTATTTTTAGGTAATGATGTTTACCTAAAAATACATTTTATATTTTACCTAAAAATACATAATAATTAGTAAGTTAGCTAAAAGCCGAGCTTTGTGACTTGCGTCGTTTTTTTCCGTGGTAATAATCTTTAAAGCAATTTTTTTATTTTATTTTAATAGTAACCAAACCTTGACTAACCGATGAAAATACATCTACATACGAGTATAAATAAACTTTACTATATTAATCATATATAAAAATCATTAGACGTGGTACTTTTTCCGTGGTACTTTTTTCGGGTTTCAGTAAAGTGTATCACGAAAATGCTCAGGTTGTGGGATATATTACTAGGGCTTGCTTTGCTCACCCTGATTAATTATTATTTATTATTTTAAATTTGACAATCAGCAATAAAAATATCTCATTTCAATTAAAATTCTAGTTTATAAGACGAAATAAAGATTTGTTGATATATCATTGATTTTAGCTTCATTGGGCTTTAGATTCATTGGACTTAGGAAAATCTGTGATGGTTTTAGAAACAATAAAATTCGAAAAAGTGTTGTAAAAATATAAGCTATCATTCTTACATTCACGGTCTTCAAAAATTCCTGACAGGTTTTTAGATATTATTCTTTCATAAAGACTGTTGATGGGTGTTTTTTATCAGCAACGGTCGATCCAAGTTACAACGTTTTGTTAGCGGCTGACTTGCCCATTATCAAAAGTCTAAGCTACTATCAGAGAAGTTGATTCCTAGAGCCGACAGATCACAATCAACATTGAATTGACATGATCCGACCAAATGACGTTGGTCTGTCAACTGCTTAGGAATCAATTTCCTTACTTTCAGCAGGCTTAGAACTCTTTGAAGCTGTTTTCTTTTGACATTATTTTCCTAATTTGTAGGCTTTGATCACAAAATGATGAAAACTGTGGCCAGTCACTGAATGTTGATTGAAAACTATTATACGTCTATGAGATTTGAAAACTTTTTGCGATGGATAGATTGCTTGAAGAGACTTTGCTTTTTTACATTGAATAGTTTTGGTAGTTCAAAATATTAATAAATATTTTTGTGACAATTAATCTGTGACGCTCTAAGAACTAAACTTTTACTTTGAAATATTATATTTTGTTTAATTATGAATAATAGAAATAATTAAATCTAATACTTATGCTATAAAGATAAAGAATTTGTGTGTTAGTTTGTTATAAATACCTTAAATCAGATCTTGCATTTAATAATAATCAAAAAAACGAAAAATCCGAAAAGCTCGAAAACCCGGGTTCCATTTTTGAAACCCGGGTTTTTTCGTAATCCCAAAAACCCGGGTTTTCGGAAAAACCCGGTCTCGATGCCCTATTCAGAAGTAACGCGGCGGACGGCGGGCACACGGCGCGGACGCCGGACGCACGCTTTTTGCAGGACTCGACGTTGTTTCCGTTGACGTCTTTTTGCTAAATAACAAATTAGTAAAATATAATCCATGGTAATCTACAGCTCGACACAACTGTACAGTGTACACGCTCGAGACCAAAATTATACTAGCAGCGCTAAATCATAAATGAGATGTCAGATGGGCGCATGCGACGGGTGCCCACTGCCCGCTCGCGGATTCGTGGCCCGCGGCGCGGCGGCGCGTGGCGGTCGTCCAACGCGTGTGCCTAATTTTGCTCTATAATGGTACGGAGCCCTTTGTGCGCGAGTCCGACTCGCACTTGGCCAATTATTTAAAACAGATCACCTACCTACAAAATTAAAATATAATTTATGTATTATAATATTTAGTCTGAACTGCCAAAAAGTCTCAATCGGTCTAAGCATTACAGAGATTGCCGTAACAAACAGACAAAAATTGTACAAAAATAATATGTATTTTGATGTAGGTATGTAACGTACTTACCTATAATATACGTTACTGTATACATCAAAATATATTTTTTTACAATTTTTGTCTGTTTGTATTTTAAAAATATTATACCTACAGTAATGAATACGTGCAAAATATAATATAATAATATTATTATTATATCATGTATTTATATTATTATAAATACATAATATAATAATTATATTATTATATTATATTTTTTTTAATATTATTATTATTTATTATTATTATTATATGTCTATATAATAATTATTAATCATATTATAAATATACTTACATGTAGTAAAAACAGTAATTTCTTTACTCCAATTTTATTTATTTGTACAGATAAATATTTTGCACGAATTCATTACTTATTATAATATTTTTTAAAAATAATTTTGCATCGCAATCGCAGCGCATAAATTGTGACCTTGAAATCGGGCGCTGCCGTCTATTCGGTGCGTATTACTTGTAGACAAGACAAGTTCATTGTAGTTCTGAATGATGAGGACAGATGGCGTGCCTTATTTTACGTAATTTAAATCGTGTGCGCAGCGACTCGAAGCGACACAACCTCCTCCTACGAAGGCACGCAGCCGTCTGCCGCCCGCGTCCCGCTCCGACCCCTCTCCTCAAAAACAGCTATAAGTTGTCATAACTTATAAAATATTGCATTAAATAAAAATGTAAAAAGGCCAAATTATAAATGACATAAATACTCATAATTTGAGCCAAAATTTCTGGCAATATTTTTTGAAACAACGGAATTATAACAATATTTGTAGGAAAATTATTGCGTTCAAATTTTTTTTTTTCTCGTAAACTATACTTCTAAATTAGAATTTTTAAAAATGGAAATGAAGGTCAATAAATTAGCTATCATTGCGTATTTTTTATTGAGTACTCTCTTTACATTTGAATGAGCAATAAAGAAAAACTCTGCGGGTAATATGGTATTTTCACGTAATGAAGCCCCTTAAATTAACTTGAAAACACATTGAATTTCAACCAGAACTCCCCAACTATTATTTAAATATATTATTTATTACTTGGGGTACTTTCCACTGAGAGATCAAAACGCTGAAAATACTACTTCAGCCGACCGCAATTATTGTGTTTGCGGCAAAAACGTCACTCATGATGTCATTATTTATATAAAAACAGTAATAAAAACCAAATAAATATACATTTTTGCTTAAAAAATTTCACGCCCATGAATATAATATGATATTTTTACTCCCTAAAATACGCACTATATATTTAATTTTTCCCTATTAAAAGTGGGATATCCCCATAGTTGGCAACACTGCTGGTGTCTGCCGCAGAGCTTGCAGTACACAATCGCATTCGATATTCATGGTTGTGTGCGTTTTCGGCTGTGCACGGACACACTCACACATACGCGCAAAGCAGGCACCTCAACACTGAGCCTATCTTGACCTCTCGTGAACCCGTTCGCGCGTGTACCTGATTACATGTTGCTATTTTATAAATTGAGGCGTTTTAAATGTGTATATTTATTTTTTTAATATATTTTTTACTATTATGTATTATTAAAAAATTAACGTCATGAGTCATTTAAAAAGTACGAAAGTTAAATTAAAATATCTGTTATCTGTGAATGGCAAGCACTGCCTTTTTGCCTATAAAGACGGCACGCGCATGCCTAACAGCATATGGATCCTATCCCATCTCATCATAATACTAATGTTCCCAGGTAGTGGTTTGGTCGGGTGACCGCACGGCGCCGCAGGAGGAGGCGGTGCGGCGTATACGCGATGAGGTGCGCGCGCTCAGCGACAAGTACCGCGGCGCGTCGCTCGAGCTGGCGGAGGCGAGCGCGGCGGCCGCGGGCGACGGGGAACAGGCGATACAGGTATGACGTCACTGCGGTGCATACGCGATGAGGTGCGCGCGCTCAGCGACAAGTACCGCGGCGCGTCGCTCGAGCTGGCGGAGGTGAGCGCGGCGGCCGCGGGCGACGGGGAACAGGCGATACAGGTATGACGTCACTGCGGTGCATACGCGATGAGGTGCGCGCGCTCAGCGACAAGTACCGCGGCGCGTCGCTCGAGCTGGCGGAGGCGAGCGCGGCGGCCGCGGGCGACGGGGAACAGGCGATACAGGTATGACGTCACTGCGGTGCATACGCGATGAGGTGCGCGCGCTCAGCGACAAGTACCGCGGCGCGTCGCCCGAGCTGGCGGAGGCGAGCGCGGCGGCCGCGGGCGACGGGGAACAGGCGATACAGGTATGACGTCACTGCGGTGCATACGCGATGAGGTGCGCGCGCTCAGCGACAAGTACCGCGGCGCGTCGCTCGAGCTGGCGGAGGCGAGCGCGGCGGCCGCGGGCGACGGGGAACAGGCGATACAGGTATGACGTCACTGCGGTGCATACGCGATGAGGTGCGCGCGCTCAGCGACAAGTACCGCGGCGCGTCGCTCGAGCTGGCGGAGGCGAGCGCGGCGGCCGCGGGCGACGGGGAACAGGCGATACAGGTATGACGTCACTGCGGTGCATACGCGATGAGGTGCGCGCGCTCAGCGACAAGTACCGCGGCGCGTCGCTCGAGCTGGCGGAGGCGAGCGCGGCGGCCGCGGGCGACGGGGAACAGGCGATACAGGTATGAGTGATATGACGTCACTGTTAGGGGACTGTTTTTTTTAATTGAAATTGATTAATTGAAGATGACAGGTCTAAGTAATTTGGTTGCGTTATGTCAACAACGTCTGACTTCTGACGGATAACACCTAAGGCTTCGTCCACATTTGTATCAATTGCGCGATCAGATCTCCGATCAGATCTCCTTCGCGTATCATCGAAGCGTATCAAAATGATGCGCGTATCATGATACGCCCCGATCGCTATTAACCGCGTATCTGATACGTGTCGTATCAAATACGCGCATGATCGGCAGAATCATCTAATAGGCGTCCACACTATCAAAAATTCTAGTTATTGAAAGTTAGAGGTAAACTTTTCGGCGATAAAAATATCCTATATCGTTTTCTGGGACAGTCTCTTCATACCAAAATACCAAATATTATCACGACAGACAGAGACACAAACCACTTGCATTTCGCGTCAACAAACAGATACACACATTGATATTAGTAAGAATGACACCGAAGTATAACTCACTAATAAATACTTCTTCTTTTTGATAATGGCTCCTTGGACCTTGGCTGACCAAGGAGCCATTATCAAAAAGAAGGAGAGGAAGTATTTATTAGTGAGTTATACTGATAAGTGCACTCTGACATTAGCTGCAACTGATTGTAGCTAATGTCAGAGTGCACTTATCAGGGCGAACGAAGCGTCAAGCGAGCCCTAGTATATCCCACAACCTGTACATTTTGTGGTACACTTTACAGAAAAACTATCACGCCTATTGGTTTGTGCTTTAACCAGGGTTCGAAATTATCAAGATAATTATTTTTTTCGATAATTATCATGATAATTATCAGATAATTATCGGATAATTATCCGTGCGGACCGGCAACATAATTTTTTTAAAGTTTTGGCTTAAAAATTATATTTTCAGTTAAATTGTGTTGTGTAGTGAAAAAAAAAAAGCATTTATAATTTTAGGAACTTTTTTATTACTTAGAAGTATGAAAATTATGTGAATAAAATAATCAAAATTAAACGAATCAAAATTTTTTTCTTTGGTAGGTACCAATATTAAGTTTTTAACAACAGTTACATCTAAAAACCGTAAATATTAAAAACTGTAGTGTATTACGTACATGCCCTTTGATCTCTGTCCAAAAACCGACACCACTCCCGATCATTTCACTTGTTTTCACGCTCGGGCTTGTGGAGGCTTGCCGTGGCTCGGCAAGCATCAAAACGTAGCATTAGACACTCGAGTGGTTTTGACACTTGACTTTTGACAGTTGACTGATCACGTGCTCAAAGTACAGCGAGTGCCTTACCTCGAAAACGCCAGTGCTCACAGTACTATATGGCGACGATTGATGACGTCATATATTTCACTAGGGTACTGCGGCAGTGTACTGCATCTCCATTACGGAACGATTTTTTTCTACAGTGATAGCACTGTGCAGTGGTCGCAGTATATTTAGGAACATAGCCTTAGTACAATAGAATAAGTGAATTTTTTATAATTATCAAGATAATTATCAAGGTATAATTATCAAGATAATTATCACTGATAATTATCACTTCGAACCCTGGCTTTAACATAGTAATTTTTATTTATATATAGACGTGCTATCATCAGTCAGCCTAGGAGTGACGACGCGAGCCTTCATAAAGCTCGGCTTTTAGGTAGTAAATAATTTAATTTGTACCGCAGGCGACCGCAGCCCGCGCCGCCATGCTGACGTCTATCACGCGCGCGCCGCGTGACGCGCTCCTGCTGCTCGCGCTGCCGCATATGGAGTACACGGAGGAGTTCCTCAACAGGGTAAGTGGTTCTAATTAATTCGTATTAATACAACCATCGTTGGTTGTACGCGAAAATATATGTTAAAGTAATGGTCCAGCGATTGTACTATCAGAGAAGTTGATTCCTATGCAGATCGGGGATCTACGTAGTTTGGTTGCGTTACGTCAAACCCAGCCGACAGATCACAATTAACATTGAATTGACATATTCGACCAAATAACGTTGGTCTATCAACTGCATAAGAATCAATTTCCTCGATGGTACATCGCTATCATTACTATACTATTGTGTTTCATGGTATGGCATGGCAGATTATGACATGATGACATGATGATGACATACGTAATTAAGATTTCAGTCGCGTTACGTCAAATCTAGCCGATAGACCACGACTGACACTGGACAAAGAGGAGGCTACTTACAGATAGTGGCACAGTGCAAGTTTCTTATGCCGGTTCTTCCCGCCTGGTTCCCGAACCGGGACCACGTAGCACGTTCTGAAATCATTTGATTCAAATTTATTCAGACATAAATCATTTTTTTTATTTTTAGGTCCGCATGAACACGATATCTGGCGAGCAGTGGTTCCAGCCGCTGCCGTTCGCGCGCTACTCGCAGTACGCGCACCCGCGCTTCGTTGAGGCGGACGGGTCGCGGCCGCAGCAGAACACGGGACGGTTCGGTGTGGAGGGCGCCCAGGTGCTGGCGGTCTACCGCGGGGATTATCAGGCCGGTGAGTTGTTTGATAGATGAGTAACCGGCCCCCTTAGACAAAGTATATTTCATTAAAAACGATGACGAAATTCGTTATCAAAATGTATGCGGTTTGACATAAGTCATCGCTAAATGACATTTCGCTTGCGAAGACTAATGTCAAATCCCATACATTTTGATAACGAATTTCTTCATCGTTTTTAACGAAAGGGACTTTGTCTACGGCCTCTGGGTAGTCAATGTCATTTAATAAAACTTGAGAGGTGTCAAGGGACACCCGGATGGAACGAAGTTATACAAAAAACCTGTATACAATTAACAAAAAGAAAAAAAAAACCGCTACTGCACGGCTTACAACTATAGCATTTTTGCTCTAGTTGTAATATACCGCCACTTTTGAGTCATGTTGTTACAACTTTTTCCGTCTATCCCCCTTTCGCGACGCGCGATAACAAATTTCGTTCCAAAACTTATGAGATTTAACATAACGCGTCTCTAGGTGATATGACACACAAGGATATTTCGTCAAGAATCGCCGCAATCTAGACGTAACGAAAATGATGGTGCCCTTTATCTAAAATATTTAAGCAACTATTTATTACGAAAAGTAATAGTTTAACGCTTTAACTTTAATATGAAATGAAAATATTATGGTGAATATTTGTTTCAGCCCTAGAGTCCTGGCGGGCTAGCGGCGGCGCGGACGACGCTGAACCTGCCGCCATATTAGCGGCCAGTCCGCTCCGGGCGTTGCGCGCGCCCGAGCCAGTCCTACTCCTAGGCCCGCGCCCCCCGCCCTGCGCACTGCCAGACCTCCCCAACGGCCTGGTGGATGAGGAGGCCTGTCTCCAACGCATCAGAGACAAGGACTTCGCGGGTTTACGACTTGGCGCGCGCCACGCGCTCGCTAAACTGCTGCTTGAGACGCAAGCGGAACTCGCTTGAGCTTATTTAAGTATAATAAAAGCATTTATTATATCAAGTGCCTTATGTATTTGTTGTTTTATTGACATCCCTAAAATAGTCTTCATAAGATAAATAGTAGCCTGCCCAACGGCCTGGTGGATGAGGAGGCCTGTCTTCAACACATCAGAGACAGTCAAGACATCAGTTCAAGACATCAGAGAAGTCTCGCAAGCGTGCAACATGGCGCTCGCCATGCGCTTGCGCTATTCTAGAGACGCATCACGCAAGCGGAAGCCTGAACGTATTTTGTATTGCACATAGCGCAAACGAGGCATTTAATATTATAATTATCACGTTCCATATTATATAATATTATTTGTTTTTTAATTAATTACTTTTCTAAAATTGATCGGTTTATATTATAATTTATAACTACTACGCATAGTCTGAGTAACAAGTGCCATTTTCCTCGAAACCTGATCTCATGCACCGAAATTTATGAGTTTGGTCTCATTCGATTCGGAATAGCATCTAGAACATTCTATCAAAATTCCAAGAGGGGCTGAAGAAAACTGCAAAAGTTATAAACAATAAAGTAAACAAAGAAAGAAGGGTTTTTTTAAATATTTCATAAACTATTTGAGATAGTCAAAATTTTAAAACAGATTCTTAAAGAGCAGGAAATTTCCTAAATAAATCCTAACTTTTGGAACTTTATCAACAATCCTTATAACTTCAATTGAGCGGCGAAAGTAACGGTAAAAACTCACAGTTCGCATTTCGCGTGATTTGCCGCAATCTGCCACGTGAACTAAAAACATTTTTTAACTGATTAAATATTAATATTAAGGAATAAAAAAAAATTGGTACTAAGTAGACATATCAATAAACAAGAATCCGTCAACAAAAATAAATAATCACCATTTGTTTAATTGTTATGCTTTTCTTAATTTGTTAATAGTCACTATTTTAATGTTAATGTTAACTACGTTAGTAACATACAATATCATTGATGTTAACATTAAAATAGTGACTATTAACAACGCAGATTTTTTTCAAAACAAGAAATCTAGTTTTTTTTTATTCTTTTGAGCTAATCTTCAAAGGGGTTAGAAGAGATCCCCGTTGGAAAAATTGAAAAAATTTTGATTTTTTACTTTTTTATGAACAATCAAAGGCATTCAAGAATTTTTCACGTAAATAAAGTAATTAGGGGTTTTTCATTGATAAAAATTATTATTTCAATTTTATTAGTTATAAATAAAAATATAAATATTATTATCTGGCTTCTAACAATAACAAAACAGAATAGAAACAATTATTGGACATATAAATACCGTAATGGCTTTATTTACATGAATAATTTTTGAATGCCTTTGAATGTTAATAAAAAAGTGAAAACTCAAAATTCTTGAATTTTTTCGACGGTGATCTCTTCTAAGCCCTTTTAAAATTAGCTCAAAAGAAAAAAAAAATCCAAATTTTTGTTTTGAAAAAAAATCTGCGTTTTTATGTTAACATTAAAATGGTGACTATTAACAAATTAGGAAAAGCATAACAATTAAACAAATGGTGATAATTTATTTATGTTGACG
Source organism: Polyommatus icarus (assembly GCA_937595015.1). NCBI lineage: Eukaryota > Metazoa > Arthropoda > Insecta > Lepidoptera > Lycaenidae > Polyommatus > Polyommatus icarus. The sequence continues at coordinate 19,239,891 of OW569321.1, forward strand.
GATTCTCGTTTATTGATATGTCTACTTAGTACCAATTTTTTGTTATTTTCTTAATATTAATATTTAATCAGTTAAAATATTATGTTTTTAGTTCACGTGGCAGATTGCGGCAAATCACGCGAAATACGAACTATGCGTTTTTACCATAGTTTATGATAAGGGAGAAGACCTAATGGCAGACACTTTAAGGAAACATGAAACATTCGAATGTTATAAAATATATAATTTATGAAAATAAAGGATTGATAACTTCTTCCATGTCTTCAGTAACTCTTACAAAATAAAACTATTATAATTATTCTCTGACAAATCAATAAAAAAATATATTATTGGTATTTTTGTAAACTTAGTCATAAGTACTAATAGATGACATCACAATAAGCGAACAACACTAATAGTAGACACCAATATGAACTAATAGTTGACATAGAACATTAAATTACATTTTACATTTTTCATATTATTAGGCCTTTATTTGCCGTTTTTCAAAAGATTTCATTTACTTCATCATAGTAACTACATGCATCAGAAATATTATCCACGTTGTCTCCAGATTCTATTCATTCTTCTTCCATGCTGAAACTATCTTTCCTTTTATTTTTATTTTTCATATTTTTTTCCCAGCAAATTTATTTTTAGTCTTAAGTCTCCATGCTTCTTTTGCCTCTTCTTTTTTCTTCTTTTTGTTCTCAGTTCTCCTTTTTCTTCTTTTTACTGCTACAAAACTAAAGCATCGATTTTTAGATCAGTGCAAGGTCTAATATTAGACACCATGTCCATTTTTAGGTACAGTAGTTCTAAGTTCTTAGTTTGTTAATAGAATTATATTTTTAGAGAATAGTGATGATATTTGCAGTAGAATAAAGTACAAAATAACTTTAGTATGTATTGAAAAACTAAAAGATGAGATCCATGTCATCTATTAGGTTTTTTTACATTTTCAAGAACTAATAGTAGACACCCTTTATATTGTTAGGGAAAATGGATAAAAGATCATAAATAAACATTAATTAGTGTAAACAACATGACCATTAATCCAATGAAGTCAATAGAAATTACAAAAAATCTAATAAATGTATTCAAAACTTACGTGCAAAATTTCGCCTTCCTTAACCTATTTGCTAAGAAATTGCCGGATGCGTGTTGACGCGGTCACATCATTTACGAAAACTGATCCCATTTTAAAATTTTGTTCCCGAAGGCATCCCTAATATATTTTTTCACATCAACAGATAGCATAAGAAGCTTATAAAATTTACAGTGTTGAGAAATAATTAGAATAATTCTTATTTTTATGGCATTTTTGTCGTAAGTGTCTTCTATTAGTTCAGTGTCTACCATTAGCGCCTTTCCCTTATATTTAAAACAAACCAAACCCTTCTTTTTTGTTTACTTTATTGTTTATAACTTTTGCATTTTTTTTCAGCCCCTCTTGGAATTTTAATAGAATGTTCTAGATGCTATTCCGAATCGAATGAGACCAAACTCATATATTTCGGTGCATGAGATCAGGTTTCGAGGAAAATGGCACTTGTTACTCAGACTAGCAGTGCAGGAATTATAGATGGAGACAAAATAACATTATGTCAAGTACAAGGAGACAAGTTTCGGAATTTCGCAGTGTTCGCAGCACCTTTGTTGCTCACTATCAAGTGCCTTGAATAAAGTTCTACTTTAATTACATTTAAATAGTTGCGGTAATGATAACATAGTAGTTACGTAGTTATCACATAGCTTAGGTCTGGAGAATAATATTATAAACGAAATAATAAATGAGTCATCAAAACACAAAGAGTTCGTAATTATACTTGCGAGTACCTAGTAATCGCGTTGATAAGCCTCCTATGTACCTACCTAGTTTTTTGTTTTTTTTTTGTTACATAAATAGACCGTACCTACGTGTGCAATATATAAGGGAGAAGACCTAATGGCAGACACTTTAAGGAAACATGAAACATTCGAATGTTATAAAATATATAATTTATGAAAATAAAGGATTAATAACTTCTTCCATGTCTTCAGTAACTCTTACAAAATAAAACTATTATAATTATTCTCTGACAAATCAATAAAAAAATATATTATTGGTCTTTTTGTAAACTTAGTCATAAGTACTAATAGATGACATCACAATAAGCGAACAACACTAATAGTAGACACCAATATGAACTAATAGTTGACATAGAACATTAAATTACATTTTACATTTTTCATATTATTAGGTCTTTATTTGCCGTTTTTCAAAAGGTTTCATTTACTTCATCATAGTAACTACATGCATCAGAAATATTATCCACGTTGTCTCCAGATTCTATTCATTCTTCTTCCATGCTGAAACTATCTTTCCTTTTATTTTTATTTTTCATATTTTTTTCCTAGCAAATTTATTTTTAGTCTTAAGTCTCCATGCTTCTTTTGCCTCTTCTTTTTTCTTCTTTTTGTTCTCAGCTCTCCTTTTTCTTCTTTTTACTGCTACAAAACTAAAGCATCGATTTTTAGATCAGTGCAAGGTCTAATATTAGACACCATGTCCATTTTTAGGTACAGTAGTTCTAAGTTCTTAGTTTGTTAATAGAATTATATTTTTAGAGAATAGTGATGATATTTGCAGTAGAATAAAGTACAAAATAACTTTAGTATGTATTGAAAAACTAAAAGATGAGATCCATGTCCTCTATTAGGTTTTTTTACATTTTCAAGAACTAATAGTAGACACCCTTTATATTGTTAGAGAAAATGGATAAAAGATCATAAATAAACATTAATTAGTGTAAACAACATGACTATTAATCCAATGAAGTCAATAGAAATTACAAAAAATCTAATAAATGTATTCAAAACTTACGTGCAAAATTTCGCCATCCTTAACCTATTTGCTAAGAAATTGCCGGGTGTGTGTTGACGAGGTCACATCATTTACGAAAACTGATCCCATTTTAAAATTTTGTTCCCGAAGGCATCCCTAATATATTTTTTCACATCAACAGATAGCATAAGAAGCTTATAAAATTTACAGTGTTGAGAAATAATTAGAATAATTCTTATTTTTATGGCATTTTTGCCGTAAGTGTCATCTATTAGTTCAGTGTCTACCATTAGCGCCTTTCCCTTAATTGTAATTTGTACTTAATGTAAACAAAATAATCGGCCAAATGCGAGTCGGTCCCGCGCACGAAGTTGTTTTTGTATGGGAGCCCCCCTTAAATTTTCATTTTATTATAGGTAATATTATTATTGATTATTGAAGGCTTTTGTGAAAAAATTCAAGTGCCTACCTGTTGCCATTATTGATATCGATTATCGAGCAAAAAAGGCCAAAAAATCACGTTTCTTGTATGGGAGTCCCCCTTAAATATTACTGTGATTTTATTTTTAGTATTAAGTAAGTAATTGTTACGCGGCAACAGTTAATACACAATCTGTGAAAATCTCAACTTTCTAGCTATTACCGTTCTTGAGATGCAGCCTGGACACAGACAGACGGACAGACAACGAAGTCTTAGTAATAGGGTCCTGTTTTTACCCTTGGGGTACGGAACCCTAAAAATAGCATGTGTACAGAGTACACAACGTGTCAGAAGCAAAACTTCTGTCCAAAATCGTGACGGGGTCGTGACCATCCATACCTAAAGTATCTACGTCACACGTGGTCACACAAATTTTATGATTTTTCCACTTTTGTATGGGTAAACGCATGACTTACTAAGCTATGTCATGACGCTCCCGCTCGGGCGCTTCCCGATACAAATCAGCGAGTGTCATGATTTTTCCCATACAAAAGTGGAAAAAACTTACTCTTTCAGTCCTGCTACTTTCACAGTCAGCTCTATACCTACACACCCTACCTAAAGTATTATCATTTAGTTTTGAATTAGGTACACTCTGTTATGTAGCTATGACGCGGACGCTTAGAAAGATTTATTGGCAAGTACCTACTTACTTAACTTTAATAAATTGACACAAACTTCACACATTTTCGGTTAAACCAGGGGTTCCCAAATCTATTGCTATCTATTGCTATCTTTAAGAACAAATTATGTTTTAGCGCCCCCATTGTTTCAATCGCATCCAGATGAAATAAATCACCCCCAAGCCTCTACACGTAACGCCTTCATTTTTTTTTCTGGGTCCCGCCCCCTTTAGACATTCAGCGCCCACAAGTATGCATTTTCAATAATAATAATAATTATAATAAGCACATACCTAATACAATAATAGATGTGTTTATATGGTGTTTTCCTGGTTATTATAAAAAACCCGAAGAAAATGTATTGCGCGTGCCAATGCTTAAAATTCATCGGACGTGCTAAGAGTGCTAAGACATGGATGAGGAAAACCAGATAAAGTGGACTAAGCAAGCTCGCTCGGGGATTCCTCTGTGTCTGAGAGCTCCGATGCTGCCTGTAAGGGACCATCCATGACATACCATCCAAGTATGTCACACTATTTTCACTATTTTTAGAACCCCCCCGGACAAATTATTTACTCCGTGGGAAAAACTCATCGCGCTGGGGCGCTTCCTCATACAAATACACACTTTTAGTTTATTTTAGCCTTTCAGCGCTGCTCATTTCACAGGGAACCCATACACACCGTACATTTTTATCTATTAGTTTTGATATAGATACCCATAAAAGGGTTATACCTTGTATATTATTTGATAGTCTAAGATCCGGCCATAGAATGACCTTCACCCATCGTATTACGGGATGAAAATGATTTTTTTATAAAATTAAATATGTTAAAAAAATTATTTACAGGAGGTTGTCTGAAAAATTTGGTGCAAAGTGTAATTAATTAATAATTAAAAAATGTTTTTTTTAAACATTACATTCATTCAACCTTATGTCATTATATTCATAATAAAATTATCTTTATTTTGATATAAGGTTTATCGCGTAAGTGGATCGTTGAAAATTACTAGTATCGATTTACCTGTATATAGCTGCCTACCTGATAATTGCACCGGAAAAAAAAAGTCAACCCAGCGTTTGCATATTCTATGAGCTACATACTTTCGATTAGTATACAGTTTTTTTGCGTAAGGGAATGAATGTAATGTTTAAAAAAAAAAACATTTTTTAATTATTAATTAATTACACTTTGCACCAAATTTTTCAGACAACCTCCTGTAAATATTTTTTTTAACATGTTTAATTTTATAAAAAAATCATTTTCATCCCGTAATACGATGGGTGAAGGTCATTCTATGGCCGGATCTCCTACTATGACAGGCAAGAATAAATTGTCGTTTTTAGCATGTTACTCGTAGTTTTTCCATATTTTCTCAATGTTACAAACCTTCCCTAAACTTCTACAAAAATTTTAATAACTAGCCCAGTCGATTCAGCCGTTCTCGAGTTATAAGTTATATAACTGGACTCTGGAGTAAAAAATTGCCACTTTATTTCTGTCGCTCCATCATCGTGTACGAAATCTGTATCTGTTATATAGGCAGTGTCCAATGTCCATACAATTCAATACGAAATAAGTAAATCATTCAATACTAAGTCAAGTTAAGAGGCCGACCCGGCCTTGGAATTTCTCATACATACGTAATACCAAAACCATTTTCTCATACGAAAATATTTAACATGTTTGAGTTGTTTTTCAGTTTAAAATAGTAATTACCTAGGTTCCTGCACAAAAATTTACTTCAAAATATTTACTTAACACAAAAAAAAAAATTGTTTAAAATTTTTTTTTAGTAAATTTACTACTAAATATTAAAACACTAAAAAATAGAGTAAAACACTAAAAAATATATAAATAAATAGTAAATTTACTACAAAATATTTAAATACTAAAAAATATTTGTAGTAAATTGACTATTTATTAATATATTTTTTAGTGTTTTACTCTATTTTTTAGTGTTTAAATATTTAGTAGTAAATTTACTAAAAAAAATTTAAACAAAAAAAAAATTTTTAGTTTAAATATTTTGAAATAAATTTTTGTACAGGAACATAGATAATTACTATTTTAAGCTGAAAAATAACTCAAACATGTGAAACATTTTCGTATGAGAAAATGATTTTGGTATTACATATGTATGAGAATTTCGAGGGTAACCGGGCCCTTAAGAATGTGACACAGCTCCCAGCGTCTTCCACTCTGGAATACAATTTTCATATCTGGAATAAGATTCAATGAATCAGTATTCAGTACGAACGAACTCGTTGTTATGGTAATAGCGCCTCTACACGACGGCCCGTCGTAGTGGACCATCACGAAGGTCCAGCGTGTGGTGTCGGAGGCCCATGGCGCGAGCGATGCTCGTGGAATGGCGTCGGTGTCAGTTTTTCGGCCGCACATCAAAGGGAATGGCCTAGCGATGGCGGCACGCATCTACACGTGGCCCATCATACCACAGTCTGCAGTGCCCGAAAGCGGTCGAGTGAGGACGTCGCAGAATTTTTCCAATTTCATTGAGGTCTCAACTCTCATAATGAATGAAGTTTAAATATTTTAATATTATAACGGCGAAAGTTTGTATGGAATATGGATGTATGGATATTTGTTACTCTTTTACTCAAAAACTACTGAACGGATTTTAATAAAACTTTACAATGATTTAGCTTATACATCAGAATACATATAGGCTAAAATTTTACCCGACCTTTAAAATGAAGGAGGTGTTATGACTATTATGTTCGTTTTTAGGGTTCCGTACCCAAAGGGTAAAAACGGGACCTACTCATACTTCGATATCTGTCCGTTTGTTTAGTGTTCAATGATTACTCCGCCGTTAATTGTGAACCAATTTTCAAAATTTTTCTTTTAGTTTATAGGGTATCATCCTAATTTGGTACCATGTTAACAAAAATCGTGACCTCATGAAGGAATCCATAAGTAATCGAGGGGACTCCTCAAAATTTACATGGAAACATGTGGTGACGTCGATTTCGTGAGAAGTATTCTAAGCATAATAATATTATGCTAACAACAAGTAAGATTTTGCACTGAGGTGTACCTATCTGGTATATCATTGTTCGGAAGGTATTGAGAGAACTTCTGACTCTTTAAAGATACAAGTTTGGGAATTTCAGCGTTGTTTTAAGAACGGAAAGCATATGATGCTATTATTACATTCACAATTATTATCATCATTAACCATAAATCATTATTTTAATTTTAGTCTCGAAATTATATAAATATAGAAGTTCAGGGAAGGTTCATATTAGGAGGGAAAGTGATAAGATGTTTACTTATAGGTTATCTGGTGAAGTTATGAAAATTTTAAAAATGTGCGTTTTGCATTGCCGCAATGGCAGATGCTTACATGTTCATCTTGAAAGACGTTTAGATCACAACTGAACGCGGCCATCGTGTAGATTCATTACAACCATTGTATAGCCATCGCATGCGCCATATTTTGATGGGCCAGCGATGGTCCATTGTGTAGAGGAGCAATATACGCTTGCATCAAAATGGCGTCTTTGTCGTCGTCATTAGAAGAACAAAATGTTCGCTGTGTCACGCACGAAGGATTCGGTACCAATAGAGAGCAAAAATATACTGAAAATTGGGGTTTTTGTATAGGAGCCACGCTTAATTGTTTAATTTATTAACTAAGTCTAAGTAATAGGGTCCCGTTTTTACCCTTTGGGTACCGAACCCTAAAAACAGATGAAAGTCACATTAGAGGCACGCCGCCGACGGCGCCGCCGCCGCCGACCACCTAAAGTCGGCGCGCCGCCGCCGGCCGTTTACCCATCGGCGCTCATATCTACTTCATATAAAGCCGGCTGTACACTCTCGCCGAGACACAGCGAGGCGGCCCGAGTGCGAGAGTGTAAATGGGTGCGCTCGCCTCGTCTCGCCTGTCTCGGTCCGTTGTCGGTATATTGCGCCCGAGACAAAGGGTCTCGCGAGGAAAACGAGCGCACTACTGTACACTCTCGCGTCTTTCAGTACTAGTTTTGCCGTTGGACAGTGTAGAACAGAAAAATAACAATAATAAACGACATTATCAGTCATTATCTGTGAGAAATAAAATAAAATTTGATTATAAATCTTTGGATTACAATGATATCTTTCGATGCATGGTGAATGGTGAATGGTTGTTTTCGTCCATCTTCACCATCTTGTCTGAGTTCTTAACTGCGAAGGAACTAAGCGAGAATGTACATGATCGCACTCGGGCAAGGGGCTCTCGCACGAGACTCTCGCCCGAGAGCTCTCGGCGAGAGTGTACAGCGGGCATAAAGAATTCGAAATGCGGCGACTGCGGTGCGTGCGGTGCGGCCAAATCTGCGTTCACCTTTAACATTGAATTGACATATTCGACCAAATAACGTTGGTCTATCAACTGCATAGGAATCAATTTCCTCGATGGTACATATTTATAACGTGTATATTTTACACTACTAATAACATTATCTCAGTTACGTTCAAAGGAATTTGAACGAAAAGTGTAAAACACGTTTAAATGTTGGTACATTCATTGACAATACAAAAATTATTATCAAAAATTAGCGGTAGTACTACGGAACCCTATATTGCGCGTGGCTCGACACGCATTTGGCCGGTTTTTTTGTATGTTATAACGAGCTACTAGATGTGTATAATATTATTTGAAACACTATCTCCTTTTGTAACTACTTAGAGCTTGACTGAACATGATGAAAATTATCAACAAGACTAGAGCACAAATTTCGCAAAGGAAGGTTTATAAATATAGCAGGTATTGCTTCCTGACTCTTTCGCTCGAAAGCCTTCAAGAGTTTGTACTAATTTGGATACTGGGACGATCATACTTTTTAATTTCTTGAGATAAATATAGCCGCAAACGTATAAAATTTCGGGTCAATTACTCGAAAAATAATCCTTATTTTTCACTTTTTTGCCACTTTATTTCTATATTTACATGACAGTTTTTTTTCTTTTTCGCTGTAACTGAAGAATATCAGATCAGTTTCTCTGGAGATAAATGTTATCGTTTCAGCTTACAGCCTTTGTATGAAGCCGCGATCTAAATCTTGTGCCTATTTGCATAGTTAACCAAATTCTGAATATTTTTGGGCAAAGAATATCCCACCGGAACGCTACATTTTGACGCGAAAAAAAGTAGTCTGTCATAGGCAAAAATACTACGCATAACTATTTGCAAATAAAGTTAACTCTTGTTGAGGCAGGATAAATGTTATCAAAGTTACTTGCGTACCTACTTATGGAAATTAAATAATGTATTTCGTGATCGGAATCACTGCAGCTAGTATGTGACAGACAAATAAATATATTGGCGCAGCTGTCCACATGTGATATGCGCACGCGCCGGTAACCGAAGAAGACGCGGATAAGAGCATCTAACATTTGTATTAAAATGGAAAATATTTTTCGTAACTGAACTGTTTGTAAAGAAATTATTTGTTTGCTAAAGTACCATTAAAATAAAGTTTATTTTATGTGATCAATGAGTAAAAGTTGTGAAAAGTTGATAAAAATTAAGAATGACAGTGGTTAATCCCTTTTGCTTGTCGGGTGTGAGGGGGTTCATTCATCAGGTGCTTATTGTTATACTGAGTGAGTTTTTGCTTTTATGTTTTGTCTATTTCATTTTGCTTTAAGTATATTTATTTATCAGCACAATTCATCTCATTATATTCTTATGATAATTTATTGATTAAGTATATTTTATTTGCTTAGTGAAAAGGTTAATATGATATAACATTATATTTATGGCCTGTTTCACCGCTTCCAGATAAGGTGCCCGATAGGGTTATTTGACAGATTTTCCATACTCCATCTGTCAAATTAAGTGGTGGATAGCCTTATCAGGAAGCGGTGAAACAGGCCCTTAGTATTTTATATTTACCTAAGTGCAGTATGCAGTGCCGGTTTAAGGCCATCCCCCGAGCAAACCACCTTGGCCATACATTTGCCGCGTTGCCGAGATCGCACTAAAATCCCTATTTTTTTTACTTATCTTAGTTCAAAATTGACCTAAAATTTTTTTAAAGCGGGGAATACCTATGTAGTTTATGATATTGTCGATCTATTGGCGTGTGTTTCAAATAAAAGTAATTTGTAAATACTAAGGAGATGCTGAATGTCTGCTTGAATTTTAATAAATTGGCTTTACTTTGGAAGCTGATATCATGAGTATAATAAACGAAAATAGAAAAAACGGGGAAAGGAATGTTGAGATACTGAAGATTATTGCTGTATTTTTATTATAACTCTGTAGCTTTCAAATTATGAGTCTATAAATACGGTAAATTACGGATTCTCCGTAGGGAAGGCTCTGTAGTCCGTAGGGCTCCCACAGATAACTGCGAAAACGCATCACATCGCAAATATTATTTGCGGCAAACTACGAATAACAAAAAATAATAATAAAAATAGCATTGCGATATATATTTTGTACGGGATCCCTTAGCACAGTGAACTTGTGCCTTAGCACTACTTTCTACTTACTGTACTCACACTTCTGCGTAGTGATAAATCATCCGTATTATATAAATATATGAATATAGGTAACATATTTTTCATGAGACGTGTTAAAATAACAAGTACTTAAATTACTACCAAGTAGTTCACAATGAAGTGCCAAAACAAACTGTGGTTTGTTATAAATTATAACTTATAACGTTTATTTCTATTTAAATACTTTATGATCTTTTTGTACGCAATATGATATAGTAGGGTAAGGTTTATTTTACGTATTAATCCTTCGATCGCGGATTCTTGGAAATCTATTGTTATTCTATTGTTGTCGCGGTCACCGGTGTGAGGTGTCCTCATGGGGCTTGATGGGTTAAGATAATATTATAAAATTTCAATTACTTACTTGCCGGTGTTAACAATATTATTATATTTTAATATCTATAGGTACTAGATCACGCCCGTAATTCTGTGCGGTGTGCGCCAAAAAAGTCGTTTATCGCGCGGGAACTGTAGGTACGTATTTTCCGCAACAAAAACTATCCTATGCCCTTGCCCGGGACGCAAAGTATCTCCAAACCTTTCATCTAAATCCGTTCAGCAGCTTAAGTGTGAACGTGAAGAGGTTACTGACAGACGGACGGACACACTTTCGTGTTAAAATTCAGAAATAAACTAACTAGAGATGAAACAGTTTACGGGGGGATGCATATTAACTACTAAGTACTAACTAGTAAGAGTAATAATATCTATACTGTACTCGGCGAAAAATGGCGGTAGCGGTCATTAACTCCCTGTCAAAAACTTGTTATAGGTCTACCAGAATCTGATGGCAATTTTTGACAGCAAATTTTCAAAAAATATCCTTGATCATTGGATAAATATTTATATTTGCATGTTTCATACACAAAATAAGCCGCTAAAGGAATAAAAAAGGATGAAAATGTTTTATTCCTATTACCTATCCCGGTATTGCTAGAGTCACTTTATTTTCTCACTTTTTGCCATTAGATTCTGGTACACCTATATTTTCCATATAAACCGCGATTGACAATGATATTGTGTCCCTATATCCTTAGGGCGCATTTTCATTAGTCGTTAGCTCGTACGGTATCCAGCATGCGGGAAGTCTATGACAACTAATTGACAACTAATGGCGCATTGTCATTGGTCGTGGCATGCGTTTCAGAAATCTCCCGCACCCCGCATGCGGGCCCTATCGACCAGTGAAAATGCGCCATGAATCTGTGGATGTGTCAGATGTTGTCAATCGCGGTTTAGTATAAAAAAATGACAATTTTTTGACAGGGAGTCAATGACCGCTACCGCCATGTTTGGCCGAGTACAGTATAGTAACAATACAAAATTGGTACGCTAACGCTGTCACGCTATTTCAGCAGCCATTCTCAGTGTGCTCGCGGAGCCCTGTGGGCTCCGCAAAGCCTCCATACTGCCTCAACGCCTCCGTGGTCCAGTGGTTCAGAGCTCGGCTCTTGACTCGGAGGTCGTGGGTTCGATTCCCGCGTTGGAAACATGTTATTTCCAAGTTTGGTTAGGATAATGCAGGCTGATCACCTGATTGTCTGACAAGTAAGATCATCCATGCGTCGGATGGGCATGTAATTATTATTTTTAACAAAAAATTAAAACCGACTTCCAAGGTAAAAACAATAATAACATTAATATGAACTAAAAATTATTAAATAATTTTTACTATCTAATAGTGCCTTTTTCCGAATTCGGCTAAACCTCAACTATTTCTGTACTCAATCTTCATTATTTTGAAGTCGGTACCAGATAGCTGAATCTTCAGTCCTCTGACAGAATATTTAAAATTTTTGGAACTGGCACCGACTTCAAAATTATGAAGATTGAGTACAGAAATAGTTGAGGTTTAGCCGAATTCGGAAAAAGGCACTATTAGATAGTAAAAATTATTTAATAATTTTTAGTTCATATTAATGTTATTATTGTTTTTACCTTGGAAGTCGGTTTTAATTTTTTGTTAAAAATAATAATAATTTCACTCTTTTTAGTTACACTAGTAGATATATTTTACGTATCTTATTACAATTTGTTAAGAGTCACATCTCACACTCACAAAATAATATAATATTATCAGTGAAGTGAACATATTGTGCTAAGTAATTTAACAATTTTAATACTTCAAGCCCGAAGCGGTCACCGGCGATTGCGATAACAATAGAAAGGCTATTGTGTCTCGTTTTTCCACGATCGAAGGATCTATGAGATAAAAAATTGTACAAACTTGCATAGGATGTAGCGTAGCATAATATTTAATATTATCATAATTATTGACAGCTGTTCTTGTTATCAAGAATTCAAATCGATAGGTACTTAGTGCACCATCTATCGATTAATAAGTATAACTAATTAAAAAGACACTTAATGACTTTGTTTTGTTTAAATGCTCTTTTTAAAATACCTTAATTTTAATTCTATTTGTCTATTAAAATTTTATAAAGTAGTATCTATTCTGTGCCATGAGACATTGGTGGCCTTAACACGACGTGGTAATGATGATGATGACGATGATGATGATGATGATTATGATGATGAATATGAATTGCATAGTAGTTTATGCTTTCTGTTCTTAAAACAACGCCGAAACTCCCAAACGTGTATCTATAAGGAATCGGGAGTTCTCTCAGCATCATCGAAACCATGGTATACCTTGACCCAATATTTGACTTTTTGGTAGCGTATTCTTAGTACACTTCACATAAAACCAAAATCACCATATGTTTCCATATAAATTTCGAGGAGTTCCCTCGATTACTCATGGATCCCATCATCAGGTCACCACCTTTGTGAAAATGGGACCAAATTGGAGTGAAACCTACTACAACGAAATAAAAATTTCGATAATCGGTTCACAAACGGCGGAGTAATCGTTGAACATACAAAAATAAAAAAAAAAAAAAAAAAAATATCCACAGCCGAACATATAACCTCCTCGTTTTTTGGAAGTCGGTTAAAAAGTCGGTCCTGCGCCTGATCTCTCGCCAGTCGTGTCAGTCTGCCGTCCCACTGGGTTATGAGAGTAAAGGAACAGAGAGTGCTCTTGTGTACTGCGCACACACTTGGGCACTATAACATTACTCCTGCGTAGCTAGCTTGGTTTCAACGAAACCGGCCACCGTCACCGAAACCGATGTGAGAGCTATTATTATTATATATACTGCCTCTGGCCTCTATCTGTTTTAGAAATGTCATCATACACATGGAGTCACTCTACAATACAAATGCCTGCAGTCAATTTTTTTCGATGCAAAATCCATTATAATTATCCATTTCTTACCACAGTGCAGTGGCACAAAAGTTAAAACTTTTACCTTTGTTTTAGGGTTCAAAAAAATTTCAAAAGGGTTTCGCTACCAAAAAAGCTTGAGAACCACGGTTTTTGTTGTTAACTAACCCCTAAGTATTTAGTTTATTAATTTTAGGGTTCCGTACCCGAAGGGTAAAAACGGGACCCTATTACTAAGACTTCGATGTCTGTCCGTCTGTCCGTCTGTCTGTCACCAGGCTGTAACTCAAGAACCGCTATAGCTAGACTTCTGAAATTTTCACAGATTGTGTATGTCTGTTGCCGCTATAACAACAAATACTAAAAACAAAATAAATTAAATATTTAAGGGGGGCTCTCATACAACAAACGTGATTTTTTGCTATTTTTTGCTCTTAATCAATAACGGTAACACATAGGCAATTGAAATGTTCACAAAATACTTAATTGTATTAGTACTATAATAATTAATAATTAAATTATAATTAAATTTAAATAAATTAAATAATTAAGGGGGGTCTCCCATACAAAAAATACAATTTTTGGCCTATTTTTGCTCTGTAGTATGTAGTACGGAACCCTTCGTGCGCGAGTACAACTCGTACTTGGCCGATTATTTTCATGGCTTCACTTTTTGTCGTTGACCGCGACAGTGTGAGCGTTAGCCATGGTGTTGTTAGAACTCTGTAAACGTTACAACATTTCCTCTGACAAACAATTTGTTTACTCCCAAGTACGAGGCATGACCATTTTTAATTTTGTGGAACATCTTAGCCAAAACATGGGGCGCAACCTTTTTTTTGGGGTTTCTTGTCCCCCTAGGCCGCAGAGGCCCCACATGGGGGGCTTGCATAGGCCGGTCGTCTTCTTTGTGTCGCGATGCGCAGGAACACAACGCTCATCGCGACTCTCTCGGGGACTCGGTGCAATGAGTGGCGACATCTCCTAATGGAGCGCAACCTGTTTAACCGTAAAAATATTTAAATCTTAAAAATCTTTACTTCAATCCTTCCTTGATAGCCTAATGGTTCAAGCAATGATATTACGGTATGGCAAAGGTATCAGGTTAGACGTTGAGAAAATATTTTAATTTTAAATAAAATTTATTTTGAATAAAATAACAATAATAAATAATCATAACTAGAGATGATCCGGCGAACTTCGTACTACTTTTCATTTAACATAAACCTTCCCTGGACTTCCACGAATATTCCGAGACTAAATTAGCCAAATCGTCAGCAGTTTTCGAGCTTTAGCCAGACTAACAAAATTGAAAATTATTTTTATTTAACTAGATTATATGTATAGCGAAACCAATTAAAAACACAAAGTCAGCTTTTCATAAGTAATAGCTTTTTTATAATACTGTTTTAAATTAATCAAGTAGTATAATAGGGGCCAGTTTCACCACTTCCTGATAAAGTGCCGGATAGGGTATCCACAACTTTTTTGACAGATTCTCCATACTCTATTTGTTAAGAGAAGTGGTGGATAGCCTATTCACAAATCAGGAAGTGGTGAAACATGCCCTAAGTCCTAACTGGTTAATTTCTAAAGTAGTTCGAGGACCGTATGGATAAAAGCCGCGGGCGCAGATTGGTCATGACTGGTCTTCATCAATGTTTGATTTGACTATCTTGAAAGTCAACAGAGAGTAATAGAGGGAGGTCTTGAGGTCATTGATTTAATTTACGAGCAACGACGGGTAACCTAGAATATGAGATGCATTTTCGGTTATTTTAAACAAGTGGTGCCCAACTGGTATTGCTCCAAGGGCTATTTTGAAAATCCCGATAAGCTACGCGGGCACCACGAAGTTTAAAAAAAGCATTAGCGACATAAACGAAACTGGGTAATTTAGTTATTGTTTATTTAATTTATTTGACCCATATTGTTTGCGGGCGCCTAGATAACAGGCCGCGGGCTACTAGGTGCCCGCGAGCTACCGGTTGGGCACCACTGTTTTAAACCAACTACAAAGATTTCTCTTCTACTTCGTAGATAATATTGAATGGATCATTTCAATAATATTTACGCGTTTAGTAACCGGAACTAGGTACAGGAACAGTGGAATAACCCAAATTCTAATAACAACTTATTATAAATAAACAACTGGAGCTTTTTGTTAGCTTTTGCGGTGTGGACTGTAGGCTCGGCCGCTATACCATAATATTTACTTTTGTATATGGAATATCCCGTTGGCTTGGCACTTTTTCGCGTGAAGCAAATACTTTATACAATCTGGCCTCGCCACTTACCAGACCAGACAGTTTAAAATGCTTTCCTTATGTCTGAATTTTATATTACTTGCGAAGCGTAAAACATTGGTTCATAATAATATTATATTCCTTGATATATATATTCACAGATTAAGGGCCTGTTTCACCGCTTCCTGATAAGGCTATCTACCACTTAATTTGACAGATGGAGTATGGAAAATCTGTCAAATATCGGGCACCTTATCAGGAAGCGGTGAAACAGGCCATAAGTATTATAATAGTCTATCCTCCTAGGCAGCGTATTATTAACCGACTGACGGGAATTAAAGAGAAAATTGATAAAGAGTATTCTGCATCTTCTCTCCTTTTTTTTAAACTGTTTAATGATGAGTTTTGTTGTTCTCTGTGTAGGGACCAACCCTCATAAATACTCGTAATGTTGACATTCCACCATCCTCCATGATTAGTCACAATATAATCAAGGTTATATCAATCTAAATAGAAAACAGCCGTGCAGATTTTCACAACTACCCACCAAGTAACATTCGATTTCATTGCCATCCTTATAACACTAAAATGTGTTGCCAAGCTATTATTAAATGATAAAGATATATTTTACTATAGGTACTTTATTAAAAATGAATTGTTGTCTAATATTGAATTGTGAAAAAATGGTGATTTTTTTATATTATTTTTTCGTAATCAGCTCATTGAATTAACTTACAAAAAAATTTGCTTAATTTATTTACATTTTTATCGTTGGCCTTAGTAATTTATACGTTTAGCTAATATTATAAATTCGAATGTTTGTCCGTCTGTCTGTCACCTCTTCACGCTCAAACTGCTGAACTGATTATTCTGTTTGATATGGAGACACTTGGAGTCCCTGAAAAGAACATAAGATACTTTATATCCCGAAAATATGTGCGATAAAGGAATTTTGGCAACAGAGTTGCGGGCTTCATACAGTTTATCATAATATTGCCACTACTTGCTCACTAGAGCCATATCCAATATTATGTATTGTGCAGTTAATACTTACATTAATCTAGATGACGCCTGCAACTTCGTTGCGCCAAAACTCGTTTATCGCGCGGGAACCGTGCATTTTTCTGGGATAAAAAGTATCCTATGTCCTTTCCCGGGACTCAAAGTATCTCCATGTCAAATTTCATCAAAATCGGTTCAGCGGTTTGTGCGTGAAGAGGTAACAGACAGACAGACAGACACACTTTCGCATTTATAATATTAGTATGGAAGTATGGATTGTGAACGCTCTAATTTATTAACGTTTTATTAATACAGTTTTAGAACGCTATTAATTTGTCGATAAAATAATATAATAAATGGTTTTATTTGTTCACGGTTAATAATATTGCTCGGCGTTAAAAATTAAACATTGGTGTCACTTTTAATAACACTTTTTCCATAAAACCTTCGAAAAGAATGATGGGCATTTTTGTATGGACCCTGGCCGGCATAGCCAATAAAGTTCTAATGTCTGTTAGCCTATTGCTTATAACCTAAAGTTACTGAAATGAAACAGTTTATGTTATGAATGGACCGGAAATGTACAGTCTGGAACATTGAAAGTTATATTTTTGGCTCCTACTTTTTTTTTGTAAAAATCAAATCTACAATCGAAAAAAAATATTCTATGCTGTATTTTAGTCAGCTTATCACTTGGGTAATTAACTTTAGGGTAATACTACCAAAATAAACACTTTTATTTTTTAAGTTTTAACCCATCGATCGTGGCAAAACGAGACACAATATCGCTAGGTGTCTATACATAGAATCGCAGTCATTTGGTTTAATCTGCGATTCGATCGAATGACTAGCGCATTCGTTTAATGACTAAAGGACAACTCGTCAAGACTAGACGTTGAATGTAACGTTTAACGTCTTGACTAAAAGTCATATAGCGAAGTCGTAAATGAGATGCTATATATTTTTTTCAAGTAGCCGTTGTCGGGGTATTTATTTATTTTATTTATTTATTTAACAGTTTATTGCACACAAAAACATTTAACAAATTATACTTATGAAGAAAAACGACACAACAGGTACTGCTTATCTCTAAAGAAATTTCTTCCAGCAGCCCTAGGAAGAGAAATTTGATCACAAACAACAGATAGGGCGTGCATAAACAGAAATAAAAAAAAATATAATAATATTATATAAAATTATAACTACTTACAGTTATAATTATATCCACGCTTTCATATTATTATATTAGTTATTACAAATAAAGCACTTTAATGTAAAAGTAATCGATAAAATATCAACACAGTGCTATCAGCTGTGCGAGCTGTTTGACGCCATATTTGTTTTAGTGACTAGTAGCGCCGCAGTAGAAAGAAAATGAAATACGTTCAATTACCTGACTGATTTCATGTCCGCTATCTTCAAAACGCTATGCTACAAATCGCTAACTAGTTGAACGTTGAGGGACGATCGTTCAATCTACGTTCGGCCGAGTCATTCAATTGAATAGTGTCATTCAATGAATGCGCTAGTCATTCAATCGAATCGCAGATTGAACCAGATGACTGCGACATTTACACTTTCATCGTCAAAAATGATGCTTTCCAAATATAGCGCCTGTGTCAGTGAATAAATACATCGTGGCGACCAACGTCTAAACATCATATTATTGAAATAATAATATGGGCACACGGACCGATTGTGCGCCGCCCTATCAAACACGTACAGTCGTACAATAATGATGAACTAAAGCATCCCTCCCTTGTTGTTGACGGTCTACGAGTCTATGAGTACGGTCAATGACGTCAGCGAAGACATTTTTTGAGAATAGCTTTCGTACTGAAGTGGTTTGAGTCCATAGGCAGTCCTATGATGTCAGGTGTGATATCTTTTTTTGTCGGTTGTTTACCGTGTTCTGTCCATAATAAAAATTAAAGCTTATGATATAAGGTTTCATTTCATAGGCAAGTGGTTTTTATTGGATGTACCGGCCAACTTGACGCATCGTTCTTTTAATTGTTGATTTAATAATATTAGGTTTGTAATTTTTATATCTGAAAGCTGTAATCACGGTCACGATCTACGTCACGATTCACCATCAAGTAAGGCCGAAAATACGCGGCCGAAGTTCGGCATGATTAAGACTGCAATGTATTTTAAATTATCGATGACACACCATACGTCGCGTCATAATATTGTATGCGTAGCGCATTGCTGGCGTAATAATGGCGAACTTCGGCCGCGTATTTTCGGCCTAATGTGTTTAGACGCCTTTGTAGCGTCCTCAAGTGGAACTTTTCATAATAAACATCATTCTCTTCAGTAAACATTCCAACGCTGTCCTTCTTGTTGGCCTTCGGTTGGACCTCCCTGGTTACTCACAAGTTCTGGATTTATGTATAGGCAGTATAGGCCATGGCGCCCATTGCCTATGGGTGGCAGCGTCTTATGGCGTCCTAGGGGGGCGGTAGCGTCCTAGGATGGCGGCAGAGTTCATACATAGGGGCGGCACAATTAAAGTGGCCTTTGCTCATAAAAAATATAAATCCGGTCCTTATAAATCCGGATTCCGGCCCTGCTGGTTAGATATCAACTGAAAGTACGAAAATTCCACGAAATGCATGCCCTTTAAATTTTATAATGTATTTTTCCAGTAAACATCCCCACGTTGTCCTTTGGTCTGGCCTTCGGTTGGGTGTCCTTGGTCAGCGGTGAAGATGGCGAGGGGGAGGGGGAGGCGGTGGTGGCTGGTGTCACCACGTTTACGGCCTGCATGGTGGGAGTACCACTCAGCGCGTGGGCAATCAGCATCGGGAGGAAATTCGGTATCATCGCCACGTCATTCCTGTTTGTGGTGAGTATGAAACTTAGCACTTAGAAATATATCGTGGTTAAAGGCATGATGAGCTGGAGGCTGGCCAGCGGTGGTGCAGGAGAGAAAAAGATGGAAGTCTTTAGGGGCCGCCTTTGCCCAGCAGTGGGACAGTTTAGACTTTAGGCTTATAATAATAATGGTAATTTGGAAGTTCTTTACCGTTCAGATTGTGATTACATTCTGTAAGTCAGAGGCTCGTTGTTAACATAATATTAAACGGGATTATGGAAAGTCATGCCGTTATTGCACATAGTCATTAGTCAGCCTTAGCCCTTATCATATTCTTTCAACTGGAATACGTCGAATTCCAAATAACCTCTATGTAAGGTACAGTATTTTTGTCATTCAGTTTTGTTAAGTTAGTAAAGTGACTGTGACGAACAAAAACAATGTGTATTCTCCTTTATAAAGTGTTGATGCCTGATGGGCACAATCTTAGGCAGAAATGACTTACTAGTCTCAGTTAGGCTGCACTGTAATAATTATGAAATACCTATACAGGTATTTTATGTGTAAAAAATAAAAATAATTTAGTTTTGTTATTCGATAACCACTATTTCAGCTATGCTGGTCCCTGAAGCTGGCTAGTGGCAGTATTGGGATGTGGACGGTCGTCTGCGCACGAGTTGTTGCCGGCTTGGGAGGTGCCTCAGCTTGGGCGTTGGCACCATTGTTGGCTCGTGAGGTAATTATGATAGTTTTTGGTAACAAGAAAATACTATGCCCGACAATAAAGTTTGAATAAATTGCCGGGTAGAGAGTGGTCATTTAACTATATTAGCTGCTTGGCTGCAATCTTACTTAATGGTGGTATTTTGCATCTTCATTACACACGTGAAGGTGAAGGAATTGAAATTGTGGAAAAGTGACAAATTCCTCTCTAACCAGCTCGACCTGATAGCAGCCAAATTACTTTTTTATCCATCAATCCCCAAGCGGCAGCCGACTGTCGCATAACAATTGAAAATCTATTGTGTCTGCGATACCCACGATGGAGGTGCTACATAGGTTCTTTATTGTTCCTCGTCTTCTCTTCAGATGTGCAGCGACAAATACAGAGGAGCTGCAGTCTCGACTCTGCCCTTGATGCACAATCTGGGGATCCTGCTGATGTATGTCGCCGCTGACGCTGGTTTGGCACACAGGTTGGTACAATTAGTGCGGAAAACCTTTGTAACAATACTTAGGGCCTGTTTCACCACTTCTTGATAAAGTGCCGGATAGGCTATCAGTGCTATCACGACTTTTTTGACAGATTCTCCATACTCTATCTGTCAAGTTAATTGGTAGATAGCCTGCCCGGCACTTATCAGGAAGTGGTGAAACAGGGCCTTAATATTCTATGTGTGTATGTCTGTTATCTCTTCACACCCAAACCGCTAAACCGATTTTGCTGAAACTTGGTATGGAGATACTTTGAGTCCCGGGAAAGGACAAGGGCTACTTTTTATCCCGAAAAATTGTACGGTTTCCGTGCGATAAACGAATTATGGCGCAACGGATTTGCGGGCGTTGTGTTTACCGTAGTTTAGGACTAACAATGGAATCTAGATAACGAATTTTGACATTTTACTATTTGCTTGTCAGCGTAGGTAAGTGGAAATAATGGACAGACATTCCCAACTAAAAAAGTCGAAGATTAATATCTCAAGCAGGCATCAAAAATCAAAATACCTACGCACGTAAGTTTCTTAGAAGAAAATTATCATCCAATCTTCTCTAAGTTGAACTATAATTTTCTTCTAAGAAACATATTAGTAAACCTAGTTGAGTAGAAAAAGTAGATCGACTCAACCTCAACATAATATTATATGAAGATATACCATAAGTAGCCCTGGTTATTTAAAGCATTATCACCTTGCTATATTATTATGAGTATAAAGTATTTACGTTTCCATTACCTTGACAATCATAGTGATACTCGTATTTAGAAGGATTGCAGAATTTTCCTAAACGACAACATAAGAATAGGTTAAAGGAATTTAACAATAATGTTGTTGGTTGCTTTTCCTCCTTGTTCAATAGAGTATTTTCATCGTAGAATCTTCCATGGAATTTTATAGAATATACAGGACTTTAGAAGCTAATTATTGAGTGGTTTAAATTTTGTTTCAGTACAATATTATGGATGTGTCTTGGAGTGTCTGTGGTCCATTGCTTCGTTTCGCTTCTGATGCCTGAGTCTCCAGCCTTCCTTGCCGCAAAGGGCAAAACTGACGTGAGTTTGACCTAAAAAATGATTAACGCCCTGTTTTTAAGGGTTTTTTACACGAATTTATCAATCATCCCGTTAACCAATCACGAACGCGAAAAGATAGACTCGTCGTCTTAGATTTCAGATAAATTACCGTCTAAAAATCTTAGAAACCGGACTGAGAGGTGGAGGTGGACTTTTCTTGCTTGCATTAAATACATAATTAGCTTACTACAGGAAAATTTTAAGAGAAGATTACGCAAGGACATAGGCTACCTATATTATATTACGGGAAAATATACGGCCGTTATATTATTTTACGCCGGGGTAGTTTGGTATATTTTATAACTTATAAGTTATAACTTGTAAAGTTATAAGCATTAGCGTTTTATAGCATACTCTTGATTATTTTAGGAGGCGCAGAAATCCCTAGCGTGGTTGCGCGGCATGTCCCCCGACGACCCCGCGCTGAGCACCGAACTGGCGACCCTGCCCACGCCGGAGCCCTACGAGAGATCGCCCTTCGGACTGGCCAAAGCTTTGTGTAAGTGTATCCAAAGAATATTAAAAAAAAATATAATATTAAAAAAAAAAACAACGGTTGTGCAAACCAAAAGTGTCGAAACAGCAGAACAGTCATTTATTTTTGTCGTGATGTAGAAAAAGAGAGCGATATTAATTTCTTTCTCTTTTTCCTCTGTACGAATTTTAACCATCCTGAAAGAGCGCATAACTGCTCTAAAGAAGTTTTAACTTCAAAAATTATTAACTAAAATTTATTTTACCGCGACCCTATTAATTTCTTTTTTCTTTCAGTACGCGATCCTCGTCGTAGAAAAGCGTTCATCATCGGAACCGTCGCCATAGTCGGGCAGGAGATGTGTGGAATTCTCGCCATCATGCAGTACGCTGAGCGAGTGTTCATACTGGCGGGGGATGTGAAGTCTAAAGCTACAGTTGTTCCGGGAGACATGGAGGTGTTAGAGCCTATTACGTCACCATCCCGTCATGCGGTGATACTTGGCGCTGTTCAGTTCCTCTTCTCAGCGTTTGCTCTGTATCTGGTTGAACGCGTCGGCAGACGGGTAAGTCCATACTTACTTATTAATATTATAAATGTGAAAGTGTGTCTGTCTGTTACCTGTTCACGCCCAAACGCCCAAATTTTGCTGAAATTTGGTTTGGAGATACTTTCAGTCCCGGGAGAGGACATAGGACACTTTTCATCATAGAAAAAAGGAACGATTTCCGCGCTATTAATCCACAAATTACTTGAGGTAATTTTTTTTTAATTTTTTGACCCCCCCCCCCCCCCCCCCCTGGTGAGATTTCGTGAGAGTTTATTCAAAATTGTAAATTTGTTTCATGAATGTAGTTGCAAATAAACATTATTATTATTATTATTAAAATGTGGGTTTCCTACGTAAACGTTTGGTTTGACATTCAGTAGATTTTCTTTCGAACGAATTTAAGAATGATCTTAATCGTTTACCGATTACGCTTACGATTAAATTTTAAGCATACGTACAACGCGGATGAAATGGACCATTGACCAAAATATTATTTTATTGAGAAAAAAAATACGTGAGATTTGCCGAGCATTTTGGCACAACGGAGTTGCGGGCGTCAACTAGTTTTAAATTTTTATAATTTCTCGTTACCATAATATTACCATAGTATTTATAGTAGTTTTTATATCCGCTTTTACAACAATTTTAGTGACAGACCGGTTTCATTTAATCTGAGATTGACCGGGGTTATACTAATTAAAGTGCGTAAAATAATAATATGAAACTTTTTGTTTCTTTGCTGTCATAAACCAGTGGGATGGATGATTTGATTAGACTAACGAAATATCAAGTGCAAGACTTTTATATTCGACGCATAAATCACCATTCTTGCCAGAAAAGTTTAAAGCAACCCTCGAAAGTCGAGATTTGAATTTATATAAAAATGCTCTTTTTCAGCCATTGTTGGTGACCTGTGCCGCGCTAACAGGAGCTGCATTAGCAGCCAGCGCGGCGTTGGTCAATGCGGGCAGCGCTCGATTTGCTGCAATAGGACTAGCTGCAGCGGTAGCGGCAGACGCGGCCGGCCTTCAACCAGCGCCTTACTCTTTGTTGGCCGATATGTTTGATTACGAGGTAATTATCAACATAGTTTTGTCAGGCACGCGTTTTAATCACAAATGAATTGTGAACAAAATAAACGTTACGTTAGACTTCCAACTGATATGACACGCATTGTGTTGTAATAGTTACGATTGATTAAATGCTTTGTTTAACACTTTGTTCCTACGTTGTAGGTACTACTTTAACTGATTTTTTTTTATTATACTTTTTGCACACATAAAGGTACAGAGGCGGGCGGATAAAAATAGACAATTTTTATTGTCTATTTTTATCAGTTTCTGTGAACGCATGTATCAAATGCTTTTTAATTCTTGGGTTTCTACTTGGTATTTACCTGTTTTTTTTTTCATTATTATCAGTTTCGAGGCTGCGCGCTTATGCTGGCATCGGCTGGTGCGAACGCTGGCAACACGTTAGAGTCAGCGATATTCCCGGCTGTGGTGTCAGTGGGAGGCCTCACTGCAGCCCTGGGGCTCGGAGCCGCAGTCACTCTCGCTTACGCGGTATTCGCAGCATGGACCGTTCCCGAAACCAAAGGTCGAAACCCTGAGGAGATCTACAAAATACTTTGCCCTAATTACGAACCCGATTGTGAAACTGGTGCGGAAGACCAGAGTAAAGATAATCCATCTAACGATAAAGCAGTGCTGGACGAAAAATTATCGCTAGATGATAGCTGCAAGATTGACCGCACCACTTCTAGAACAAAAAAATGCAATGCCAATCGAGAGAAATGTCATCAAAATAAACGAGACCCTTCTTATCGAATTGATAAAATGAGCGACCGAGACGCTGGCCGGGAAAATATACACAAGCAAATTATTAGCAACATGCTTAGCGAATCTTATTTAAGTTGCTGTAATATTCACAATAATAGAAAGAATGACACTGAAACATACTGCAAGAAAACTGCTGAAGATAAGTGTGAAAATGACAAAAAATGCAAATGCAAAAGTAACATTTTTACGATAAAAGAGTATTATAAACAAAGAGATTTTGACGATTGTTTTGATTGATAAAAACGTAAAAGACGTAAAGTTAAATAATGGTAAACAGTGTCAACATGGTGTCAACCTTCACTGAACAAAAGTACAAAATCATAGATTTGGGGCTATAGACGGTATGTTTATATCCAAGATAAGACAAAAAATATAAAAGTAGTCCGGAAAAATCCATAGCATCAGTAAATGCCCATCAAATACAAATTCTGACAAGTCACATGGAACGGCCCGTCGAAAAGCTTTGTTGATAGAAGAAGTAGTAATAATTGTTATATTCCGAGACAAGAGGAAAGTCAAGAGAGAGAGTAGGTACAAGAGGTAGAATAAATGAGTAGCTATGTAAGAAGAATTTACTGAAACGTTTGTCTCAATAAAGCTTTAATTTATTACATAGGATTTATCATATTATTTTTATTATAATTTTTAAACAATATATTAAATCATTATTTATGAAGGCTTTTGATTTAATCCGTCGATTACCAATTCCTCGAAATCTTTTGTTATCGCGGCCCATATGGGCCTTACGGGGCTTGATGGGTTAAAGAATATTATAATAAGATAAATACACCATTATAATATGCTATGATTATTGCGAAATAATAATAATTAATTATCCCTCATTTTATGATGTGAGTATTAGATAAAGTTGTGTATCACAATTCACAATATAAATATATACAGTAAGTACACCATCTTCAAGTCACACGGCCGAGCTAGCCGTATGCACATTAGCGTGATTTCAGATAACTATAATTAGCAAAATTATAGTATCAAGTCCCACGATCGTAAAACTTGTCTCCGTGTTCCACGGCAGATTTTTTTTTTACTGCTCGAGGTTATGGTTTGAAGACTAAGATAATATACTTAAACAAATATTGGGAATTGTGATAAGATGTAATAAACTGGTTATAATTACGACTTAACCTTTAACTATGGACGCGAAGTCTCACAGACTGCTCATATCCTGCAAGAATCGCATCTACTCTGCTTCCCCTTAAGGGCGTTCCTTCCGGAGATTCCGTAATTCACCGTATTTAAAGCCTTATAAACTCATAATCTGAAAGCTACAAAGTTATATTAAAAATACAGCAATAATCTTCAGTAGTACATTCCTTTCCCCGTTTTAAATTTTCTATTTTTGTTTATTATACTCATGATATCAGCTTCCAAAGTAATACCAATTTATTAAAATTCAAGCATACATTCAGGCTTCGGCATCTCCTTAGGATTTACAAATTTCTTTTAATTGAAACTCACGCCAAAAGATCGACAGTATCATAAACTACATATTCCCCGTTTAAATTTTTTTAGGACAATTTTGAACTAAGATAAGTAAAAATAATAGGGTTTTGGCGCGATCTCGGCAACGCGGCAAATGTATGGCCAAGGTCGTTTGCTCGGGGGACGGCCTTAAGCTTCACACTTGCGACGCTCAGTAGCTTTAGTTGTCGAAAAATGTATTCTGAAGCAATAAGATTGGACACCGACTGCAAGTTTGCAAAGTTGAACGAAATTCTTCATTTTAATAAATAAAAAACTAGGAATCGATCAAACGATTGGAATACTACATTGAAAAATGTTCTAAGGAACTTTGGGTCTGGGAGAGCTAATATTTAGGAAATATTTTTTTTAGCAAAAAGTAATTGGATCTGTTTGGATAAATAAATAAATATTAACCACAATATTTTTAGTTACATTTAAGCTATAATTACAAACGTAATTTATTACCATGTGAAATGACTGCCAATAATTTTGTCCATGTTCGACCTACGTCAAAATTTTATGTTACAATATGTTCAGAAGTTTTAATTCCATTTTTTGTATTTAATATGGCTTATATTAATAGACAATTAAGGCAAAAAGTTTTAAAACTTATACAATAAAATATCATCTTTCGTCACAGGTGAATTTAGTCCTTATCTTTCGATCGTGGAAAAAACGAGACACAGTTATAATTTCCAATAATAATTATTGTTATCGCGTCCCACTTGGGCCTTACGGGAGTTGAAGCGTTAAAATTGACTTTTTTGCTTAAAATGCTTCATTTTACAATATAATTTAGAATTTTGAATATTTAACCCATACAATCCCTAAATAAATTACAGTGTTTTTGAAGGCATTTAAGCAAAAATAATACAAAAAATCTTTCAAGTACTTACCTAATAAACAGATGAGAATACGAGCGGTCTGTCAGACCCCATGTCAATAAGTATGTTACAACTTTTAGATGTCCATAGTTAAAGGTTAATAATGAGATAAGAAAAGCCGCATGTCTCAAAATGAACTTACCCTATGTTAACAGAGCCCTGATTCAGTCAGGGCGAATCGCAAAAAAAAAAGATTACATTAAAACGATTATAATTTACAGTAAAGCAGCCTAACGTTATTGAAACTAAATCTCGGTAGCTTGGGTTCATCGGATATTGATCCGTAAATCTACTATATGATATTTATGTTGTGGCACCACGCTATGCTTGAAGTTCAAGTCAACTAAGTTAAATGTAGTGTACGGTTCGAGTTCGCTCGGACAATATGACGCAGCCACCGGCGTCTGCGCACATCACTTTTCGTTAAAATCTCGTGGCTCCTACAATAAAGTATTATTTAATTTTAGATTATAAAGTAAAGATAATTATAAGTTAATTTTAGGTACTATGTGGGTTTAAAAATAGAATATGAACATTTTATACAAATGTCAAATATTAGTGTAAAGATTGAGAACAAAATTCGGACCGAAAAAATGACTGTGCTCCCCGGTGTCAGTTTGTCCGCCTTCAGAGGATTCGTCCATCAAGTGCTTATAGTGATATTGAGTAAGTTTTTAGAATTTTACCTAATTATAATTAATATAATATAGGTAGTATAGGTAATATAGGTAGTATAATAGTGGTAGTAGGGATTGCAATCCGGATACTTCAAAATCCGAAAAATCCGGATAATCCGGATTTTTTAGGCCGATAAAAAATCCGGATTTTATTTTTCAAAATCCGGATTTTCGGTTTTTTCGAATAGTAGATAAAATTATGAAAAAGAAGCTTTTACGTAATATAAAATTAATTTAAATATATCGTGTAATATCTGATATACAAATTCACATTTTAGTATCGAATACAATGTTTTTTCTATCAAATATGTTGTTTTTGCTTGAGGTTATAATTATAAATTAAAATTGCTTACGTAACCAATTTTTGAGCTGATTTGTGATTCTGTCTAATTAAATAAATGAATATAGTAGGATTATAATATAACGAACTTTTGATTCAAAATTTAAATAATTATTTTAAGTAATTATTCTGTACAATAGCCTAAATATAAATATACTATCCAACTGTTGGGCAAAGGTGCCGCCTGAATCTTTCACTTATCTTGCTCCAGCGTCACCTTTTGCCAGCCAAGCTGATATGCCTCTCTTAAAGTCTTCGCAATCGTTGGTTCCTCATTGCTAATGTAACCGCAGACAAGTTGGCTAATAAGAAAAAAAATATAACCCTTGCCATAAGCTTAACTGGACAATGTTGTAAGCTCAATAAGCACCTTTACAGAATAGGTGTTTATAGCATTACGACCTGCAGATTCTGACAGACCTTGAATAGGTGTATCACACAGTGCCTCTATTTCAATCTACTGCTCTACTACAGAGCAAGAACTCTCCTATTTTACTAAAGAACAAATTTGAGGCACCAATCCCAATCTCATCGTTAAATTTATGAGCAACACTGGGTTGGGAATGGTACTCTAATACGAAGTAGACACAATAGATCCTCAAGGATCGTCGCGTCGTGACATCAGGATTGCAGTGATCTGCCTTCAGAGGAAAAAAATACCTCCAGAGCATAGCGCTATCTTTTCTTAGGCCTAGATAGTAGATACCCACTCAGTCGATATCCAGCCTAGATGTATACGGATAACGTGACCAGCCCAATGCCACTTTAGCTTGGCCGTCTTGAATCTTGATTCCTACGTCTGTGATTCTAGTTTGGGAGCACATTGTTTTTTCTTGTTTTGTTGAGATTTGAGCTCTATTGCTCTTTGGCAGACCCTGAGTTGGAACTTTTGTAAATCGGTCAATGATCGAGTTTGCGCATCGTTGGTTATGACGAGCAAAATACACATATCAACGAGTCTGTGCTTCAGTAAGATTGATAAAGTCACTATTCTTCATGGACCCGTTTTTCTGCCTCTCTGTTGTCATAAGAAACTAATTAGCCCAAGTACAGGGACTTGTTAACATAGTGAATTCCTTGCTCGTCTACCTCGACCCTACGTCTCGTACTGTTGATCATTGTTTGTGTCTTTGACCTAGTTTTTGTAAGTTCTACCTCTAGGCTTGCATATCTTGGAGCATAATTTGATGATGTACGGCTGACGGCTGTAAGTGCAAAAATGACGAAGCCGTCGATAAAGCGAAGATTGTTTAGGATTTTATTGTTAACTAAAATTTAAAATTTTTAAAATAGTTAATAAAATCAAGGTATTTTAAGTTGTCAGTAATATTTAAAGTACCAGATACTATTATTTAATTTCACTCTTTTTACACCCATGTGAAAATCGCTAACTTAAGAAGAATGTTAATTTTTGAGACATTTTAATTTGCACTTTTAAAATGAATGTTAAATAAAGAAATAATAAGAAAATAACTCGCTTTTAAAGCTGTTTATCAAAAATATTTAAAAAATTACAAAAAATCCGGATTATCCGGATAATCCGGATTTGAGGATGAAAAAATCCGAAAATCCGGATTTTTTAAAAAATCCGTTTTTTGCAATCCCTAAGTGGTAGGCACCATGATAGCAGTCTTAAAATTGTAGCCCGTTTATTTGGCCCTTTCAAATAATTTTCCCCGTTTTTTCCACATTTTTCTCTATTTCTTCGCTCCTATTAGTCTTAGTGTGATAAAATAATATAGCCTATAGCCTTCCCCGATAAATGGGCTATCTAACACTAAATAAAATCCGTTGAGTAGTTTTAAAGATTAAAGCGAACAAAGGGACAAGAGGGAAAAAAGCGACTGTTTTATAATATGTATAGGTAGATATATAATAATAAGATAGTACTTATAATATCCTTCAAGCCCCATGAGCACCGGTGATCGCGACAACAACAGAATACAATAGCATTTCCAAGAATCCGCTAGGTAAGTTCTACATATTATTAAATTAAGTAATTCATAAAATTATATGTTAACTTTTTAATTTTTTATGATTTTCGTAGTGTTAGATGTCACGTTCTTTTTTGCGACTAGACCTACCAAATATTCCAAGCAATAAAAAAACAAGTTTTCATTTATTTTTGGCCATTCGCTGTTTTCGTGAGTAGTATCTACGCATATTGATTTGAGTAGTTTACAGCTGTCGGTATTAAAAATAACTTACAATAATTATATTATGTGTATTTGTTAATTTATGTCGAACATATTTAAATTTTGAATGTTAACTGGTATCTTAAACGGGCTTTGGCCCACCACACATTCCCACCACTGTATCTCCTGTGTCGCCAGGATCGACAGCGGTATCCAACCACGAAAACCCTTTGATATGATCTCAGGGAGCTCGAGGGACATGCTAAAACTGTCTTGGGACCCGCAACGAAATTAATCAGAAGAAAATAGGAGGAGTAGGAAGATTCCAATTTCCCTCCCCATAAAAGCGGGAGACAGCACAAAGTTGCAATGACCGAAAGTCAAAGAACTTAAGGGGGAGCACCACGGAAATAAGGTTAATAATTGTGACTCCTAAGCTAAGCTAAGTTAATATTGGAGTTTATTGTGTTTGACTGTTGCCAATAATAATTGTGACAAAAACGCTTGAAGGCACGGAAGTTCCTAGCGCTGTCCACGAGATCACCGTAGTATGCGACTCCAGATGTACAGAATAGGTTGTTTAGCATAGTAGTTCTTTCGTCCTGCCAGAGACTGCACTCCCAGAGAACATGATGAGCGGTTTGTTCAAACATGTTGCCTTCGGTCGAGCACTCGCACATGGGTGAAGGCACTAGTTTAAATCCGTAAAGTTTGGCCTTAAAATTTCCATGACCGGTCAGGAATTGAGAAACGCAGTGATCAATATCTATCCACTGTTTGGATAGCCGTTCACGAATATTAGGGAAAAAATTATAAAGATGACGCCCTTTGGTGGAACAGTCCCATCGCGACTGCCATTCGGAGATTAGGCTTTGCACAGAGTTTTCTAAAGGTTCAAACAATCTTGCTATTTTAATTTTATCGCGAGCGCTTAAAAAGAACGGGTTGTCAATGTTTTTGTTATGATAATACATTGTCGCACGACGCTGAATCTCAAGGTCAACGGGTAAAACTCCGGCTAACATAGGCAAGGCTTCGGTGCTTGTGGTCCTGTAAGCTTTGCATAAGAATATAAGAGCAAGACGTTGGCTTTGTAGCAACTTGCGACGAGCCGCGCCGATAGTTGCTCTGTCGGCCCACACGGGGGCCCCGTAGCAAATGCTGCCTAGGTAAGTAGCGTATGTTAACTGGTATGTTAACTATAACAAGTTATGGACTTTTGCTAGCTGAAATAATTTTAGATACAGCTGGAAATCATAAATTAAATTTTAACGTTATCACTGTTGCTTATCTTCTAAAAGAATTGTCGATTAGACTTTAATTAAACTTAAAGAATTACCTAGGCTCGGCCGACGTCGAAGTCTAGGAACACAAAATACAAAAGCTGAAACTACTTCCATAATATCATATTAGCTTTTCCATATTGTGCCTTTTTCTGTTCATCAAGGGCATGCCTTATAGCGCTGTCAACGTCAAACGTGAGGCATGCTCGTTACGCGCGTTGAAATCGTAGCGCGCGCTATGAGTTATGACACTTTTCTTTCAACGCGGGTGGATTTTGACGCATTCAATTATCACGGGTATGCCACACGTTTACTGCAGTAATTGACAGCGCTATAAGGCATGCCCTTGTTGAACAGAAAAAAGGCACAATGTGGACAAAGCTATTGTAGATTTGCGTGAAGAAGCAAACATGAGTAGATATACTTACTCGTTAACAAACCTTCATATTTTATAATTTACCTGTAATATACTGGAATGAATAACCGAAAAGATTAACAAGCTAATATTATGTCATTTCAGTTTTATAAATATTTATAGAAATCAAGTATTGTTGAACTTTACAGGTGAAGCACGTGAAAAAAGACACGTGCGTTTTTGCACGTGATTGCTTCTGCCGACTGCTTTGAAAAAACATTATTTTGCTTGTAGTGACAATCTATACCTATCTATACTTATAAAATTACATGTCCTGACTGACTGACTCACTGATTCATCATCGCTGAGCAAAAACTGTTAAAGTTACAGCCACGAAATTTGGTGAGTAGGGTTATTTTATTAAGTCGACACCCACTAAGAAAGGAATTTAGAAAATTTTACCCCGAAGGGGGTGAAATAGGGGTTGAAAGTTTGAATGAAAGTCCGTCATTTCTTGAGTTAGAAACATTAAACATTATTTTTGGGTTACTGATAAAAAATGCATGAATACGTATTTAAGTATTTTTGGAAATTCTACCCCCAAGGGGATAAAATTGGGGTTGAAAGTTTGAATGAAAGTCCGGTATTTCTTAAGTTAGAAACTTGAAATTTTATGTTTGGGCTACTGATTAAAAATGATTGGATACGTGTTTAAGCGTTTTTGGAAATTCTACCCCCAAGGGGGTGAAATGGGGGTAGAAAATTTCAATGAAAGTCCGCCATTTCTTAAGTTAGAAACATGAAAGTTTATTGACGTTTGCGTTTGATGTTTGCTTAAATAGGGTCCCGTTTTTACCCTTTGTATAAGGAACCACAAAAAGGGGAAACTATCCATCTTTGTTATTATACTATGTTAACGCGGACGAAGTCGCGGGCAACAGCTAGTATTATATAAAACTCAAAGGTGACTGACTGACATGGTGATCTATCAACACACAGCCCAAACCACTGGACGGATCGGGCTGAAATTTTGCATGCAGGTAGATGTTATGACGTAGGCATCCGCTAAGAAAGAATTTTGATAAATTCCAACACCAAGGAGTTAAAACTTAAAATAGGGGATGAAAATTTCTATATAATAATACTTCTTAACGCGAGCGAAGCTGCGGGCAAATGCTCATAAGATATAAATGCAATTTACGAAAGTTGTAACTTTCTAAAAATATATCCAGTTTTATAATTATACAACCTGGAAACTGAAACTTACACTACAAGTGAAGGGTTAAATCAATAGGTATTTGGATTAATTTGTTCCGGATTTTTGTTTTATTTTGTGCATCAATCAATTTGAAAATACGTTGTGTCGTGTCGCTAGAAACGGGTAATGAAATTGTTAATTATTTCAACTAATATCGTGATTTGGACCATGAAGCCTAACGAGATGTTAGTCACAGGAACACTCATGTCGAGTGTCGACATGATAATATTTAAGTATAACATTCGCCCAAAGGTTAACAATAAGGAACAATTTGTAAACTCGATTGGACTAGTTCAGATAACATTATCATACTGATGATGCTAAATTAAATTACAATGATGCTAAATTAAATTACTCATGAGTTGCTCAACACAAACTTAATATACCTCAAATAAAAGTAGTAGTAAGTATACCTACATAAAGCCTACAATATAGGCACTGTTGGCAAATTTAAAGAGAATGAAACCCTCTAAATTATTGTTAAATAGCTAGACATTAGCTAGATTTATATTTTACTTTCTCGTCAAAAAAATAAACATAATTCGTAGAATTGTTATCAACTGTGTGATAGACAGTTAAATCCACGACATTTATCTAATTACAAAGGTTAAATATCACAGATTGATAAAATGTGACGATGAGCTTAAAATAGACACAAATGGAGCAAATTGAATAGCAGCGCCTACTCAATAAGGTTTTGGTAATTTAAAGTTACTAGAGTAGGACTTAAAACA